>CM032401.1:0-621415 GCA_019049475.1 Eueides isabella
TTTTTTCCAAAATTTTTTGACATATTTTCGCGCCTTTTACACGCGAAAATCACTGAAAAATTCAATTTTTCTAAATTTTTATACTCACCCCCCTCCCCCTCAGTTTTCAGTTCTCCACAGTTTCGTAGGCATCGCGAAGCCCGATCGTTTGACACCGATTTCGTGCAAATCGGAGCACGAGAAACTGAAAAAAGGCCGCCCCACCACACCCTATACTCGCCAGGCAGGTAAAGGTGGTCTGACCTTAGCGAAATTCTTGACATTTATAGCTCTATTTTAATAAATTTATCTAGCTTTAGGCCTAGAAACGACAGAAAAAATATTTAGATAAATACACAAAGACTGTCAGTGGCTTTTTACACCACTGATTCTTTCAGATCGACAGTTGGTATCTTTACCAAACAAAAATATTTATATTTTAAATTTTACTGTAATTGCAATTGACCTTTATTTTTAACGCTGTATTTATTAGTATTTTAATCTTGTATTTGTTAATAAATTTTATTGATATTTATTTGAATTGGATTTAATATAATTTTAATTTTATTTTAACTTCAACTATTTTAAAAATAATTCAAATTGAAATTTTAATTTTAACCTAGTATTTATTCATATCTGAACTTGATATTTATTTTAAATTGGATTTTAACATAGTTTTATTGTAGCGGTGATTATTCAAAAAATTTAAAAGTTTCTTCACTCAATTTACCTAGTTCGATTAATTACAATATATTTACTGGAGTAAAAATCTATCTTTATATATATTTCTATTTAAATATATCTATACCCATTTTAACCTTCTTGACACGGTAGGCCTGGAGGGAAAATTCAGATTTTCGGTAGAAAATCTTTTAGTTCCCCTCACTCTATATATCGTTTCTTCTTCTTTCCCATTTACTCTGGTTTATTCCAATCCGACAGTAGTGGCTCTTTACACCACTGACTGCCAAGAGTACGACTAGGTACCATACACAACTTACGGGCACTTTACACCCAATTTTACGTTTTAACGCGCACCTCCACATAATGTTTAGGACCCCATCAGTCAAGCCTGCTGCCCACCAAATTGACCTCACCCTCGTCAGGGGGACCAGGCTGGAGTTCAGCCCCGAGGGTGAGGAAGAAACCAAGAGGACATACAAGGATAGAACGTCGGAAGCGAAGGCCTGCCTTATGAGCGCCAAACTTCTTCTAAATAACTCCCGCAATCTCAAATCAGATATAAAAGCCGGTGTTATAAAGGCCCTAGAGCGCTTATACGCACTAGTAAAAGAGCTAGAGGGTGAGCCTAGCGCTAATAACGAAGCCCAAAAAGAACAGCCCGAGTGCAAAGAGCAGGGAGACCTCTCGAGAAAGATCGAGGAGCACTCGCGGCTGTTGGCCGATAACACCGAGCAAATGCGGGAGCTAAGATTGGCGCTCGACAAAAAGGCCACCTCTTCACCCACAAAT
The DNA here is from genome assembly GCA_019049475.1 of Eueides isabella. Lineage (NCBI taxonomy): Eukaryota > Metazoa > Arthropoda > Insecta > Lepidoptera > Nymphalidae > Eueides > Eueides isabella. The sequence continues at coordinate 1,453 of CM032401.1, forward strand.
CCTCCCTCATCCTATGCTACTGTCACCGCAAACGCGCAGACTGCCAAACCGGTGCGACCATCCCTGCACTCGATCATCGTCTCCTCCGAGGATGTATTAGAGACAGGGGAGGAGGTACTGGAGCGAGTGCGCAAAGCGGTGGATGCCAAGGAGGGGTGGATAAAAGTGGAGAGAGTACGAAAAGCCAAAGGCAGTAAAATTGTCCTCGGGTGCGCAACGGCAGAGGACCGGGAAAAGGCCAGGCAACGACTTGAGTCTGGTCGCCTTCGTGTCGAGAACGTCGAGAACCGGGACCCCATGATCGTCCTAAGAGACCTGCTGAGCGTCAACTCTGATGAGGAGGTGCTCGGGGCTCTCAGGAAGCAGAATGGGGAGGTCTTCGGTGATCTCGCCAAGGAGGACGATCGGATTCAGGTCAAATTCCGCAAAAAGGCAAGGAACCCTCACACGAGCCACCTGGTTCTGTCGGTCTCCCCCATAATATGGAGGAGAGCGACAGACCTAGGAGCGCTCCGAGTGGACCTGCAGCGTGTCAGGGTCTTGGACCAATCTCCCCTAGTGCAGTGCTCCCGGTGCCTGGCATACGGCCACACCAGGAGGCTCTGCACAGAGGGGACAGACGTCTGCAGCCACTGTGGGGGCCAGCACCTCAAAGCGGAATGTGATCTCGCGGCGACTACCCACCCTACGTGTAGGAACTGTACCAAGGCGAAACACAGCCGCGCAGATCACAATGCCTTCAGTGACGAATGCCCGGTCCGAAAGCGGTGGGATTCGCTGGCCCGCTCCACGATAGCATACTGCTAAAGGTGGAGCGGAGGACAAGCACTTAAGACAAGGTAAAGTCACTGTGCCTGAGAGCCAACACATGGGGGCGCATACGGGCTTGAAACTCATTTGCTCACATAATAGCGTGGAATTTCAGACCATATGTAGAACCATGGGGTTGGCTCCCTTGGACAGAGCACGGAAACCTGGAAGTCCTGGAATAGACAGACAGACAGAAACTAAAAATATAACTGCCATAAATCCAACTAGCTCCAACCCCAAACGCAATATACAAGCTGAAAAAATAGTTCTTTCAGACCAGAATAAGTCACTGAAAAATTCTGGATATAGGTGTATCCGTGGCTGGGGCTAGATAGCACCGAAAAGGAAACAAAAGAAATAAATAAAATATTGTAAAATTAAAAAATTAAAAGTCAAAAATGTAAAAATAAAATGAATAGTAAAAATAGATTTGTATGTACATAAAAGAAGTAATCAAATCTAGATAGTACAAAAAAAGAAACAACAAAGTGCATGTCCATAGGAAATGAAATAGAAAAAACAACAACTAGATAGTACAAAAAAGGAAACAAAATAAATGAATAAAATACAGTAATATTGAACATTAAAAGCCAGAAATGTAAAATTAAAATGAATAGTAAAAATAGATACGTATGTACAAAAAAGAAGTAATTAAAAATAAATATATAAATAAGAAACAACAAAGTACGCGTCCATAGGAACAAAATAGAAAAAAAAACAACAATGAAAACTAAATAAAGATACATAAAATATAAAATTATAAAATAAAGGGTCATATAACATTTCAAGGCAAACAAAGTCTCCGTTGACCATGATGGAGGTTGCAAGTAAAAAAAAAAAAAAAAAAAAAAAAAAAAAAAAAAAAAAAAAAAAAAAACCTAACCTAACCTAACCTAACCTAACCTAACCTAACCTAACCTAACCTAACCTAACCTAACCTAACCTAACCTAACCTAACCTAACCTAACCTAACCTAACCTAACCTAACCTAACCTAACCTAACCTAACCTAACCTAACCTAACCTAACCTAACCTAACCTAACCTAACCTAACCTAACCTAACCTAACCTAACCTAACCTAACCTAACCTAACCTAACCTAACCTAACCTAACCTAACCTAACCTAACCTAACCTAACCTAACCTAACCTAACCTAACCTAACCTAACCTAACCTAACCTAACCTAACCTAACCTAACCTAACCTAACCTAACCTAACCTAACCTAACCTAACCTAACCTAACCTAACCTAACCTAACCTAACCTAACCTAACCTAACCTAACCTAACCTAACCTAACCTAACCTAACCTAACCTAACCTAACCTAACCTAACCTAACCTAACCTAACCTAACCTAACCTAACCTAACCTAACCTAACCTAACCTAACCTAACCTAACCTAACCTAACCTAACCTAACCTAACCTAACCTAACCTAACCTAACCTAACCTAACCTAACCTAACCTAACCTAACCTAACCTAACCTAACCTAACCTAACCTAACCTAACCTAACCTAACCTAACCTAACCTAACCTAACCTAACCTAACCTAACCTAACCTAACCTAACCTAACCTAACCTAACCTAACCTAACCTAACCTAACCTAACCTAACCTAACCTAACCTAACCTAACCTAACCTAACCTAACCTAACCTAACCTAACCTAACCTAACCTAACAGGTCGGGAATTAATTTTCCCAAACCAACCAAATCTTTAAGTTATTCAATTGAAACTTTCCAGTTGTGTCTCAATATGTTTGTTTGTTAGTAAATAAACATCTTTTCATATATATTTTGTATAAAAAACTTAGAATTTAATTTTCAAATTTCGTATATAATAATAATTTTTAATTTTAATTTTTATAAGTTTTAGTCGATAGATTTTCTTGATTTTTGTTTTAAAACGTAGGGTCGAGTTGGCTCTACGTCTGTGTATATAAATTATTGTCATATTTTTAAGTTTCGTGCTATTTTAGCGCGGAAAACTCTGATTTTTCGCACATTTTGGGTTTTTCAGCGTTTAACCGCGCAATTAACCCCCCACCCGGACGTGACCAGTACCAGATCGTAGGCCTTCACGAGCCCGATCTATCGACACTAAAATTTTTAAAATCCGTTGAGTAGTTTTCGAGTTTTTCGAAAATACCTATATTCATATTAGAGAAATCCACCTAAGGTCTGCGGACTTGTAAAATTTTGTCGGGAATTAATTTTCCCAAACCAACCAAATCTTTAAGTTATTCAATTGAAACTTTCCAGTTGTGTCTCAATATGTTTGTTTGTTAGTAAATAAACATCTTTTCATATATATTTTGTATAAAAAACTTAGAATTTAATTTTCAAATTTCGTATATAATAATAATTTTTAATTTTAATTTTTATAAGTTTTAGTCGATAGATTTTCTTGATTTTTGTTTTAAAACGTAGGGTCGAGTTGGCTCTACGTCTGTGTATATATATTATTGTGTAATTTTTAAGTTTCGTGCTATTTTAGCGCGAAAAACTCTGATTTTTCATACATTTTGGGTTTTTCAGCGTTTTAAACGCGCAAATAACCCCCCACCCGGACTTGACTAGTACCAGATCGTAGGCCTTCACGAGCCCGATCTATCGACACCAAAATCTTTAAAATCCGTTCAGTAGTTTTCGAGTTTTTCGAAAATACCTATATTCATATTAGAGAAATCCACCTAAGGTCTGCGGACTTGTAAAATTTTGTCGGGAATTAATTTTCCCAAACCAACTAAATCTTTAAGTTATTCAATTGAAACTTTCCAGTTGTGTCTCAATATGTTTGTTTGTTAGTAAATAAACATCTTTTCATATATATTTTGTATAAAAAACTTAGAATTTAATTTTCAAATTTCGTATATAATAATAATTTTAATTTTAATTTTTATAAGTTTTAGTCGATAGATTTTCTTAATTTTTGTTTTTAAAACGTAGGGTCGAGTTGGCTCTACGTCTGTGTATATATATTATTGTGTAATTTTTAAGTTTCGTGCTATTTTAGCGCGAAAAACTCTGATTTTTCATACATTTTGGGTTTTTCAGCGTTTAAACGCGCAAATAACCCCCCACCCGGACTTGACTAGTACCAGATCGTAGGCCTTCACGAGCCCGATCTATCGACACCAAAATCTTTAAAATCCGTTCAGTAGTTTTCGAGTTTTTCGCCCCCCCACCTCACCCTATAGTCTCTCAGTTAGGTAAACTTATTTCATTTATTTTAATTTTTATTCTCTGATCGTGCTGAAACTTGGTGGGTGTACTAATAGTGTAGTTTTAGATACGATAAAAATATTTTAAAAAATGTCTCGCCCAGATTCAGAGAGTATTCACAGTAGATGCAGCACTCCCGATTTCTCGTCCCTAATACTAGAGATGTCCCCAGACAGAGAACTAGAAGTGTCCAATGAACCACCCCAACAACCACAAGCATCTCAAAGTAAAAGTAAAAGTAAATCAGATAAAGCTCAACGTAAACCTCTACCAATGCAAGCCAACACAGTGAAGGATTTCCGCTCTTTGCACAGTGTTGTCGATACTCTTGCCAGACACATTATACATGCCATTCATGAGAATAAAAGCGTTACTTCAATAAACAAAAGATTTATCATAGAAGCCGCAGAAGAAATCAGCTTAGCTGCTGATATCTTTCTAGAATCACATATTGAGACTAACAATTTTGATCCACCACCCGATACGCCAGCTCCTACACCTGTTATCGATAACACTGTGTTAAAAGAGGACATCATATGCGCTGTGAGGGATGAGATCCATAAATTTAAAACCGAATTAAAATCTGAACTTACCGCAAATAATAGCCCAACTTATGCACAAATAGCTTCAAATAGAACCCCAATTGTCGATAAGTCCCCAAAGTCTCAGTACAAGCCTGCCATTGTTATATCTCCTGTAGAAACGTCTGAAAATACACAAAATACAATCACCAAATTTAAGAAAAGCATCTCCTTCAGAGAGAAGAACTACGCCCCCACCCGTGTCAAGGCCATTTCAAATAATAAAGTAAGGGTTGAATTTATGAACGAATCTCAATGTCAGGATACACTAAATCAATTAAAAGAATCCACATTAATTTCCGCTGAGCCAGCCAAAAAGATTCTTCCCATGCTCATTCTCAAGGGTGTCTCAAAAGATATCCCCCTTGAGGAGTTGTCCACAGTAGTTACTCAGCAAAATCCTACAATAAATCAGTTAATTAAAAAACCAGAAGATTTTAAACTCAGATTCAGAAGGAATAACAATAAGAATCAAAATTTGTATAATGCAGTTTTTATAGTAAGCCCAGCGGTGTGGCGCGAGGCGATCAACCTGGGAAGGCTTAACGCTGACCACCAACAAGTTTTTGTGGGGGACTTTTCACCATTTATCCAATGTTACAAGTGTCTGCAGTTTGGTCACATTAGTAAAAACTGTGTGTCTGACTGTAGGCCTTGTTCACATTGTTCCGATGAAACTCATCAAGTTTCTAATTGTCCTAATGTTAGTAAAAATATACCTCCCGTTTGTTTCAACTGTTCTAAATACAATGTCAAAACCAATAGTAATCTAAACACAAATCATACTGCAACCTCTAATAATTGTCCTACCATCCAATACATGATAAACCAATTAAAATGCAAAATTGATTATGGCATTTAATTTTTAATAAAATCTGCTCTAAAGTTAAGTTTACCTATTTGTATCATTTTTCTTGTTAAAATTACATTATTAAAACTTTCGTTAAAATTTGTTACTAAAATATTACCTAAATTGTATATAATATTCTATTGTATTATATATATGTAATTATATGTATTGTTATTTGAAATTGTGTCTCAAAATATGTGAAACTTGTCGAAAAGGTATAAATTCTTGTCTTTAAAAATAAGTTGTAATCTGAATGTGTCTTTTAAATGTCGTGTCTTAATTCTAAGAAAAAGTAATCATACTTATATCTGTTAATAAAAATATACTAAGTATCTATGTTAAAGTTAAAAAGTTATCATAAGTTTATTAATAATAATAAATGTCAAGCATGTTTACACAACTGACCCCGGCCGCCCGTATACATTAGCGAGGACTGCGGTTGGAAGTGTAGATTGGCATCAGTCATAATAAAATAAAGTTTTGGGCCTCAAAAAACCAAAAAAAAAAAAAAAAAAAACCTAACCTAACCTAACCTAACCTAACCTAACCTAACCTAACCTAACCTAACCTAACCTAACCTAACCTAACCTAACCTAACCTTTTTTTTTTTTTTTTTTTTTTTTTTTTAAAGGGAAAAAACCCTTTTACGGGTACTCCGCCCGAGTGGGGACTCGGGTGGGTTATGTGGGACTAATGGACCGGCAGATATAGGCCGTCCACACTACCCACCTAAACCTCACGGTGCTCCTCCTCGACCGTCACAGGCCGGGGCTATGGGTGCCATGGATTCGTCCATAGCCTCGGCGACGGGAGCCTGCTAGGCACGTCTCGGAGTCGGGGGTGGTGGGCCACCCTCGACGGCCTGCTCTGAGCAGCGCGCGGAAGCAACCTGCGCGCGCTTACTCGGGCCAGGTTGGTAGGCGATCAGCTTCCCCAAGCTGACCGCCCTCTGGCCGGTTAGGGCGGAAGGCGGCGATCGTGCGCCGCCCTCCGGCGACCCGGTCTTTTGCGGCGGACGGCGAGTTCGGAAGAAGCCTCCCACGCCCGCTCCGCCGCCTCCTTCTCGAGCACCACTGCCTCGCAGAAGGAAGAGACCGCGTCCCTCGGCGTCGCGCTGCCGGCCATGGCCTTGACTACGGCCGGCAGGGAAAGGTCATCCCCTATGACGTCGCGCAATGCGCGACGTTGAGACGCCCAGGCTGGGCACACCTCCAGCGTGTGCTGTGCCGTCTCTTCGAGGCAGTCGCAGTGGTGGCAGCGGGTGTCGGGCTCCCTCCCAGCGACCCGACACAGATATCTCCCAAAGCAACCGTGCCCTGAGAGTACCTGTGTGGTGCGGAAGGTTAGGACGCCATGACGCCTCGCTAACCACTGGCGGAAAACTGGACGAACCGCCTCGATCGTCCTCTGGCCGGCGGTTGGTGTTGCCAGCCGGGACTCCCACTCTTCCATTGCGGCATCCCGCGCCTCCTCCTGTTGCGCTGACCTTGCCGAAGCCCCGGACAGCAAGACCTCGACGCCGGCAATAGACCGACGCCAGAGCAATCGCGTCCAGGCCCCACGGCAGGGCTCCTGCCAGCACACACGCCACCTCACCGGAGATGGTCCTGTACCCCCGTATCACCCTGATGGCCATCACCCTTTGCGCCCGTCGCAACAGGGCGACGTTTTGCCGGTTCAGGGCGTCCGCCCATACGGGAGCACCGTACAGCGCCATCGATCGGACCACTCCGGTGTACAGCCGACGGCTCGAGGCGCGCGGCCCACTTACGTTGGTCAAAAGGCGCGCCAAGGCCCCCGCTGTCTTCAACAGCCTCGGGACCAGTCGTATAAAATGGTCCCGAAAGCTCCACCTGTTGTCCAAGACAAGTCCGAGGTATTTCAAGCTCCTCTTCACCTCGATCGTCACACCGCCGACGACGATGTGGGCCTCTGGTGGAGCGGCCCTCCTCGGAGCGTTGAAATAGATTGCCTCAGACTTGTCTAGGGCAACCTCCAGACCCAGCCGCCGAATCCGCCCGACGACGTGAGCCACGCCAGCTGTCGCGAGCACTGCTGCCTCGCGATAGGTTCTCTGCTGCGCTAAGACCAGCGTGTCATCAGCGTAGCAGAGGACCTTTACCCCCGGCAGGGTGCTACCCCGAAGCACCCAGTCGTAACCGATGTTCCAGAGGATCGGACCCAGCACCGATCCCTGTGGAACACCGCACGACACCTCCCAAGCTCCCCAGCCGGAGCTTCCAGGAAAGGTCACGGACCTCTCGGAGAGGTAAGCCCCGATGATGCGGCGCAGGTACGGAGGCACCCGATGGTAGATGAGTGCCTCATTGATGCAGTGCCAGGGCATGGAGTTAAAAGCGTTGGCGATGTCTAAAGACACCGCCAAGACTCCTTCCCCCCGAGCCACTGCGTCCTGCGCGTGGGACTTCACCTGCAGTATGGCATCCACCGTGGAGCGTCCACTTCGGAAGCCCTACTGGCTGTCCGAGAGGTTTGGACCTGTCCTCTCGAGGTGCTGCTGTAGCCTCCTCGCTACCACCCTCTCGAAGAGCTTGGCGATCTCGCTCAACAGCACTATCGGCCTATAAGCCGAGGCTGGCTCCGCCGGGCGCCCCTCCTTCTTGATGAGGACTAGTCTGCCTGTCTTCCACCACTGTGGAATTATGGCTTGAGCCAGACAGGCAGTAAATAGCCCTCGAATGCTTGGCCCCAAGATAGAATGGGCCAAAGCAACTACGCGCCCGGGAATGCCATCGAGCCCTGGGGCGGTGGTTTTGCCCCGAGATCGCCTAACAGCTTCCTCCAGCTCTTCCTCCAGCACCTCTGGTACGACGCTCTCGTCCTCCTCCTCTTGCGCTGCAGGGCGGGCCATTGATGGAGGTGTAAAATTGGCCCGCTGCGGGAACAGAGACGACAGCACCCCTCGGAGTGTATCCGGCGGGAGTGTCTGCGTCAAAGGCGGGGCCCAAGTCCGGAGCTTGCCGCGCACCATCCGGTACGGCGTTCCGAACGAGTCCCGGTCTATCCCCGCGAGAGCTTCGTCGTGCGCCTCGCCTTTCGCACGACCGATCTCCTCCTGCAGCGCTTTCTTCGCCTCGACGTAGGCGCAGTACAGCCGGTCCTCCTCCTCCTGCTGCCGGCGTGCCCGCCTGCGATAGTGCGTGTAAAGGCGTCTCGCCTCAATGCAGATGTTGCGCAATTGAGCGATCTCACCCGACCACCAGTACACTTGCCGCCGTTGAGGGCGGCGCCCGGAGCGGGGCATTGACGCGTCGCAGATACGCGTCATTGCCCTCTGCGCCCAGTTTGCGGCGTCTTCTGCAGACGCCAAGCTCTGGGGCAGCCAGGCTTGCACTATCGCAGCTTCCTCCAGAAGTCCCTTGTCGAGGCACCTCAGTTGCCACCGCGGTCCGTCCTCTCGCGAGGTGCGACCTACAGCTGACGGCACCGTCGGATGAGTGGAGATCTCGAATTGGATGTAGAGATGGTCCGAGAGAGTCTCCACATCATCCAACACTCGCCAACCGTGAACACGGCGTGCTAGGGCCGGGCTCGCGAACGTTACGTCCACCACGGACCCGCCCAGCCTTCGCACGCAGGTGTTGATCGTCCCCCGATTGAGGACAGACAAGTCAGAGGCAACTACCCACTCCGAGAGCGTCGTACCACGCTCAGTCGTCGTTGCAGAGCCCCACACGCTCGACTTAGCGTTGAGGTCCCCCGCGACCAGCACCTCCGCCGGACGATGTCGGTCTATCATTTCCCCCAAGCGGATTAGGAACTCTTCAAACTCCGCAAGAGTTCGATTGGGGGAAAAGTAGACACCGACGACAACTAGATCGCCGACAAGTGCCGCGACGCATCCCGCACCCCTCTCTACTCGTGAGAAAGGCGGGGAGCCCGCAGCTACCTGGGTGATAATAGTCACCACCCCGGTGTTGTCTGCGACCCAGTTATCACGTGCGGGGACACTGTAGGGCTCCGCAACAACCGCCACCTGAATAGACCACTGCGCCAGGCTTTGGACCATTAAGTCCTGGGCCCTGGCGCAGTGGTTTATGTTCGCCTGCAACACACGGAGAGCCATTATTTGGCGTCCATGTGTTGCACCTCCTGTTCCCTGGCTGGGGCATTTGTTTCAGCCACTGATGGCTCCTTTGCTACTCTCCTGCCATCCCTCCTTTTTCGCGAGGAGCTGGCTTTGGCACATGCTGCGCTTCCCACCTTATGGTCTGCGGGCTGTCCAGCCGCCTCGCAGACCGGGCAGTGAGGTGCCGCCGAGCACTGGTGTTGTTTGTGCCCGACTTGACCGCACCTGAAGCACTGCAGGCTCCTGTCCTGTGCACTGCTGCACTTCGCTGCCACGTGCCCAATATCGTGACAACGGAAACAACGCCGGACTCGCGTTTGCAGCAATTGCACCCGCGCTGAGACAAAGCCCACAAGGAGCCGCGACCCACTCACCTTTTTCGCCGCCGCAATAGGGCAGCGGACCCACACTGTGCCCAACCGTTGCGGTCCTGCCGGATCTCTCCTGCTTTGATCGACCCGACATCGCAACTGCCAACTCGGCTTACGGCTTGCGCCACCTCCTCCGAAGTAGCAGAGTCGTCTAGGCCACTGACCCTCAACTCTGCACACTTCACCGGTCTTGCGACCAGTACGTCACTCGCGTCCAATATCCCGCGCAGCCGCTGGGCGAGGGCATCCGCCTTCTCAGCGCTATTGGTGCCAGGTAGCTCCAGAACCCTAGCACCAGTAGAGGCGACCCTGAGTCGCACGTCCTGAATACCCAGATCTTCTAATTTCACCGCCTGCTTGATCTGGGTAAGGACGTCGCGGTATGATATCTCCTTCTGGACGGCGGCCGGCTGTAAGGTAAGAGTAACGGCCGCCGATCGTGGGGGGACGCAGCTTTGGGAAGCCAGCAGTTTTCGGCCTCTGCATATTCTGCTTAGCTTGAGCAGTTGTCGTTTTCAATTTGCCCTTACGAACAACGACACTCCAATCCTCAGTTAATTGAGCCGGGGCAGGAGGCAGAGGACGTGGCTCCGGTGGCGTCGATTGAGGAGCCATTTTCTGTGCCTTATTTCTTCTCGCGTTTTGCTTTTTAGGCACCTGCTTCTGTTTTGGAGCCGGGTTTGCGGGCGCCATCAGGGTTGCCACAGTAGGCTCCGCCACTACCTCTGAGACAGCCGTCTGGCGCCTCCTATCTGCCGCCAATGGAGGGCGCACTGGCTTAGCCGGAAGAAGCCTATCCTCCAGCGCCGCCAGCCGCGTGTTGAGCAATGTGCTTACCTGAACCATCACTTTGCGAGCCACGTCATCCTTCTTCCCTTCACACTCGGGATCCCGCCTCACTGCTTTAGAACGCTCTAGGTCGGCTCTCATAAGAGCCATTTCCTTGCGCAATTCTGAGAGCTCTTCAGTTAGGCGGGTGTTCGTCGCACGTAACTGAGTTACCTCCTCGTTGGCGGTCTTGTTGGCCAATATCTCCACAGCCGTATTTATAGCGCCAGCGGCCTCCTTAAGGGCTTTTGTAAAAGTGCCCTTCAGGTTGCCGGACCTGCTGGCAACTTTATTAATTATGGCCAGGCTATGTGTGACTTGGTGCTGCAGGTCTTGCACCAAAGGGCCATCAATCTTAGGCCTGGTTAAGTCCGGGATGCTCGAGAGCCTGGAGCTAGTGCTCTGTACCGTATCTACGATAGCAGCTACTTCCTCCTCCGTATTAAGCTGAACCATTTGTCGCCTTACCGCTGTTGCTTTAACTTTCGGCCGGTCCCTCGTTTCCCTCATTTCCTGAAGAGCCAGAGCTGCTGTTTCTGCATCTGGGTCTCTTACGATACTTCCTTGCCTCCACGTTCGATATCTGCGATCTTATCGAGATGCAGCTCTCCGCCTCTGATTCTGAGGCCGCCCAGAAGCGACCCCGTGATGATGTTGACATCGAGCGGGACCTTCCACTTATGATGGATGCGCATTCCGATAGGTCCAACCGCTCGATAACCACCTTGGCACTCTTTAGTGCTATGCCTCCGCTTTTAGGCTCAGAAGCCTCAACATCACCTTTAATAGGCACGTTAACTTCGACTACGCCCTTATCGGCTCCGAAACTGTTGCCTTAGCCTCGGCCACTACAACTACTTCCTCCTGCTCGGCCACTGCAACAGCACCGCCCCTCTCGGGCCTCCCCTCGACGCCGCCTTCCGCAGCCACCACCCACTCTCCGCCCTTCTCAGGCACCTCTCCCCGCAACACATCGGCAGTCTTTGCCCCCCGCAGATTCGTGGGGCTTGCGTGCCGTAGCACGGAGGGATTCTCCAGACAGGCTGGTACCCTCCTGCGGTATGAATAATTTTTGGCTTACCGACATGTTGTGTTTTTTTGCTGATCCACAGCTTCGGCTTTTCTGTCGGGGTGTGCTCCCCTAGGCCGTGTCCATAACGATGGACTAAAGGCACGCCCATGCCTCGCTGGTTTTGGTCCGCGCCGGGAAAAAACTCCCGGTCCACCCGCCCGCAAGAGCGAGTGGTTTCCCCTATCCGCCACCTGGGGACGCGCCCAGTAGGAGGACCAGCAACTCCCTTGGGAACCTAACCTTTTTTTTTTTTTTTTTTTTTTTTTTTTTTTTTAACGGGGGAAAATCCGATTACGGATACCCGGCCGGGGGGGGACTCGGGGGGGTTTTGGGGGACCCGCGGACTGGCAGATGTAGGCCGTCCGAATACCCACTAAAACCTCACGATGCTCCTCCTCGACCGCCATTGGCCGCTCGACACGGGAACTACAGTCTTCCGTGAGGCGCGGCGGCGGGAGCCTGTAGGCACGTCGCGGAGTCAAGGGTGGTGTGGTCACCCTCGACGGCCTTCTCAGAGTAGCGCGCGGGAGCAACCTGCGCGCGCCTACTCGGGCCAGGTTAGTAGGCGATCAGCTTCCCCAAGCTGACCGCCCTCTGGCTCATTAGGGCGGAAGGCGGCGGTCGTGTGCCGCCCTCCGGCGACCCGGTCTTTTGCGACGGATAGCGAGTTCGGCTGATGCCTCCCTCGCACGTTCCGCCGCCTCCTTCTCGAGCACCACTGCCTCGCAGAAGGATGAGACCGCGTCCCACGACGTCTCGCTACCGGCCATGGCCTTGACTACGGCCGGCAGGGAAAGGTCGTCCCCAATGACGTCACGCAGAGCGCGACGTTGAGACGCCCAGGCTGGGCACACCTCCAGCGTGTGCTGGGCCGTCTCGTCGAGGCAGTCGTCGCAGTGGTGGCAGCGGGCATCGGGCTCCCTCCCAGCAATCCGACACAGGTAACCCCCGAAGCAACCATGCCCCGTGAGCACCTGCGTGGTGCGGAAGGTTAGGACGCCGTGACGCCTCGCTAACCACTGGCGGAAGACTGGACGAACAGCCTCGATCGTCCTCCAGCCGGCGGTTGGTGTTGCCAGCCGGGACTCCCACACCTCCAATGCGGCATCCCGCCCCTCCTCTTGTGGTGCTGACCTTGCCGCGGCCCCGGACACAAGGTCCCGACGCCGGCAATAGACCGACGCCAGAGCAGTCGCGTCCAGGTCCCACGGCATGACTCCGGCCAGCACGCACGCCACCTCACCGGAGATGGTCCGATACCCCCGTATCGCCCGGATGGCCATCACCCTCTGCGCCCGTCGCAGCAGAGTGATGTTGTGCCGGTCCAGGGCGTCCGCCCATACGGGGGCACCGTAGAGGGCCATTGACCTGACCACTCCGGTGTACAGGCGACGGCTCGAGGCGCTCGGCCCATCCACATTGGGCAAAAGGCGCGCCAAGGCCGCCGCCGTCTTCAACAGTTTCGGGGCCAAAGATGAAAAGTGGCCCCGGAAACTCCACCGACCGTCCAGAACAAGTCCGAGGTACTTCATGCTCCTTTTGACGTCTATCTTGACGCCACCGACGACGATATGGGCATCTGGTGGTGGGCCCTTTCGAGGAGCATGGAAGTATAATGCCTCGGACTTGTTCAGGGCAACCTCCAAACCAAGCCGCCTGATGCGGCCTACAACAACGGCCACCCCGGCCGTGGCGAGCACAGCCGCCTCGCGATAGGTCCTCTGCTGCGCCAAGACCAGCGTGTCATCGGCGTAACAGAGGACCTTTATTCCCCCCAAGTTGCTGCCCCGCAGCACCCAGTCGTATCCGATGTTCCAGAGGATGGGTCCCAGCACCGATCCTTGTGGAACACCGGACGACACTCCGTACTCCTCCCAACCTCCACCCGGAGCAGGAAACATCACGGACCTCCCGGACAGGTAAGCCCCGATGACACGGCACAGGTATGGAGGCACACGGTGGTATAAAAGTGCCTCCTTAATGCAAGGCCAGGGCAGGGAGTTAAAAGCGTTGGCGATGTCTAAAGACACCGCCAAAATCCCATCACCCCGGGCAACCGCATCCTGCGCATGGGACTTCACCTCGAGTATGGCATCCACCGTCGAACGCCCACTGCGGAAGCCATACTGCAGGTCCGAGAGGTCCGGACCTGTCCCCTCCAAATGGTGTTGTAGCCGTCTCGCTACAACTCGCTCGAAGAGCTTGGCGATCTCGCTCAAGAGCACAATAGGCCTATAGGCGGAGGCTGAATCCGCCGGACGCCCCTCCTTCTTAATGAGGACTAACCTGCCTGTCTTCCACCGCTGTGGAATTATGGCTTGAGCCAGACAGGCAGTGAATAGCCCTCGCACTCTGGGCCCCATGGTGTTCAGGGCCAGAGTTAACGCCCGGCCGGGGATGCCATCCAGGCCAGGGGCGGTGCTCTTGTGCCGAGATCGGCGAACAGCTTCTTCAAGCTCCTCCTCCTCCACTGGTGGTGCGACACTGTCTTCCTCCTCTTGCGCTGCAGGACGGGCCATAGAAGGTGGTGAGAAATTGGCCCGCTGCGGGAATAGCGACGACAGCACCCCTCGGAGAATTTCCGGTCGGAGTGTCTGCGTCATTGGTGGTGCCCAAGCCCGTAACTTACCGATCACCATCCGGTAAGGCGTCCCGTACGGGTCTTGGTCTATCCCCGCAATCATTCGATCGTGCGACTCGCCCTTCGCACGACCGATTTCCTCCTGCAGCCGCGTCCTCGCCTCGACATAGACCTGGTACAGTCGGTCTTCCACCTCCTGCACCTTCTGTACCCGTCTTCGATAGTGGCTGTACTGGCGTCTCGCACCAACGCAGGTGTTACGCAGTTGGGCGATCTCCCACGACCACCAGTACACTTGTCGCCGCTGAGGGCGACGCCCGGAACGGGGCATTGACGCGTCACAGATACGCGTCATCGCCCCCTGCGCCCAGGTGGCGGCGTCTTCTGCAGACGCCAAGCTCTGGGGCAGCCAGGCTTCCACTATCGCTGCCTCCTCCAGCAGTTGCCTGTCGAGACGACCCAATTGCCACCGCGGTCCGTACTCTCGCGAGGTTGGACTGGGGGCTGGCGGCTCCGCCGGATGTGTGGAGATCTCGTATTGGATGTAGAGGTGGTCCGAGAGAGTCTCCACATCATCCAGCACTCGCCAACCCCGAACACGACGCGCTAGGGCCGGGCTCGCAAACGTTACGTCCACGACGGACCCGCCCAGCCTTCGCACACACGTGTTCATCGTCCCCCGATTGAGTACAGACAAACCGGTGGCAATAACCCACTCCGACAGTGTCACACCACGCACATCCGTCGTTGCGGAGCCCCATACGCTGGATTTGGCGTTGAGATCGCCGGCAACTAACACCTCCGCCGGGCGATGCCGTTCTACCATTTCCCCCAATCGAATGAGAAACTCTTCGAACTCTGCGAGGATTCGATTAGGGGAAAAGTAAACACCAACGACAACTAGGTCGCCGACAAGTGCCGCGACGCATCCCGCACCCCTCTCGACTCGTGAGAAAGGCGGGGAGCCCGCAGCTACCTGGGTGATAATAGTCACCACCCCGGTGTTGTCCGCGACCCAGTTATCCCGCGCAGGCACGCTGTATGGCTCCGCAACAACCGCCACCTGAATAGACCGCTGCGCCAGGCTTTGGACCAATAAGTCCTGGGCCCTGGCGCAGTGGTTTATGTTCGCCTGCAACACATGGAAAGCCATTATTTGGTTTCCATGTGTTGCACCTCCTCACGCCCAGCTGGTACCTTAGATCTGGCCGATATTGTTGTCGGCACTCTTCTACTTCCCTTTTTAATGCCGGCGCTGACTTTCGCGCAAACAGCACTGCCCGCTTTGTGGTTAGAAGGCTTCAGCGCCGCCTCGCACACCGGACAGTGTGGTGCAGCCGAGCATGTCCGCTGTTGATGCCCTGGTTGGCCACACTGGAAGCATTGATTACTTCGGTCCACCTGACTGGAGCACATCGCTGCGACGTGGCCCACTTCATGGCATCGGAAACAACGGCGCACGCGGGGTGGCAATAGCCTGACCCTAGCTGAGACGAATCCCACAAGAAGTCTCGCCTCGCTTAATTTCTGCGCAGCTGCAATGGGGCAGCGAACCCAAACTGACCCGAGACCCGCCCGATCTTGTTGGATCTCTCCAACTTTTATATTGGCCACACTACAGTCAGTGGATTGACTAATCGCAGCGGCAACGTCTTCGGCAGTGGCAGAATCGTCCAGACCACATACCCTCAGCTCAGCGCACTTTACTGGCCTCGACACCTGCACTTCTTCAGGGCTAAGAACACATCGCAGCCTTTCGGCCAGTGCATCCGCCTTGTCGCTCGTATTGGCTCCAGGTAGTTCTAGCATTCTGGCCCCAGTAGATGCGACGCGAAATCTCAAGTCACTAATGCCCAGGTCTTCCAATTTTATGTTTTGCTTGACCCGGGTAAGGACATCGCTGTATGTCAGCTTATTGGCAGAGGCTGGTTGCAGCTTGATGGCCACCACCTGCGAACGTGGACGACGCAACTTTGGCTCCCTTTGTGTCTTAGCCTTCACATTTTGTGCTGCTGGTTTCACCGTTTGGCCGGATTTTCTCTTGGCCCCCTTCCGGACTACGACAGTCCAGCCTTCGGACATGTCAGTTGGCGCTGGTGGCAGAGGCCGAGGCTCCGCAGGTGCAGCCGGTATTGGAGCACTTTTTGTCCGAGCTTTCTTCATTTTGATTTTCTGCGCCTTTGGTGCTGGATTAGCCTGCGCCATCAAAGTAGTCGCGACGGGCTCCACTACCACTTGTTTAGGGCTAGCCTTGCGCTTGTCCGTTGCTAGAGGAGGTCGCATACTCTTCTCTGGCGGGAGACGTTCTTTAAAGGCTTCCAGCCTCGTAGAGACCATAGCACCCACTTCTACCATAACAGTGCGCACTATGTCATCTACGGCAAGAGATTCTACTGGCACGCGTTGCGACTCCGATGCTTTAGAGCGATCCATCTCCACTCTTAAGAGGGCAAACTCTTTTCGCAACTCTGCCAACTCAGAATGCAGTCGCTTATTTGTTGCCCTGAGGAGATAGACTTCCTCTGATGCCGTTCTCTTCGCAAGGGTATTAACGGCTTTAGATATCGCACCAGCAGCGTTTTTGAGAGCCTTTGTAAATGTGCCCTTTAAGTTCCCTGAGTTGGTAGCGACTCTGTTGATAATAGCCAGGCTATCGGAAACTTGGCTGTGCAAGTCAGAAACCAAAGGCTCGTCAGCACATGGTTCAAAGGACACATCTGAGAGCCTAGAACTCGCCCTACTCTCTATCACCGCAGTGATACCAGCTACTTCCTCCTCAGCTCTAAGCCGCCGCTCTTTACGTTTGGCTTCGTGAAGCGCTCTCTTCGAAATAGCCATCTCCATATCGCCAAGAGTACTCTTGGTCGATGCTATCTTCGCCTTTGGCTTCTCCGCCTCCCCATCTGCGTCCGACGATCCAGATTGGCTTTCTCTATTTCGGCGTCTCTTCCTATCCTTCCGAAACTGAGATGCATTACCTCCTTTGGTGTTGGACTGAACAGACATGATACTATCCGCGTCCGATTCACAAGCCGCCCAGAAACGACCTCGCGATGACACCGACAACGATCTAGACCGCCCACTGATGATTGAGCTACAGTCTGCTAGGTCCAGTCGCTCAACCACCACTCGCGCATCCTTCAAAACTCCTTTTATCGGCACAAGTGCCGGATTACCACCCCTGTCGGATGTATTTACTACTCTAGCCTCTTCAGGCTCCACACCCTTCACACCGCCCATCTCAGGCACACTCTCATTAACTACGCCCGTCTCAGGCACCACTACGCCGCCCATCTCAGGCATCTCTACTCCGCCCTTCTCGGGCCCCTCTCCCGCAACACACCGGTATCCGTCGCCCCCCGCAGATTCGTGGGGCTTGCGTGCCGAAGCACGGAGGGACTCTCCAGACTCGCTGGTACCCTCCTGCGGTAAGTTAATATTCTGGTATACCGACATGTTGGATTTTTGCTGATCCACAGCTTCGGCTTTTCTGTCGGGGTGTGCTCCCCTAGGCCGTGTCCATAACAATGGACTAAAGGCACGCCCATGCCTCGCTGGTTTTGGTCCGCGCCGGGAAAAACTCCCGGTCCACCCGCCCGCAAGAGCGAGTGGTTTCCCCTATCCGCCACCTGGGGACGCGCCCAGTAGGAGGACCAGCAACTCCCTTGGGTTGGGAACCTAACCTAACCTAACCTAACCTAACCTAACCTAACCTTTTTTTTTTTTTTTATCGTGAGGAAACCCTTTTACGGGTACGCCACCCGAGTGGGGACTCGAGTGGGTTATGTGGGACTAATGGACCGGCAGATATAGGCCGTCCACACTATATAACCTTTTTTTTTTTTTTTTTTTTTTTTTTTTTTTTTTTTTTAACGTGAGAAAATCCGATTACGGATACCCGGCCGAGTGGGGACTCGAGCACGGGTTATGTGGGACTCGCGGACTGGCAGATGTAGGCCGTCCGAATACCCACTAAAACCTCACGGTGCTCCTCCTCAACCGCCTTTTTGGCCGCACGACAAGGGAACTAGAGTCTTCCGTGAAGCGCGGCGGCGGGAGCCTGTCGGCACGTCGCGGAGTCAAGGGTGGTGTGGTCACCCTCGACGGCCTTCTCAGAGTAGCGCGCGGGAGCAACCTGCGCGCGCCTACTCGGGCCAGGTTAGTAGGCGATCAGCTTCCCCAAGCTGACCGCCCTCTGGCTCATTAGGGCGGAAGGCGGCGGTCGTGTGCCGCCCTCCGGCGACCCGGTCTTTTGCGGCGGATAGCGAGTTCGGCTGATGCCTCCCTCGCACGTTCCGCCGCCTCCTTCTCGAGCACCACTGCCTCGCAGAAGGAAGAGACCGCGTCCCACGACGTCTCGCTACCGGCCATGGCCTTGACTACGGCCGGCAGGGAAAGGTCGTCCCCAATGACATCGCGCAGAGCGCGACGTTGAGACGCCCAAGCTGGGCACACCTCCAGCGTGTGCTGGGCCGTCTCGTCGAGGCAGTCGTCGCAGTGGTGGCAGCGGGCATCGGGCTCCCTCCCAGCGATCCGACACAGGTAACCCCCGAAGCAACCATGCCCCGTGAGCACCTGCGTGGTGCGGAAGGTTAGGACGCCGTGACGCCTCGCTAACCACAGGCGGAAGACTGGACGAACAGCCTCGATCGTCCTCCAGCCGGCGGTTGGTGTTGCCAGCCGGGACTCCCACACCTCCAATGCGGCATCCCGCGCCTCCTCTTGTGGTGCTGACCTTGCTGCGGCCCCGGACACGAGGCCCCGACGCCGGCAATAGACCGACGCCAGAGCAGTCGCGTCCAGGTCCCACGGCATGACTCCGGCCAGCACGCACGCCACCTCACCGGAGATGGTCCGATACCCCCGTATCGCCCGGATGGCCATCACCCTCTGCGCCCGTCGCAGCAGAGTAATGTTGTGCCGGTCCAGGGCGTCCGCCCATACGGGGGCACCGTAGAGGGCCATTGACCTGACCACTCCGGTGTACAGGCGTCGACTCGAGGCGCTCGGCCCATCCACATTGGGCAAAAGGCGCGCCAAGGCCGCCGCCGTCTTCAACAGTTTCGGGGCCAAAGATGCAAAGTGGCCCCGGAAACTCCACCGACCGTCCAGAACAAGTCCGAGGTACTTCATGCTCCTTTTGACGTCTATCTTGACGCCACCGACGACGATATGGGCATCTGGTGGTGGGCCCTTTCGAGGAGCATGGAAGTATAATGCCTCGGACTTGTTCAGGGCAACCTCCAAACCAAGCTGCCTGATGCGGCCTACAACAACGGCCACCCCGGCCGTGGCGAGCACAGCCGCCTCGCGATAGGTCCTCTGCTGCGCCAAGACCAGAGTGTCATCGGCGTAACAGAGGACCTTTATTCCCCCCAAGTTGCTGCCCCGCAGCACCCAGTCGTATCCGATGTTCCAGAGGATGGGTCCCAGCACCGATCCTTGTGGAACACCGGATGACACTCCGTACTCCTCCCAACCTCCACCCGGAGCGGGAAACATCACGGACCTCCCGGACAGGTA
The DNA here is from genome assembly GCA_019049475.1 of Eueides isabella. NCBI lineage: Eukaryota > Metazoa > Arthropoda > Insecta > Lepidoptera > Nymphalidae > Eueides > Eueides isabella. The sequence goes on from CM032401.1 coordinate 21,381, forward strand.
AGCCCCGATGACACGGCACAGGTATGGAGGCACGCGGTAGTATAAAAGTGCCTCCTTAATGCAAGGCCAGGGCAGGGAGTTAAAGGCGTTGGCGATGTCTAAAGACACCGCCAAAATCCCATCACCCCGGGTAACCGCATCCTGCGCATTCACCTCGAGTATGGCATCCACCGTCGAACGCCCACTGCGGAAGCCATACTGCAGGTCCGAGAGGTCCGCACCTGTCCCCTCCAAATGGTGTTGTAGCCGTCTCGCCACAACTCGCTCGAAGAGCTTGGCGATCTCGCTCAAGAGCTCTATAGGCCTATAGGCGTAGGCTGAATCCGCCGGACGCCCCTCCTTCTTAATGAGGACTAACCTGCCTGTCTTCCACCGCTGTGGAATTATGGCTTGAGCCAGACAGGCAGTGAATAGCCCTCGCACTCTGGGCCCCATGGTGTTCAGGGCCAGAGTTAACGCCCGGCCGGGGATGCCATCCAGGCCAAGGGCGACCACACTATATAACCTAACCTTTTTTTTTTTTTTTTTTTTTTTTTTTTTTTATTACTTTTCTTTTTTTGGTTAGGTTAGGTTAGGTTAGGTTAACCTAACCTAACCTATCCTTTTTTTTTTTTTTTTTTTTTTTTTTTTTTTTTTTTTTTTTTTTTTTTTTTTTTTTATCGTGAGGAAACCCTTTTACGGGTACGCCACCCGAGTGGGGACTCGAGCGGGTTATGTGGGACTAATGGACCGGCAGATATAGGCCGTCCACACTACCCACTAAAACCTCACGGTGCTCCTCCTCGACCGTCACAGGCCGGGGCTATGGGTGCCAAGGATTCGTCCATAGCCTCGGCGACGGGAGCTTGCTAGGCACGTCTCGGAGTCGGGGGTGGTGGGCCACCCTCGACGGCCTGCTCTGAGTAGCGCGCGGGAGCAACCTGCGCGCGCCTACTCGGGCCAGGTTGGTAGGCGATCAGCTTCCCCAAGCTGACCGCCCTCTGGCCGATTAGGGCGGAAGGCGGCGATCGTGTGCCGCCCTCCGGCGACCCGGTCTTTTGCGGCGGACGGCGAGTTCGGAAGAAGCCTCCCTCGCCCGCTCCGCCGCCTCCTTCTCGAGCACCACTGCCTCGCAGAAGGAAGAGACCGCGTCCCACGACGTCTCGCTACCGGCCATAGCCTTGACTACGGCCGGCAGGGAAAGGTCGTCCCCTATGACGCCGCGCAATGCGCGACGTTGAGACGCCCAGGCTGGGCACACCTCCAGCGTGTGCTGGGCCGTCTCTTCGAGGCAGTCGCAGTGGTGGCAGCGGGCGTCGGGCTCCCTCCCAGCGACCCGACACAGATATCTCCCAAAGCAACCGTGCCCTGAGAGTACCTGTGTGGTGCGGAAGGTTAGGACGCCATGACGCCTCGCTAACCACTGGCGGAAAACTGGACGAACCGCCTCGATCGTCCTCTGGCCGGCGGTTGGTGTTGCCAGCCGGGACTCCCACTCTTTCATTGCGGCATCCCGCGCCTCCTCCTGTTGTGCTGACCTTGCCGAAGCCCCGGACACAAGACCTCGACGCCGGCAATAGACCGACGCCAGAGCAATCGCGTCCAGGTCCCACGGCAGGACTCCTGCCAGCACACACGCCACCTCACCGGAGATGGTCCTGTACCCCCGTATCACCCTGATGGCCATCACCCTCTGCGCCCGCCGCAGCAGGGCGACGTTTTGCCGGTTCAGGGCGTCCGCCCATACGGGAGCACCGTACAGCGCCATCGATCGGACCACTCCGGTGTACAGCCGACGGCTCGAGGCGCGCGGCCCACTTACGTTGGGCAAAAGGCGCGCCAAGGCCCCCGCTGTCTTCAACAGCCTCGGGACCATTCGTATAAAATGGTCCCGAAAACTCCACCTGTTGTCCAAGACAAGTCCGAGGTACTTCATGCTCCTCTTCACTTCAATCGTCACACCGCCGACGACGATGTGGGCCTCTGGTGGAGCGGCCCTCCTCGGAGCATTGAAGTAGATTGCCTCAGACTTGTCTAGTGCAACCTCCAGACCCAGCCGCCGAATCCGCCCGACGACGTGAGCCACGCCAGCTGTCGCGAGCACTGCTACCTCGCGATAGGTCCTCTGCTGCGCTAAGACCAACGTGTCATCAGCGTAGCAGAGGACCTTTACCCCCGGCAGGGTGCTGCCACGAAGCACCCAGTCGTAACCGATGTTCCAGAGAATCGGACCCAGCACCGATCCCTGTGGAACACCGCACGACACCTCCCAAACTCCCCAGCCGGAGCTTGCAGGGAAGGTCACAGACCTCTCGGAGAGGTAAGCCCCGATGAACCTAACCTAACCTAACCTAACCTAACCTACCCAAAAAGAAAATTAATAAAAAATTTAGCTTACCATGGTGGAGTGACGAGCTCGCCGCCCTCAAGCACCGCGTTGCCACGTTAAAGCGCCGGATCCGCTGCGCCGCTCCGGTCCGAAGGACTAAAGTCGTAGAAGAGTACCTGCAAGCTAAAGAAAAATATGAAGAAAGGGAAAGAAGCGCTCAATTGGCAAGTTGGAAGGAATTCTGTGGAAGACAAGACAAGGAAGGAATGTGGGAAGGGATATACAGGGTTATCGGAAGGACCTCCAAACGGGAACAGGACACACTATTAAAGGGAACGGGCAAAACCTGCAGCCCTGCAGAATCAGCTTGCATGCTGGCAGAGGCGTTCTACCCACTGGATGATCCAAGTCAGGATACGCTGGAACATCGCAGGATCAGGAGCATTGCGGACGGGGTAAACGACGGGACACAAAAGAATACTTTGGACCCCCCGTTTACACTGCACGAGGTGCTCGTAACGATGCACAGTTTTAATCCAAAAAAGGCTCCTGGCCCGGATGGGTTAACGGCTGACATCTGCCAGCACGCAATATCCAGCAGCCCAGAAACATTCCTTGAAATCGCAAATAAATGCCTCGAGATCGGCCACTTCCCCAAGATCTGGAAAACGGCCACTGTAGTGGTGCTCCGCAAACCCGGCAAAACCGACTACTCCGAGGTGAAATCTTATCGACCCATAGGCCTCTTACCTGTCATGGGAAAAATCCTGGAGAAACTGTTGATCACGCGTATCAGATGGCACATACTGCCTAGGCTCAGTACTCGCCAGTACGGCTTCATGCCCCAAAAGAGCACCGAAGACTCCCTCTATGACCTGATGGCCCATATTAACGGCAAGCTTCTTCAAAAGAAAATTGTCTTAATAGTGTCTCTGGACATAGATATCCATAGGCGGTCCCACTTTATGGAACTTGCTGCTAAACCCCCTACTGAGAGAGTTGACGAAACGGAGGATATACTGTCAAGCATTCGCAGACGATATAATCCTCGTCTTCGACGGTGATAATAGCCTAGAGGTGTCTCTGGCGACCAATGCCGCTCTCGCGTATGTAAGGGAGTGGGGCATCATGAACAAATTAAAATTCGCACCCCAAAAAACCCAAGCAATGGTGGTGACTCGAAAACTTAAATTCGATGTCCCGCGTCTGACCATGGGCGAGATCGACATTGGAATCTCCAGAGAGATGAAAATTCTCGGGCTTATCATTGACGATAAGCTCACCTTTAACTCACACCTAGAAAGGTTGGGGGTAAAAGTGAGCAACATATATAAACAGCTCTCCAGAGCGGCTAAAACGAGCTGGGGCCTCGAGCCGGAGGTTCTAAAAACCATCTATACGGCAGTTATTGAGCCCATAGTCTTGTATGCTGCAAGCGCGTGGGCACCGGCAGCGAAAAAGCTAGGAGCCCGAAAACGCCTGGATGCATTGCAGAGGGGTTTCGCCCAAAAAATAATAAAGGCCCATCGAACCGTCTCCCTGAACTCAGCACTAGTGCTCGCTGGATTACTGCCTCTTGACCTCAGGATACAGGAAGCAGCCGCCCTTTACGAGGTCAAGAGGGGAAACTCCGAAGCAGTGTTGGGTGATAGGCAGGTTGAGCGAAAGGTAGGGCCTTGCGAAACGTGGCATCCAGCGAAAGACATTATACTCAAATTTACGAACCTGGTAGATCAAGAGCAAGTGGACAGGTACAATTGCCAAGCAGTGCGAATGTACACAGACGGAAGTAAGTTTGAAGGAGGGGTTGGAGCGGCAATCTCTGTATGGGATTGCAATGCTGAAACCAAGGCCTTCAAACTGAAACTAGCTTCGCACTGCTCAGTCTACCAGGCTGAGCTTTTCGCTTTGTCCAAGGCGACGGACCTGATGTTGGGGAACCCGGCCTGCTCTTTTGGCCTGTACACTGACTCCAGATCGTCTCTGGAGGCGGTTATAGGCAACAATTCCCACCACCCGTTAGTAACTAATATAAAGAGCAACCTGATGGCTTGCGGCACCCAGAATAAAACAGTGTCACTGTTCTGGGTGAAAGCACACGCGGGGCTGGAGGGAAATGAGCGCGCTAATGAGTTAGCCAAAGAGGCAACCCAGCTCAGGAAAAAGCCAGATTACGATCAGTGTCCGGTCTCATTCGTTAAGCGTCTGCTGCGTCAGGAGTCGATTAACGAATGGAACCGTAGATACCAATCCGGCACAACGGCCGTCGGGACAAAGTTATTTTTTCCGGACGCAGCTCAAGCATATAAGACTGTGAAAAAACTGAAAATGGGCAATACACTTGCGCAGGTACTGACTGGCCACGGTGGATTCTCCGAGTACTTGAATAGATTCAAGTGCAAAGGAGATCCATCGTGCATCTGTGAACCTGGTGTCCCGGAGACCGTGACCCATATCCTGTGCGAGTGCCCAATCTATGGCTTAGAGAGAGCACAAGCAGAGGCGTAACTGGGCACAGAAATAAAGAAAGAAAAATTAAAAGACTTAGTGAAAAGAAAGGAGACGAAGGAAGTTTTTCTGAGATTTTACACGAGCGTCGGAGACCAAACAATAAACAGAAACAAATGAATAAAGAAATCTAAACCAAAATGTTATTATATTACTTGATTTATTAAATTACTTTTATGTTTTATCTTATATTGCAATTTTACGTATTTAATATTGATGATACATTCTTAATTGATAATTGTAAAGATTTAAATGTATACATATACAACAAACAAGAAATCCAAAGACTCTGATTACGTCAGAGGGAAGAGTAAATTAAAAAAAAAAAAAAAAAAAAACCTAACCTAACCAACAATTATTGGCCAACATCCCCATAGCCGTGTTTATGGCGCCAGCGGCCTCCTTAAGGGCTTTTGTGAATGGCCCTTAAGGTTACCGGATCTTCTGGCGACTTTGTTGATTATGGCCAGGCTATTTTCCACTTGGTGCTGTAGGTCTTGCACCAATGGGCCATCAACCTTGGGCCTTACCAATACCGGGGAGTCTGAGAGCCTGGAGTTAGCCCTCTGCACAATTTCCGCCATAGCAGCGACCTCCTCCTCCGCATCTAGCCGGAGCTCTTGACGCCGGGCCGAAGTAATTTTGACCTTCGGATTCTCCTCAGTTCCGGAAGAGCCAGAATTACTGTTCCTACTTCTGGGTCTCTTACGGTACTTCCTGTTCTTCGTTCTATCATTATCGCCTTGATCGATCGATCCCATCGACATATAGCTCTCTGCCTCCGATTCCGAAGCCACCCAAAAGCGACCCCGTGAAAATGTAGACATCGAGCGGGACCTGCCACTGATAACGGATACGCATTCCGCCAGGTCCAACCGCTCGAGAACTACCTTTGCGCTCTTGAGCGCAATTCCTCCACTTTCAGGCATAGAAGCCTTAACTCCAGCTCTGTCCTTATCGGGCACCGAAACCGCCGCAACCTCCTTGGCCAATAAAGCCACGTCACCCCGCACGGCCACCATACCTACTCCGTCTACCTGGGGCACAATCTCTACTCCACCCTTCTCAGGCACCACTCCAACGCTGCCTTCTGCAGCCACCACACACTCTCCGCCCTTCTCGGGCCCCTCACCCGCAACACACCGGTAGTCTTCGCCCCCCGCAGATTCATGGGGCTTGCGTGCCGTAGCACGGAGGGATTCTCCAGACTGGCTGGTACCCTTCTGCGGTATGAAAGAATTCTGGCTTACCGACATGTTGTTTGGTTGCTGATCCACAGCTTCGGCTTTTCTGTCCGGGTGTGCTCCCCTAGGCCGTGTCCATAACGATGGACTAAAGGCACGCCCATGCCTTGCTGGTTTTGGTCCGCACCGGGAAAAACTCCCGGTCCACCCGCCTGCGAGAGCGAGTGGTTTCCCCTATCCGCCACCTGGGGACGCGCCCAGTAGGAGGACCAGCAACTCCCTTGGGAACCCAACCCAACCAAATTTTTTTTTATCGTGAGGAAACCCTTTTATGGGTACTCCACCCTAGTGGGGATTCGAGTGGGTTATGTAGGATTAATGGACCGGTAGATATAGGCCGTCCACACTACCCACTAAAACCTTACGGTGCTCTTCCTCTACCGTCACTGCTAGGCACGTCTCGGAGTCGAGGGTGGTGGGCCACCCACGACGGCCTGCTCTGAGCAGCCCGCGGGAGCAACCTGCGCGCGCCTACTCGGGCCAGGTTAGTAGGCGATCAGCTTCCCCAAGCTGACCGCCCTCTGGCCGATTAGGGCGGAAGGCGGCGATTGTGTGCCGCCCGGCGACCCGGTCTTTTGCGGCGGACGGCTAGTTCGGAACAAGTCTCCCTCTCCCGCTCCGCCGCCTCCTTCTCGAGCACCACTGAAGGATGAGATCGCGACCCACGACGTCTCGCTACCGATCATGGCCTTTACTACGGCCGGCAGGGAAAGGTCATCCCTTGTGCCGTCTCTTCGAGACAGTCACAGTGGTTGCAGCGGGTGTCGGGCTCCCCCCTACCGACCCGACACAGATATCTCCCAAAGCAACCGTGCCCTGAGAGTACCTGTGTGGTGCGAAAGGTTAGAACACTATGACGCCCCGCAAACCACTGGCGGAAAACTGGACGAACTGCCTCGATCGTCCTTCAGCCGGCGGTTGGTGTTGCCAGCCGGGACTCCCACTCTACCTTGCCGAAGACCCGCCCACAAGACCTCGACGCCGACAATAGACCGACGCCAGAGCAATCGCGTCCAGGTCCCACGGCAGGGCTCCTGCCAACACATACGCTACCTCACCGGAGATGGTCCTGTACCCCCGTATCGCCATCACCCTCTGCGCCCGCCGCAGCAGGGTAACGTTTTGCCGTCATACAATTGACAGTCTTATTTATTCCGTTTTAGTTCGATTTTCCATATTTTTATTATAATAAAAAAAATAATGCGATTCGATTAATAGATTTAGATTATAATATTGAAATGTTAGATATTAAGACGTTATGTTAGAGGACTAAGAACTAAAACACATGATTTCTTTTGTAGACTGATGAATTCTAATGCTGAAATCATTGTTTTAACAGAGACATGGCTTACAATAAATATCAATAGCTCTGATTATTATATATATTTAGCGACAATTATAATGTATATAGAAGAAACCTTATCATCAATCGCTTCACAAAAAAGGACGGAGGAGGCGTTCTTATAGCCGTATCCAAAAAACTCTAAGAACGTCAAAAACTGGCAGAGTGAATGTGAAGACCTTTGGGTTGTAGTCGATATTCCGTCTCACAGCAAATGTCACAATATTAGTTTTATATAATAATTACTTTTATATAATAATTTACCAGTTTATAGCATGTATAATATAGTTCTTTTATAGTTTAAGGTAAAGTTATATTAATCGGTTTTTAAAATAGTAATTCGTTAAATATTGTTAAAATAATCATTTAATATTGTTTATAATAATGTAGTATAGTTAAATAACAAATAACAATGTTTTAAATGACCGTAAATATTAATTAAGAGAAAAATATAATGTATAACTTGTACGAACATCGCTGTCAATAATATTTCGAATAGTAAATGATTAAATTATATAATGTTATAAATACAGATAAATAGACAAGATTGTGTACTTTTAGAACATGTAAATTTTAAATATATTGGATAAATAGTTTAGAAGATATTAGCAAAAAAACTGTAATACTTATAGTGAAAATTATTACGTAAATAAAACCGAAACGGCTCGGTGGCTCGCGGCTCTCGTCACGGTATAGCTCTTATTTTCGGACAACGGGTACAACTATATGAAGAAAAATAGTTCAAGAGCATTTGGAAGACGTTTATAAGAAGCCGCCAGCCATCTACTGTTATATCGCTATATAACACATATCATTACATACGGCGATACCCGCGCACCCCACGATCCGGAACCTTTAGTGTACAGGCCGTCAGTGACTCGTTCACTAGAGATCCGCCCGTCCGGTACAAGTAGTAAAGTAATAAAAATAGAACATTTGTGTAAGCAAATCTCAGAGGATGGTATGAAACGGAAGTACAAGTGTAAAAAAAACGTATATATGTGTAGATACATATAGTACATATGTTGTGAAATATATATAGATGCATATATAAATATTAAAAAAAGGCAATTACATGTACTTATGATATAGTACTAATATTAGTAAAATAACTATGAAATTTTTATATACAAGCTATAATTATGCCATTATAAGATTAATATATGAAAATAAGAGACATAGATATGCACACAAATGTAACACACAAAAAAAAGGATGTCATCAATTATAGCATAGTAAGAAATAGTATTAGAACAATTATAATATCATAGTGAGAAATATTAATACAACAGTTGTAATAGAGAAACAGACTAAGACAAACTTTAAAAAAAAATGTACATAAATATAATACATAAATGATAATTTCATATGAACGGAAATAATAGTATTAATAAAAGTTAAGAAATCATTATATAAAATCTATAATTTGGAAATTATACGATTTTTGTATAAATTTGTTATGTTGTTTATATTATATATAGATATGAACATAGAAATAAGATATATAAAAATTATTATTAGTTATTATACCTAGGAATAAGACGTATTATAAGAAATGCGAATCACGAACTGTAACGTACCTTTACACATATTAATATTTTGTTAAAAAGGAATAAAACGTAATATAAGAAATGTAACCTATAGCTGAAGAAGCACTTCTATACATAGATATATTGTAACTATATAGCCTTGCTGAAACACCTGACCTGACACTAAAGAGTTGGAAACATCTTAAATTGTATAAAACTACCTCCACTAAATGTACTTATCCACAACTGTATGATAAGCACTTTGTAAACAAGGGCTTTGGTTACGCCAGACGACAAGTGGGTCAAATTATTAAAAAAAAAACCCAACCCAACCCAACTCCCGGTCCACTCGCCCGTAAGATTGAGTGGTTTCCCCTATCCACCGCCTGGGGACGCGCCCAGTAAGAGGGCCAGCAACTTCCTTGGGAACTTTACCTAACCTAACCTAATATTTTATTTTCTTTCGTGTGGAGACCCTTGTACGGTTACTCCACCCGAGTGGAGATTGGGAACGGAGGCTGTTTAATACGGCCACCTCCGTTCCCATAATAAGAAATATTTTCCAAAGCTAGGAACATAATAAGTCACACACCGTGTAAAATCGATAAAGTCTAAAATTACTTAACTGATTTAAAACATTAACTTATATGATTAGACATATTACTTGTTTATCGATACTTATAATAAATCTGTTACTGATCACAGTCTGTACTTGGCAGACATATTTAAATAAAACTACCTAAAATAGTGATATTCTGTTTCTCTATGCGTTTGGATGCGTTCTCAGAAACAGCTAATCAGATTTAAATGCAGTTTTTACTTATTTCGGCAATCTTTCCTTAAAATTGTTGGGCAAAATTGGTACAATTTTTTTATTCATTTTAAATTTTAGTTTTCAATGCATAGTCCATAGACACTGTTTTCAAAGTGTTATTATTATTATAACTTCTATTTTTTTTTCATGGAAGAGAAGGCAAACGAGCGTACGAGTTACCTGATGGTATGTGATCGCCGTCGCCTACGGCCTCGAGTAACTCCAGAGGAGCTACAGGAGCGTTGCCGCCTTTTAAGGTGGAAGGGCACCGGGGCCCGGCATTACCTAATGCGAAACGCAGTGGCCAAAGCCACTACTTAAGGCCGGTCTTAAATTCCGGGGGTGGTAACAATCCGGTCAAGTCTGCCCATGCGTGTTGCCATTGCTGGCAACGTGACTCTACCACACGCACTTTAGTCGCCCCTTACGACACCATCAGTACCAGGGTGATCCTATTCTAAGCCGGGATCACACGGCCGATACTAGTAAATAAAATAGATATAATTAATTCTTAAATTAATAATAACAATCTTTTAAATTGATAACAAATCACAATAAGAGTAGTCGTGTCTTTTCCTACCAGGTGTGAATTCTTCTTATTTCCTACCAGGTATGAATTCTTCCAGGTAATTATGAGGTAGTTATGCATGCGGCAACCCTAAGGCACCGCGTTCGCCGAAGACCACCCACTGCGGCTCTGTATCAATAATTCTTGGGCAACATCAGATCACACCAGTTACCATCTTTTTTCAAAAACTCTGTGCCTTATTGTTTCATTTCCCAAAATGAAACAATAAGGCAAATTCTCACGAATATGCAAAGAGCTCTAAACATTCATATTTGAAAGGCAAAAATAAATTAATGTTATAAAACATATATCAATAAAAAAGGAATTATGTATATACAGTGTTTATTTTATTGAAATATCAATTTCAACGTTTTTATTTATCGGTTGTGACAAATAAAAATGTTAGGTTAATTTACTAGCTAAGATCAGGGTCAGGGACCACTCACTGTGTGAATGTGGTCTGGACGATGGTTCCCCTTCTCACATTCTTTTTACATGCCCCAACTTAATCCATCCCTTATATGATGTCCTTCCTCACAAAGTTCCCCGTCCCCTTAATGTTCAATGTTTGTTAATGTTTGTGTTTAGTCCATTATGTAAATTTTTATGTAAATATATTAGATATAATAATATTAAATTGTAAACTAACACCTTTGTATTACATATTTCTTATTACTAACCCTGTGTGTAGATAATGTATATATTTATTTTAATATATGTATATTTTTTTTTGTTATAGGTGAAGGCAATTTTAACTTGATCTTCTTTTTTGTAATATGCATTCTCCTATTGTGTAATATTATTTTTTCTACCGTACAACCCCCTTCGTGTCTTCTCCATTCAACGTGACATTGTCGAAGTGATATGTGCTCAACTGGCACGCTCGGAACGCCATAATCAAAGTACCATACCATAGGTTAATTTATTTATTTATTATTGTATTTATAATATTAATTTAGCGAAATTCAATGTATAAGTTTTGTATTAAAAGTACTCATTTTATTAGAAAAAGAAAGTAATTGGGATTAGCGAGTAAAATAGTGCAAACGGGCGGAGTCGCAGGCGGCCAGCTAGTTATTACAACAAGGTTACAAACATTAATGAATTCATTGCGGATATTGATAAGTAAATTAAGGCCAAAATTTATATTGTAGCTATCATGCGATCTATTAATTCAAAACATAAAAATAAGCGCATAATCTTTTGCGAATCTGTCAATACAATCATCTTTCTTAGATCGCTGTGTTAGTTTTCTTCTATTATAGACTTTGATATATAGTTGATTTCATTTATTTTAGAATGACATACACGTTATTAACATTCTAAAAATAAAACAATAACGATATATAAATAAAGAATGAATATGGTATCTAAAAATATTATTTATTTTTATCGGCCACAAACGTAAGGAACATCAAATGATCGGGTCATATGAACCGGTTCACGCACACTACTGATCGATCGATATCGAAGGAACGATCGAAACATTTCTACGTCACAGTCGCATAATAAGCCTATAACGAATTCCAAAGAGTAAAGTAATTATACTAAGACGAATTCGACAAATTCGAAGGGGCACGTTGACTTGGCTGCACAGCTTTTTTTATTGTCAATTAAATGATTTTGACAAATGATTACCACATATATCTACAATACGACCTTGTTAGAGTACCGTTCCAATTCACAATATAAAAAGTACAGTACCAAAATATTTTTAACATCAAATTGCTAATTATATTCTCACTATATTTATCTACCCAACAGTAATAAAACAACCTCACTATATCAAATTCAAATTGAAATTCAAATTCAATTCAAATATTTTTATTCAAAATAAGAAGTTACAACTTCGTTTTTTGAACGTCAAACAATTTACCACCAGTTCACAAAAGTTACTGCCTCAGGCCTGAGAAGAACCGGCGAAGGCGAAAGAACTCAACGGGACATGTCCATTCTTTTTTTTTTTAATAAAAACTTTACATTATATAATTAAGTGACAATGATACACTTGAAACAGCCTGGAGCGAGCATTTTATTCCCAAGGCGTGTTATCATCTACAAAATCGTCAATTTGGTAATAACCTTTAACACACAAACGTCTTTTCACAACTTTTTTAAATTGTGAAACAGAAAATTCTCCGACGTTTTCTGGGATCCTATTGTAAAAGCGTACACCCTGTCCCATAAACGAATTACGGACTCGATGCAATCGAGTTACAGACGCACTAAGTTTAAGCTTATTTCTAGTATTAATATTATGTACACCACTGATTTTAGTAAACTTATCAATATTTTTTTTTGACATACATAACATTGCATTCATATTATATATTCATATCAAAGCTTGAACCAAAACGTTATGCCGTGTTTAGTCTGTGGTATTGACGTTAGCATTGCTTGAAGCTAGGCATATCGATTCACTTGAACAAAAATCGATCTCTGCTTCGGTTCGAATCGGATATACTAGAATCGTTTTTCAATTAAATCGGGCATTAAAAGATCGATTTTCAATTAATCGCGAATTTTTAAATTTTAAAAAATTTATTTAAATAAATTATATTATAATTTATTTAAAAAATAATTTGTCGAATCGGTCGGGATCTAGACTCTTTTCGTCACTAGCAATATTTCATGCAACAGAAAAAACCTTTTACATGGAACGGATGTTCTAACTATATTGACAGATGAAAGTAAATTAAAACTATTTGTTGGGAATCGGCGTTATTGTGCTATACAAGGAAAAATAGGTAAGTAAGAGTAACTGTGACAGTAGTGAACATTTTTTATTTTTAATAGTAATTAACGCCATTTTGGATATTATCATTCGAATGCGTTCATAAATATTTATTTTATGCGTTCAAATAATCAATGCGTATGACAACAGCAAAATATTGAAAAACTAAAATATCATAGCCACTTACTCACTCAGCTTCACGCCGCAGAGGAAACTTGGGAACCTAGTGTTAAGACACTCCGTTCCGCTTCCTTTCCCCACTTTCCGCCGAAATTGAGGCGAATATCATATTTAGGAATTTTATAGCTAGTTCTCAAAGTGAACTAAGTCGGTCCGATTTAAGGGGTTTATGTATCAATTCATTGAATCGATATAGCATTCCAAATGAATATGAAAAATCGTTTACTTTACTCTAAATAATCGATCAAAATTTTTCAACTAATCGATTTCAAATCGACATGCTTACTTGATGTTGATGCTCGTTGCTGTCATCATATATTCATTCATAACCCATTCTTTAAAAATATTGTCTTGGCGTTATTGACTTTGGCTATCACTGCGTTTCTACAATTTAGCCGTATTTTACCGTTTGTTAAACGTTTAAAAATACCCATGGAGTTGGTGAGTTTTGGTTTAATTATCGAGTATTATTTATATATTCTTTAAGATTCTTCTGATTGACAGATGAAAGTAAATTAAATGAATATCATATGGCATTTCTAATATAATTTAAAAATCAGCATTGTAGTAGTACAAAATATATTAAAAAACATAAAATTCAAATTGACACATTAATTTCTTGACCAAGTTTTGATTTTCGTATTTTAACCTATAGTTCGCCAGTTTTTAAAAAACTTTTCATTCAATAATGCAATTTATATTCAAAGTATACTTCATTGTAATGACTTTCATGGGCACATTTGAATTGATCACCGTTTACAGTTTCATGTCATATGTAAGCTATATAGAAAATACAGTTTATGTGGATGACACTTGCTGTTCTAGGAGACTTGTATTACTGCATACAGTACCAAAGACATTTAGATGGTTCGGTTAAGCCTGCAGCGATATTTAACATTTGCTCCGTTCTATATAACAATTACAATCTAATTATTTAATATAATAGTCAATCAATACAATCACACATACAATGCAAATAATCTTAATTCTGTACTACATCATAAATAAATGGTGTTAAATGTTGGTTAAATTGCTTTTGACAAATTTTCAAAACTATGAAATTGAACTTGAGAACCTAATTAAGGCACTCCATATTGTTGTTTTTTTTTGTGGGCCACGTGAATATAAACTGTTTTTTGAAAATAAATTGTTTACTTTGTGGAGTGCAGTAAATACAATTATATGTGTAACCTTAATCATTTGAATTTTATACTAGTATTTTAAAAACAGTTTAAGTTGAGTTGATATAGTACCAGGTTGGCTGCTTGCTGTATACTATTACACTTTCAGTTGAAAATTTAAGGCAATAGCTAAATTGTGTGTTTTGTGATTTTCTGCTACTTATATGTTGATTAAGATCAAATGGACTATTTAGCACCTTTGCTCTATTTTATCGGCGCTCATTAGATGAGCTTGACCAGCAAAGTTAGGTTTAAAGAACTTTATTTTCTCAAGAACATTACAGTTCACTTATGAGTGTTGTAAAATACTCATAAGTGAACTGTAATGTTCTTGAGTATATGTAAATATAGATACAAATAGTTAGACTGGAAGAATATCAATTAAATAGTAATGTCTCAAAAATGTATTGGTAACAAGACAGAAAAAGTGTAGTATATATTCTTGTAAAATGTAGGTCAGACTAGTCAGATAAAAACATAGTAAGTAATATATAATTAATTGTATAACTTTATAATTAATAGTGTGATTATATTTTAGGTTATATTATTTACTTCTATATACGACATGTATATTTATTACATATATATTTTAAATATATATTGTTTTAATTTATTTTTTAATATAGACAGTTATTGTACCTAATGCAGATGAAAGCCAAGCCTTAAATAATATGTGTCAAATTGCTGGGTTTGCAATTCTTCTAATTCTCACCCATTCACTTACTTAGCTTCACGCTGTATCCCGCACATGGCAGGATAGGCAGAGGGAACATGGGAACCTAATGTTAAGACTCTCTGTTCCACTTCCGTTCCCCACTTTCCGCCGAATTTGAGGCATTGCGTGTTGAGTGGCGGAATTCAACGCTTCGATTTTGCCTTGTACTAAAGCGAACAAATGAAAACATTAAATATTTATATTTAAAATATTAAATAATTCTTTTTGTTAGTTTTAATTTATTAATTGTATTTAAGTTTGCACATTTTATTTTTCCAAAGTAATCAAATGTGGCTAATTCACATTTGACAATCAAAAGCTTCAGAATCAAATTTGACAATTTACTTTTTGGTAGTTGACCGAAGAAGCAATACCACTGATATAAATGTGTGCTATAATTTTAAAAAATATATATGTTAATTTTTTTAATAATACACTATACCATGGAAGTACCCAATTGTTAAGCTTATAGGTAATTTTGTCATGAAGATATTTAAATGGTTTTTTTGCTGACTTACTATATACGGGATTACTAATTTACTACTAGCAAAGTATTTGTATATACCTTACTAGTAGTAACTTGACAAGTGCAGTATGTACTTACAGTACCTCTTATTAGTATACTACTAGTTACTACTGAGTAAGTAGGTAGGAATATGCTGCGCTTTCAAGTCAACTCCCGACTTTGCACCACGCGTTCTTCGTAGATATTTTAGGACGGTATATAAATGTGTCGGTGTGTAGTTACAGGGCGGCGAGGCGATGCTGTCGGCGCCGGGCGCGGTGGGGGGCGCGGGCGCGGGCGCGGCGGGCGGTAAGTAGCGGCGCGCGCGCGCGGCGCGAGGTCAGTGCAGCATCTAACGCCCCGGCTGTGCTCGCTGTTGCAGGCGCGGCGCGGCGCGGCGCGGCGCGGCGGCGGCGCTGCGGCTGCTGCTCGAGCGTAGCTCTAGGCCTCGGTGTCTCACCTCTCAGTGATCAGTTCTGCTTTCTGTTTCAGGCTAGATATAAGTTAGGTTATTGTGAACCGCCCCGCCGTCCGGCGCCGGCGCCCCGGGCTGCCTCCGTCGGTCTCACAATGTACTTACTTCTTTATATCATGCTGTCCCCATGTGTCCGGTGACCGTCTGTTTGCGTTGCTGCGGCTCGCTGTGACGTATCGAATATACACTTTATAGATAGAGTTAACGTCGCTTTGATTGTTGTAAATAAATAGTATTAAACATATTAAGAAAAAAAGTTCATCTTTTACGTTTCATCTTCGTAGTGCAGTAATTATTAACAAATTGTAGCATTCTTTTGCTTTAATAAACCTGTAAATATTGTGAATGTGAGAGTGATGGTAGCGGACTGTTGCAAGAGGGAAGTATGAAATGCGTGAGTGGTATAGCCTGAATCGAGTGAGCCGCGGCGAGAGTGTCTGTGCGAGTGCGAGCCTCCCCCCGCACGCCGCGCGCGCCCCCTCCCCGCCTCACGTCTGCTCTGTTGCAGGGGCCTTCCTCGCCGCGCCCGTCTACGACCTGCAGCAGGTGGGCGACGTGTACACGGGTGAGTGCCGCACACACATACGCACGTACACACACACTGGCACACACAGGTCGGTAACGCAGAGGCGCGTGTGTGCACAGGGCCGGGGGGCAAGTGCTCGACGCTGCCGGCCATCCTGGGCGGCACGCTGCCGCGGCTGTCGTCGGAGCAGGCGGAGGCGGTGGCGCGCGCCAAGAAGTACGCGATGGAGCAGAGCATCAAGATGGTGCTGATGAAGCAGACGCTGGCGCACCAGCAGCAGCAGATGGCCACGCAGCGCACGCAGGTGCAGCGCCAGCAGGCGCTCGCGCTCATGTGCAGGTACACCTGAACTTAGAGCTAAGCCAATGCCAGCAGGACTTCAACTTTTAAGACATAATTAGAATGAGAAAATGGGAATACTGCAAATCCTCAAGTGGAAACTGAACCCACGACCGTTGCGTACACATTCAGTCGTATTGATGGTGTAGCACGACGGTCCTTTTCTTTATTGTTAAATTAATTTCAAGAATTGGTCTAAATTTAAAATGATGAGAGCGATAGCTTGAGACTCCCGCCTCGGCTGGTCGAGTCATTGATTTGTTTGCTGAAAAGAGCTGATCCCCCACTAGCACTGGTCGCTGGTGTTCCCCGATGTCGTGTGTCTGAGGCGCGTGTGTGCGTGTGCGTGTCCGCAGAGTGTACGTGGGTTCGATCTCGTTCGAGTTGAAGGAGGACACGATCCGACAAGCGTTCCTACCATTCGGACCCATCAAGTCCATCAACATGTCGTGGGACCCGGTCACGCAGAAACACAAGGGGTTCGCTTTCGTGGAGTACGAGATCCCCGAGGCCGCGCAGCTCAGCCTCGAGCAGATGAATGGCGTCATGCTCGGCGGCAGGTACTTATATATTTACTGATGTTAGTTAATATTATTGATATTTTAAAAAAATACATACATGATCTCATTTTCTAATAAATAATAAAGAATATAAAAGATGAATGTGTCTAAATTGTTCATGTGTAGAGATAAGTACTATATCGGGCGTGTCACTGGTTGCCTCTCCTGCACTCTTGCAGGAACATCAAGGTGGTGGGTCGTCCGTCCAACATGCCGCAGGCGCAGGCCGTCATCGACGAGATCCAGGAGGAGGCCAAGCAGTACAACCGCATATACGTCGCCTCCATACACCCCGAGCTCACCGAGGATGATATTAAGAAGTGAGTTAGTCATAATTACGAGGATGGTGTTAAAAGTTTTCGACCTAACAAACAAACATTCTGACAAAACGTTTATTCTGTGTCTATTTTTTTATTTTTCAACATCTATAAAGTCTCCTTGTAATGTACACACTTCTCTCAGCGATGCTTCCGTCTCTGTGTTGTCTCTCGTTCTAATCGTACTCGGCTAATTATCTACATAATAATTGTTCACGAGGCTGATTGCCTCTTCGTTTGACGAAAATCTTTGTCAAGCAGATCAAACGGTAATTTTTAGATTTTGGCCATGGCAGCCACTGAGGTATGAGACGGTGCTTTGTCTTGGTAAAAGCTTTCCATCCCAGCTTTCCCATGCCTAAATACTCAATTAATATGTGACAAATACGTTCTTTTGATATATTCCTAATCTCTGCTATCTCTCTCCCTTTATTTCGACGCCCGTGTAGCACCATTTGGTCAAATTTGGCGATGTTTTCGTCGGTAGTTGCAGTTTTTGGACGACCTGAACGTTCATCGTCTTCCAAGCTCTTGACTCGGCGACTGAATTCAATTATTTTATTTGCAAAGGCGTATTGCCTTTCAAAAACAAATAATCAACTTACTCAAACGACTGTTACTTAAAAACTGCGCGTCCACAATGGCTCAAACTTTGTTGAGTAACTGTCGACAGGTGATTTTGTTTACAATGAATTCGATATAGACGAAAATATGGAGATCATCAAAGTTCAGACAAGTTTCGTTTTGTTAGAATTGGAGACATTTTTATTTTACACTTTCAGTCAGTTTACATACATCTATACTTATAATAAGTATATACGTGGAAGATGTTAAACATAAAATCTTATATTTGACCATTATTAATGTAATAGCGTAAGTCAAAAATAGTGATTTTTTATATTTTTTTGTCTATTTGTCTGATTGTCTGTTTATCATAAAGGGCTAATGAGATTTAAATGCAGTTTTCACTTGACACACAGCCTCTCGAGCCAAGTTCGATCGTGTTTTTGCACTTTTACTATCGACGCGCTCCAACGGCTTAATTATAATTTACTAATTTGCATTACCTTTGTTTTCATGTCGTGTTAAAAAGATGCCTGTCGTGGCACAGGGGCACAATCGTGTGGCTGTTGTGTGTCGATGCGACAGGATGTGGGTTCGATTCACATTCGAGGAAATGTACTTAATATTGACATTTTTTTCGCTCTGGTAATAATCCAAAAGGTTCGGCTTTGAATTCCTCCACAGTACAAACTCGAATTCGTCAGAAAGTCGAAAATGGAATGGAGTGTCTTAACACTAGGATCCAAAGTTCCCTCTGCCTACCTTATAATTGCGGGATACAGCGAGAAGCTGAGTAAATAAAAATGGTCCTAGAGGAAGTCAATGGTCCCTTGCGGAACACCATGTGTGCATGTATGTATGTGACTGGTGACCAGAGATCACTACATAGAAGTTCCGTCTGTCCGGGTATGATTTATGCCACTGCAGTAGCTTTCCAGTATACCCATACTAAGTCGAATGCCATGCTGCAGTCAATAGAAATAATCTGTTTTATGATGAATCTCCGTTCATGTAATTATTCTGTGAACTCCTACCCTAGACCTAGATTTAATAAATCCACTTGAAATTGGCCAATAATTTAGAACATTGTCTTTATCATTACTTTTATAGATTGAAACTATTTCAGCTATCTCCCGCTGTGTCAGAAATATTCCGTCTTGTAAGGATTTTGTATAAATAACAAAAAGTGGATTACTCTCTGCACATTACCTAACAAATTGTGGAGGAATATCATCTGACCAGGCTGCTCTTGCGACAGTCTACAAGTTTAAGTGCTTTAATTATTTCTTCTTTGGAGATCTTTATATCCAATGTTGTGTTATTTGGCTTCATATATGTTTTCTTAAAGAATTGACCGTTGATTTTTTTTTTTTGAAAAAATGGCAGTTTTTAACCCATACATTTTTTATTTATTTTTAAGCTATTGCATAGCTTTTATCGCGGGCCTTGAGCGCGGTGACTGATTTAATAAATTCCGTAACGAAAAAACCTAACACCACCCAACCAACACTCAATACGTCCTAAAATCGTCGAAAAGTGGTGAAAGGATGTGTCTTAACATTAGGTTCCCAGGTTCCCTTTATTATAAGGTAAAAAAACCCGAATATTTTAAATTATAATGTATGGAGCTAGTCAACTTTTGAATTAAAGTATTATATCAAGATTTTCATTTCTACTTTTTGTGACACATTGTATTTCTAAATTGTTTCCTCTATTATGTTGCTCAATATTATTTACCTTGTTTTTCAGTCTTTATTGATTTAACGTTAAACTTGTGGTTTCAAGTTGTAACTTTTTGATTGTTTCGGTGTTAGTCTCGGCTTTCTTACGAAAATCTTCGTATTGTCAGTTCAAAATTGCATAAATTCTTTAATTTCTATAATTTCCTCTTTGATGGACTAAACTTATAATAATTATATTTGCAAAATTTTGATTAATTTCAGATGATAAATTTATCAACTCTAGCTTAAATACTCTGAGCTACTGATAGCTTAATGTTTAGGTTCAACATGCATTATATTTACCAATATATTGCATTTTATATAAATATATATTGCATTTTATATAAATATTATATAGTGTATTTTGTATTTGCCCTTTGCACTGGAGAAGTTTAAAGTAAATGTTAATTAAATGTTAATTAAAGAGTACTACACTATCCAATAATATTTAAATTTTAAGAATGTATTTAATTAAGATCATTTAAATTTCATGCAAGATCACCATTGTATTACACAATGGAATTGTAACTTTATTCAATATTGAAAAGAGCAACTGTTGAGTTTGTTGCCGGCTCTTCTCAGCAGAACCGCATTCCGAGCCGGTGGTGGATTTTATGTTCATGACGATTCAAAAGTGCTTGTTAAAACCTATTTGAATAAAGAATAGTTTAAATTTGATTATAAACAGCTAGGTATTTACGGTCATTATGTCAAAAATATAAAATATTTTTGAAGAACAGAAACGTTCTAAAGTGCTTTACTTTCGCATTTGTAACTTGATACAAGATTATTGATTATGCACTCGTAGTCAAAATAAAACAATAATTTCTACTTTCTTGCTGAACGAGACGGTAGATTCACTTGAAAAGTTTTTTAATAATTATTGCAATTATTCACTCTTTTTTTAGGTGATTTAAACCTTACTCAATAA
Source organism: Eueides isabella (assembly GCA_019049475.1). Taxonomy (NCBI): domain Eukaryota; kingdom Metazoa; phylum Arthropoda; class Insecta; order Lepidoptera; family Nymphalidae; genus Eueides; species Eueides isabella. The sequence goes on from CM032401.1 coordinate 42,442, forward strand.
TTAAACGGTTAAGTTATAATATTCACTTAGTTTGTTAGAAAATTACAAAGATCTAAAGTCATTTGCGAAATTGTTTTTCGACGTTCACAGAACACTTTTTCTCCCAATAATAACGATCACTGGTTATTTCACGTTCATGTTTATCTTCCATGATCAAACAGACCCTCACGACAGATTTCATTATAAGTATACATGTTTATGCAGTAATTTTCCATAACTTGTGATGAGAATAAAAATATTACTCAACTCAATTTTACTCAGCTTCACGCTGTATCCCGCACACGGCAGGGTAGGCAGTGGGAACTTGGGAACCTAGTGTTAAGACACTCCGTTCCACTTTCGTTCCCCACTTTCCGCCGAATATGAGGCATTGCGTGTTGAGTGGCGGAACTCAACGCCGCGTTTTGCCTTGTACCAGAGCGAGGAAATGAAAACATTAAATATTTAACTTAAAAATATTAAATATTTCATTTCCGCGAGTTGGGATCGAACCCACAGCCTGTCGGTTACGGTCACACGCTTTTGCCGCTGCGCCACGACGGGCCTTATAAAAATATAAATTTTGTTATTAATTAATATTTTTATTTGGGTCATTTCCTAATTAAGATTAGTTTAATATTTTAAATTTCTTGTTTAGTTTAATATTTTGTTATGGTTTATTCTGGCATTTTATTTTGAGTTACTTTTAATTTTGATATTATCACACATCTGGCAGCTAGTGTCATAATAATTATGTTCTCAAGATATTTTAATTTCTTCAGCGAATATTGTCTCTGCCGGCTGATTTATTTGTCTTTAATGAGTTATAATGATTTCTCCAAACTATTCACGACCGATCTGTCCGTCCGCACCCGCAGCGTGTTCGAGGCGTTCGGCCCCATCACGTACTGCAAGCTGGCGTACGGCGCGTCCGCGCACAAGCACAAGGGCTACGGGTTCATCGAGTACGCGACGCTGCCGGCCGCGCTGGAGGCCATCGCCTCCATGAACCTCTTCGACCTCGGCGGGCAGTACCTGCGCGTGGGCCGCGCCATCACGCCGCCCAACGCGCTGGCCGGCCCGCCGCAGGCCTCCGCCATGCCCACCGCCGCCGCCGTGGCCGCCGCCGCCGCCACCGCCAAGATACAGGCCATGGACGCCGTCGCCACCAACGCCGTCGCGCTCGGCCTGTCCAAGCTGTCCGCGCTGGGCGTGCCGCCCGCCGCCGCGCTGCCCTCGCTGGCGGCCGCGCTGCCCCTGCCCGCGCTGCCGCTGCCCGCGCTGCCCGCCATCCCGCCGCCCGGCGTCGTCATCCCCGCGGCCGCGCCCGCCGCCCCCGCGCCGCCGCCCGCCCCGCTCGCCGCCGCCCCCGCGCTCGCCGCCGCCCCCGCGCTCGCCGCCGCCGCCCCCGCCGCGCCCTGCCCCGCCGCGGCCGCCGCCGACGCCGCGCTGCAGCGCAAGCTGCTGGACAGCTCGCCGGACACGCTGCAGCAGCAGGAGTCGCTGTCCATCTCGGGGCAGTCGGCGCGCCACCTCGTGATGCAGCGCCTCATGCGGCGCCGCGCCTCGCGCACGCTGCTGCTGCGCAACATGGTGTCGGCGGAGGAGGTGGACGAGGCGCTGCACCACGAGATCCAGGAGGAGTGCGGCAAGTGGGGCCGCGTGGAGCGCCTCGTCATCTACAACGAGCGCCAGAGCGAGGAGGACGACCCGGCGCAGGCCAGCGTCAAGGTGTTCGTGCAGTTCGCGGAGGCGGAGGAGGCGGCGGCGGCGGCGCGCGCGCTGCACGGCCGCTACTTCGGGGGCCGCACCGTGCGCGCCGCGCTCTACGACCAGGACCTCTTCGACCACGGCGACCTCTCCGGCTGAGCGCCTCGACCTCTTTGACCGTAGACCTCTTCGTCTGATACCATTTATAAATTCATTACTCATTACCGGAAATATGTGACCAGGCACAAGGAGGGACTCATCACATCACATTTCTATATATTATTTAATAAATATTAAAAAACAAAATGTGTGTAAACAAATACAATTTCTAAACTGCTACTGTAAAGTCCTCTCCTCTCGCTGTCTCATTATTTATTACATTATAATTTTTCAAGTCTTTTAAATATATAAACTAGAAAATGAAGTATGTCCTTTTGCAATTTAAAAACACAGAATTTTTCTTAAGACTTTCGAGAATGTTTTCTTTACAACATACAAAGTAAGCAGCATTACTCGAGTGACACTCGAAGGAATGCCGGACCGAGTACAAGCTAAGTGTAGTTAGTGATGCTGATAGTAATAAGTTAATGTGTTAGTAATGTCATCCGTTATATGAAGTGGTTCTTACTGAAACAAGGAACCTTAGGAATTATACAATTTTTACTTAATAAATGTAATTATAAATTCTAATTTCAATTGTTTCCTTATACCTATTAGAATACATCGTAGGTGTAATAAACGTCCTTACACACGTATATGTACATTTTAAACAAATACTAATTATGTACACTGCAAATGAACGTAATACTTATTTCGTATTACAGAATATGCATGATTTCCATTTGCATTTCTTAAATAAATCATTTATACCTTCATAACGAAGACAGCAATTCAAACAGACCTCTAAACAATCATATATTCTAAAACGTGTAAAACGGAATGGCTATTTATAACATATTTCAAATTATAACATATTTGTTTAAAATTTATAAAAAGTATAAAAATTTTTCATATTTGACTGAACTAACTAGACTCTTTTTTAAATGTTGCTTTGGAAGAAAGAGTTTCAATCTTCTTTCTAGATTTATTCTAAATTTATATTCATTATAGAAACGATTCACTTCAAAAAAATACGGCAATTTAGTGTTTACGCTATTATTCTGGTACGTATACGAGCCGATATACAAAATTGTGTTCATGACGTCACAAGACACGATATTATTTTATGGGTCTAAATAACAAACAAGATAATAAAATAAGTATGGTTTAATTGTAATGTGAAAATATATGTATTTAAAAAGAAATGTATACTTATACATAATCCCTATATGCCGTTATTTAAAATAAAGGTCCGTGTCGTTTTCGTCCATTGCGAAGAGTCCCATTAAAATCTGCTTAATGTATAATAAAACATAGTATATTGGTAATACTGCAAATAAATAAATGTATATTGATTAATGTAGCGTGTACATGTTAATGGAGATGCCATCGTGGCTAGTTTAGTTTGTATGCATTGTATGTTTGCATTTTTTTTATTATGTTACAAACACATACAAATAGCACCAGCAAAAAGATATACACAATATAATTAATAAATAATACAATTTCAATTTCTTTAGATTCATATATGGGACAGAAAAAATAATTATTAGACACTTTTTGATTAGAGACCGGTTTGTTTAAAATGAACGTTTCTCCAGTCAGTTTATCTACTTAAAGTGCAAATAGACGACCGTTCGGTACGGCCTTCGCGCCAGATTATCGAACCGCGAACCTTCTTCTTCCCCTAAATTTATGAAAAAATTAAGTGAAGGAACTTTTAGATCGAATAATTATTAAGCGTTTTCTTTTTAGGAAAAAAAACGGCTAAAAACTTCATTAATAAGAATGTTTTGCTTCAACTATCTTTAAAAAAAATACTATATTTAAAAACGTTAAATTGATTATATAGAATTCTAATGGTAGCTTGGTGCCCTATGTAATTTGAATGATTAAATGTATGTTTTAAGATGTCGGACTAAACGTTTTAAAACAAACGAATAAAAGTAAACGAGTAAAAGTAAAATTAAAAGATATTAATAAGCATTTATTCTCCACATATGTGCGCTATTTTTCAGTAAATGGAGTGAAAACTTTTATAAAACAATAAATAATGCCTAAAGTTAATAAAAGCTCAGCAGGGTAAGGATATTTTTATTGTCACTTGAGTATTTTAATCATCATCTTGACTATTTTAATATCAAATGCCTTATCTTATATCTTTCCTTATAAAAAAAAATACTACATTTAAATACAATAGAAAACTAAAACAAGATAATTGTTAGGTACAATTTGAATTTCGGGGATTTTAAACTATGCTTAGGGGAAAAAAAATTACCAGTTGGCAGCACTGCCGGTACGCTAGTGTTAGCAGAACGTGAACATGTCTCTATATGCCACTTTTACTATCAAAAAATTACGTGAAAAAAATCATTACGAGCATCTTTATTACAATAAAGCTTATGTGCTCTATTCCGCAAGCATGGAAAATTGTTATATAGCTCCAAAAGTTTATATAATAGCTGTCTTTTCTGAAAAAATATTATCGTCTAGGCGCCCCGAATCCATAATTGTTGCGACATGTAACGCTTACAGTCTACGTCTAAGTATATAGATTATAGTACAACTATTCCATTACACGATCAAATATTTATTATTTATGATTATTAAAAAATAATTACCAGAATTTTAACAAGGTCATTCCAAGCCGGTTCCCAATTGAGCTATATATATTTTTTTTGATAAAAAAATAAGCCAAACGTCTGAGGTGAATCCTGATGGTGAGTGATCATCGTCGCCCACGGCCCCGTGTTACACCAAGGGAGCTACAGGTGCGTTGCTGGCCTTTGAGCCAATGTACTTTTAAATGTGAAGCCGTGGATCCTGTTAATTCTACGTCATTTCTCGGGATTACCATTGACTTTAAATTGCAGTGGGGACCTCATATTGATGGATTGGTTAATAGACTTAGCTCAGCTGCCCTTGCGGTTAAAAAAATCTGAATATTAACAGACGTGGAAACGGCTCGCCTCGTTTATTTTAGTTACTTTCATAGTATTATGTCGTATGGCATTTTACTTTGGGGTAATGCAGTCGGTATTCAATCAATCTTTGTCTTGCAGAAGCGAGCTATTCGTGCAATCTATAAATTAGGCCCAAAAGATTCATTAAGGGAAAAATTTAAAGAAATTAATATAGTGACCGTTGCATCGCAATACATTTTTGAAAATATTATGTATGTCAAGAAAACATTGATGAATTTAGCAAAATCGATGACATACATAATATTAATACTAGAAATAAGTTTAATCTTAGTTCACCTATAACTCGATTGCATCGAGTTCATAATTCTTTTATGGGTCAGGGGTGTACGCTTTTTACGATAGGTTCCCAGAAAACATCCGAGAATTTTCTATTTCGCAATTTAAAAAAAGTTGTGAAAAGACGTTTGTGTGTTAAAGGTTATTACCAAATTAACGATATTATAAATGATAACACGCCTTGGGAATAAAATGCTCGCTCCAGGCTATTTCAAATATATCATTGTCACAATTGATTATATGATGTAAAATTTTTATTCAAAAAAGACGTGTCCCGCTGAGTTTCTTTCGACGGTTCTTCTCAGGTCTGAGGCAGTTCAAAAAATGAAGCTTGTAACTTTTTATTTTGAATAAAAATATTTGAATTTGAATTTACCTCCAATGTATGTTTTTATATCACTTCGTACTGCGAATAAAAATTGTAATGATTTTATCAGTTAAGCTTAAATCAATTTTCGTTTGAGGGTGCTCCTCAAATGAACAAACGAACAAAATACAACCACCAGACTTTATCGAACGCCTTTGCAACATCTAAGAAGATTGCCGCAGAGGGCATTTTATAGCTAGAATGGAGGTCCTATGATCCAGAATATGTTCTGTGATCCTATGGACTTGATGGACACTAGAGTGTTTGTCTCGAAAGCCAAACTGCTCTTTGGGAATAATATCTTTGGCCTCGATTACTAATTTTAGTCTAGAGATTATAATTCTCTCGTAGATTTTACCAACAGTACTCAGAAGACTGATTGCTCGATAATTTTAGAGCTTATTACGGGGGCTTGCCAGGCTTGGGAATGCCGACGACAATTGCCTGTTCCCACTGGTCTGGAAGGTACATCCGTGGAGGAGTGTGTTAAAGATAATAACTAGAAGAGTTATGAGGTGAGCTGGAATTTTAATAATTTTTGTTGGAAACACGATCGTGTCCTGGAGATTTTTTGATTTCAAGATATTTAATGACATCTTTGACCTCTTTGGTCGAAGTAGGGTTTATGGGATTCCCGCTGGTGGCAAGGAGGCCCACGCTTCAACCTCTGCGTCCACCCCATGATTTGTTTTGGATCGCACGGTTGGGTCGAGGGGAACATGAGTTTCTATATTATCCGCGAGGCATTCGGTCTTGTACGTATTATCTGGGGTTGTGGTGCCGTCGGCGCGCAATAAGGGCGGCGTGGTGACAACAGTGTCGTTTTTGAAGGTTCTGGACAACGTTCAGAACGCAATATGTGATGGCATGACCTCCGACAGGTGTTTTGTCCCAGGGCTTGTCTGATTTCCGCAAATCGGGCTCTAACCGATCTTTGGAGGCTTCAGAGTCTACTACGATTGCTTGGGGTTGGATATCTATCGTGAGCCCTCAACGCTTGGTTTTGCGCCTTATTATTTCTCGGAGATCACTCGGGATAGCGAAACGTCCTGCCACAGGCGCATCGTTATCCTTAGAGCAATCATCGAGTGTCTTTCCTATTAAATTTTAGAACTTACTAATGGCCGCCGAGGCTGCCTCTACCGAGTTGAATCTGTCGTCCAGAGTTGTGTCAGTTGCGCACAATTCAGGCTAACTTATGCAATCCCTGATTTTTTTTTCAATTTGTTACAGTGATATTTGAGACCGCCTGGGGACAATCCGGGCCTAGTTTCATAATCACCGGTCTATGGTCTAAATCTAATCCTGAGAGTATCTCGATAGAACGAACCCTGAGAGTGATGCCCTGCAGGATGGCTATATCGAGAATATCGGGTACACTGGTAGCACCGCAATTGCACCTAACACTCCCAGTTAGGTGCAATTATTTTAAAATGAAATGAGGGGAGATTACAGGTCCTATTTAATATTCCCCTCTTTGGTTATTTCTGGTACTGTTCCACAGTTGTTTTACAATTGAGGTCACCGGCCACAATGACCGAGTCTCCCAGATTTAAAAGTGCCTGCAAATCACTCTCGAGCAATGTCTTGTTGGGTGAAAAAGTAGGTTGAAGCTATAATAATAGGTGGATGGTCCCGTCATGAAGACCTGAACGACAGACGCCTCGATGTTGACGAGCGAAGGCGGCGGGACTAACGGTACTGCGAGGAGCGTCCTTCTGACGAAAATGAGAGTACCACCGAGACGGCCATCTCTGTTGTTTCGTATAGTATTATAATTTGCGACCTTAGGGGTCCTATTTCTGGTTTTAGGAACGTCTCCTGAACTAAAATAGTAAGTTCCTTGACAAACTCGCGCACGAGCCCCATTTGATCGGCAAGTCCGTTTGCGTTAAAAAATCCTAACGTTAAAGAGCGCGGCCTTGACTCTCGCGAGTCTAGGGTCTCGAACGAAAAAGAATATGCTCCGCATCAATCTAGGGGCAGTCTGCATCTTGCATGGCTTTTCAATCTGACGATAGAAGAAGCGCACGTATTCCTACCAATTGTACAACGATGTGAGCGAGCGGGGGGTACTTACATGATACTGCACAAAATTTAGTAAAATTGATCGTACCGCATTGTGATCACTTTGCTACAAATCACAGATATTTTCTCGCGCGGTTATTGTTTACCGCCAGTGCAATATTTCTGCGGGGAAATATCATCGTGCGGACGAGCTCTTATTTGCACATGTGGAATATAAATTACTTTCACCATATAATTGTACTATTGAATATCTTAATTTCCTACGCCCACTCATATTATTATTATTTTAACGTATTATCAACACAATTTGCTTTTATAGCATTTATTTAAGATGATGATGGTGATTTTTATGTACTATGTAGATTTTTTTAAGATTAACTTACCCATCTTCACGGTAGAGTAGGCAGAGGGAAATTAGGAACCTAGTGTTTTAGATACCTACTCCCTTCCCCACTATCGCTAAATTTAAGGCATAGGGGGACTGGGCTCGTTCTAACAATTTGAATTAAACGTAATATTTTATAAACTACTTTAGCCAGAAACATGGTTTTTGGCACATGATGCAAAATTTTATGAGCTTTACGTAAGTACCACAAAAATATTTAAAATTACATATCTGAGAAAAAACGAGTTTTGGCAAACAGTCACTTGTTAGATCTTACCCCCGTTGGGTGTTTGGTTTTAACACTGCAGGGGAAAGTTTTAACAGCGGGGGTAAGAAATAACATGTAGTTGGTAATATGATTTTAGTTAAGATAAACAACAAAATAATATTTAATGTATATTGGAAACACTAATAAAATTAAATGCGGTTCCTTACCATTCATAAATAAACAGAAAACAAAAATTATATTAGTTAAACTGGCTCACTCAATGAGCATTACTCAAATCAAAGAACAAAAAATAATTTTTGATCATCAAATGATCATTAACAATCCAAATAAAATTAAATTCGGCTTTTTGCCGTTTAAACATATGTAATAAACTTAAAACTTACTAAATCTATCTTTATAAAATAAAATAACAAAACATTACTCCTCTAATAAATCAACATACAAAAGTGAAACTTTCTAGTCAGTCTTACTCAACCTACTCATTAGTCAGTCTTTAAACCAGTGATAAAAATAATTATCGTAGTCAAAATCTGAGTTGCAGTTTGTACAAACATAAGCAACTGCATCGCCTTTATGCAGGTTATATGCGACCATCCTTTACAGAATATACATTCGACCCAGTCCACACCACATATATCATCAGAATATGATGAACCACAGCCTAAGCAAATGGCCTCTTTCTCATCATCGTCGTCTTCTGAACTCTCTTGTAATCTGTATCTCTCTTGTAATCTGTATCTTGTAATACTTTCTTTTTCACTCTATCCTTAGGCTGTTTACTTGATTTCTTTTCTTTATTTAACACTCTACGTTTCTTAACTCTTTGTGTTTCCTTATTGACTTTTACATTCGCAGTAGATTTCTCTTTGTTATTCTGCAAGGAACGTGGTTACCTTAAGCATTTGTCGCTGCTGCCACTGTTACCAAAACGCCCCTTTCAGTAGACGCGACTGCTCCAACTTGTTTTGAACCACGCTGTGCGACGATCTTCTTTGGTTTCTGTACTGTTGTGACTCCCGTTTCGTCAATGTTCCAAATCCTACTTGCAGTTAGATTGTACCTCTGAAGAATTTCCTTGCATTTTGTGAAAAACTCTTCTACATTTGTTCGGTTATACGATGTAGCTCGACTTAAGCTGGTTGCTTCCGGGCTTCGCAGTGCCAAATTTGGGTTTCTCTTTAAAAATGCTGTAAGCCAGTCATTACCAGCGGACTTATTTCTTGTCCAACTTTCAGGAATATTGGAAATCAATGTAGCAAGCCAAAATATATTACAGCACATTGTAGAAGATATTCTGCTAACTTAATTTCTTGTTGTGTATTAAACACTTGTCTATTTTTTTATATCCCAGTTCAACCGGTAAGCCTTCTTTCTTCTTTTTCATAAATCTATGAAGTGTCACATGGCATATTTCGAAATTTCTAGCTTCCAATACTTCCTTAGCTGCTAGTTCATAAACCTCTTCCGATGTACTTCCACGCCTGGTTTTCCATTTATATTTTCTCATCCTAAAAAACAATAGAAGTTAATAGGTCGATCCATATCGCACACAATATTAAGTAAATAAATAAAGATACCACAAAACCCAAACCCGAGACAATGTAGAAAACTTAATTTTCTATCGCCATAACCTTAACATTTTTCAAAATGGGATTAGTTGGGATCAAATTGCTACCATCGTCGTATAGAAACAGTAAGAACTATATTACATACGTTTAATTTTTTCAACTGTTAAAACCTGCCCCGTGTGCGGGGCAAATATTAGCGCGTTAGAACCTACCCCATGCATTTTGTTAAAACCAACCCCACGGTCCCATTTTGCACAATGTTATTGTTTTTTTTTTGCCGATTACGTTATCGATTAAAAAATTTAACATTAATGAAAAATACAATAAATACGGATTTATGCAATACCAAACCAATTTATACGATACTATTTAAAGAGTAATGCAAAAATTTAAACACATAAAAAAGTTCATTTACCTGTAAAATTAGAGGCGTCTGACACAACCCTGCTCCCGTGACGCTCGTTCGGCAGCTGACAGGTCGAAACACGTTCGCGCGTATTCTTAGGCACAAAGTGCATTGGAAGTAGCGTGGTAAGTCGAATAGGTTCTATGTAATTACGCCTGTTAGTATTTACCCCTGTTAAAAACAGCCCCAGGTCCCTAGCGTGTTGAGTGGCGGAACTTAACGCCGCGATTTGCCTTGTACCAGAGCGATGAAATGAATACATTAAATAAGTATTTAAATTGAAAATATTAAATATTTCAGTTCCTTGAGTGGGAATCGAATCCACAACCTATCGGTTACAGTCGCACGCTTGTGCCGCGTTGCGCCAAGATTCTAAATTGTAAAATGATTTAATTTAAATTATTTATTATTTCAAAAGATAGTAAAATAAATATATTTAAATGGCACATTGCAATACACTGGTTTAAATGTTGTAATGTTGTAATTATAAAAAGACGGAGAAACTTTTTAACTTTTTTTACTAATGCAGATGTGTATACCCAGTGTGGGCATCAGTCCCTCGCATTAGCTATTACTGTTAGCAACTGGTTCACGTTAAATTCTTTTAGAGCACGCAGTGCGAGATGAAATTTATAATTATATTTGTATATACCTATATAACTGTATCCTGCATATGACGAGGGTAAAATTGAAAATTACCATATTAGGGAAACCTAGTGTTAGACACTCCGTTCCTTTCCCATTTTCACTAGATTTCCAAGTTCCTTCTGCCTACTCTGCCACATGTAGGATACAACTGGAAGCTAAAAAAATGATGATAGGTATTATAGGGCATAGTTATGTACTCGCCCGCCCGCTTACCCGGGACAGCAGTCGTACAAGCGTACAAAGCGCGTCGTGACAACCACCCTGCATATGTTAAAACTGAAACATTTTTGATATGCTGTTAATAGTATTTAGAGATATCTAAACCGCACAAAGTATCTAACGTATTTAATCAAGAAATTCATTTATTTTTGGCTGTTTTAAGGGCATCGTCGTGGTGAAGCAACTTTCTATATAAATTGCACAATTTATCCAACGAAGAATTTATCATGATACTTTATTGTTTAAACTAGCAACTAAATTACTTTCCATAGCATTACAATTACAATATTATACCAATAATTGACTCCATAATTATTACTGATAATTATTACAAAATAAAAAAGTAAACCGTCGCGATGCCTGCAGTGGCGCAGTGGTGCAGGTGTGCGATCATAAATAGAACAGGTTGTGGGTTCCATTCTACCCGAGGAAATGTAAAATATTTATATTTTTTATTTCTTTGCTCTGGTCTGGTAAAAAAGTCTTTTCCGAGGTTCTTTGTACGCTAATATATCTCGGATAAAGCGTGAAGATAATAACAAACGTTCTAAACGCTCTCTTTTAAGTAGACAATTTTCTAACACGGTGTATCTCGTACATGGCAGAGTAGGCAGAGAGAAACTTGGGAACAGAGCGTGCGTTGCACATTTCAATACGTTTCCCCACTTTGCATTGCGTGTTGTGTGGCGGAACTCAACGCCGCGCTTTGCTTTGTTACCAAAGCAAAGAAATAAAAACATGAAATATTTAATTTGAAAATATAAAACGTTAGAGCCGCTGCGCCACGACAGGCCTATAGATGATTTAACACGTATACTACTAGTATAACTGTCTTTTATTAAATATTGGATAGTTAAAAGCGCTAGGCCGGTTTCCTTTCCACGAAGCTCAGCGGCAGCCCGCCCTGGATGACCTGTACGATGCCGGAGGCGGGGTCGACGGTGGGGCGGCGGCGCGTTGACGGCGCGGGCCGCACTGTGAACCGCGACAGCACCGCCGCGAGCCCCGCCACTGACTGCATCATGCCCAGGCGCTCACCTGCAACACACAAATACACCCACCGTTTTTTTTCTTCTTTAGCTTCATGCTCTATCCCGCATGAAGGATAGGCAGAGGGAACCTACTTCTAAGACGCTCCACTGAATTTCGAGACATTGTGCGTTGTGAGGTGGAATGAACGCTGCCCGTTACCATGTTAGCCGAGCTAAGAAATTAAAATAATTGATTCATTCCCCCGAGTAGGCATTAACCGATGACCGCAGTGTTTACAATCATACGCTATGCTATTGCGTTGCGGCGTCTTCACACCGTATACTAAACACTTTTAATTTGCATATTATACATTGTTTAGTGTGCTTATCATTTACTTAAATGACTTTTATTACACTTATAACTCCACTGTGCTTTTTTTTTTTTTTTTTTTTTTTTTTTTTTTTTTTTTTTTTTTTTTTTTTTTTTTTTTTTTTTTTTTTTTTTTTTTTTTTTTTTTTTTTTTTTTTTTTTTAGCCCCGATGACACGGCACAGGTATGGAGGCACACGGTGGTATAAAAGTGCCTCCTTAATGCAAGGCCAGGGCAGGGAGTTAAAAGCGTTGGCGATGTCTAAAGACACCGCCAAAATCCCATCACCCCGGGCAACCGCATCCTGCGCATGGGACTTCACCTCGAGTATGGCATCCACCGTCGAACGCCCACTGCGGAAGCCATACTGCAGGTCCGAGAGGTCCGGACCTGTCCCCTCCAAATGGTGTTGTAGCCGTCTCGCTACAACTCGCTCGAAGAGCTTGGCGATCTCGCTCAAGAGCACAATAGGCCTATAGGCGGAGGCTGAATCCGCCGGACGCCCCTCCTTCTTAATGAGGACTAACCTGCCTGAACCTAACCTAACCTACCCCAACCTAACCCAACCCACCCTTTTTTTTTTTTTTTTTTTTTTTTTTTTTTTTTTTTTATCGTGAGGAAACCCTTTTACGGGTACGCCACCAGAGTGGGGACTCGAGTGGGTTATGTGGGACTAATGGACCGGCAGATATAGGCCGTCCACACTACCCTCTAAAACCTCACGGTGCTCCTCCTCGACCGTACCGGCCCGGGCCAATGGGTGCCATGGATTCGTCCATAGCCTCGGCGACGGGAGCCTGCTAGGCACGTCTCGGAGTCGGGGGTGGTGGGCCACCCTCGACGGCCTGCTCTGAGTAGCGCGCGGGAGCAACCTGCGCGCGCCTACTCGGGCCAGGTTGGTAGGCGATCAGCTTCCCCAAGCTGACCGCCCTCTGGCCGATTAGGGCGGAAGGGGGCGATCGTGTGCCGCCCTCCGGCGACCCGGTCTTTTGCGGCGGACGGCGAGTTCGGAAGAAGCCTCCCTCGCCCGCTCCGCCGCCTCCTTCTCGAGCACCACTGCCTCGCAGAAGGAAGAGACCGCGTCCCACGACGTCTCGCTGCCGGCCATGGCCTTGACTACGGCCGGCAGGGAAAGGTCGTCCCCAATGACGTCGCGCAATGCGCGACGTTGAGACGCCCAGGCTGGGCACACCTCCAGCGTGTGCTGGGCCGTCTCTTCGAGGCAGTCGCAGTGGTGGCAGCGGGTGGCGGGCTCCCTCCCAGCGACCCGACACAGATATCTCCCAAAGCAACCGTGCCCTGAGAGTACCTGTGTGGTGCGGAAGGTTAGGACGCCATGACGCCTCGCTAACCACTGGCGGAAAACTGGACGAACTGCCTCGATCGTCCTCCAGCCGGCGGTTGGTGTTGCCAGCCGGGACTCCCACTCTTGCAATGCGGCATCCCGCGCCTCCTCCTGTGGTGCTGACCTTGCTGCGGCCCCGGACACGAGGCCCCGACGCCGGCAATAGACCGACGCCAGAGCAATCGCGTCCAGGTCCCACGGCAGGACTCCTGCCAGCACACACGCCACCTCACCGGAGATGGTCCTGTACCCCCGTATCACCCTGATGGCCATCACCCTCTGCGCCCGTCGCAGCAGGGCGACGTTTTGCCGGTTCAGGGCGTCCGCCCATACGGGAGCACCGTACAGCGCCATCGATCGGACCACTCCGGTGTACAGCCGACGGCTCGAGGCGCTCGGCCCACTTACGTTGGGCAAAAGGCGCGCCAAGGCCCCCGCTGTCTTCAACAGCCTCGGGACCAGTCGTATAAAATGGTCCCGAAAGCTCCACCTGTTGTCCAAGACAAGTCCGAGGTATTTCAAGCTCCTCTTCACCTCGATCGTCACACCGCCGACGACGATGTGGGCCTCTGGTGGAGCGGCCCTCCTCGGAGCGTTGAAATAGATTGCCTCAGACTTGTCTAGTGCAACCTCCAGACCCAGCCGCCGAATCCGCCCGACGACGTGAGCCACGCCAGCTGTCGCGAGCACTGCTGCCTCGCGATAGGTCCTCTGCTGCGCTAAGACCAGCGTGTCATCAGCGTAGCAGAGGACCTTTACCCCCGGCAGGGTGCTGCCCCGAAGCACCCAGTCGTTCCCGATGTTCCAGAGGATCGCGACCAGCTCCGATCCCTGTGGAACACCGCACGACACCTCCCAAACTCCCCAGCCGGAGCTTCCCGGAAAGGTCACAGACCTCTCGGAGAGGTAAGCCCCGATGATGCGGCGCAGGTATGGAGGCACCCGATGGTAAATGAGTGCCTCATTGATGCAGGGCCAGGGCATGGAGTTGAAAGCGTTGGCGATGTCTAAAGACACCGCCAAGACTCCTTCGCCCCGAGCCACTGCGTCCTGCGCGTGGGCCTTCACCTGCAGTATGGCATCCACCGTGGAGCGTCCACTTCGGAAGCCATACTGACTGTCCGAGAGGTTTGGACCTGTCCTCTCGAGGTGCTGGTGTAGCCTCCTCGCTACCACCCTCTCGAAGAGCTTGGCGATCTCGCTCAACAGCACTATCGGCCTATAAGCCGAGGCTGACTCCGCCGGGCGCCCCTCCTTCTTGATGAGGACTAGTCTGCCTGTCTTCCACCACTGTGGAATTATGGCTTGAGCCAGACAGGCAGTAAATAGCCCTCGAATGCTTGGCCCCAAGATAGAATGGGCCAAAGCAACTACACGCCCGGGAATGCCGTCGAGCCCTGGGGCGGTGGTTTACCCCGAGATCGCCTCACAGCCTCCTCCAGCTCTTCCTCCAGCACCTCAGGTACGACGCTCTCGTCCTCCTCCTCTTGCGCTGCAGGGCGGGCCATTGATGGAGGTGTAAAATTGGCCCGCTGCGGGAACAGAGACGACAGCACCCCCCGGAGAGTATCCGGCGGGAGTGTCTGCGTCAAAGGCGGGGCCCAAGTCCGGAACTTGCCGCGCACCATCCGGTACGGCGTTCCGAACGGGTCCCGGTCTATCCCCGCGAGAGCTTCGTCGTGCGCCTCGCCTTTTGCACGACCGATCTCCTCCTGCAGCGCTTTCTTCGCCTCGACGTAGGCGCAGTACAGCCGGTCCTCCTCCTCCTGCTGCCGGCGTGCCCGCCTGCGATAGTGCGTGTAAAGGCGTCTCGCCTCAATGCAGATGTTGCGCAATTGAGCGATCTCACCCGACCACCAGTACACTTGCCGCCGTTGAGGGCGGCGCCCGGAGCGGGGGATTGACGCGTCGCAGATACGCGTCATTGCCCTCTGCGCCCAGTTTGCGGCGTCTTCTGCAGACGCCAAGCTCTGGGGCAGCCAGGCTTGCACTATCGCAGCTTCCTCCAGAAGTCCCTTGTCGAGGCACCTCAGTTGCCACCGCGGTCCGTCCTCTCGCGAGGTGCGACCTACAGCTGACGGCACCGTCGGATGAGTGGAGATCTCGAATTGGATGTAGAGGTGGTCCGAGAGAGTCTCCACATCATCCAACACTCGCCAACCGTGAACACGGCGCGCTAGGGCCGGGCTCGCGAACGTTACGTCCACCACGGACCCGCCCAGCCTTCGCACGCAGGTGTTGGTCGTCCCCCGATTGAGGACAGACAAGTCAGAGGCAACTACCCACTCCGAGAGCGTCGTACCACGCTCAGTCGTCGTTGCAGAGCCCCACACGCTGGACTTTGCGTTCAGGTCCCCCGCGACCAGCACCTCCGCCGGACGATGTCGGTCTATCATTTCCCCCAAGCGGATTAGGAACTCTTCAAACTCCGCAAGAGTTCGATTGGGGGAAAAGTAGACACCGACGACAATTAGATCGCCGACAAGTGCCGCAACGCATCCCGCATTTCTCTCGACTCGTGAGAAAGGCGGGGGGCCCGCAGCTACCTGGGGGATAATAGCCACCACCCCCGTGTTGTCTGCGACCCAGTTATCACGTGCGGGGACACTGTAGGGTTCCGCAACAACCGCCACCTGAATAGACCACTGCGCCAGGCTTTGGACCAATAAGTCCTGGGCCCTGGCGCAGTGGTTTATGTTCGCCTGCAACACATGGAGAGCCATTATTGGGCTTCCATGTGCTGCACCTCCTCTTGCCTGGCTGGGGCAATTGGATTGGCCACCGCTGGCTCCTTTCCTCCCTTCCTGCCGTCCCTCCTCTTCCTTGAGGTGCCGGCCCTAGCGCATGCAGCGCTTCCCACCTTATGGTCTGCGGGCTGTCCTGCCGCCTCGCAAACCGGGCAGTGAGGTGCCGCCGAGCACTGGTTTTGCTTGTGCCCGGCTTGGCCGCACCTGAAGCACTGCTGGCTCCTATCCTGCGCACAGCTGCACTTCGCTGCCACGTGCCCAACATCATGGCAACGAAAACAACGCCGGACTCTTTGTTTCAGCAATTGCACCCGCGCTGAGACAAATCCCACAAGGAGCCGCGCCCCGCTGACCTTCTTAGCTGCCACAATGGGACAGCGGACCCATGCTGCGCCTAAGCCGTTGCGATCTTGCCGGATCTCTCCCACCTTCACTGATCCGACATCGCAACCTCCAACTCGGCCCACCGCTTGCGCCACTTCCTCCGAAGTAGCAGAGTCGTCCAAACCACTAACAGGCAACTCTGCACACTTCATCGGTCTCGCGATCAACACATCCTTGGGTCTAACACCCCGCGCAGCTGTTGGGCTAGGGCATCTGCTTTCTCGCCGGTATTGGTGCCAGGTAACTCCAGAACCCTGGCACCTGTTGAAGCAACCCTAAACCGCAAATCTTCAATGCCCAAATCTTCAAGTTTCACCTCTTGCTTGATTTGATTTAGGACGTCGCGGTACGTCAGCTCCTTGCTGGCAGTATTCGGCTGTAACGTTAATGTTACCACCGCCGACCGAGGAGGGCGCAGCTTTTGCTTCCTAGCAGACTTAGGCTTCACTTTCTGTTCATGCTTTGCCTGGGTTGCTACCGTCTTTTGCTTGCCTTTGCGCACCACCACATTCCAGCCTTCATTGACATCGGCCGGTGCAGGAGGCAGTGGACGAGGTTTTGCTGGTGTGGGTTGCGGGACTTTCTTCTTTACATTGGACTTCTTCCCTTTCTTTGGCCCCTTTTCTTTAGGTGCTGGATTGGCAGGAGCTACCAATGTGGTAACAGTAGGCACTGACACAGCTCGCGAGACGGCCGCTATGCGCTTCTTATCCGCGGCCAATGGAGGGCGCATAGGCTTTTCTGGAAGAAGTCTGTCCTCCAGCGCTGCCAATCGCGTATTCAGTAATGTGCCTACTTGCACCATTACTGTTCGCGCCACCTCCTCTTGGGTTTTATCTGGGGCCTGAACAATAACTCTGGAGCGCTCAAGATCAGCCCTCATAACACGTAATTCCTGCCGCAGGTCAGTCAACTCCTGACTTAAGCGCGCGTTCGTCGCTCGCAGCTGCATTACTTCGTCGTTGGCCGTTTTACTGGCCAATATATCCACCGCCGTGTGAATAGCCCCGGCAGCTTCCTTAAGGGCCTTGGTGAAAGTACCCTTAAGATTGCCCGATCTGCTAGCAACTTTATTAATAACTGCCAGGCTGTTTGTGACCTGATGTTGGAGGTCTTGCACCAGGGGGCCATTCAATCTTTGGTTTTTCATGTCCATGAATATGTCCGAGAGCCTGGAGCTTGCTCCCGATTGCATATCCTGTCTAACTTCCTGTTCCGCTCGTAGCCTCGACTCTTCCCGTTTGGCCTCAGTCGAAACTAGGTTGGCCTTGTTTGGCTGAATTGCGTCTTTTTCACTCTTAGCTTTGCGCTTAACCGATAAAATTTTCACCTTCGGTCTCTCGCACTCCTCATCGGCTTCCGAAGAGCCGGAATTAGATTCCCTATTTCGGGGTCGCTTACGATCTTTCCTGAATTGTAACCTGGTCTCCGAGGCTTGTGACACCAGCGATATGACACTCTCGGTTTCAGACTCTGACGCCCAGAAACGGCCCAGCGACGACACTGATCTTGATCTTGAACCACTTATCATCGAGGCACATTCTGCCAGGTCTAAACGTTCCACTATTACACGCGCCTGTTTCATTTTTCCTCCTATTGGCACAATTGCCGGACTGTTGCCCATTTGGGGCAAAACACCCTCAACGACTTCTAAATCGCCGCCCGTCTCAGGCACTATCTCCTCCACTCCGCCCGTCTCAGGCACACCTTCCTCAACACCGCCCATCTCAGGCACCAACATACCCTCTCCGCCACTCTCGGGCCCTTCCCCCGCAACACATCGGTAAACGTGGACCCCCGCAGATTCGTGGGGCTTGCGTGCCGTAGCACGGAGGGATTCTCCAGACTGACTGGTACCCTCCTGCGGTAAGATTGAATTTTTGCTTGCCGACATGTTGTTTGGTGCTGATCCACAGCTTTGGCTTTTCTGTCGGGGTGTGCTCCCCTAGGCCGTGTCCATAACGATGGACTAAAGGCACGCCCATGCCTCGCTGGTTTTGGTCCGCGCCGGGAATAACTCCCGGTCCACTTGCCCGCAAGAGCGAGTGGTTTCCCCTATCCGCCACCTGGGGACGCGCCCAGTAGGAGGACCAGCAACTCCCTTGGGAACCTAACCTAACCTAACCTAACCTAACCTAACCTTTTTTTTTTTTTTTTTTTTTTTTTTTTTATCGTGAGGAAACCCTTTTACGGGTACGCCACCCGAGTGGGGACTCGAGTGGGTTATGTGGGACTAATGGACCGGCAGATATAGGCCGTCCACACTACCCACTAAAACCTCACGGTGCTCCTCCTCGACCGTCACAGGCCGGGGCTATGGGTGCCATGGATTCGTCCATAGCCTCGGCGACGGGAGCCTGCTAGGCACGTCTCGGAGTCGGGGGTGGTGGGCCACCCTCGACGGCCTGCTCTGATTAGCGCGCGGGAGCAACCTGCGCGCGCCTACTCGGGCCAGGTTGGTAGGCGATCAGCTTCCCCAAGCTGACCGCCCTCTGGCCGATTAGGGCGGAAGGCGGCGATCGTGTGCCGCCCTCCGCCGACCCGGTCTTTTGCGGCGGACGGCGAGTTCGGAAGAAGCCTCCCTCGCCCGCTCCGCCGCCTCCTTCTCGAGCACCACTGCCTCGCAGAAGGAAGAGCCCGCGTCCCACGACGTCTCGCTGCCGGCCATGGCCTTGACTACGGCCGGCAGGGAAAGGTCGTCCCCTATGACGCCGCGCAATGCGCGACGTTGAGACGCCCAGGCTGGGCACACCTCCAGCGTGTGCTGGGCCGTCTCTTCGAGGCAGTCGCAGTGGTGGCAGCGGGTGTCGGGCTCCCTCCCAGCGACCCGACACAGATATCTCCCAAAGCAACCGTGCCCTGAGAGTACCTGTGTGGTGCGGAAGGTTAGGACGCCATGACGCCTCGCTAACCACTGGCGGAAAACTGGACGAACTGCCTCGATCGTCCTTCAGCCGGCGGTTGGTGTTGCCAGCCGGGACTCCCACTCTATCATTGCGGCATCCCGCGCCTCCTTTTGTTGTGCTAACCTTGCCGAAGACCCGCCCACAAGACCTCGACGCCGACAATAGACCGACGCCAGAGCAATCGCGTCCAGGTCCCACGGCAGGACTCCTGCCAGCGCACACGCCACCTCACCGGAGATGGTCCTGTACCCCCGTACCACCCTGATGGCCATCACCCTCTGCGCCCGCCGCACCAGGGCGACGTTCTGCCGGTTCAGGGCGTCCGCCCATACGGGAGCACCGTACAGCGCCATCGATCGGACCACTCCGGTGTACAGCCGACGGCTCGAGGCGCTCGGCCCACTTACGTTGGGCAAAAGGCGCGCCAAGGCCCCCGCTGTTTTCAACAGTTTCGGGACCAGTCGTATAAAGTGGTCCCGGAAACTCCACCTGTTGTCCAAGACAAGTCCGAGGTACTTCATGCTCCTCTTCTCTCCGATCGTCACACCGCCGACGACGATGTGGGCCTCTGGTGGAGCGGCCCTCCTCGGAGCATTGAAGTAGATTGCCTCAGACTTGTCTAGTGCAACCTCCAGTCCCAGCCGCCGAATCCGCCCGACGACGTGAGCCACGCCAGCTGTCGCGAGCACTGCTGCCTCGCGATAGGTCCTCTGCTGCGCTAAGACCAACGTGTCATCAGCGTAGCAGAGGACCTTTACCCCCGGCAAGGTGCTACCCCTAAGCACCCAGTCGTATCCGATGTTCCAGAGGATCGGACCCAGCACCGATCCCTGTGGAACACCGCACGACACCTCCCAAACTCCCCAGCCGGAGCTTCCAGGAAAGGTCACAGACCTCTCGGAGAGGTAAGCCCCGATGATGCGGCGCAGGTATGGAGGCACCCGGTAGTAAATGAGTACCTCATTGATGCAGGGCCAGGGCATGGAGTTAAAAGCGTTGGCGATGTCTAAAGACACCGCCAAGACTCCTTCGCCCCGAGCCACTGCGTCCTGCGCAAGGGACTTAACCTGCAGTATGGCATCCACCGTGGAGCGTCCACTTCGGAAACCATACTGGCTGTCCGAGAGGTTTGGACCTGTCCTCTCGAGGTGCTGCTGTAGCCTCCTCGCTACCACCCTCTCGAAGAGCTTGGCGATCTCGCTCAACAGCACTATCGGCCTATAAGCCGAGGCTGAGTTCGCCGGGCGCCTCTCCTTCTTGATGAGGACTAGTCTGCCTGTCTTCCACCACTGTGGAATTATGGCTTGAGCCAGACAGGCAGTAAATAGCCCTCGAATGCTTGGCCCCAAGATAGAATGGGCCAAAGCAACTACGCGCCCGGGAATGCCGTCGAGCCCTGGGGCGGTGGTTTTGCCCCGAGATCGCCTCACAGCTTCCTCCAGCTCTTCCTCCAGCACCTCTGGTACGACGCTCTCGTCTTCCTCCTCTTGCGCTGCAGGGCGGGCCATTGGTGGAGGTGTAAAATTGGCCCGCTGCGCGAACAGAGACGACAGCACCCCTCGGAGAGTATCCGGCGGGAGTGTCTGCGTCAAAGGCGGGGCCCAAGTCCGGAGCTTGCCGCGCACCATCCGGTACGGCGTTCCGAACGGGTCCCGGTCTATCCCCGCGAGGGCTTCGTCGTGCGCTTCTACTTTCGCACGACCGTTCTCCTCCATCATCTCTTTCTTCGCCTCGACGTAGGCGCAGTACAGCCGGTCCTCCTCCTCCTGCTGCCGGCGTGCCCGCCTGCGGTAGTGCGTGTAAAGGCGTCTCGCCTCAATGCAGATGTTGCGCAATTGAGCGATCTCACCCGACCACCAGTACACTTGCCGCCGTTGAGGGCGGCGCCCGGAACGGGGGATTTACGCGTCACATATACGCGTCATTGCCCTCTGCGCCCAGTTTGCGGCGTCTTCTGCAGACTCCAAGCTCTGGGGCAGCCAGGCTTGCACTATCGCAGCTTCCTCAAGAAGTCCCTTGTCGAGGCACCTCAGTTGCCACCGCGGTCCGTCCTCTCGCGAGGTGCGACCTACAGCTGACGGCACCGTCGGATGAGTGGAGATCTCAAATTGGATGTAAAGATGGTCCGAAAGAGTCTCCACATCATCCAACACTCGCCAACCGTGAACACGGCGCGCTAGGGCCGGGCTTGCGAACGTTACGTCCACCACGGACCCGCCCAGCCTTCGCACGCAGGTGTTGGTCGTCCCCCGATTGAGAACAGACAAACCAGAGGCAACTACCCACTCCGAGAGCGTCGTACCACGCTCAGTCGTCGTTGCGGAGCCCCACACGCTTGACTTCGCGTTCAGGTCCCCCGCGACCAGCACCTCCGCCGGACGATGTCGGTCTATCATTTCCCCCAAGCGGATTAAGAACTCTTCAAACTCCGCAAGAGTTCGATTGGGGGAAAAGTAGACACCGACGACAACTAGATCGCCGACAAGTGCCGCGACGCATCCCGCACCTTTCTCGACACGTGAGAAAGGCGGGGAGCCCGCAGCTACCTGGGTGATAA
This sequence comes from Eueides isabella, assembly GCA_019049475.1. Taxonomy (NCBI): domain Eukaryota; kingdom Metazoa; phylum Arthropoda; class Insecta; order Lepidoptera; family Nymphalidae; genus Eueides; species Eueides isabella. The sequence goes on from CM032401.1 coordinate 64,620, forward strand.
TAGTCACCACCCCGGTGTTGTCTGCGACCCAGTTATCACGTGCGGGGACACTGTAGGGCTCCGCAACAACCGCCACCTGAATAGACCACTGCGCCAGGCTTTGGACTAATAAGTCCTGAGCCCTGGCGCAGTGGTTTATATTCGCCTGCAACACACGGAGAGCCATTATTTGGTGTCCATGTGTTGCACCTCCTCTTGCCTGGCTGGGGCATTTGGATTAGCCACCGCTGGCTCCCTTCCTCCCTTCCGGCCATCCCTCCTCTTCCTCGAGGTGCCGGCCCTGGCGCATGCAGCGCTTCCCACCTTGTGGTCTGCAGGCTGTCCTGCCGCCTCGCAGACCGGGCAGTGAGGTGCTGCCGAGCACTGGTGTTGCTTGTGCCCGGCTTGGCCGCACCTGAAGCACTGCTGGCTTCTGTCCTGTGCACTGCTGCACTTCGCTGCCACATGGCCAACGTCGTGGCAGCGGAAACAACGCCGGACTCTTTGTTGCAGCAGCTGCACCCGCGCGGACACGAAGCCTACAAGCAGCCGCGACCCACCAACCTTTTTCGCCGCCGCAATAGGGCAGCGGACCCAAGCTGAGCCTAAGCCATTGCGGTCCTGCCGGATCTCTCCCACCTTCACAGATCCGACATCGCAGCCTCCGACTCGGCTCACTGCATGCGCCACCTCCTCTGAAGTTGCAGAGTCGTCTAGGCCACTGACCCTCAACTCTGCACACTTCATCGGTCTCGCCACCAGGACCTCCGTTGCGTCGAACACCCCACGCAGCCGTGTGGCTAGGGCATCCGCCTTCTCGCCGCTATTGGTGCCAGGTAACTCCAGAACCCTGGCACCAGTAGATGCAACCCTAAGTCGCACGTCCTCAATACCCAGATCCTCCAATTTCACTGTCTGCTTGATCTGGGTAAGGACGTCGCGATACGACATCTCTTTTTGGGCGGCGGCCGGTTGCAACGTGAGGGTCACCGCTGCTGATCGTGGCGGGCGCAGCTTTGGGCGTTTAGCAGATTTCGCCTTCTGCGTGTTCTGCTTCGCCTGGGCTGCCGTCGCCTTCGACTTTCCCTTACGCACAACTACACTCCAACCCTCGGTCAATTGAGCCGGAGCAGGAGGCAGAGGACGTGGCTCCGATGGCGTCGGTTGTGGGGCTTTTTTCGGCGCCTTGTTTATCTTCTTGGCCTGCTTTTGCTTCGGAGGCGGGTTTGCGGGTGCCATCAGGGTTGCAACAGTAGGTTCCGCCACTACCCCTGAGACGGCCGCCTGGCGCTTCCTATCCGACGCCAATGGAGGGCGGACTGGCTTTGCCGGAAGGAGTCTATCCTCTAGGGCAGCCAGCCGCGCGTTCAGCAATGTGCCCACCTGCACCATCACTGAACGAGCCACGTCCTCTTTTTTACTTTCACCCTCGGCAGCCCGCCTCACAGCCCTAGAGCGCTCCAGGTCGGCTCTCATATGGACGATCTCCTTGCGCAACTCAGTAAGCTCCTCAGTTAGGCGGGTGTTCGCTGCGCGTAACTGAGTTACCTCTTCGTTGGCAGTCTTATTCGCCAAGATCTCCACAGCCGTATTAATAGCACCGGCCGCCTCCTTAAGGGCTTTTGTAAATGTGCCCTTAAGATTGCCGGACCTGCTGGCGACTTTATTAATAATCGCCAGGCTATTGGACACTTGGTGCTGCAGATCTTGCACCAACGGGCCATTAACTTTCAGCCTCGTCATGCCTGGAGCGTCTGAGAGCCTGGAGTTTGCTCTCTGTACCATCTCTGCGATGGCGGCCACTTCCTCCTCTGTATCACGCCTCATCTCAGTAACTTTTACTTTGGGCCCCTCCCTGGTCTCCTCGGTCCCAGAAGAGCCAGAATTACTGTTTCTATCTCTGGGTCTCTTCCGAAACTTCCTGCCTTCCATCCTCGTGTTTGAATTCTGCGATGCCATGGACACGCAGCTCTCCGCCTCTGACTCTGAAGCCGCCCAGAAGCGACCCCGTGAAGATATTGATATCGAGCGGGACCTACCACTGATGACGGATGCACATTCCGCCAGGTCCAGCCGCTCAACAACCACCTTAGCACTTTTCAGTGCAATTCTTCCACAGTTTGGCATAAAAGCCTCAACGGCGCCTATAATAGGCGCGTCATTTCCAACTACGCCCTTAACGGGCCCAACGACTGATGCAATCTCCTCGACCATCACATCAGCTCCACCCTTCTCGGCCACTAAAACCGCTCCGCCCCTCTCAGGCACCACCTCGACGCCGCCTCCTGCAGCCACCACACACTCTCCGCCCTTCTCGGGCCCTTTCCCCGCAACACATCGGCAGTCTTTGCCCCCCGCAGATTCGTGGGGCTTGCGTGCCGTAGCACGGAGGGATTCTCCAGACTCGCTGGTACCCTTCTGCGGTATGAAAGAATTCTGGCTTACCGACATGTTGTTTGGTTGCTGATCCACAGCTTCGGCTTTTCTGTCGGGGTGTGCTCCCCTAGGCCGTGTCCATAACGATGGACTAAAGGCACGCCCATGCCTTGCTGGTTTTGGTCCGCGCCGGGAAAAACTCCCGGTCCACCCGCCCGCGAGAGCGAGTGGTTTCCCCTATCCGCCACCTGGGGACGCGCCCAGTAGGAGGACCAGCAACTCCCTTGGGAACCTAACCTAACCAAATTTTTTTTTATCGTGAGGAAACCCTTTTATGGGTACTCCACCCTAGTGGGGATTCGAGTGGGTTATGTAGGATTAATGGACCGGTAGATATAGGCCGTCCACACTACCCACTAAAACCTTACGGTGCTCTTCCTCTACCGTCACTGCTAGGCACGTCTCGGAGTCGAGGGTGGTGTGCCACCCACGACGGCCTGCTCTGAGTAGCGCGCGGGAGCAACCTGCGCGCGCCTACTCGGGCCAGGTTTGTAGGCGATCAGCTTCCCCAAGCTGACCGCCCTCTGGCCGATTAGGGCGGAAGGCGGCGATTGTGTGCCGCCCGGCGACCCGGTCTTTTGTGGCAGACGGCTAGTTCGGAACAAGTCTCCCTCTCCCGCTCCGCCGCCTCCTTCTCGAGCACCACTGAAGGATGAGATCGCGACCCACGACGTCTCGCTACCGATCATGGCCTTTACTACGGCCGGCAGGGAAAGGGCATCCCTTGTGCCGTCTCTTCGAGACAGTCACAGTGGTTGCAGCGGGAGGCGGGCTCCCCCCCACCGACCCGACACAGATATCTCCCAAAGCAACCGTGCCCTGAGAGTACCTGTGTGGTGCGAAAGGTTAGAACGCTATGACGCCCCGCAAACCACTGGCGGAAAACTGGACGAACTGCCTCGATCGTCCTTCAGCCGGCGGTTGGTGTTGCCAGCCGGGACTCCCACTCTACCTTGCCGAAGACCCGCCCACAAGACCTCGACGCCGACAATAGACCGACGCCAGAGCAATCGCGTCCAGGTCCCACGGCAGGGCTCTTGCCAACACATACGCCACCTCACCGGAGATGGTCCTGCACCCCCGTATCGCCATCACCCTCTGCGCCCGCCGCAGCAGGGTAACGTTTTGCCGTCATACAATTGCCAGTCTTATTTATTCCGTTTTAGTTCGATTTTCCATATTTTTATTATAATAAATAAACAATAATGCGATTCGATTAATAGATTTAGATTATAATATTGAAATGTTAGATATTAAGACGTTATGTTAGAGGACTAAGAACTAAAACACATGATTTCTTTTGTAGACTGATGAATTCTAATGCTGAAATCATTGTTTTAACAGAGACATGGCTTACAATAAATATCAATAGCTCTGATTATTATATATATTTAGCGACAATTATAATGTATATAGAAGAAACCTTGTCATCAATCGCTTCACAAAAAAGGACGGAGGAGGCGTTCTTATAGCCGTATCCAAAAAACTCTAAGAACGTCAAAAACTGGCAGAGTGAATGTGAAGACCTTTGGGTTGTAGTCGATATTCCGTCTCACAGCAAATGTCACAATATTAGTTTTATATAATAATTACTTTTATATAATAATTTACCAGTTTATAGCATGTATAATATAGTTATTTTATAGTTTTGTTAAAATAATCATTTAATATTGTTTATAATAATGTAGTATAGTTAAATAACAAATTAAAATGTTTTAAATGACCGTAAATATTAATTAAGAGAAAAATATAATGTATAACTTGTACGAACATCGCTGTCAATAAAAATTTCGAATAGTAAATGATTAAATTATATAATGTTATAAATACAGATAAATAGACAAGATTGTGTACTTTTAGAACATGTAAATTTTAAATATATTGGATAAATAGTTTAGAAGATATTAGCAAAAAACTGTAATACTTATAGTGAAAATTATTACGTAAATAAAACCGAAACGGCTCGGTGGCTCGCGGCTCTCGTCACGGGATAGCTCTTATTTTCGGACAACGGGTACAACTATATGAAGAAAAATAGTTCAAGAGCATTTGGAAGACGTTTATAAGAAGCCGCCAGCCATCTACTGTTATATCGCTATATAACACATATCATTACATTCGGCGATACCCGCGCACCCCACGATCCGGAACCTTTAGTGTACAGGCCGTCAATGACTCGTTCACTAGAGATCCGCCCGTCCGGTACAAGTAGTAAAGTAATAAAAATAGAACATTTGTGTAAGCAAATCTCAGAGGATGGTATGAAACGGAAGTACAAGTGTAAAAAAAAAGTATATTTGTGTAGATACATATAGTACATATGTTGTGAAATATATATAGATGCATATATAAATATTAAAAAAAGGCAATTACATGTACTTATGATATAGTACTAATATTAGTAAAATAACTATGAAATTTTTATATACAAGCTATAATTATGCCATTATAAGATTAATATATAAAAATAAGAGACATAGATATGCACACAAATGTAACACACAAAAAAAAGGATGTCATCAATTATAGCATAGTAAGAAATAGTATTAGAACAATTATAATATCATAGTGAGAAATATTAATACAACAGTTGTAATAGAGAAACAGACTAAGACAAACTTTAAAAAAAAAAATGTACATAAATATAATACATAAATGATAATTTCATATGAACGGAAATAATAGTATTAATAAAAGTTAAGAAATCATTATATAAAATCTATAATTTGGAAATTATACGATTTTTGTATAAATTTGTTATGTTGTTTATATTATATATAGATATGAACATAGAATTAAGATATATAAAAATTATTATTAGTTATTATACCTAGGAATAAGACGTATTATAAGAAATGCGAATCACGAACTGTAACGTACCTTTACACATATTAATATTTTGTTAAAAAGGAATAAAACGTAATATAAGAAATGTAACCTATAGCTTAAGAAGCACTTCTATACATAGATATATTGTAACTATATAGCCTTGCTGAAACACCTGACCTGACACTAAAGAGTTGGAAACATCTTAAATTGTATAAAACTACCTCCACTAAATGTACTTATCCACAACTGTATGATAAGCACTTTGTAAACAAAGGCTTTGGTTACGCCAGACGACAAGTGGGTCAAATTATTAAAAAAAAAACCCCAACCCAACCCAACTCCCGGTCCACTCGCCCGTAAGATTGAGTGGTTTCCCCTATCCACCGCCTGGGGACGCGCCCAGTAAGAGGGCCAGCAACTTCCTTGGGAACTTTACCTAACCTAACCTAATATTTTATTTTCTTTCGTGTGGAGACCCTTGTACGGTTACTCCACCCGAGTGGAGATTGGGAACGGAGGCTGTTTACTACGGCCACCTCCGTTCCCATAATAAGAAATATTTTCCAAAGCTAGGAACATAATAAGTCACACACCGTGTAAAATCGATAAAGTCTAAAATTACTTAACATATTTCGGCAATCTTTCCTTAAAATTGTTGGGCAAAATTGGTACAATTTTTTTATTCATTTTAAATTTTAATTTTCAATGCATGGTCCATAGACACTGTTTTCAAGTGTTATTATTACTATAACTTCTATTTTTTTTTCATTGAAGAGAAGGCAAACGAGCGTACGAGTCACCTGATGGTATGTGATCACCGTCGCCTACGGCCTCGAGTAACTCCAGAGGAGCTACAGGAGCGTTGCCGCCTTTTAAGGTGGAAGGGCACCGGGGCCCGGTATTACCTAATGCGAAACGCAGTGGCCAAAGCCACTACTTAAGACCGGTCTTAAATGCCGGGGGTGGTAATGATCCGGTCAAGTCTGCCCATGCGTGTTGCCATTGCTGGCAACGTGACTCTACCACACGCACTTTAGTCGCCCCTTACGACACCATCAGTACCAGGGTGATCCTATTCTAAGCCGGGATCACACGGCCGATACTAGTAAATAAAATAGATATAATTAATTCTTAAATTAATAATAACAATCTTTTAAATTGATAACAAATCACAAAAAGAGTGATCGTGTCTTTTCCTACCAGGTATGAATTCTTCTTATTTCCTACCAGGTATGAATTCTTCCAGGTAATTATGAGGTAGTTATGCATGCGGCAACCCTAAGGCACCGCGTTCGCCGAAGACCACCCACTGCGGCTCTGTATCAATAATTCTTGGGCAACATCAGATCACACCAGTTACCATCTTTTTTCAAAAACTCTGTGCCTTATTGTTTCATTTCCCAAAATGAAACAATAAGGCAAATTCTCACGAATATGCAAAGAGCTCTAAAAACATTCATATTTGAAAGGCAAAAATAAATTAATGTTATAAAACATATATCAATAAAAAAGGAATTATGTATATACAGTGTTTATTTTATTGAAATGTCAATTTCAACGTTTTTATTTATCGGTTGTGACAAATAAAAATGTTAGGTTAATTTACTAGCTAAGATCAGGGTCAGGGACCACTCACTGTGTGAATGTGGTCTGGACGATGGTTCCCCTTCTCACATTCTTTTTACATGCCCCAAGTTAATCCATCCCTTATACGATGTTCTTCCTCACAAAGTTCCCCTTCCCCTTAATTTTCAATGTTTGTTAATGTTTGTGTTTAGTCCATTATTTAAATTTTTATGTAAATATATTAGATATAATAATATTAAATTGTAAACTAACATCTTTGTATTACATATTTCTTATTACTAACCCTGTGTGTAGATAATGTATATATTTATTTTAATATATGTATATTTTTTTTTGTTATAGGTGAAGGCAATTTTAACTTGATCTTCTTTTTTTTAATATGCATTCTCCTATTGTGTAATATTATTTTTTCTACCGTACAACCCCCTTCGTGTCTTCTCCATTCAACGTGACATTGTCGAAGTGATATGTGCTCAACTGGCACGCTCGGAACGCCATAATCAAAGTACCATACCATAGGTTAATTTATTTATTTATTATTATATTTATAATATTAATTTAGCGAAATTCAATGTATAAGTTTTATATTAAAAGTACTCATTTTATTAGAAAAAGAAAGTAATTGGAATTAGCAAGTAAAATAGTGTAAACGGGCGGAGTCGCAGGCGGCCCGCTAGTTATTAAAATAAGGTTACAAATATTAATGAATTCATTGCGGATATTGATAAGTAAATTAAGGCCAAAATTTATATTGTAGCTATCATGCGATCTATTAATTCAAAACATAAAAATAAGCACATAATCTTTTGCGAATCTGTCAATACAATCATCTTTCTTAGATCGCTGTGTTAGTTTTCTTCCATTATAGACTTTGATATATAGTTGATTTCATTTATTTTAGAATGACATACACGTTATTAACATTCTAAAAATAAAACAATAACGATATATAAATAAAGAATGAATATGGTATCTAAAAATATTATTTATTTTTATCGGCCACAAACGTAAGGAACATCAAATGATCGGGTCACTACTGATCGATCGATATCGAAGGAACGATCGAAACATTTCTACGTCACAGTCGCATAATAAGCCTATAACGAATTCCAAAGAGTAAAGTAATTATACTAAGACGAATTCGACAAATTCGAAGGGGCACGTTGACTTGGCTGCACAGCTTTTTTTATTGTCAATTAAATGATTTTGACAAATGATTACCACATATATCTACTTGTTAGAGTACCGTTCAAATTCACAATATAAAAAGTACAGTACCAAAATATTTTTAACATCAAATTGCTAATTATATTCTCACTATATTTATCTACCCAACAGTAATAAAACAACCTCACTATATCAAATTCAAATTCAATTCAAATTCAAATTCAAATATTTTTATTCAAAATAAGAAGTTACAACTTCGTTTTTTGAACGTCAAACAATTTACCACCAGTTCACAAAAGTTACTGCCTCAGGCCTGAGAAGAACCGGCGAAGGCGAAAGAACTCAACGGGACATGTCCATTCTTTTTTTTTTTTATCAAAAACTTTACATTATATAATTAAGTGACAATGATACACTTTAAACAGCCTGGAGCGAGCATTTTATTCCCAAGGCGTGTTATCATCTACAAAATCGTCAATTTGGTAATAACCTTTAACACACAAACGTCTTTTCACAACTTTTTTAAATTGTGAAACAGAAAATTCTCCGACGTTTTCTGGGATCCTATTGTAAAAGCGTACACCCTGTCCCATAAACGAATTACGGACTCGATGCAATCGAGTTACAGACGCACTAAGTTTAAGCTTATTTCTAGTATTAATATTATGTACATCACTTATTTTAGTAAACTTATTAATATTTTTTTTGACATACATAACATTGCATTCATATTATATATTCATATCAAAGCTTGAACCAAAACGTTATGCCGTGTTTAGTCTGTGGTATTGACGTTAGCATTGCTTGAAGCTAGGCATATCGATTCACTTGAAAAAAAATCGATCTCTGCTTCGGTTCGAATCGGATATACTAGAATCGTTTTTCAATTAAATCGGGCATTAAAAGATCGATTTTCAATGAAACGCGAATTTTTAAATTTTAAAAAATATATTTAAATAAATTATATTATAATTTATTTAAAAAATAATTTGTCGAATCGGTCGGGATCTAGACTCTTTTTGTCACTAGCAATATTTCTTGCAACAGAAACCTTTTACATGGAACGGATGTTCTAACTATATTGACAGATGAAAGTAAATTAAAACTATTTGTTGGTAATCGGCGTTATTGTGCTATACAAGGAAAAATAGGTAAGTAAGAGTAACTGTGACAGTAGTAAACATTTTATATTTTTAATAGTAATTAACGCCATCTTGGATATTATCATTCGAATGCGTTCATAAATATTTATTTTATGCGTTCAAATAATCAATGCGTCTGACAACAGCAAAATATTGAAAAACTAAAATATCATAGCCACTTACTCACTCAGCTTCACGCTGCAGAGGAAACTTGGGAACCTAGTGTTAAGACACTCCGTTCCGCTTCCTTTCCCCACTTTCCGCCGAAATTGAGGCGAATATCATATTTAGGAATTTTATAGCTAGTTCTCAAAGTGAACTAATTCGGTCCGATTTAAGGGGTTTATGTATCAATTCATTGAATCGATATAGCATTCCAAATGAATATGAAAAATCGTTTACTTTACTCTAAATAATCGATCAAAAATTTTCAACTAATCGATTTCAAATCGACATGCTTTCTTGATGTTGATGCTCGTTGCTGTCATCATATATTCATTCATAACCCATTCTTTAAAAATATTGTCTTGGCGTTATTGACTTTGGCTATCACTGCGTTTCTACAATTTAGCCGTATTTTATCGTTTTTTAAACGTTTAAAAATACCCATGGAGTTGGTGAGTTTTGGTTTAATTATCGAGTATTATTTATATATTCTTTAAGATTCTTCTGATTGACAGATGAAAGTAAATTAAATGAATATCATATGGCATTTCTAATATAATTTAAAAATCAGCATTGTAATACTATAAAATATATTAAAAAACATAAAATTCAAATTGACACATTAATTTCTTGACCAAGTTTTGATTTTCGTATTTAACCTATAGTTCGCCAGTTTTTAAAAAACTTTTTATTCAATAATGCAATTTATATTCAAAGTATACTTCATTGTAATGACTTTCATGGGCACATTTGAATTGATTACCGTTTACAGTTTCATGTCATATGTAAGCTATATAGAAAATACAGTTTATGTGGATGACACTTGCTGTTCTAGGAGACTTGTATTACTGCATACAGTACCAAAGACATTTAGATGGTTCGGTTAAGCCAGCAGCGATATTTAACATTTGCTCCGTTCTATATAACAATTACAATCTAATTATTTAATACAATAGTCAATCAATATAATCACACATACAATGCAAATAATCTTAATTCTGTACTATATAATATATAAATGGTGTTAAATGTTGGTTAAATTGCTTTTGACAAATTTTCAAAACTATGAAATTGAACTTGAGAACCTAATTAAGGCACTCCATATTGTTGTTTTTTTTTTGTGGGCCAGGTGAATATAAACTGTTTTTTAAATATGAATTGTTTAATTTGTGGAGTGCAGTAAATACAATTATATGTGTAACCTTAATCATTTGAATTATTTTATACTAGTATTTTAAAAATAATTTAAGTTGAGTTGATATAGTACCAGGTTGGCTGCTTGCTGTATACTATTACACTTTCAGTTGAAAATTTAAGGCAATAGCTAAATTGTGTGTTTTGTGATTTTCTGCTACTTATATGTTGATTAAGATCAAATGGACTATTTAGCAACTTTGCTCTATTTTATCGGCGCTCATTAGATGAGCTTGACCAGCAAAGTTAGGTTTAAAGAACTTTATTTTCTCAAGAACATTACAGTTCACTTATGAGTGTTGTAAAATACTCATAAGTGAACTGTAATGTTCTTGAGTATATGTAAATATAGATACAAATAGTTCGACCGGAAGAATATCAATTAAATAGTAATGTCTCAAAAATGTATTGGTAACAAGACAGAAAAAGTGTAGTATATATTTTTGTAAAATGTAGGTCAGACTAGTCAGATAAAAACATAGTAAGTAATATATAATTAATTGTATAACTTTATAATTAATAGTGTGATTATATTTTAGGTTATATTATTTACTTTTATATATGACATGTATATTTATTACATATATATTTTAAATATATATTGTTTTAATTCATTTTTTAATATAGACAGTTATTGTACCTAATGCAGATGAAAGCCAAGCCTTAAATAATATGTGTCAAATTGCTGGGTTTGCAATTCTTCTAATTCTCACCCATTCTCTCTCTCAGCTTCACGCTGTATCCCGCACATGGCAGGATAGGCAGAGGGAACTTGGGAACCTAGTGTTAAGACACTCTGTTCCACATCTGTTCCCCACTTTCTGCCAAATATGAGGCATTGCGTGTTGAGTGGCGGAATTTAACGCTGCGATTTTGCCTTGTACTAAAGCGAACAAATAAAGACATTAAATATTTAAATTTAAAATATTAAATATTTCTTGTTGTTAGTTTTAATTTATTAATTGTATTTAAGTTTGTACATTTTATTTTTCCAAAGTAATCAAATGTGGCTAATTCACATTTGACAATCAAAAGCTTCAGAATCAAATTTGACAATTTACTTTTTGGTAGTTGACCGAAGAAGCAAAACCACTGATATAAATGTGTGCTATAATTTAAAAAAATATATATGTAAATATAATTTCTTTAATAATAGACTATACCATGGAAGTACCAATTGTTAAGCTTATAGCTAAATTTGTCATGAAGATATTTAAATGGTTTTTTTGCTGACTTACTATATACGGGATTACTAATTTACTACTAGCAAAGTATTTGTATATACCTTACTAGTAGTAACTTGACAAGTGCAGCATGTACTTACAGTACCTCTTATTAGTATACTACTAGTTACTACTGAGTAAGTAGGTAGGAATATGCTGCGCTTTCAAGTCAACTCCCGACTTTGCACCACGCGTTCTTCGTAGATATTTTAGGACGGTTTATAAATGATTTCCTCAGGGAAACGCGCGATTTGCTGCATTTATGTGTCGGTGTGTAGTTACAGGGCGGCGAGGCGATGCTGTCGGCGGCGGGCGCGGTGCCGGGCGCGGGCGCGGGCGCGGCGGGCGGTAAGTAGCGGCGCGCGCGCGCGGCGCGAGGTCAGTGCAGCATCTAACGCCCCGGCTGTGCTCGCTGTTGCAGGCGCGGCGCGGCGCGGCGCGGCGCGGCGGCGGCGCTGCGGCTGCTGCTCGAGCGTAGCTCTAGGCTCGGTGTCTCACCTCTCAGTGATCAGTTCTGCTTTCTGTTTCAGGCTAGATATAAGTTAGGTTATTGTGAACCGCCCCGCCGTCCGGCGCCGGCGCCCCGGGCTGCCTCCGTCGGTCTCACAATGTACTTACTTCTTTATATCATGCTGTCCCTATGTGTCCGGTGACCGTCTGTTTGCGTTGCTGCGGCTCGCTGTGACGTATCGATATATACACTTTATAGAGATAGTTAACGTCGCTTTGATTGTTGTAAATAAATAGTATTAAACATATTAAGAAAAAAAGTTCATCTTTTACGTTTCATCTTCGTAGTGCAGTAATTATTAACAAATTGTAGCATTCTTTTGCTTTAATAAACCTGTAAATATTGTGAATGTGAGAGTGATGGTAGCGGACTGTTGCAAGAGGGAAGTATGAAGTGCGTGAGTGGTATAGCCCGAATCGAGTGAGCCGCGGCGAGAGTGTCTGTGCGAGTGCGAGCCTCCCCCCGCACGCCGCGCGCGCCCCCTCCCCGCCTCACGTCTGCTCTGTTGCAGGGGCCTTCCTCGCCGCGCCCGTCTACGACCTGCAGCAGGTGGGCGACGTGTACACGGGTGAGTGCCGCACACACATACGCACGTACACACACACTGGCACACACAGGTCGGTAACGCAGAGGCGCGTGTGTGCACAGGGCCGGGGGGCAAGTGCTCGACGCTGCCGGCCATCCTGGGCGGCACGCTGCCGCGGCTGTCGTCGGAGCAGGCGGAGGCGGTGGCGCGCGCCAAGAAGTACGCGATGGAGCAGAGCATCAAGATGGTGCTGATGAAGCAGACGCTGGCGCACCAGCAGCAGCAGATGGCCACGCAGCGCACGCAGGTGCAGCGCCAGCAGGCGCTCGCGCTCATGTGCAGGTACACCTGAACCTAGAGCTAAGCCAATGCCAGCAGGCCTTCAACTTTTAAGACATAATTAGAATGAGGAAATGGGAATACTGCAAATCCTCAAGTGGAAACCGAACCCACGACCGTTGCGTACACATTCAGTCGTATTGATGGTGTGGCACGACGGTCCTTTTCTTTATTGTTAAATTTTTTTTTAAGAATTTTTTAAGAATTGGTCTAAATTTAAAATGATGAGAGCGATAGCTTGAGACTCCCGCCTCGGCTGGTCGAGTCATTGATTTGTTTGCTGAAAAGAGCTGATCCCCCACTAGCACTGGTCGCTGGTGTTCCCCGATGTCGTGTGTCTGAGGCGCGTGTGTGCGTGTGCGTGTCCGCAGAGTGTACGTGGGTTCGATCTCGTTCGAGTTGAAGGAGGACACGATCCGACAAGCGTTCCTACCATTCGGACCCATCAAGTCCATCAACATGTCGTGGGACCCGGTCACGCAGAAACACAAGGGGTTCGCCTTCGTGGAGTACGAGATCCCCGAGGCCGCGCAGCTCAGCCTCGAGCAGATGAATGGCGTCATGCTCGGCGGCAGGTACTTATATATTTACTGATGTTAGTTAATATTATTGATATTTTAAAAAAATACATACATGATCTCATTTTCTAATAAATAATAAAGAATATAAAAGATGAATGTGTCTAAATTGTTCATGTGTAGAGATAAGTACTATATCGGGCGTGTCACTGGTTGCCTCTCTTGCACTCTTGCAGGAACATCAAGGTGGTGGGTCGTCCGTCCAACATGCCGCAGGCGCAGGCCGTCATCGACGAGATCCAGGAGGAGGCCAAGCAGTACAACCGCATATACGTCGCCTCCATACACCCCGAGCTCACCGAGGATGATATTAAGAAGTGAGTTAGTCATAATTACGAGGATGGTGTTAAAAGTTTTCGACCTAACAAACATTTATTCCGACAAAACATTTATTCTGTGTCTATTTTTTTATTTTTCAACATAGTCTCCTTGTAATGTACACACTTCTCTCAGCGATGCTTCCGTCTCTGTGTTGTCTCTCGTTCTAATCGTACTCGGCTAATTATCTACATAATAATTGTTCACGAGGCTGATTGCCTCTTCGTTTGACGAAAATCTTTGTCAAGCAGATCAAACGGTAATTTTTAGATTTTGGCCATGGCAGCCACTGAGGTATGAGACGGTGCGTTGTCTTGGTAAAAGCTTTCCATCCCAGCTTTCCCATGTCTAAATACTCAATTAATATGTGACAAATACGTTCTTTTGATATATTCATAACCTCTGCTATCTCTCTCCCTTTATTTCGACGCCCGTGTAGCACCATTTGGTCAAATTTGGCGATGTTTTCGTCGGTAGTTGCAGTTTTTGGACGACCTGAACGTTCATCGTCTTCCAAGCTCTTGACTCGGCGACTGAATTCAATTATTTTATTTGCAAAGGCGTATTGCCTTTCAAAAACAAATATCAACTCACTCAAACGACTGTTACTTAAAAACTGCGCGTCCACAATGGCTCAAACTTTGTTGAGTAACTGTCGACAGGTGATTTTGTTTACAATGAATTCGATATAGACGAAAATATGGAGACCATCAAAGTTCAGACAAGTTTCGTTTTGTTAGAATTGGAGACATTTTTATTTTGCACTTTCAGTCAGTTTACATACATCTATACTTAAAATAAGTATATACGTGGAAGATGTTAAACATAAAATCTTATATTTGACCATTATTAATGTAATAGCGTAAGTCAAAAGTAGTGATTTTTTATATTTTTTTGTCTATTTGTCTGATTGTCTGTTTATCATAAAGGGCTAATGAGATTTAAATGCAGTTTTCACTTGACACACAGCCTCTCGAGCCAAGTTCGATCGTGTTTTTGCACTTTTACTATCGACGCGCTCCAACGGCCTAATTATAATTTACTAATTTGCATTACCTTTGTTTTCATGTCGTGTTAAAAAGATGCCTGTCGTGGCACAGGGGCACAATCGTGTGGCTGATGTGTGTCGATGCGAAAGGATGTGGGTTCGATTCACATTCGAGGAAATGTACTTAATATTGTCATTTTTTTCGCTCTGGTAATAATCCAAAAGGTTCGGCATTGAATTCCTCCACAGTACAACCTCGAATTCGTCAGAAAGTCGAAAATGGAATGGAGTGTCTTAACACTAGGATCCAAAGTTCCCTCTGCCTACCTTATAATTGCGGGATACAGCGAGAAGCTGAGTAAATAAAAATGGTCCTAGAGGAAGTCAATGGTCCCTTGCGGAACACCATGTGTGCATGTATGTATGTGACTGGTGACCAGAGATCACTACATAGAAGTTCCGTCTGTCCGGGTATGATTTATGCCATTGCAGTAGCTTTCCAGTATACCCATACTAAGTCGAATGTCATGCTGAAGTCAATAGAAATAATCTGTTTTATGATGAATCTCCGTTCATGTAATTATTCTGTGAACTCCTACCCTAGACCTAGATTTAATAAATCCACTTGAAATTGGCCAATAATTTAGAACATTGTCTTTATCATTACTTTTATAGATTGAAACTATTTCAGCTATCTCCCGCTGTGTCAGAAATATTCCGTCTTGTAAGGATTTTGTATAAATAACAAAAAGTGGATTACTCTCTGCACATTACCTAACAAATTGTGGAGGAATATCATCTGACCAGGCTGCTCTTGCGACAGTCTACAAGTTTAAGTGCTTTAATTATTTCTTCTTTGGAGATCTTTATATCCAATGTTGTGTTATTTGGCTTCATATATGTTTTCTTAAAGAATTGACCGTTGATTTTTTTTTTTTGAAAGATTGGCAGTTTTTTAACCCATACATTTTTTATTTATTTTTAAGCTATTGCATAGCTTTTTACGCGGGCCTTGAGCGCGGTGACTGATTTAATAAATTCCGTAACGAAAAAACCTAACACCACCCAACCAACACTCAATACGTCCTAAAATCGTCGAAAAGTGGTGAAAGGATGTGTCTTAACATTAGGTTCCCAGGTTCCCTTTATTATAAGGTAAAAAAACACGAATATTTTAAATTATAATGTATGGAGCTAGTCAACTTTTGAATTAAAGTATTATATCAAGATTTTCATTTCTACTTTTTGGGACACATTGTATTTCTAAATTGTTTCCTCTATTATGTTGCTCAATATTATTTACCTTGTTTTTCAGTCTTTATTGATTTAACGTTAAACTTGTGTTTTCAAGTTGTAACTTTTTGATTGTTTCGGTGTTAGTCTCGGCTTTCTTACGAAAATCTTCGTATTGTCAGTTCAAAATTGCATAAATTCTTTAATTTCTATAATTTCCTCTTTGATGGACTAAACTTATAATAATTATATTTGCAAAATTTTGATTAATTTCAGATGATAAATTTATCAACTCTAGCTTAAATACTCTGAGCTACTGATAGCTTAATGTTTAGGTTCAACATGCATTATATTTACCAATATATTGCATTTTATATAAAAAAATATTTCATTTTGTTTATATTGTTTATATAGTGTATTTTGTATTTGCCCTTTGCACTGGAGAAGTTTAAAGTAAGTTTAAAGTAAATGTTAATTAAAGAGTACTAAACTATCCAAGAATATTTAAATTTTAAGAATGTATTTAATTAAGATCATTTAAATTTCATGCAAGATCACCATTGTATTACACAATGGAATTGTAACTTTATTCAATATTGAAAAGAGCAACTGTTGAGTTTGTTGCCGGCTCTTCTCAGCAGAAACGCATTCCGAGCCGGTGGTGATTTATGTTGGTGACGATTCAAAAGTGCTTGTTAAAACCTATTTGAATAAAGAATAGTTTAAATTTGATTATAAACAGCTAGGTATTTACGGTCATTATGTCAAAAATATAAAATATTTTTGAAGAACAGAAACGTTCTAAAGTGCTTTACTTTCGCATTTGTAACTTGATACAAGATTATTGATTATGCACTCGTAGTCAAAATAAAACAATAATTTCTACTTTCTTGCTGAACGAGACGGTAGATTCACTTGAAAAGTTTTTTAATAATTATTGCAATTATTCACTCTTTTTTTAGGTGATTTAAACGTTACTCAATAATTAAACGGTTAATAATATTCACTTAGTTTGTTAGAAAATTACAAAGATCTAAAGTCATTTGCGAAATTGTTTTTCGACGTTCACAGAACACTTTTTCTCCCAATAATAACGATCACTGGTTATTTCACGTTCATGTTTATCTTCCATGATCAAACAGACCCTTACGACAGATTTCATTATAAGTATACATGTTTATGCAGTAATTTTCCATAACTTGTGATGAGAATAAAATATTTATTAACTTAAATTTTACTCAGCTTCACGCACACGGCAGGGTAGGCAGTGGGAACTTGGGAACCTAGTGTTAAGACACTCCGTTCCACTTTCGTTCCCCACTTTCCGCCGAATATGAGGCATTGCGTGTTGAGTGGCGGAACTCAACGCCGCGTTTTGCCTTGTACCAGAGCGAGGAAATGAAAACATTAAATATTTAACTTAAAAATATTAAATATTTCATTTCCGCGAATTGGGATCGAACCCACAGCCTGTCGGTTACGGTCACACGCTTTTGCCGCTGCGCCACGACAGGCCTTATAAAAATATAAATTTTGTTATTAATTAATATTTTTATTTGAGTCATTTCCTAATTAAGATTAGTTTAATATTTTAAATTTCTTGTTTAGTTTAATATTTTGTTATGGTTTATTCTGGCATTTTATTTTGAGTTACTTTTAATTTTGATATTATCACACATCTGGCAGCTAGTGTCATAATAATTATGTTCTCAAGATATTTTAATTTCTTCAGCGAATATTGTCTCTGCCGGCTGATTTATTTGTCTTTAATGAGTTATAATGATTTCTCCAAACTATTCACGACCGATCTGTCCGTCCACACCCGCAGCGTGTTCGAGGCGTTCGGCCCCATCACGTACTGCAAGCTGGCGTACGGCGCGTCCGCGCACAAGCACAAGGGCTACGGGTTCATCGAGTACGCGACGCTGCCGGCCGCGCTGGAGGCCATCGCCTCCATGAACCTCTTCGACCTCGGCGGGCAGTACCTGCGCGTGGGCCGCGCCATCACGCCGCCCAACGCGCTGGCCGGCCCGCCGCAGGCCTCCGCCATGCCCACCGCCGCCGCCGTGGCCGCCGCCGCCGCCACCGCCAAGATACAGGCCATGGACGCCGTCGCCACCAACGCCGTCGCGCTCGGCCTGTCCAAGCTGTCCGCGCTGGGCGTGCCGCCCGCCGCCGCGCTGCCCTCGCTGGCGGCCGCGCTGCCCCTGCCCGCGCTGCCGCTGCCCGCGCTGCCCGCCATCCCGCCGCCCGGCGTCGTCATCCCCGCGGCCGCGCCCGCCGCCCCCGCGCCGCCGCCCGCCCCGCTCGCCGCCGCCCCCGCGCTCGCCGCCGCCCCCGCGCTCGCCGCCGCCGCCCCCGCCGCGCCCTGCCCCGCCGCGGCCGCCGCCGACGCCGCGCTGCAGCGCAAGCTGCTGGACAGCTCGCCGGACACGCTGCAGCAGCAGGAGTCGCTGTCCATCTCGGGGCAGTCGGCGCGCCACCTCGTGATGCAGCGCCTCATGCGGCGCCGCGCCTCGCGCACGCTGCTGCTGCGCAACATGGTGTCGGCGGAGGAGGTGGACGAGGCGCTGCACCACGAGATCCAGGAGGAGTGCGGCAAGTGGGGCCGCGTGGAGCGCCTCGTCATCTACAACGAGCGCCAGAGCGAGGAGGACGACCCGGCGCAGGCAAGCGTCAAGGTGTTCGTGCAGTTCGCGGAGGCGGAGGAGGCGGCGGCGGCGGCGCGCGCGCTGCACGGCCGCTACTTCGGGGGCCGCACCGTGCGCGCCGCGCTCTACGACCAGGACCTCTTCGATCACGGCGACCTCTCCGGCTGAGCGCCTCGACCTCTTTGACCGTAGACCTCTTCGTCTGATACCATTTATAAATTCATTACTCATTACCGGAAATATGTGACCAGGCACAAGGAGGGACTCATCACATCACATTTCTATATATTATTTAATAAATATTAAAAAACAAAATGTGTGTAAACAAATACAATTTCTAAACTGCTACTGTAAAGTCCTCTCCTCTCGCTGTCTCATTATTTATTACATTATAATTTTTCAAGTCTTTTAAATATATAAACTAGAAAATGAAGTATGTCCTTTTGCAATTTAAAAACACAGAATTTTTCTTTAGACTTTCGAGAATGTTTTCTTTACAACATACAAAGTAAGCAGCATTACTCGAGTGACACTCGAAGGAATGCCGGACCGAGTACAAGCTAAGTGTAGTTAGTGATACTGATAGTAATAAGTTAATTAAAGTGTTAGTAATGTCATCCGTTATATGAAGTGGTTCTTACTGAAACAAGGAACCTTAGGAATTATACAATTTTTACTTAATAAATGTAATTATAAATTCTAATTTCAATTGTTTCCTTATACCTATTAGAATACATCGTAGGTGTAATAAATGTCCTTACACACTTATATGTACATATTTAAACAAGTACTAATTATGTACACTGTAAATGAACGTAATACTTATTTCGTATTACAGAATATGCATGATTTCCATTTGCATTTCTTAAATAAATCATTTATACCTTCATAACGAAGACAGCAATTCAAACAGACCTCTAAACAATCATATATTCTAAAACGTGTAAAACGGAATGGTTATTTATAACATATTTCAAATTATAACATATTTGTTTAAAATTTATAAAAAGTATAAAAATCTTTTCATATTTGACTGAACTAACTAGACTTTTTTTAAATGTTGCTTTGGAAGAAAGAGTTTCAATCTTCTTTCTAGATTTATTATAAATTTATATTCACTATAGAAACGATTCACTTCAAAAAAATACGGCAATTTAGTGTTTACGCTATTATTCTGGTACGTATACGAGCCGATATACAAAATTGTGTTCATGACGTCACAAGACGCGATATTATTTTATAGGTCTAAATAACAAACAAGATAATAAAATAAGTATGGTTTAATTGTAATGTGAAAATATATGTATTTAAAAAGAAATGTATACTTATACATATTCCCTATATGCCGTTATTTAAAATAAAGCTCCGTGTCGTTTTCGTCCACGGCGAAGAGTCCCATTAAAATCTGCTTAATGTATAATAAAACATAGTATATTGGTAATACTGCAAATAAATAAATGTATATTGATTAAGGTAGCGTGTACATGTTAATGGAGATGCCATCATGGCTAGTTTAGTTTGTATGCATTATATGTTTGTGCATTTTTTTATTATGTTACAAACACATACAAATAGCACCAAGCAAAAAGATATACACAATATAATTAATAAATAATACAATTTCAATTTCTTTAGATTCATATATGGGACAGAAAAAATAATAATAAGACACTTTTTGATTAGAGACCGTTTTGTTTAAAAATGAACGTTTCTCCAGTCAGTTTATCTACTTAAAGTGCAAATAGACGACCGTTCGGTACGGCCTTCGCGCCAGATGATCGAACCGCGAACCTTCTTCTTCCCCTAAATTTATGGAAAAATTAAGTGAAGGAACTTTTAGATCGAATAATTATTAAACGTTTTCTTTTTAGGAAAAAAAAACGGCTAAAAACTTCATTAATAAGAATGTTTTGCTTCAACTATCTTTAAAAAAAATACTATATTAAAAAAACGTTAAATTGATTATATAGAATTGTAATGGTAGCTTGGTGCCCTATGTAATTTGAATGATTAAATGTATGTTTTAAGATGTCGGACTAAACGTTTTAAAACAAACGAATAAAAGTAAACGAGTAAAAGTAAAATTAAAAGATATTAATAAGCATTTATTCTCCACATATGTGCGCTATTTTTCAGTAAATGGAGTGAAAACTTTTATAAAACAATAAATAATGCCTAAAGTTAATAAAAGCTCAGCAGGGTAAGGATATTTTTATTGTCACTTGAGTATTTTAATCATCATCTTGACTATTTTAATATCAAATGCCTTATTTATATCTTTCCTTATAAAAAAAAAAACTACATTTAAATACAATAGAAAACTAAAACAAGATAATTGTTAGGTACAATTTGAATTTCGGGGATTTTAAACTATGCTTAGGGGAAAAAAATTACCAGTTGGCAGCACTGCCGGTACGCTAGTGTTAGCAGAACGTGAACATGTCTCTATATGCCACTTTTACTATCAAAAAATTACGTGAACAAAATCATTACGAGCATCTTTATTACAGTAAAGCTTATGTGCTCTATTCCGCAAGCATGGAAAATTGTTATATAGCTCCAAAAGTTTATATAATAGCTGTCTTTTCTGAAAAAATATTATCGTCTAGGCGCCCCGAATCCATAATTGTTGCGACATGTAACGCTTACAGTCTACGTCTAAGTATATAGATTATAGTACAACTATTCCATTACACGATCAAATATTTATTATTTATGATTATTAAAAAATAATTACCAGAATTTTAACAAGGTCATTCGAAGCCGGTTCCCAATTGAGCTATATATTTTTTTTTGTAAAAAAATAAGCCAAACGTCTGAGGTGAATCCTGATGGTGAGTGATCATCGTCGCCCACGGCCCCGTGTTACACCAAGGGAGCTACAGGTGCGTTGCTGGCCTTTGAGCCAATGTACTTTTAAATGTGAAGCCGTGGATCCTTTTGATTCTACGGTGTTTCTCGGGATCAACATTGACTCTAAATTGCAGTGGGGACCTCATATCGATGGATTGGCGAATAGACTTAGCTCAGCTGCCTTTGCGGTTAAAAAAATCTGAATATTAACAGACGTGGAAACGGCTCGCCTCGTTTATTTTAGTTACTTTCATAGTATTATGTCGTATGGCATTTTACTTTGGGGTAATGCAGTCGGTATTCAATCAATCTTTGTCTTGCAGAAGCGAGCTATTCGTGCAATCTATAAATTAGGCCCAAAAGATTCATTAAGGGAAAAATTTAAAGAAATTAATATAGTGACCGTTGCATCGCAATACATTTTTGAAAATATTATGTATGTCAAGAAAAACATTGATGAATTTAGCAAAATCGGGGACATACATAATATTAATACTAGAAATAAGATTAATCTTAGTGCACCTATAACTCGATTGCATCGAGTTCATAATTTTTTTATGGGTCAGGGTGTACGCTTTTACGATAGGTTCCCAGAAAACATCCGAGAATTTTCTATTTCGCAATTTAAAAAAGTTGTGAAAAGACGTTTGTGTGTTAAAGGTTATTACCAAATTAACGATATTATAAATGATAACACGCCTTGGGAATAAAATGCTCGCTCCAGGCTATTTCAAATGTATCATTGTCACAATTGATTATATGATGTAAAACTTTGATTAAAATAAGACATGCCCCGCTGAGTTTCTTTCGCCGGTTCTTCTCAGGTCTGAGGCAGTTCAAAAAATGAAGCTTGTAACTTTTTATTTTGAATAAAAATATTTGAATTTGAATTTACCTCCAATGTATGTTTTTATATCACTTCGTACTGCGAATAAAAATTGTAATGATTTTGTCAGTTAAGCTTAAATCAATTTTCGTTTGAGGGTGCTCCTCAAATGAACAAACAAACAAAATACAACCACCATACTTTATCGAACGCCTTTGCAACATCTAAGAAGATTGCCGCAGAGGGCATTTTATAGCTAGAATGGGAGGTCCTATGATCCAGAATATGTTCTGTGATCCTATGGACTTGATGGACACTAGAGTGTTTGTCTCGAAAGCCAAACTGCTCTTTGGGAATAATATCTTTGGCCTCGATTACTAATTTTAGTCTAGAGATTATAATTCTCTCGTAGATTTTACCAACAGTACTCAGAAGACTGATTGCTCGATAATTTGAGAGCTTATTACGGGGCTTGCCAGGCTTGGGAATGCCGACGACAATTGCCTGTTCCCACTGGTCTGGGAAGGTACATCCGTGGAGGAGTGTGTTAAAGATAATAACTAGAAGAGTTATGAGGTGAGCTGGAATTTTAATAATTTTGTTGGAAACACGATCGTGTCCTGGAGATTTTTTGATTTCAAGATATTTAATGACATCTTTGACCTCTTTGGTCGAAGTAGGGTTTATGGGATTCCCCGCTGGTGGCAAGGAGGCCCACGCTTCAACCTCTGCGTCCACCCCCATGATTTGTTTTGGATCGCACGGTTGGGTCGAGGGGAACATTGAGTTTCTATATTATCCGCGAGGCATTCGGTCTTGTACGTATTATCTGGGGTTGTGGTGCCGTCGGCGCGCAATAAGGGCGGCGTGGTGACAACAGTGTCGTTTTTGAAGGTTCTGGACAACGTTCAGAACGCAATATGTGATGGCATGACCTCCGACAGGTGTTTGTCCCAGGGCTTGTCTGATTTCCGCAAATCGGGCTCTAACCGATCTTTGGAGGCTTCAGAGTCTACTACGATTGCTTGGGGTTGGATATCTATCGTGAGCCCTCAACGCTTGGTTTTTGCGCCTTATTATTTCTCGGAGATCACTCGGGATAGCGAAACGTCCTGCCACAGGCGCATCGTTATCCTTAGAGCAATCATCGAGTGTCTTTCCTATTAAATTTTAGAACTTACTAATGGCCGAACGCCGAGGCTGCCTCTACCGAGTTGAATCTGTCGTCCAGAGTTGTGTCAGTTGCGCACGATTCAGGCTTACTTATGCAATCCCTGATTTTTTTTCAATTTGTTACAGTGATATTTGAGACCGCCTGGGGACAATCCGGGCCTAGTTTCATAATCACCGGTCTATGGTCTAAATCTAATCCTGAGAGTATCTCGATAGAACGAACCCTGAGAGTGATGCCCTGCAGGATGGCTATATCGAGAATATCGGGTACACTGGTAGCACCGCAATTGCACCTAACACTCCCAGTTAGGTGCAATTATTTTAAAATGAAATGAGGGGAGATTACAGGTCCTATTTAATATTCCCCTCTTTGGTTATTTCTGGTACTGTTCCACAGTTGTTTTACAATTGAGGTCACCGGCCACAATGACCGAGTCTCCCAGATTTAAAAGTGCCTGCAAATCACTCTCGAGCAATGTCTTGTTGGGTGAAAAGTAGGTTGAAGCTATAATAATAGGTGGATGTCCCGTCATGAAGACCTGAACGACAGACGCCTCGATGTTGACGAGCGAAGGCGGCGGGACTAACGGTACTGCGTGGAGCGTCCTTCTGACGAAAATGAGAGTACCACCGAGACGGCCATCTCTGTTGTTTCGTATAGTATTATAATTTGCGACCTTAGGGGTCCTATTTCTGGTTTTAGGAACGTCTCCTGAACTAAAAATAGTAAGTTCCTTGACAAACTCGCGCACGAGCCCCATTTGATCGGCAAGTCCGTTTGCGTTAAAAAATCCTAACGTTAAAGAGCGCGGCTTGACTCTCGCGAGTCTAGGGTCGAACGAAAAAGAATATGCTCCGCATCAATCTAGGGGCAGTCTGCATCTTGCATGGCTTTCAATCTGACGATAGAAGAAGCGCACGTCTTCCTACCAATTGTTACACGAGTGAGCGAGCGGGGTACTTACATGATACTGCACAAAATTTAGTAAAATTGATCGTACCGCATTGTGATCACTTTTGCTACAAATCACAGATAATTTTCTCGCGCGGTATTGTTACCGCCAGTGCAATTATTTCTGCGGGGAAATATCATCGTGCGGACGAGCTCTTATTTGCACATGTGGAATAAATTACTTTCACACATATAATTGTTACTATTGAATATCTTAATTTCCTACGCCCACTCATATTTATTATTATTTTAACGATATTATCAACACAGTTTTGCTTTTATAGCATTTATTTAAGATGATGATGGTGATTTTTTATGTACCTATGTAGATTTTTTAAGATTAACTTACCCATCTTCACGGTAGAGTAGGCAGAGGGAACTTAGGAACCTAGTGTTTAGATACCTACTCCATTCCCCACTATCCGCTAAATTTAAGGCATAGGGGAGACTGGGGCTCGTTCTAACAAATTTTGAATTAAACGTAATATTTTATAAACTACTTTAGCAAGAAACATGGTTTTTTGGCACATGATGCAAAATTTTATGAGCTTTACGTAAAGTACAACAAAAATTATTTAATAATTACCATATCTGAGAAAAAACGAGTTTTGGCAAACAAGTCACTTGTTAGATCTTACCCCCGGTTTGGGGTTGGTTTTAACACTGCAGGGGAAAGTTTTAACAGCGGGGGTAAGAAATAACATGTAGTTGGTAATGGGATTTTGGTTAAGATAAACAACAAAATAATATTTAATGTATATTGGAAACACTAATAAAATTAAATGCGGTTCCTTACCATTCATAAAATAAACAGAAAACAAAAATTATATTAGTTAAACTGGCTCACTCAATGAGCATTACTCAAATCAAAGAACAAAAAATAATTTTTGATCATCAAATGATCATTAACAATCCAAATAAAATTAAATTCGGCTTTTTGCCGTTTAAACATATGTAATAAACTTAAAACTTACTAAATCTATCTTTATAAAATAAAATAACAAAACATTACTCCTCTAATAAATCAACATACAAAAGTGAAACTTTTTAGTCAGTCTTACTCAACCTACTCATTAGTCAGTCTTTAAACCAGTGATAAAAAATAATTATCGTAGTCAAAATCTGAGTTGCAGTTTGTACAAACATAAGCAACTGCATCGCCTTTTATGCAGGTTATATGCGACCATCCTTTACAGAATATACATTCGACCCAGTCCACACCACATATATCATCAGAATATGATGAACCACAGCCTAAGCAAATGGCCTCTTTCTCATCATCGTCGTCTTCTGAACTCTCTTGTAATCTGTATCTCTCTTGTAATCTGTATCTTGTAATACTTTCTTTTTCACTCTATCCTTAGGATATTTACTTCATTTCTTTTCTTTATTTACCACTCTACGTTTCTTAACTCTTTGTTTTTCCTTATTGACTTTTACATTCGCAGTAGATTTCTCTTTGTTATTCTACAAGGAACATGGTTACCTTAAGCATTTGTCGCTGCTGCCACTGTTACCAAAACGCCCCTTTCAGTAGACGCGACTGCTCCAACTTGTTTTGAACCACGCTGTGCGACGATCTTCTTTGGTTTCTGTACTGTTGTGACTCCCGTTTCGTCAATGTTCCAAATCCTACTTGCAGTTAGATTGTACCTCTGAAGAATTTCCTTGCATTTTGTGAAAAACTCTTCTACATTTGTTCGGTTATACGATGTAGCTCGACTTAAGCTGGTTGCTTCCGGGCTTCGCAGTGCCAAATTTGGGTTTCTCTTTAAAAATGCTGTAAGCCAATCATTACCAGCGGACTTATTTCTTGTCCAACTTTCAGGAATGTTGGAAATCAATGTAGCAAGCCAAAATATATTACAGCACATTGTAGAAGATATTCTGCTAACTTAATTTATTGTTGTGTATTAAACACTTGTCTATTTTTTATATCTCAGTTCAACCGGTAGGCCTTCTTTCTTCTTTTTCATAAATGTATGAAGTGTTACATGGCATATTTCGAAATTTCTAGCTTCCAATACTTCCTTAGCTACTAGTTCATAGACCTCTTCCAATGTACTTCCACGCCTGGTTTTCCATTTATATTTTCTCATCCTAAAAAACAATAGAAGTTTAATAGGTCGATCCATATCGCACACAATATTAAGTAAATAAATAAAGATACCACAAAACCCAAACCCGAGACAATGTAGAAAACTTAATTTTCTATAGCCATAACCTTAACATTTTTCAAAATGGGATTAGTTGGGATCAAAATTGCTACCTCGTCGTATAGAAACAGTAAGAACTATATTACATACGTTTAATTTTTTTCAACTGTTAAAACCTGCCCCGTGTGCGGGGCAAATATTAACGCGTTAGAACCTACCCCATGCATTTTGTTAAAACCAACCCCACGGCCCCATTTTGCACAATGTTATTGTTTTTTTTTTTGCCGATTACGTTATCGATTAAAACTTTAACATTAATGAAAAATACAATAAATACGGATTTATGCAATACCAAAACCAATTTTATACGATACATATTTAAAGAGTAATGCAAAAATTTAAACACATAAAAAAGTTCATTTACCTGTAAAATTAGAGGCGTCTGACACAACCTGCTCCCGTGACGCTCGTTCGGCAGCTGACATGTCGAAACACGTTCGCGCGTATTCTTAGGCACAAAGTGCATTGGAAGTAGCGTGGTAAGTCGAATAGGTTCTATGTAATTACGCTGTTAGTATTTACCCCTGTTAAAACCAGCCCCAGGGTCCCCTAGCGTGTTGAGTGGCGGAACTTAACGCCGCGATTTGCCTTGTACCAGAGCGATGAAATGAATACATTAAATAAGTATTTAAATTGAAAATATTAAATATTTCAGTTCCTTGAGTGGGAATCGAATCCACAACCTATCGGTTACAGTCACACGCTTGTGCCGCGTTGCGCCAAGATTCTAAATTGTAAAATGATTTAATTTAAATTATTTATTATTTCAAAAGATAGTAAAATAAATATATTTAAATGGCACATTGCAATACACTGGTTTAAATGTTGTAATGTTGTAATTATAAAAAGACGGAGAAACTTTTTAACTTTTTTTTACTAATGCAGATGTGTATACCCAGTGTGGGCATCAGTCCCTCGCATTAGCTATTACTGTTAGCAACTGGTTTCATGTTAAATTCTTTTAGAGCACGCAGTGCGAGATGAAATTTATAATTATTATTTGTATATACCTATATAACTGTATCCTGCATATGACGAGGGTAAAATTGAAATTACCATATTAGGGAAACCTAGTGTTAAGACACTCCGTTTCCTTTCCCATTTTCACTAGATTTCCAAGTTCCTTCTGCCTACTCTGCCACATGTGGGATACAACGGGAAGCTAAAAAAATGATGATAGGTATTATAGGACATAGTTATGTACTCGCCCGCCCGCTTACCCGGGACAGGAGTCGTACAAGCGTACAAAGCGCGTCGTGACAACCACCCTGCATATGTTAAAACTGAAACATTTTTGATATGCTGTTAGTATTTTGATATATCTAAACCGCACAAAGTATCTAACGTATTTAATCGGGAAATTCATTTATTTTTGGCTGTTTTAAGGGCATCGTCGTGGTGAAGCAACTTTCTATATAAATTGCACAAATTTATCCAACGAAGAATTTTATCATGATACTTTATTGTTTAAACTAGCAACTAAAATTACTTTCCATAGCATTACAATTACAATATTATACCAATAATTGACTCCATAATTATTACTGATAATTAATACAAAATAAATAAAGTAAACCGTCGCGATGCCTGCAGTGGCGCAGTGGTGCAGGTGTGCGATCATAAATAGAACAGGTTGTGGGTTCCATTCTTACCCGAGGAAATGTAAAATATTTTATATTTTTATTTCTTTGCTCTGGTCTGGTAAAAAAGTCTTTTCCGAGATTCTTTGTACGCTAATATATCTCGGATAAAGCGTGAAGATAATAACAAACGTTCTAAACGCTCTCTTTTAAGTAGACAATTTTCTAACACGGTGTATCTCGTACATGGCAGAGTAGGCAGAGAGAACTTGGGAACAGAGCGTTGACACATTTCAATACGTTTCCCCACTTTGCATTGCGTGTTGTGTGGCGGAACTCAACGCCGCGCTTTGCTTTGTTACCAAAGCAAAGAAATAAAAACATGAAATATTTAATTTGAAAATATCAAACGTTAGAGCCGCTGCGCCACGACAGGCCTATAGATGATTTAACACGTATACTACTAGTATAACTGTCTTTTATTAAATATTGGATATTTAAAGCGCTAGGCCCGGTTTCCTTTCCACGAAGCTCAGCGGCAGCCCGCCCTGGATGACCTGTACGATGCCGGAGGCGGGGTCGACGGTGGGGCGGCGGCGCGTGGACGGCGCGGGCCGCACTGTGAACCGCGACAGCACCGCCGCGAGCCCCGCCAATGACTGCATCATGCCCAGGCGCTCACCTGCAACACACAAATACACCCACCGTTTTTCTTTCTTCTTTAGCTTCATGCTCTATCCCGCATGAAGGATAGGCAGAGGGAACCTACTCTTAAGACGCTCCACTGAATTTTCGAGACATTGTGCGTTGTGAGGTGGAATGAACGCTGCCCATTACCATGTTAGCCGAGCTAAGAAATTAAAATAATTGATTCATTCCCCCGAGTAGGCATTAACCGATGACCGCAGTGTTTACAATCATACGCTTATGCTACTGCGTTGCGGCGTCTTCACACCGTATACTAAACACTTTAATTTGCATAATTATACATTGTTTAGTGTGCTTATCATTTTACTTAAATGACTTTTATTACACTTACAACTCCACTGTGCCGTGTCATTCCTGCTTAGAATAGGATCATCACCTAGTACTGATGGTGTCGTAAGAGGCGACTAAAGTACGTGTGGGAGAGTCACGTTGCCAGCAATGGCAACACACATGGGCAGACTGGACCGGATTATTACCACCGCTGGCATTTAAAACCAGAGTTAAGTAGTGGCTTTTGCTTTAGGGTTTCGCATTGGGTAATGTCGGGCCCCGGTGCCCGTCCACTTTAAAACCGGTCTTTAACGCTCCCATAGCTCTTCTGGAGTTACACGGGGCCGTGAGCGACGGAGATCACTTACCATCAGGTGACCCGTACGCTCGTTTGCCGTCTTTGCCATAAAAAAAACTCCTGGCCTAAAAAGTGGGATTATAAGAATGACCTAGACAGGCCAAGTTGGGTTAAGTCTGTCTGTGGAAATGTGGCTCTAAATGAATTAAGTGATTTAAGTGCGCTTTTGTAAGCGAGAGCATCGAACATGGCGTAAGCACAACTTAGCTATTTAAAATTAAATTGGCAGTTGTCTAAAGTAGGTAGGGATTTTTTGGACAAAAGTTTTTACACTTTTATTTTTTTCAATAAGATAAATGCAGCGTCTACATTATAATATAATGTAACGTATGTGACCTGCGTGCTCATTGAAATAATACATGCCATTTTAATGAAACTGATGGTTCAGTAAGTTAATTCAATCGAGTTTGCGGCCGCGACGTGTAACAGAGAAACCGAAGCCACCGCTCTATACATGATATGTGTAACTCACCTATACAAGCGCGTGGTCCTTCACCAAATGGCATATACACATATTTATTTGATGTATCAAAATTTTCAGGGCTAAATCGTTCCGGCCGAAACTCGGAAGGGTTTTCGAAATATTTTGGATCATTTTGTATTGCCTGTAAAGGAATCACCACTCGCACGCCTTTGTTGATCGTTAAATTTATTTCTTCAATAGTATAATTGCGAGCACATTCTCTTATTAAAAATCCGAGAGATGGGAAGATCCTCATTCCTTCTTTTAGACACCATTGTAGATAAGTCATTTCTTTGACAGACTCATAGCTGAGCTTATTGTTATACTTCGACAACACTCTGTCTATTTCTTCTTGAGCCTTTTCTTGCACTTCTATGTTGTGTGCGAGTTCGTGTAGTGTGTAGCTGGTAGCAGACGATGACGTTTCGAAACCTGCAGCAAAGAATACAAACACTTGTGCTGCAAGTAATTCGTCATCTAACTCGATAGTCGTGACTTCTGGCGTTCCATCAGGCTTCATCTTCTCTATAGACTCTCCTACCATCTTTCCCTTTTGCTTACATTCGAGTAAAAGATCAATAAAATCATTTCTTCCCGAAGGTTGGTAGTTTCTTTGTTTCACAACCGAATTCACCAATGTAAATATGCTTTTTTCTACTCGGCTCAAAGTTTTTAAACTTTTAAATAAATTTGGAAATAACTCTTTTAAAGTTATGACCACCAGTTCTTTTAAACCAAATTTAAATATAGTAGCTCCTAGTTTACGAAAGGCGGAATTCTCATCCTTCAAGGAATCTGCATCGAGTCCAAAACCACAAGCACCAATGAAATCAGTAGTGTAGCGAGCCATGAGGTCTCGGGCGTCGATTTCATGTCCGAGCGCGGTCGTTGCCACCGCGCGCGCTTGTAGCCGCTCCGCGCGCTCTACTATGAGGGGGAACATCGCTTTGAGCTTGCCGCTTGTGAATGCCGGTGTCATACGTTGCCGCAGGAGCCGCCAGGTGTCCCCGTCCACGAAGAACAAGTTTTTAAGGAGAGGCTCTATGAAATCTTTATTTTGATTGAGCCCGCGTGGGTAGAAATATGCGAAATCCGAGGTGAGTATACGTTTTGCTATGTCTATATCCCTAATGACCAGTTCAGCACGAGACGCTCGAAAAAAACCAACCACCTTCTCCGCCGGATACTTCCAGTACATCTCCACCGCTAGCTCAGTTATACTCTTCCGCCATAGGTAATTTCTGGTGTTATTTCCAAAGAACGGTACCGGTTTATCATGTTTCACGCATTTTTGTTGCCAATATTTATGATTTCTCGTTCCATATATATAAAGAGCAACAATCGCTACTAGTATCAAGGATAAAGTAATCATTTTATCAACAAGTTGCTTCGACACTGTTTATAAGCGTGTTTTGTAAAGATAATGAATATAAACAAATTTAAGATACTGTTAACTGTTACACTGGCGTTGATTGTGTTACTAAAACTAATTTATTTATTCGCAGCAATGTCTGCTCGCGGCCGCGCGTTCTGCCGTACTGACCTATAAGGACCGCGATAAGTGCTTTATATCACAACGAAACGAATAATCTTTGTGAACAATAAATGTAATGAAATGTTACCACAAATAATTTAATATTATTTGAAAGTATATTCGTTTATTATACAACAGAAGTAACCAGTAAACGTTAAACCTGTAACTAATAATCATTGTAATATTTAATAATGATATCTAAAAGATATTAAATATGTATTTTTTTCGGCTTCACACATCACGTACTTGGCATGGTAGGCGGAGGGAACTTTGGCTGAATTAGAGGCATAGTGTTTTGAATGGCGGAAGTCAACGTTGCGCTTTGCCGTGTTACCATTTCATTTAAAAATCTGTCGCGATTCCAATCTTACGCTTGTGCCCTTGCGCCACGACAGGCCAAATCTAATATATATTTTCTCAACATTATATTCAATGAAATATACGAGAATATTTTCAAATAAATATATTAATTTCATATAGTGGGGATCTAAGCAGAGTGTCGTAAACTAGGTTCCCAAATTGCCGCTGCTTAGACTGCCATTAGTAATAAAAGTATAATTAACAATCCGAAACACTATAACTATTTGTAACAAGTACAATGGTCCTAGGCCTGTCGTGGCGCAGCTGCACAAGCGTAAACGACAGGTTGTAAATTCGATCCTCACTCGATGAAATGAAATATTTAATATTTTCCATTTAAATATTTAATGTTTTAATTTATTTGCTCTGGTAACAAGGTACAGTGCGGCGTTGCTTAAACTACCCACGGCCTCCATGAAATGCTACCTCTGTTGTAACCTCTGTATAGTCCTTGCGGGCATTGACTGGTTGGATATCTTCAGTGAAACTTTGTGTTTGACTATTCTTCTGCGCATGTCAACAATCTTTAGAGAGATGGCAGGTGTTACCACAGTTTCTTTTTTTTCTTTCTTTCTTAGCTTCACGCTGTATCCCGCACGAGGTAGGGTAGGCAGAGGGAACCGGGAACCTAGTGTTAAGACACTCCGTTCCACTTCCGTTCCCCACTTTCTGCCGAATTTGGGGCATTGCGTGTTGAGTGGCGGAACTCAATGCCGCGCTTTGCCTTATTACCAGAGCGAAGAAATGAAACATTAAATATTTAAATTGAAAATATTAAATATTTCATTTCCTCGACTGGGGATCGAACCCAGAACCTGTCGATTACAGTCACACGCTTGTGCCGCTGCGCCACGAGAGGCCTCACAGTTAAAAGATAAACATAACAAATGTACTCATATCAATTATTTTTGTTTCACTTGTCATATTTTTAGACTTAACATAATCTTCTGTCCTTTTTCGTCTGGTATAACATCTAGTAAATCTCCAATGTAACTATAACTTAGCGGTAGCATTCTGAGCAGATCACTTATTTCCTCGGGTTTATCGATCTGACCACCAGCCCAAAATCTACAAACAAAAATCACTATATTCTGTTATTATTTAGTTAAATGTCTTCAATTTTCTCTGCATATTATTTGCATGGCAGTAGACTGAGTTACATACATTTTGACAAACTCTTCTGACATTTCAGAAGCTGTTGAACACTCGGTTAAATATTTACGGCCCATCCGGCCACCGTATTCTTACGTCCATGCGCAAAAGTATACTTCACATAAGTGTAAGAAAACAATTGAAAATTGAAAAAATAACTTGGGCTAGTGATTGTTAAAAAAACCTTCGTTTTTATATTAATTTATTAAAAACACCTTTACATTATACGTCACGCAATCTCTTTTATGTTTTTTTTAATATATATTATCCAATTACACTATAGACACTTGGTCCGTACCCTTTTTTTATCTTATCATTGTATTTAATTTTCTTATCGTATATATTAATTACAATATCATATACAATTAATTTTTAATATAAGAAAACATTATTTTTATCTTTGTATTATGATCTTGTACTTATGACTAGGGTGTATTCTAAACGAGTTTTTTTATTAGTATTAGCCATCTAAATCTAGAACTATTAGAAAAGGAAGGTGCACTAATACGTTATATATATATATATATATATATATATATATATATATATATATATATATATATATATATATATATATATATATATATATATATATATATATATATATATATATATATATATATATATATATATATATATATATATAACGTATTAGTGCAAGCAATCATCTTTCTTACATTCTTCTTCTGTAATACCCACGTTTCGCTGCCGTATAACAGTGTCGATACCAACACTGCATTGTGTACGGCCAAACGCGCAGCTATGCTGACGTTTCGCCGTCTCAACAATGCAGCTAAGGCACCGTTAACTCTGTTACCGGCAGCAATACGCCTTTCCACATCCATTTCGTATCTACCGTCACTGCTAAACGCTTAGACGATGCCCATGGGATATCTGTGAGTACACAAGAGATTCTTATTGATATGCATTTATGGCGGTCTGCGGTACAGAATTTCAAAAAGGTTTTCTCGATTGTTTAGTGCAGAAAGAAATCAAAGGTTCCCATGTTCCCTCAGCTTATCCTGTCATAAACGGGATACAACGTGAAGCTGAAAAAAAAAGAATAATTTTGAATGATCTACGTCCACCCTTAATTACTTGCTTATATTTTGTGGAATTAAAAAAAATTACACACGCAAGCGCGCACGCACACATTCAACTAACAACTAATTGAGCTTTGAATCCAATATAAAAGCCAAATTTAAGAGTCAATGTGAGGATAATACCAATAAGTTTAAGATGTTCGTTTAACGGGTTTCGTACATTTCAGAGTAAAGGAGACTATTCGAAACTCGTGAAACTCCACGTCTGAGTCTTTGTGTCCCAAAGCCGTATTGGCAATCGTTTATTGTAGCGGTTGATATCATTCGCTTATAAGTATGTCAAGAGTTTAATATGTCATAATTCAGTACAATAAATTATTATTATTATTATTATTTTTATCATCAGTACCTACAATTATGGAGGATTTCAAATGAACTTAACCTAATACAATGGTTATATTACGACATGTTAGATATTTCTTGCGGTTAAGCTAACGGAGATGCCTGTCGTGGCGTAGTGGCACAAGCGTGTTACTGTAACCTACTGGTTCTGGTTTGATCCCCACTCGAGGAAATGATATATTTAATATTTTCAATTTAACTATGTAATGTGTTATTTCTTCGCTCTGGTACAAGGCAAAACGCGGCGTTGAGTTTCGCCACTCAACACGCATGCCTCGAATTCGGCGGAAAGTGGGGAATGGAAGTGGAACGGAGTGTCTTAACACTAGGTTTCCAAGTTCCCTCTGCCTACCCTGCCATGAGTTGGATACAACATGAAGATTCTTTTTTTTATTAATTTAAGTAGTATATCATTCTAATATGCCAATAAAGACTTAAATTTAGCATCCGCAAATATAAACACCACGGTCATGATTCATTACAAATACAAGCACAATATAATATTAATCTAAAATGTAACTCTCAAAAATAATATTTACGAGTGGTTATTGACCACCTAGAAAGAACATATAAATTTATTATATGGACATTTAAGAAGATTAATTTCCATATTTAATAATATACGATTTATATGTTCTACCATTATTGAGAAGTGTTTATTATGCTCTCTGTAATTCGTTAAAATGCTTTGATATCACCGGTTATTATTGTTGAAAGTTGAAAGAGCTCAACGTGCTGTTCGTAAAGACTTTAGATACCCCAGTAATAATCTATATAAATAACTAGAAATGTTAAATGTAAGGGAAATTTATATATTACTAAATTTTAAAGAAACTCCACCATGGCACAAAGGACAAAGTGTATGGACTAAACAAAATAAAATTACTTTGCTCGTAAATTTTATATATTCTTAGCCCCATATATTTAGAATAAGATATCTAACTTTATAAAACTTAAGAACCTGAGAACTTAAGAACTTAAGAATCATTTAAAAATGTGTGGATAAATATCTTAAGTCACTAACATGTAATGATACAGAAAATCTTATTAAATCAATATTAATCTACATGATTTATATACTAGGACCGGGTCACTCGTTTTCATTTATTTATAATATCATATTTATTGAATATCACATTCATTCATTTATTTATAATATCATATTAAAGGTTTATTAAATAAGTTTTTGAATAATTATAATTTAGACAAATAATTATTCACTGAGTTATTATTATTGACTCAGTTATCTCACATCTCATTATTCCACAAAGTTTTACATTGTACGCCGACATTGTCGTGAATAGTTTACATTTTATTACTAACATTACATAGTGACTTGCTTGTGCGTCCTCTTAACAAACACAAGAGGAAGGCCGTGTTCCACGGTCTGCACCAGCCCGAACAGGGGCCGCACGCGCGGTCGGCGGCGCGTGGAGGGCGCGGGCCGCACGCTGTACTGCGACAGCACCCCCGCGAGCCCCGCCAGCGACTGCATCATGCCCAGACGCTCGCCTGCAACATACGAAAACATGTTCATTAAGTTACATCTTTATTTTCACACATGTTTATGATATTGTAATTGAGTAGCGCTAAAGAGCACTAAGCACGTAGAGTTCAAAACGTGAATGTGAACTCACTCACGCTAAAGTATTTTAACAAAACAATGTAAACAGCAATTGTATATTAATTAATTAATATTATTTTTATTATAATATTTTCTATCTCTCTATTTCTCAGCTTCACGCTGTATCCCGCAAGAGGCAGGGTAGGCAGAGGGAACCCGGGAAACTAGCGTTCCGTTCCCCACTTTCCGCCGAATTTGAGGCATTGCGTCTTGAGTGGCGGAACTCAACGCCGCGCTTTGCCTTATTACCAGAGCGAAGAAATGAAACATTTAATAGTTTAAAAAGAAAATATTAAATATTTCATTTCCTCGACTGGGGATCGAACCCAGAACCTGTCGGTTACAGTCACACTCTTGAGGTTTATTATAATGTATTATTATTTTTTATAGACTTATATATAGATCGTACATAATTAACTTACCTATACAAGCTCGTGGTCCCCCACCAAAAGGCAAATATGCCAACTTATTTTTGGCCTCAAGGTTACTAGGGTCAAATCTTTCTGGTCTAAATTCAGTTGGATCTTCAAAATACTTGGGGTCATTCTGATAGGCTTGCAGTGGTATATTTATTCCTACGTCTTCGTCAATCGTTAAATCAATTTCTTGAAATGTGTACTTCCGAGTGCATTTTCTTCTTAAAACACCTACAGACGGAAAGATTCTCATTGCTTCTTTCAGTGTCCATTCTAAATAAATTAATTCCTTGATTGCGTCATAGCTTAGTCTATTTTTATACTTAACTAACACTTTATCTATTTCATCTTGAACCTTATCTTGCACTTCAAGGTTGTACGCGAGCTCGTGCAACGTATAGCTCGACACGGATGACGACGTTTCAAATCCTGCAGCAAAAAATACAAACGCTTGCGCTGCCATCAAATCATTGTCCATTTCAAGTGTTGCAATTTCGGGAGAGCCATCAGATTTCTTCTTTTCCATTGATTCACCTACTATGGTTCCTTGGTTTTTACAATCTATTAATAAGTCAATGAAATCGCTTCTATTAGAAGGTTGATAATTTCTTTGTTTTTGGACTGCATCTACAAGTTGAAATATTTCTTTCTCAGTTCGGGTTCTTATTCTGAGATACTTAAACAAATGGGGAAATAAATCTTTCAACGTAAAAACTGTCATTTCCTTGTAGCCCAAATTAAATATATTAACTCCTAGTTTTCTTAGCACGGAGTTTTCGTCTTCTAGTGAATGTGAATCGAGACCAAAGCCGCAAGCGCCAATAAAGTCCGTGGTGTAGCGAGCCATTAGGTCTCGAGCATCAATCACGGTGCCCGCCTCAGCGGCATGCGCCAGGCGCTCTTGTAGGCGCTCCACGCGCTCCACTATAAGAGGGAACATCGCTTTGAGTTTGCCGCTACTGAAAGCCGGAGTTAGCCGTTGACGGAGCAGTCTCCACGAGTCACCTTCCATTATGACCAAATTCTTCTGAAGTGGCTCTTTTATATCTTTCTGCTGAGAGATTCCTCGCGAATAAAAGTGTGCAAAGTCAGAAGTAAGTATTTTCTTTGCGATTTCCGGGTCCCGAATTATGAGTTCTGGTCGAGACGCGCGGTAGAATCCTACGACCCTCTCGCCGGGGTACCTCTTATATATTTCTCCCATTAGCTGAGTTGGACTCCTTCGCATGAAATAATTCATAGAGTTATTGCCAAAGAAGGGTACGGGTTTGTCATGTTTTACTCCTTTTTGTTCCCAATATTTATGGTTTTTTGTCGCAAATATGTAAATTAGGGCAATACCCACCAATGTCAAAATTAATGTTATCATTTTTTATTGTAAAAGTAATAAAAAATATAAATATACGTTACGATTACGAATGATTATAATGAATCACTCACTGGATTTACTTCTCACTGGACGCGATGCACTGACAGCGTGTGTCGCCGCCACGACGAGCGAGCAGACTCAACTGGCGACAGGTAATCTAATAGCTTTATATAAGAAATCTGAATGATGAAATATTAACACAATTAACAATTATAATTATAGTTATTTTCGATGGCGGATGTATGGAACCATTATGTACCTTTTTTAAAAAACATAAAAATTAATGAATGTTTCATTCGTACATATGTCTAGCTTCACGCTATATCCCATACATAGCAGGGTAAGCAGAGGGAACTCGGTAGTCTAGTGTTAAGATACTCTGTTCGGATTGTGATACTTCAGTGTTCCATTTTCCTCAGTATTTGAGGCATTGCATGTCGAGTGGCATAACTTAACTTAATTTTGTGGAATAATAATAATCATTTGTATGATTTTTAAAATCCAAAACCTAGTTAATATTTCGTCTATTTGTCTTAGTCTGTCCGTTTGTTTGTAAACAAATGTTGCAAGTTTAATGTGACCCAATACTTAACGATGTGAGAAAAGAAATTGATTCAAGTACAGTAAAAGTTAAAAGTAATTTTAGCCATTGGAAATTTAATATTCTGTGTTGGTTCAGACTCATAGTCCTATCACAAAAAAACATAAAAAAGCATTAATAATATATTATAACATATTAATGTAAAAATAGTTAATCAGTATCGGTGCTCAGATTTTATCTTCATATGTAAGGTAAGTCCTTACAGAGTAATAGAACCACTTAAAAAATGTTAACTTCTGCCAAAAGTGGCGTATATTTTATTTATTTAACAAATTATTTTCACCTTTAATATTTCACATAATAAATATATTGTTTATCATCGCAATATCGCGGCTTCGCCCGCTTGAATTATACTATTTTCTTTAATCTCAATTGATTTTTTGTTTTAATATCATGATCACTTGTAAGAAAATATATTGAAAATATTTAAATAATGTATTGAAAACTAAATTTTCAGCTAAATGAATAAAAAAAATGTAGCAATTTTGTTGAACTAAATGTTTGAAATCGACGTAGCATTTTTATTTATTAACCGGTTTAAATAAACTAAATTAACCGGTTTAAATAAACTAAACATTATAT
Organism: Eueides isabella; assembly: GCA_019049475.1. Lineage (NCBI taxonomy): Eukaryota > Metazoa > Arthropoda > Insecta > Lepidoptera > Nymphalidae > Eueides > Eueides isabella. The sequence goes on from CM032401.1 coordinate 103,968, forward strand.
GTTGAAGAGAGGTTACTAAAAATTTTTTGGGAAAATAGCATCTACATTTAGCTTATTTAGTTATCTAGTTTTTATCTACTAAGCCCTTTCTGAGTTAGCGCGTACAAACGCACAGACAAGCAATTAACAGATAAATACACAAAAAACATTAATAAATTAGACTGTAAACAGTTCTAGACTTATTATAAGTAGTTAGATTTATTGTAAGTAGATATATCTAAATGAAACTAGGAGCGTGTAATAGTATACGAGTAAACTAGTGTGTATAAGCCATACACACTAATATTTATATATACTTTGGTATGCGATAAGTATAGTCTATAGGCAACGTGTTTGTGTATAAATTATATTATATGGTAGTATATCTAGTTGATTTTTGATTAGTACCTACGTAATTGACGTAGTTATAATATCTGTATATAGAAGATAATAAAAAAATAGTATTGGTTGGGTGACCTAACAGAGGCAATGACGAATTTCGAAATACAGGCAACAATTTGTCTGTCAGTGCGCTTTTCCATGCTAATTTTTTGAATCGGTAATTTCGGTTCCGGCAAGCTTCCCTAAACATTTAGTATTTGATTTATAATCAGTTAAAAATAAGTAAGGAAGTTATACAATTTTGAATAAGTAAGGAAGTTATACAATGATCGTTATTCTACAAAATTACTAGGAATAACTGTTTTGTTGGATTAGCTGAAAATTTTCTTTCTCATATTTTTTGTAGGATGTTTTTTGTTAATAGAAAATGAAAGTGATGCTAATTAGTTAGTTAATAATGATGTAGTTCAGGCAGTCAAAGCGGGCTATTGAAAAAATATAAAAGAAATATGTTTAATAAACATATATAAGGTAGTAGTATCTATAACTTTTGTGTAATATGTTAAGATGCAAAAAGTATACCTTCTCCAACTTAAGAGTATCAAATCTTTTTTATACTCTTAAGTTGGTGTTTTATCATTTATCTTAATTATTAATATCATCTAACGCTGATTTATCGATTAAGTATACGACGCTGGAAAATGTAATATGACCGTAAAACAAAAATGTATAATTTTATGGCAAACAGCTTTTTAATAATTGGGGTTGGTTCTAAATAATAAAAGACATTGTTGAACGTTTGTGGTTACACCGATTAAGCTGTTCGGCGTTGAATGTAGTCTACCGTTAGGAATATTTTCACCCAAATGATAAAGATTTTAGTTAAAGCAATGTATGCTTATATATTAAGCCCGTCATTTTATTAAAGTAAATATCTATCATTGACACTTTTATTTTTAATATAATTTAAACATAGTACCGATAATAATTATACTCATGGGAATCGATGCTCATCTAAGGAACTCATGTGGGGTCCACAAGGTCAGAGTATGTATTGTCATTAGTACTGCAATATAATCGTAGAGTAAAGCGGTCACGAAGAAAATTATTAATTCATCATTATGATTATCCCGAGTTTTTAACAATGGTTTTATAACATTTAAGCAGTGGCTCGCTGTATCCGGCGCACGGCAGAGTTGGCAGGTAAGACACTCCATTCCGTTCTTCACTTTCCGTCGAATGACTCAATGCCTCTACATTGTGTGTTAAGTCGCGGTACTCAAAAACGCGCTTTGTCTTGTTACCAGAGCGAAGAAATTAAAATATAAAATATTTCGTTGTCTCGAACCCACACTCGTCGTGTGTACACTCACTCACACGCCCGTGCACTCGACAGACCTCATATATATTATATATGTTTATAGTTTAAATAAACTATTGTCGGTAGAATGTTACACAATAAATGTAAGGGTTGGTGTGAGAAATGGAGATGCGTCATGCGTGCCACAGGCGCAGGCAGTGGCGGCGTGCGTGAGGCGCCCGCGGCAAGGCGCCAGTCACAGGCGCGAGGGTGCGAGCTCTCCTCCCTGCTGACTGCTGAGTGCTGAGACCGTGTCCCGCTCGGCGTGACGCGTGCGGGCTGCGCGCAGTGCCGAGCGTGTCGCCTGCGCCGACGCATGTGCTCTACATGTGTAGCTTTGACGAAATATTCCAATGTTATATCGTGACACAAACTTTGCGTAAAACATATTTTTGTGACTAATACGTATGCGGAAATTCGACCTTTTCATTGGAGGTAGGTCACTTTAAATTTATATTTATAAAATATGTTTTGCCTGCCTAGTGCGGGATACAGCGTGAAGCTATAAAAAAAAATATATATGTTTACCTGTTGTGTTTTCTTTGCAGGTTTAAAGAATGTAATGAAAACCAAAATATTATGTGAAATCAATAAATTACTGGTTTTTAAATTTTATTAAAGTATTTAGTAACACTTCTTGAAAGCTCACAGATTTGACTTCAATGTCACATTAGGTTCCTATGTTGTATAAAGATGTATAGAAAATGAGCAAACAACTGACAAAGTAATTATGACATCTTATTTTATTTTACAATACTTTGAAATATTTGCAATTAAGATATTTTAACTATAAACGGATTATACATTACGGCCATTATCTGGGTGTCATTCATTATCTTAGATATATTTAAGAGTTTATGTCGTTTTCAATTCTCGAGTATATCATACTTAATCAACGATTAGGAAATCCAATGCTAGATGTCAAAATTTGACATTGTATAATTAAATTATTATTTCCGCTAAATCTTTGTATCAATTATCGATACACAATAAACAAATGATAAATATAAGTTATTCTCCTGCAGCTAAAACCGACAGTTTATACCATCGAGCTTTAACTAGTTTTAATTTGATTATAGCCGTAAGTCAAGAACGCTAATATGGATCATGACATTAACAATAGCAAGCGTGGCGCTGCACTGTGGGGTCACACTGGCGGCACTGTGGGGCGTGAGGAACAAAGCTAATAGTTTCAGAGCATGTCGCTGATCTCGACCTTAGAGTTAGTAGGGTTCTGTTTGATATCACATCGGAAGGGAACATTTTATACTTGTCTCTCGTTATAAATTTTAATCAAAAAAAAATATAGGCTTTAGTTCTACTACAGTGACATTAGATAATATGAAGAGGTGAACTGAAGGTTTTTTCATTTTACATGCTACGTCCTGTTATATTCAATTCCATCCATTCAAAATTATGTAACAAAATTTTAAATAAATAAATAAAAAAACCATATTACATACAATATTTAACATTAAAAGATAACATTTACATTATTAAATACGAAGTATTACAATTGGGTTGTTAGTATTACAATTTCTCTTGTATCCGGAGAACAGATTGTAACAGTCAGGAGGAAACAGATTGTAACAGGAGTCAGTGCTCCCGTGCTGCCAGGCAGACGGTGCAGCATCAGCAGCAGCAGCAGCTGCGGCGGGTGCGGTGGACGGAGGACAGGGAGGGGACGGGACCCGCGTAACCTTTGCGCGATATTCCGGGCGCGCTATTTGCGGAGCGCGCGCAAATAGCGACGCATAGACCCGCGACAATCTTAGACCCGCTATGTATGGTCACGTACTCACACGCACTATCAACTCGATCTGTCCATAGTAATGATTATAATCATATAAAAATAATTTTAGGAAGAATTATAATCGTCGCGTTACATTGTTCGAAATTATTTTTTAATGCTTCCAGTAAGTGGTTAAGTTTCAATATGAATTCACTTAAACGGTGCGCATTTGAAGGGCAGCGCCGACGAGCAGCGTAAATCACTGCGAACTGGCCGGAAACATCAAAGCACTCTCTTACGACTACTAAAGAGTGTACTTTATGCCCACTTTGTCCATAACTGTCCGATTAATTAGACGGAGAGGAGTCTAGTCTTTGTAGTCTTCGCATGTCGTACTTTTTTATATAATATAAAGAAATGCGTTCCAATTTTCTATAACCAAAATTTCAATGCAACGTTTACGAACGTTATTATTACATAAAATGTTTTGGTATCTCTGCTATAAATATCACACGTATAACATGTATTTGACAAAAACTACTTCCTGATAGCGACAATTTATCCTTGCAAATTGCCGTGTCTCCGCGTCACTAGGTGCGTCGCTCGCGGCGTGCAGATGCGGCACATACCGCCCGCCTTCATATGTCCTGCCGATACAGATTTGTTCCCAACTATGTACCTACTTCTTTAAGTTACCCACGTTTACTTTACTGTCATTATTTTGTTTATCGTGCATTCTTAACACCTACCCACTGCTGAGGGACACTCATAATATATTATATGCGGAAATATATGTGAGCTTTACATTACAAATATGTTTTGAAAACTGGTTAACTTTCATGCACATGCTTATTCTATGAGTCGTAAAAAAACTTTTATCAGCTATTTTGAGATACTTAATATTTAATTGATAATTAACATTTAAGTACATAATTATAAGCCACATGTGGGAAACTATAGATAAGCGCGAGTACCGCAACGTAACCGTTTAAAGTATTAAACAGCTGCAGCTGAATAAAATGTTTTTAACCTTTGTAGCAAATACGTACAACCTGAGTTATATTGCATCTTGTTATGTCACCTTCGTTCTTTTCTTAAAGAAAAGTATTGTTAATGTGAGAAGTGGTAATAGTAAAATATAAAGTGTTTAATCAGATAGATGTTTTTTCACCTAACAGTAGCCAGGGTCCAAAATCGTTGCAACACCAAGTTGTCTGTTATTAAAAAACTGTATTGTTTCAGGTGACAATTGGGAACGTAGAGGATGGAAAAGACAAGGACAATAGTGCGTTAAGTGTGAGTCGACAATTAGTGCATTGTGTAGTGTAGTGTGCATAGTCATGTGTACGTGCGTGTTGTTGCTGCTAGTGGTGGCCATGCCGGCGCTCGCTGGTGAGTAATTTTATTACAATTACGTAACTGAGGCCCAAAGATTTCAAGCCATACTTATAAATGATCTTAATAATTAATATGTATTTAACCATCAATTGACAAAAGAACAGTTCGAACTAGGATCGCCCATCTACAGATGAGCGCTAGCGCTGCAGTGAGGCATGTCCCCCCGACCTCCCCCGCCCGCCCTCAGCTCCAAGTAAATACCCATAAAAGCTTTTATTGGCACCGCGGCCGCGCGCTGGCGCTCTGAGCTGTGACGACAGAGCACACATGGCGCGGATTTGTCATGGGACTGTATCGCACCCAGCACAGTTTTTCTAATAAATACGCCCATTAACATTACAGCCGTAAATAACGGGATTTAATTATAGGACATTGTGAATGTGAAAAAGCTGATGACAGATGTATAACAGTTTCAGTTTCATTATAGTTGCTAATTTCACAGACTATGCTGTATCTACTTGGTTGTATAAAATATAAAGGTGTTTTAATATCAAGTTAGTAGCGTGTAGAGTACTAGTAGCGTGTATAACGTGCTGTGCCTCGAGAATTTAGAACAGAATCTTAACATTAGATTACCTCTGCCTCTCTTGTTAAATGCGGAATGAAAAAAAAATAAAAATATATACTTTAAAACTAAATCCATCAATTATTGTACAGTAATAATTGTTTTCATTCTGTCACTATTAGTATAAGTCGTTGCGGTCGCGTGCGCTCGCCTCCGCCCTACTCCACGCACCCGCGCCACTCTCGCGCAGAATACGAATGATTGATTATCCTGAAAGTGAGCAATTACGCTGATACTCCATATAACTTCTCTATCAACATGTGGTGTAGATGGAACGTCGCCAAAACTTCATTAGATTTTAATAGTTCGCAAAAAAAAATGTATACTTTTAACGTCCTCTTTATAGAATGAGAAATTTCATTCTTCTGTTGCGAGTTTCAATTGCTCTTTTTAATAATATGTACTGTAAACTATTATGTTTAATTATAAATAATTTTGGAGCGATTGTTTATGTTTTATTATACAGATTTTTATGATGTTATTATTAGATTATTTTGTTAAATACATTTATAAGTTAGCGTAGAGTTAGTATATGTGCTTAGTACCTATACTTAATTATCTTCTTGTCTTCTGCTGTCCCTAGCGGGTTAGACAGAGAGAATGGTGCGCCAAACACTATGGTATATTCTTCGCCACTATCGCGGGCCAACTACGTTGTTTAAAACAATAAAAAAGGAAAAAAAAATACAAAACATCAAATATCTAATTTTTAAACTTGAGAATATGATGTAGGGTCCAGTTGTGACACAGAGAGGTAAGTGTGTAACTATAAACGCGACAGATCGTGGCTTCGATGCCCACTCGAGGAAATATAAGAGACGAGAGAATATTTATTATTTTCATGTTCATACTCTGAGAATGGGGAATGGAAGTACTATTGGGAACTTAGTATAGTATCAATAGGTTCCCAGGTCGCGATGTGTCCCAGATACATCGTAAACGTAGTCGACGTCACTGCACTTGCAGGTGCGTGTTCATACAAGTGGCCACTTGCCAATCGTCACTGCTGGCGTGTGCTGTGAGCCCGTGACGGCGCACACCGCGCGCGCTCCGCGGGCCGGTTATATTTAGTCAGTGTTAGTTTGTTCCAAATCATTAGTGCATTCCGCATCTTGTTTGTTTTCGCGAGGCAATACTTTAATGAAGTTTTCCGAGCGCTCCGCTACGTAAATATTGACATCATTACACGCTACAGATAAATAAATAACTACTGATGCAAAGCTCGTTCTGTGTTCTAAATTTTATACTGACTACTGCGCTTTTATATATTCCGCAATAGAGCAATGTATTCTATCGATATTAAATTAATGTGCATGTATTATTTAACTCAAAATGTATCTCTTTAAAATTGACGGTTTTAGTTCGATTAAACTATTATAATTTTCCAATCTGAGACACGTACTAGAAAAGAGTATACTACTCTTTTTTTTTAAATTGTACTGCAAATTAAGTCAGCGTAAAGATATCACAACATGATGCATGAAAGACAAATCTGTAAATATAACGACAAACAAAAAATAGAAGTGACATTTTTTTGCGCGTGATTCATCACCCGCGCCACGTGCCGCGCCTTACATGAACCGCGCTCCCCGAGCCCCCTGCGCGCACTTCCGACCGACAATTATGAAACAAATAAACATTTTCGTAATGACTTGGCACCGCCGCACTGCCGCTCCATCACACTATCGCACTGCCGCGCTGCGACATCCGACAGAGAGGAAAGAATCTTATTTTTATTGTGTGTAGGCGAAATGACTTAACTTCCTCCGCGGCCGTGAGTCACACTCCAGATGGTTATGCATGATTTCATCAAAGGCAAGTGGAGCGTTCCGTTTAAACCAAATGCTCTGTTTTATGAGAGGCGAGAGCAAACATTCAGAATATTTAGCAGGAATGTCCTGCGCTCGCGCCTCGCTCGCCCGCTCGCCTGATTTATCGGGATTGGAGACAAATGATGGCACATTCAATTTTGTAGTCAAGGCTAAGTATTTGTACAAGGCTGGAGTCACCGAAAACAGACTCGGAGCGTCCGTCGCTCGATGAGATTACGAATGATGTCGATACCGATGTATGTTTACTGAGGAGCGCGCTATTAGTTCGTGCAATAAACAATCGCGCATTGTACGTCACTTGTTTTGTTAGCGCTGATCAAAGACGCATCCCTCAACGTTCGTGAATTAGTAGAAGCTCATACCAATTCACAGTCTCACATCATACATACGTGACACGTGACACTACATACTTAGTACACTAGCTATTGCCAGATAAAAACTGTATTAAGTATCAGAGGTACTCGCGTGTACTCGTCAGGTCAGTGTTATCGTCCTATGGTGGTACTGTGATGTACCCCACATTTACCGTATCAATTGAAATTATAATGAAATTATCTGATCATATTTACATACATATAATATATATTACAAACGGTGCAGCAAATTACAGAAAACGAAAATATGGTTAAGATTTAAATTTGTAAAATAATCAGCTGTTCCATACCTTATTGTCGAGGATATTGATGATAATGTCAATATATAATGTTGTAATGACGAACAGAATACAATGCTAGTATTTCAAATACATATGTTTACCATACCATGTATATTATGGTATGGTAAACATTAGACATTAATATGTGTACGAGTATATACAATATACACATTTCATATAAAATACTTACTTTTACATTTACTATACAGTATTCTATAATAAAAACATTTGGCAATATTTAAACGCATTATGAAATACACAAAAAAAATAAATCCATTTGGGTCACAAAAAATTAAAGACTGGTATCTCTGGGCCGTAACTTGTTGATCTGCCTCAGTGTGAGTTGTTGTATCTTTAAGGTAATACCAAGCCGTTTATCCTAAAAATTACAGTGGAACTCATATTAACGTCCTAAAACTATATATCATTCAATGTTTAGATTAACCTGCAATCTTTTTCTTGCATTTAACTAATTACATTTTATTGGTTGACAATAAAATTAATAAAAAGAGCACTGAATAAGAAGATACGCTCTATACCTTTTACCATTTTAATTTTTCGTTTTTATATTTGTATTAAGATGAAAACTTCTTAAGTATACGAGTGATTGTGACTTCTTTAGCATGGTTGGAAATCGATGAGACAAAAAAGCGTAAATTCATAAGATTTAGCGTGGGAAAAAATCACATAGAAAGTATTATATAGTATTTTTTTACGTTCATTTATGTATTTATTGAAAATGTCATGGCCTTCGATTAACTATTTAAGAATACTTGATTGAAGTCTGCGTCAGAATAAATCCATGCAATATATATCTGCGCAAAAAATGTGCAAAAGCTTTGTATCACTCATGATCATCACTAAAACCTACAACTAATATTCCCCTTCCCGAAATGTTACATTCGTCTCATTATATCGAAGCTATTTTTTTAAAGTTCTAACTTCTACCACGTGTGAATTGTACACATGTTATTTTTACTTAAACTATATTTTACTCTTATTATTTTGATGTTATGTAAAGTGGTAATATTTTTTTTTATTTTTTTTTTATTGTAAAAAAATAATAAATTGTAATAAATTTTAACAATTAAATAAATTAATACTGTATAAAATGGATTATTTGGTGCAATACTCTGTTAAACAATAATTTTGCAACATTCTCTGAAGAGGTTAAAACTTATTTTTTTTGTTTTACATTCATTATTTATATATATTTTTTATAACATTTATTTAAAAAAAAGACCTTGGCTTAGTGAAAATGTTAGTTACCGCGTCTCATCACTATAACGTGGCGCCGGCGTCGTCCTCCGCAAGGTAAACACTTTTAGTGGAGCCCTTTCATCTTGAGTCGTTACTCAATTGTTTTGAGATGAAAATATCCACCGTATCTACCACATCATATGATTCATTTGTTTAATACAGACAGGTATTAATAATTTAATGTTCCCGAGCGTATATTGTAAGTATTTGATGAGGATGGCACAATGAACGTTGCCGCAGCAGGGTGCCGCGCAGGCCGGCCTGGGGCGGGCTAATTCTTTAATTCGCCGTGTGAGTTGTGCATTGTTTGTAATCTGTGAATAGGCGACATGATTTGCATCAAAATAAATAGGTTTATTTGATCAACACGGCTACAAGACTGGCGAGGGGGCAACGCAAGCGAGCGCCACACACGGCGCCGCCCTAATTGTACGCACGTGCACTAACAATGAAGTGTGATCGAATATTCCAAAACAAAAGAATTTTGAGTACATTTTATAATACAGCTTCTTTGAAATCGAAACTAAAATGATCTTTAAATATAGGGGCTTTGTGCCAAGTGATTACGATTAACACGTGTTTAGCTTTCCAACACTTTTTAAAGATAAAAATTAAAGTTCACTAGCGTGTTAATTATGCTCGTAGACTTAAACATTTGTTGCTGTTTATTATTTGATAACATGTTCATTCCTGTTTATTTTTTTTACTCTTATAAGTATAATAACCTCAGCTTCATATTTTATTCCGCACAAAAGGATTAATCGGGGAACATAGAGTTAAATCAATCCCTTCTCTACTCTTTATGGGAATACGAGACTGCACATTGTCTTAGACTAAGAGTATAGAAGTAAAAAGGATTCGTTCATTTGAACAGGGATCGCAGCATTCTCATTTAGTAGTCAGTAAATAAATTAAATAGTATCCTCCATTAAAATTGAAATTAAATACTAATTTAAGTATATTAATTAAATACTATCCTCATTATATATGATTTAGTTAATGTTTACCACAAGAGCAAATAGTTATTTATCATCACACTTTCTTACGTTGTTTCTAATAGATTTAATTTTTCTAACCAAGCATTCTAAAGACCGTGGAATTTCTAAGTCCATCGCTTTAACAAAACACCGTTAACTCTTTATTAGATAAATTAACTCAACAGAAAGGAATGGATGGAATCGCGACAAAATAAATTCCGCATAATATAATTTACTCAGCACTATATATGCTCTAATATTCTTCAAAGGATTAAATGAAAAAGAAAAAAATAGAACGCAAACGATCTGGCACTAACTGTAGATATGTGTCAAAGTGTTAGTGAGCCGGATATGCCAGTAGAAGGACTTAGTCTCGGATCTCGGACAAAGCGCCTTTGGAGCAGACGAGATCTTGAGTAAGTGTCTCAGCAAGTGTAGCAGAGGCCGCCCCGGGTCCGTTAACCGACAACATACGGTTTCTAGCTTTGACGAGATGCGGGCTCTTTAGTGTGTGTAGACAAACACAGACTGAGCTGATTGAGTGACTGTAGCTTCCGAATAACTTAAATTTAACAAAGTAGTCGTAGCTCTATTAATATATTATTAGTTAAGACTCGATAGATTAAATCTTACAACAATCAACTTCTGTTAAAAATTTAATTTTTTTACTATTTATAAAGTGTTAATCCACACTTAGGAAAGAGAAATACTTATTTAGTAAAAAGTATAGAATTGTTAAGAGGTGGCGGGGTTTGAGCCCCCGCCATCCGTCTAAGCGCTCTGACCACTAGCGTTTCTTCTTCTTTCTCATCAATCTACGTCAAAATTCTTATACACTCGTTGCAACTAACAACATTAATACCTATATACATACTAAAATATATACGTATGTATACATGTGTGTGATTTTTGTAAGGAAAATCTGATGTAAATTTATTCGTAGTTTTAGAATAAACTTTATAAGGCTTATCTAAATGTACACATGGCGTTATGTCGATAACAAGCGATATTGACAGCATATTAACAGCCACTGTACAATACTATAGTGCGAATTACTGAGTACACAAGCAGTGCGTTGGTGAAACGATACATCACATTAGATTAATGATCTGAGGCCGTCTCGGTCGGTGGCTGGTTACAGCTTACCTATCAACGTGCAGTAGCTGGAACTCGGGAGGAAATCCTGGACGAACCCAGCTGTGAACAAAGCGCGCCGCGGAGGATGCATTGGGAGGAGGGAAGGGGGGAGGGAAGCTACAGTACGAATGATAAGATGTGGCCGCTATTAAGTTCGCACAACAATCACGGTCTAATACACGACGCGTAAAAGCTTAATAAATCTACAATCACGGCGACCACGACTCGTCGACCGTACTGTAGCTAGTTATGTTTGTGTGTCAGTTTATATAAATATCGCAAAGCAGCGATGAAGTGTTGAAATGTTAATAATGCGAGGCCGGGCGATCCTCCTCCCCGCGCCCCGCGCCCCGCGCCCCGCGCACTGCCCTCGCACTGCCCACGATACGTGCTATCACTGGACGTACGTTACACTTACGACCAGTTTCATATATTTCTATAGTAAATAGATATTTATTGCTTTGTAACACTATGACAATATTGTTTTGCTGTTTCTCTATATAACACCCAGGCAACTAAACAGTTTGACAATAATGACATTTTTAAGTATTATATTATAGTAAGTTGTAATTAAACGATTTGTCTCCTTTTTAAATTCCGAATACGTAAAAGCAAAATGTATAAGTAAGTATTTCGCGTTTGTTAATATTTTATATTAGATGCTAATTACATTTTACGCTAACACTGTTATATGTCGCTGTAATCATTTATTGATTCATGATCCGACATATTCGTGTCCGAAATATTATCAAAAATAATTGTGTTAAATAGTCTTTGTTCATGACGTACATATATTGACATGTTGTCTATGCAACAACAACTGTTATCTATACAAAATCACCAAGCCATTTAAATAGGAGCAATCTCTACTAGTTATGTCTATCCGAAATCTTTAAAATCAAAAATTATAACTTATCTGGCAGATAGAACTATCGACTTTATCAGCCAGCGGCGAACGTGTTCCTTTAGAATCTTATCACTTGTACACGTTGAATAAACATTTATTATTAGCAATTTTTAGATAAGATTTGTTTATTTTATTTATTGTTTAATGACGCGATAAATGTTGCACTAGCGTCGTAAAAAGAAATAACTAATGTAAGTCGGTTTTCTATCAACACGTGATGTAAATTGGCGTAGGCGAAGCCCGCATCCGCTACTTCTGTAACGTTCTCCAGCTATATTCTTTTTTATTTAATAGTAAAGTGGTGCTCTTGATCAGAATATTAACTTTTTGTTAGCAAAAAGTCTATCATCTGCACGAAGAAAATTATAAGCTGCACTATCTGCACATTCATGTTAAATACACAATGTTATCGTACAATAATAATCACAATACCTATAGATACTAAACGAGAAAGTATTTTTCTTTAATATTATTGATAGTGTTGTTTAATCGTAGTGCTGGTAGTTTTTATAATGTCACAATTTTTTTTATTAAAAATGGTGAGATTATAATGGATATGTATATCAATAAATGCTATAAACTCGCATTCTAAGACTAATATAAGCCATTACAAACTAAATATCACATTAATTTTCAAAAGTGAATTACATGAATGTAACTGACATAACGGCAGGGCGCGAGGGCGAGGGCAGTAAGTAGCGGCGGAGGCGTCCATTCACTGTGACTCACCTTGCCCTTGATTAATTACTGCACGCCAGCATCGGTTACTCTGTCTTTAGGTCAACTCCACTTATCACTGCCTATTGCTAGCGTAAAACGAGCTCAACACAAGTACTGTACATCTTCAGCTGTTACGCATTAATGCAATTCTTGTGTATTTTTGTTTTAATTTTTATAATCTTGTTTCTATGTATTGTCTACATAAGCTAAGTTAAGTTAAATTAAGTAATATTTTGTGTTAAAAATATTTATTTATACTTTATTAATGACAACGCACATTCTTATTTAGAAAACGTATTAAATTTGAACGTAGCAGGAGTTAAACCTGCGCCTCTTGGAATCCTTCCAAGCGATCTGACCACTGAGCCGTACATTTTTCTAAATAAGTTTTTTTGCTAAGTATGGTTATTAGGTATTTTAACACACGAATAATGTTAATAATGTTTGATTAAAATCAACCTAATAAATATAATATGGCGCCATCTTCAGGTTTTAGCTTGAATGGTTATCCCAGGTCGTAGCCCATTACATGCCGGTGTCGGTGACAAACTTATAGAAGATTGTTTACCTTCATCGCTGTAGATGGGGTTGATTTAAAATATATTGGAACTGTTACTACATTGTTTTTATCCTGTTTAAAAATACACGCGCACTAACTACAGCTAATGCTATTTATTCCCTTTTCTAGAAAGTCTGACTCTAGCTCGAGACTCGCTTATTATTTTATTTGTATTAATGAAGTTCATTATTATATTAACATTACTTAGAACTTATAAACGTGCTCCGTTTAGTATTAGGTACTGTGCAATATACATTTGTTTACAACACAATTACAAGTTTAATGTAATACCGTTCCATTTCGACAAAAAATTGGGGGAACAGTGTCTTAACACTAGGTTAACAAGTTCCCTTGGATCACTGAGCTATATGTAGGATATAGGGTCGAGCTGAAATAAGAAAATAAAATTATATCATTTCAAATGCGTTGTCTGTAGAGGAGAGATGTGGTTGTTTAAAGACAATACTGATATACGCAGGACCCCGCGGCGTGTCGCTGGCGGGACCGGCCTTCTCGGAGCGGCAGCAGGTGGCCGTGCTGGCGCGCGTCGGGGACAGCGCCGCCATGCGCTGCCGCGTCCTGCGCCTCGCTGACAGAGTGGTAGGTAAACTATACACGAATACATTACACTAATACATACAATAGGTACATTATACGCTAATAGAAAGTTTTCTTGTTATGTTTACGAGGAGAATGGTTATAATTAGTCCCTCATAGCCCCCATTAATAGAATCATTCGACTAGTTTAGTTTGTAATAAGACATCGTTTCTGAAAAGGATCCAAATACAAAATGTAGGTATAACACATTTGCTCTGATTTGTGTCACATACCAAACATAAAATGTTCTAAATAAAACTATTTCTAGTTACACGTGAAACTACTAGAACCATCAAAGCTGTAGAAGCTTACGATGAAATTACGATGTAGTGACGCTCTCCTCCCGACCCGCGAGCATCGTTAACTACTAAAAATACGCAATGCCAATGTCACGTGGTATACCCCCTACCTGACCTCCCCCCCTCCCCCTTCTCCCCGCTTTCCTCTCACGCGGATGTCCGCTTATTTGTTCTGATATTTCCGCTCCGACAGCGACCGCAACCTTTACCAATCAAACTCAACGCTATATTGAGCAATTATTTTTTATATTGTATCGCAATATATTGGTAGTATGTTCCATTAATTATTGTTATACGAGTTAACTTCATTTGTTGCTCAATTTCTTTTGGTATGATAGTTTTAAATATCATTGTGTATTATAGCTTTATTGTTAAGACTATAGACTCGAGCCGATCACTCGCAATCACGATTAGTGCCTTTTGTTTGTATGTATAAAGAAGCATGTTGCAACATATTAAATCGTTTGATTTTATTGGCGCCGGTAGCGGCTAACAACTGCGCTTAAAATTGATGTAAACCAACAGAAATAAGCTCGGTTTTAGTTTCCCGGATGAAAATATCTGAGGTATGACTCGAGGGGAAATAGATCGAATAATAGTGTAGGTCGTTGGTGGCATGCGGTGCTCGCGCTCGCGGGTCCTTGGGGGACGTCACGCGGCTAAATGCGGCCTCTCGGAGATGTCGTCGGTCATCGACTCGCTCCCGATATAGCGACACGCGCTCGCTGCCGGAAGTGCCCGCTGCCAGCCGCACTCCGCGCTACTACTACTGCCTACTACCTGCCATTATATCCACATTAAGTTTATAAATATCTTCGCATAAAGATGCTGCTTCCTCATTTTGTTATTGGGTGATAATATCAGCTGTAATTTATGTTATTTAAATAACATTTTTACGGTCTACGCCAATTTAAAATACCTCATCGTAATAGCGGAGTATACAACGAATATTCTACAGATGTAATAAAAATAAATGAATAATCATAATATAGACTATCGGAGTTAAAAAATGAAGTAGCAAAGGCTATCATTCTCATACGTAAACTTTGTTTCATACCTAATTACAGCATATCCTCCGTAAGGTAAGTGACGGAACAGGGTGTCTCGACACTCAGCTCTCAAATTCCCTCTGCCTACCCTGCCACGTGCTTGATACGTGAAGCTGAGTGCAAGTGAGTGGATGAGTAGTTAATATAGGTTATATAACTAATAAATATAATTATTCTCAATTCAATAGGTATCGTGGGTTCGGTCGAGTGACCGTCAGATCCTGACGCACGCGGGCTACGTGTTTACAGCGGACGCGCGCGTGTCGTGCTCGGAGGCGCCGGCGGGGCCCGAGGTCACGGAGGGCACTGAGGGCGCAGAGGGCACGGAGGAGCCCTACGACGTGCTGACGTCGCGCGACGAGGGCTGGCAGCGTGCAGGCTCCGTGCACACTCTGCGTATAGAGCGCCTGCGGGAGGCTGACTCCGGACGATACGAATGTCAGATCAACACCGAGCCGAAACTTAGCTTGTTTTTCAATTTGACTGTTGTAGGTAGGTTGTACTGAAGCATTTTTGGTAGTTTATATGTAGCATAATTTTATACTTTAATGTAGTTAAATGTGAACTTATCAAATTCTAAGAATATAATGTAACGTATTTCGTTGATTGTGACATTTAGTCAGGCTCTGATGGTTTATTTATAGTCAAACCACACCGTTAAACACTCGCTACTCAACACTCGTTGAATCGAAAACTTGCAATTGCAATGGTCTAAACGATATGTATATACACACACATATGCATGCATCTTACCCGAAACCGTTCAAATGATGAATAAAATATCATTCAAGTTCGTTAGTTTAACAAAATAAACGGAAATCAGTTGGCGTGATAGTAGCGTTCAATTTACACCTCCCCGCCCAGTCGTACGTACAAGATGCATTGCCACTTGAAATTCAAATTAACCGCTTGATAAGCTCGAGAACGTCTGCATGGATTCTGAATAGTGATCTCTTTAAATATATATGAGCCCTGACCGCGGAGCTGTCTCTGATATTACGTTGAGGGAAGTAAATCCTTTTGACGCTTAATCTGATAACTTACTTACTTAAATGATTACCAATTATGAATTGAATTATTCCTGGAACACCTTCACACCTGTTTCAGACATTTCGCAGACAATAAATTATTTAGCTGCTTTTGTCATAGTATTTAGGAACCCTAAAAGGTACATAAATATATTGTGTTTATCGCTTTTTAATTATGAGGTTCTTAATACCAACCCTTAAAAACGATAATATAATAATAATTTTAACTGTTTTTTGAGATTTGGTACATTTTTAATAACCGCAAATTTAATTTGGTAACTTAATGCAGGAGAAATATGATAGCGGTATTTTGGTACAATATATTTCTTAATTCTATGATTACCACAACCAAATTGATGCTTGATAGTTATTTGTAACAGAGTCGATGTTGCTAAAGTTCAGGTGCGGTTTAGTGTGGTTTTACGGAACAATGAACGCTATCAATAAGTGAATGCTAATATATTCGTATATACTGGTGTCTGTAGCGGAGGAGTCGTTGCCCACGGTGTCGGTGCGCGCGCTGGGCGAGGGCGGCGCGGTGCAGGGCGCGGCGGGCGGCGCGGCGCGGCTCGCCTGTGAGGCGCGGTACGAGCCGGCTCCCGCGCCGGAGCTGCTGGCCGCGCTGCCGCCGCTCAGGATACGATGGACACATGAGGGGGAGACCCTGGACCCGCAGGTAAGTCACACGTACGGATCATCTTCACATTTAATGTTATAAGTATTTTGTCAGAACAAGGTGATTAAGTAAGCTTTTACAATTAAGATTTACTTAGATTATACCTAAATTAATATTTAATTATTTTAAAGTTAGAAGAAGTCGCACTCTGTCCTGCTATCAAAGAGAAAAAATAAAAATATATCATTTCTCGAGTGGGAATCAACTTCACGACCTTCACTTTATTCACGCTTACAGGCAGTCTAAAGGTTTTATTATATAAAAATACTAAACATATATATAAAATATAGAGTCCTCGAGGGGGCATCTCTCTGGACATGGAGCGGTGGCCGTCACGCGCGGTGTCGCGGCTCACGCTGGCGGCGTTAAGCGACCGAGACGCGGGACGCTATCTGTGCGCCGCCGCGGGGCACAGCGCCGCCTTGAGGCTGCGGATACAGGGACTTGATGATGACTACCAGATTATTGGTAAGGATGCATATATACATATATATATACGCTGTCAAGTCTGATGACTGCTCACGTGATCGATTCGGATGGAGAGAAGTTACATTTAAAAATATTTCCCGTTCCAGTCGGCAATGTCTGAAAATTAGTCTCTAAATTAAAAATAACACAACAAGAAAAACAAATTAAAAATAACACAGAACAACAGACAACAGTACTTTAACGTTTGAATTAAAAAGTTGAAGTGTAACATTAGAAGAAAAAATATATATTATAGTTTTATTTTACTACTTTTAAAGTATTATTCCACACTTTAAAATTATAATTAATACTACACGTATTTGATCTCCATACAGTTATATGGAAATTCCTTAATATATTATTAGTCTGTTATTACGAAGAAATACGTGTGTGTGTGTATGTGTGTGTATGTGTGTGTAGACATTAGACAAAACGTCTGAGATTAAGATAACGCTAATATCTATGTATGTAGTTAGTGGAACTATTTGAAGTCGGCCTAATTCACATTTGATTGTGGCCTCCTTCCACTTACACTTATACTCACTTGTTACACGTTACGTTCACACGCATAGCTTATGTCGTTCATATAATATATCTTTTTGTTAATATGTTATTTAATCTATATTAGCTGTCGCTGTCCCCGTCACAGATTATTTTTCTCTAGATTCTAGATGACTATGTATTGTGTCGTTCAGCGTACAATATGAAATACATGAAAAATAAAATTAACTATTTTGAGCCCTGTTAATATAATAAATGTCTCCTATAAAATCTTCCATAAACAGACAGTGATCGGTTACAGACCACCCACCACCCACCACCTGTCGCATTTCAATTCGCAAGCTTGAGCCCCTGCGCCACATATTCATTTAACAAGGGAATATTAATTAATATATTTTTTTCTAATTTTTCTCAGCTTCACGCTGTATCCCGCACAAGGCAGGGTAGGCAGAGGGAACCCGGGAACCTAGTGTTAAGACACTCCGTTCCACTTCCGTTCCCCACGGGCATTTTTTTACTATAAGCCACAATTACAGAACATTCTCCCCGCCTTGTTACACGTGTAGATACAGTTTACTTGTATTTATCCAATGAGCACTTCGACACTTAATCAGGTCGCTTGGAATAATTAAATAAAGAAACCAATCAAACCGCGAAGGTCTTGCAAATAATTTATTTCATTTATTGTTCTTCCTCATTCATTCGTTTTCTTCGTCGTTGGCATAGTTCGAGGCGCGACGTGTCGTTCACATTAACAAATAGGCATACTCTAAAACATTTTTGTGTAATTTGCCAAAGAATTCCGTGACAGTAATGCCGGTCGGCTTTTTAAAATCAGCACGTGGGTTGATAGTTTTTCTTCAAACGATATGCATAATCAACTTGTACTCTCGTAGAGTTACTTCCGAAGAAAAGTTGATAACAAAGCAATTAATAAGGCGCAGCATTTCTATGCTGTGCAGACAGAGGGAAGCTAATCTAAACGTACTCCGTTGTATAATTCCCGTTTGACTTACTAGACGTCGACGTTCTCTTGTTATCGACTAGAATATAAAATAAATTATTTCCCCAGAATGAGAAATTAACCTTCAATTGTGACATTTAGAGTGAGTGTTTGTTTATTTGTGTGTGCTACATAAACCTTTTGAACAAGAAAAGTTTTTGTATTTTAAGTAGTTTAGTACGTAAGTAATATTGTTATATTTGTAACAGAAGGAGAAGGTGAGATGGAGCGCATGCAGCGCGACCAGGCGGTGGCGCGAGTGAGCGCGGCGCCGCGCCTCGCGTACTCCGCTCTGCCGCTGCTGGCGGCGGCGCTCGCGCTCACGTGACGCGGGCCCGTATAGCGACAGGCGAATGTTGTACATACCTATACTATACATGTAAATATATAAGTAGTACGTATTTGTGTCTTTTATTTTTACATACTTCAATATATTGTTTTAAAAAACGTATACCATATTTATAAAATCGTTAATATAAAATATTTTTTTATTAAATTGTGCTGTAATAAATTTAAAATACTTGGTAGCTATAATAACCAAAGATTTCGAATATCTATATAAAGCGTAATCATATTCAATATCCTATTTCTAAATTTAAATTTAAAAAGCGTATTAAAATTTTGAACGAAGCAGGATTTGAACCCGCGCCTCTGGAATACCGTTCCAGCGCTCTGACCAACTAAGCCATTCGTTCTCACCAAGCTCCGTCGAAATTCTTATACGCTTGTTACAACTTATTTATGTTGTTAGCATCTCTGTAGGGAGATTTTTACAATTTTCCGCTACCCAAAGACAACTCGTAAGAAATATCGTTTGGCAAGAGAGAATACTATTAATTTTAATATTTTTACTGTTTTAAAGTGTTATTCCACATTTGGACAAAAAATACTAAATTTAAACCTAAAAAGCGTATAAAAATTTTTAACGAAGCAGGATTTGAAACTGCGCCTCTGGAAAACCGTTCCAGCGCTCTGACCAACTGAGCCATTCGTTCTCACCAAGCTCCGTCGAAATGCTAAATATAAATTTAGTATTTTCTGTCCTAAGTGTAATAACACTTAAAAACATAGTAAAAATATCCTATTTCTTTTTTCTAGATTTTAAAGATTAATGCTGAATTTTTGCGTTTCTTCTTTATGTGAAATGGAATGTGGAAATAATAGTAGATTTTTACGTCCCCGTTTCCTTACCAGAGCAGGGAAATGTATATAATAAATATATCCATCCGGGTGGGAAATAGAACTTACAACCGTTGCACGTTTACAGTCAGATGCTGTCTCACTGCGCTACCACTGCCCCTTTTTTTTATTGTAAGACATATTCATAACATGCCGAGTGTATCAGTTAGTGCGGGCGGAGCTCCGGTTATAGCCTAGGATTCAGACCAATACTATGTCGACTATTTCCCAATCAGCGTCGACGATAATAGAAAGTATAATCAGAGAGAGTGCTATGTGTAACGCTTTAATTAGATTGATATTCGTTGAGAGCTCGAATATAAAAATATTTATAGAGACCTCTCGCGGCGCGACGGGTTGTGGGTTCGATGTCCACTCGAGGAAAATAACATTTTTAATATTTTCATTTCTTTGCTCCGGTAACGAGATGAACCTTTGAAATTCGGCGGAATGTGGAGAATGGAAGTGACTTAATGGGAATGGAAACGTGTCTGTCCCCTTTGCCTACGCTGTGGTGCCGCGTGTGTTTCGGATACAACGTGAAGATTTGTACGATGAAAAGTAAAAATTAATTATTTATTTTGTTATTCTGATTGTAAATTGATTTATTTAATCTTGATTGTAATTTGTAATATCATTTATTATATTTGAAATTGGGTTAACTAACAAATTAACAACATAAGTTAACTAACAAAAAGAAAACTTTCTTGCCTGTTTAGACATAAAAAATATTTGATAACAGTTTTGACATATACGCAGGCGTCGCCCGGTGTCAGGCACAGTTGGGGGCACGGGGCGGGTACCCACGCTAAATATAGTCCAGGCATCTAGAATAGGCGCTCTATTAGTGGAGATGTAACGTGGTGGTTTGTTTGTAACGATATGAACTCTTGCACGTCCGTAACATTTGTATTTTATTTATGTAATATGTGTTCTCAATTCTAAATAAACAAGTATATATACCTTCACTTGAAGGTGTGTCGAGCGACTGTACACGTGACAGGTTGTGGGTTCGATCCGCATTTGAAGAAATTTAAAAAATAATATTTTCTTTTCTTCACGCTGGTAAAAACGCAAAGCGCGGTGCTAAGTGACGCACACTCGACACTTAATGTAAGTTAAGTGTCTTACAACTAGCCAAGTTCCGTCTGCTTACTCTGGCCGTATGGGAGAATAACAAGCAAATTTATTAATACTAACATATACAGTACATATTATTATTTTTGGAATCGATGCTAATATGATTTTATTTATTATATTGTATGTGTTTTAATCGGTGAGTTTAGACGTAGATGAGAAGACATACTTTAACAATTGTTGTAAGTGGAATAATGGATACATTAATATGGTTATACTGGACGGTGAAGCCGCGAAGAGGCGCGTGCTTGTGTCAAAATAACGTCGTAAATAAGAAGACATTGATCTTTTATGTATGTCAATAAGAATACGTTTAGAAAAAATGATCTGAACAAACACATAGAGGCACGTAGGTGTCCGAAAATAACTCGAAATTGGACAGTTTCGTCAATTACACGCGACTGAGATTTTGTTTGTTCTTCGCGCAGTTACGACGCATTAGTTGCCTTCGAATGAAGCTCTTTTCAAAACAAATGCTTTTAAAATCGAGGTTAATTTCTTCCAAATTAGATCTCGATGCCATCGCGAGCTGTTCAAAAGTAACTCGTAGTGTGTAAGTATATTTTATAAGCTTTATTGTAGAATATAGTAGAACCTTTCCTAACTTTGATCATAATCTACTTTTAAGTTTATGTTTCTCTCTATTGTATTTTATATTTAATAAAGCTGTTTATTTATTAGGAAAAAAAAAGTATTTATTTTTCAGCTTTACACTGTACGCTGTATATATATGCAGTGGGACCTTGGAAACCCAGTGTTAAGTCACTCCGGTGGGCTCCCTACTTTCCGCCGCAATTTTCGAGTTTGAAGCATTCCGTGTTAAGTGGTAGAACTCAATGCCGCTTTTTGCCTTGGTACCTGAACAAAGAAATGAAAATATAAAATATTTCGTTTCAAAACATTAAATATTTCACTTCCATGAGTGGGTATCGAATCCACAACGTGTTGTTTATAGTCACATGTGCTCCCGTGCCACGACAGTATTTTGTTTAACCTGCATTTTATAATAAAGCCACTGTGATAATGTTAATGCAAGATAAAAGTAAAAAGATTTAAAAACATTAGACCACTTCAATAACGTGTCGGTTGTAATACTTTGACTAATTAATAATTATTAACTGTTCCAACGGAGATGCCACGCCAGTTGGCATCGCAGCGGCCACTCACGCCAGAACTATCACTGACACCCATAATAATAAGGCTCGCCTTCTAAATATATTCATATCAATACTTTACAAATGTTACAGTATGATACTACTCACTGTATATTGACAAACCTACAAAACCAATATACTATTTTTTTCATAGTAATTACTGGTCTCTTTACAAAGAGAAATATCGATAATTCATACTCATGATAAGTTCAGATTATTGCCATAGAACATACATTTAAAAAAGTATGTTCCAAGGTAAAATTTTTGCACAATTACAAACAAAATAAAACATTTCTCACAAATTACAAACAAAATAAACATTTCTCTGGCAAAATTAAAATGACATGAAACATAATACATTGTGAAACTGAAAATACAAAGAACTACAATTATGAATTTAAATAAAAAATTGACAATGGTGAAACCAGCCGTGATCAAGAAGTTGATTGAGTTTTTAATTTTTTTTGCTGTTATTCCAGTGTGTGCAACCTACCAACCCTTATAGCTTCCACAACAGTCGCTGAATCAATGCTGAATGAGTGCATCCACAAATTTAATATAGGCTTTAAATTTAGTTCCGTCAACTCTAGAAATATTATTTGAACATTTAAGACCATAGATATAAAGAAAACTTGTTAAATTGTTTAGTTATATAATAGACGCTGTTGCTCCTCGTCTTGCTGGTATATTTTAGTAATTATATAGAGTATGGTGTGTTTCCTGACCTAATGACATTTAGCAAAGTCATACCTATATTTGCATCGGGTAGTATAACAGATTCTAAAAATTTTAGACCTGTAGGTACTATCTTCATGAAGTAATTTTTTTTTTAAAAAAAAAAACATTTAAAATTAAATATTATTACATTTTAATTCTTATAAACTCATGCATAATAAACAGTATGGGTTAAGAAAGGGTCGTTCTACTATTGACGTCGGTACAGGTTTCTTAAAGAGTATTTATTAGGCATGTAAAGGATCGCAGGATGCTCTTGACTTGTTCTGTAAGATGTCCTTGACATTTGATTACGTGCATCAATCGACATTGGTCATGAAGCTACACCATTACGGCATAAGAGGGCGTGCACTTAAACTTCTGACCTCTTAATTAACTTTACGGATAACACATCGTTAATTTTTAAAATGAAAAAGAGACAAAAATAATATGACGATATAAATAATGTTCTCTTAAAAGAGAATTTATTAATATTGGTATTAATGCTAATAAATTACTTTTGAATAGCAAAAAAACTAAATATTGGAATATCACATTCTAAACACCCACTACTAAAACTAAAAGCCGATGTACTCTTGAATGGTGAAGTCGTGGATCCTGTTGATTCTGCGGTATTTCCCGGTATTACTACTGTAGTTTAGAGTCACCATTGATTGGCTCTAAACTACAGTTGGGGCCTTATATTGATGCATTGGCGAATAGACTTACCTCAGCAGCTTTCGCTGTTAAAAAATCTATTAACAGATGTGGAAACAGCTCGTCTCGTTTAGTTAGCTCATTTTATAGTATTATGTCCTACAGCATTTTACTTTAAAGTAATGTTGCCGGTATTAAATCAGTTTTTGTGTTGTAGAAGCTATTCGCAACAATCTATAAAGTAGACCCTAAAAATCTTTTATTTCTTTAAATGTTTCCTTCATTTCAAGAAATTAATATAATGACCGTTGCATCTCAATACATTTTTGAAAAATATATGTATGTTAAGAAAAATGTTTGTTATGAATTAATGAATTTAGCAAAATCGGGGATATACATAATATTAATATTATTTAGAAATAAGCTTAATTATCGTGCACCAAAAAATCGTTACTGCATCAAGTCCGTAATTCTTTAATAGGACAGTACCAACAGGAAGAAAGTAGAAAACGTCCGAGAATTTTCTATTTCACAATTTAAAAAAAAAATGTAAAAAGGTGTTTGTGCGTTAGACGTTGTTGTAAGGTCACATGCATGGATATGAGATCGCATGTATGGATGAGAAATTCACATGTGTGGATATGAGATCACATGTTTATGTATGAGATCACATATGGAATATGAGATCACATGTGTGTATATAAGATCACATGTGTGTATATAAGATCACATGTGTGGATATGAGATCACATGTGTGTATATGAAATTACATATGTGTATATAAGATCACATGTGTGAATATGAGACCTTATGTGTGGATCTGAGATCACATGTGTGTAGATGAGATCACATGTGTAGATATGAGACGACATGTGTGTATATAAGATCACATGTGTGAATATGAGACCTTATGTGTGGATATGAGATCACATGTGTGAATATGAGACCTTATGTGTGGATCTGAGATCACATGTGTGTATATGAGATCACATGTGTGTATATGAGATAACATGTGTGAATATGAGAACTTATGTGTGGATATGAGATCACATGTGTGTATATGAGACCTTATGTGTGGATATGAGATCATATGTGTGTATATGAGATCACATGTGTGGATATGAGATCACATGTGTGTATATGAGATCACATGTGTGGATATGAGATCACATGTGTGGATATGAGATCACATGTGCGGATATGAGATAACATGTGTGAATATAAGATCACATGTGTGGATATGAGATCACATGTGCGGATATGAGATAACATGTGTGAATATAAGATCACATGTGTGGATATGAGATCACATGTGCGGATATGAGATCACAAGTATAAATGTAAGACCTCATGTGTGGATATCGACCACATATGAGATGTCACATACATCTCATATGTGGATATGAGATCAAATGTGTAAGTCTCTCTCTTCTCCCATTTACAGTCTATCTTGTCACATTTACCGTCACACGCTTGTATCCCTGCGCTACGATAGATATTAAATATAGTGATGAAGAAGAAATTTCTACAATAGACTAAAACAATAATTCAGTTTACAAAGAAACACTTGAGTTGATTGGTTGATAACCTCCACTAACTACTTTGGAGTCTGTCAAAAATATATGCTCAGTGCAGCTTAAAGAGCGCCTCAGTGGGTCTACCCAGGGGTAATAACAGTGTACGAGGTGAGAGAAGTTTGCAAAGTATAAGACCTTTTTCTTATTTATTATTATTATTACTTACTTTCTTTATAGATTTTGGTCATTAGAAAAAAAAAGTATCTTGTTTAAAATACTTAGAAAACGTATATAAATTTGAACATAGCGGGATTCGAACCTGCACCACTTGGAAATCGTCGAAGCGATCTCTCATCGATCTAATCGAAATTCTTAAACACTTTTTACAATTTATTTATGTTGTTGGCATCTCTATAGGGAGATGTTTACAAATTTCCTCTACCCAAACATGATTTCTAATTATCGTTTGGCAAGAGAGAATACCATTTCACGGGGGTTCAAATCCCTATGTTAAATTTTTTGAATGTTTTCTAAATATATTTTTTCCTTCCTATGTGTGGATTAACACTCTTAAATTAGTAAAAGTATTTTGTTCTTTTAATAAAAATTATAAACTTTAAAATTTATACGCCTCAAATTTAAAGCCCATAAAACTATTTCCCATAGTATTTCCAGACTTAGTCTCTGGCCTGAATGCCTGTTGCAGGTGCAGGGGACCAAACATGCGACTGTAAATACAAAAGCTTGTGGGTTCGACCCCCACTCGAGGAAATTAAATAATAAATATTTTAATTTCCTGCATTAGTGACAAGGGAAACGCGGCGTAGAGTTCCCCCAGCCAGCACGCTATCCCTCTAATTCTTCTGCTGAAAGTAGAAAACGAAACGGAGTGTCTTAACTCTATGTGCCTGCCACGTGCAGTATACAGGGTGAATATGGAGATAAATGAATAATACTGATGCAACTGAACGAAATGACAAGTCACGATTACTGGTCGACATTGAGTCGCTTGCAAATTAGTTACTTCCGCATTTTTCGCAGTAAGCGGTTAAAATCTAAGTCAAACCAATTATATAAGTGACAGTCATGATGACGGTGGACGGACGGTGCGGGACTGAGACCGGCCGCGCTCCGACGAGAGCAATTGTTATTAGTTCTAGGTATTACAGTCTTTTTTGGCATATTAACTGATCAGGTTGAAAAAAAAAAAAACAGCATATCATGGTGACTTTGCAAAATCACGCATGCAACATTTTTATTCGTATTTTTTTTGTTGATTTTTATAGACTAATCATTATTTAATCATAGAAATACTGCAAAATCACACGTAAACGAATTTACCTATTAAAAATCGTATAAATATTAGAAAGTAGCGGGATTTGAACCCGCACTCGTTGAAAACCGTCCAAGCGCTCTGACGTATGGCGATGCATACGTGAACATATTGCTTAGTAGTTACATTCCAATTTTACGCTACATTCCAATTTTATAGGTATTCTAAATAAGGATATTTCTCTTCTAAGTGTGGATTAGAACTTCAAAAATTGTATAAATAAAAGTAAATAATTTTGTTATTTCCTGCATAATTCGCAGTTATGTATCGAATAATACGTAACGTCAGAGTGAATTATAACATTTTGAATAATTCAAGAATATACAACTGTACCGCAGAGCCAAAAAACATTCTCATTATTGGGAAAAAATTCTAAACTTAATATTTATTTGATATAAAAACTTCATTTATGGGGAGTACCTATATTTACAGTTTTTGTATTTTTAATACATCTTGGTGTTATACGACAATTGCATCTTCATAAATACAATACGTTAGAAAATAAACATTAATAGTATTTGTTGGAAATATACATTTTCGGCTGATGCTGTAACCTTTATAATTAATTACTCGTTGATATCTTTTCAGGCTGTAATATGGTTATTTAATTTTCGGCGATTTATAGTCTGGGAGTTTGGTACTTAAGGAGTTTCATTACACCACATAAATAATAATATATTACTTTTTAGCGAAAATATTCACAATTACTTAAAGAACAGTGATAGACTTGATATTAATGAAGAAGTAAGAACAAGCAGATCACTACCAGTTTTCTTCTTCAAAAAGTTGTTCTTTTATGGGACTACTCTACTTAGATTACTCTACACGCTCATATGTAATATTTGCTTGCCACTTCAACGATTTGAAGTAAAAAATATATTGTTAGGCAAAGAAGTTAAATTCTTTTTAAATTTTTAGAAGTTAAATTATTACCACGATAAGAGTGCGTAAGATAAAATGTTGTTGGTGGTCACTCAGGAAAATAATTATTTTATACATTTACTTTAAGTTATATTTTGAAAAGAGCAACTGTTGAGTCTTCTGCTGACTCCCTTCAGCAGACCCGACTTCCTCATCGGTGGTTGCTTCCTGTAGGACTGACACTACAGACATTGCTATGTAACTTGACGATTTAAAAGTGCTTGAAGTGACTCAATTGAGAAAGATTATTTTCACTTTTATTTTTGATTCTGAAAAAGAAGTAAATATAGAAATAGGTCTAAAGTAAGTCACATGTTTTCTGCTATCCTTCGTGTAAATAAAAATAACCTCGCTAGAAATATTCAGCGAAAAATATCAGTTTCAAAAGAAAGGAAAAAAGTGAGTGTAAGATCAAGAACTAACTGACCAAGAAATGACTGACGGTGTGTGCGAATATATTTTAGCACGTTACTAATAAGCTATAGTACGTATTGTACTTGTATGTCTTTGTCCTCTATTATTTTAAATAAAAAATCTGTATATCAATTGAGAGTTGTAGTATTTATGATTTATTAAATAAACATTTGTTAGTCCTGTCGTAGCGCAGAGGCAAAAAAAAGCACGTGACTTTAAACGCGTGTGGGTTTAATCCCCACTCGATAAAGTGATTATTTTATACTTTCAAACAAAATATTTAATGTTTTCATTTCTTTTAACAAAGCAAAGTGCGTCGTGCCACTCAATACGCAATGCTTCAAATTTAGCGGAAAGTAGGGAACGGAACGGAACATTAGGTTTCCAAGTTCCCTCTGTCTACCCTGCCATGTGCAGGATACAGCG
Organism: Eueides isabella; assembly: GCA_019049475.1. Lineage (NCBI taxonomy): Eukaryota > Metazoa > Arthropoda > Insecta > Lepidoptera > Nymphalidae > Eueides > Eueides isabella. The sequence goes on from CM032401.1 coordinate 132,465, forward strand.
TGAAGCTGAATGAGTGAGAGAGTGAGTGATTATCATATAATTATTATTTGTCAACGATTTTTATTCCTAAGGACATTATTATAGTATTAAGTCACCGCAAAAATATTGTATCTTTTGTAAGTTGCGGTAAGTACTTTTTTTTAATATTTATGGTTGCCAGGCTTAAGTTTACACGTGGAAACATTAATTTTGTGTAAAATGAAAAATAAAAACATATACCTATATTCTTTTATAAATTCCTATAAATTACCACGTTGCAGATTTTTCCCTTTATCTTATTTTATTGTGAGTTCTCACGTCGTGTCGAATTTAATAACTGTAGCTCCACGATAAGAACACTAACTAAGGGATTTGATTACGGGGCGAGTTTTAGACAAAACGCTGTGAAAGCCGTGCATAAATGTTCGTATCTTATGATTACGTCGATTGGTTTAGTTTTGATGTGCTCCAAGGGTACATTCAAATCTATTGTAGATGTATATTTGATATAAATTTCTGCTGGATACTTTCTCTTGATACTTTCTTTAACTTGGATGTGGATTGTGTCTAAAATATGTATATATCTACACAAAACTACAAAAGACGTGATGGTTTTATAAGTTCAAGTACGCTGTTACGTCGTCAATACAGTAATTTACACCTCATGGCATTGTCTAATAACACGTTGTATTGTTTACTTCGACGAGCGCCTTCGAGTCACGATGACTCTCGCATTCAATGTACCGTAAGCTTGAAATTAAATTTATCAAAACAATCTTAGTAGGCAACAGGTAATTGTATAAAATCTGTGTGTCATAGTAGTTATATTTGTTGCACTTTTTAAATTTAACAATTTGATTACTATATCAACTCAATATTTTTTTAAAAATATATTTTTATTTCAATTTAAAAATGACAATAACGATGTTTCAAACAGGTGTCAACATATATTTGAAATATTTTATTATGTTGTTCATTTATGAAAATTAATTCTGGTTTTGATTGTATGAAGAAGGACGATGAAGCAAAAACTCATTTATGTCTCTATTGGTGGCGTAATAATGATACTTAAATAACTATATATTTGGTGGTTTTGGTTTGGCAATAATGAATAACAAAGCGTAGTACTTTTTTCTATTTCAGGAATACCAAATTGAGTATTGTAAGTTAACGGTTAGTTTAAAAAGTTAAACCATCAAAAAGTATGACAACATCTAACTGTGATCGCGGGGGTCGTGGGTTCGATCTTTGTCACGATTTTATTTGAAGAATTTCAATTGTTTTATTTAAGTTCCGCTACTTCTACTACTACTACACTACCCGACACAATAAACCGTACAAATCAAAATATTTCAACAAATACCTCACTTACAACAGAATGTATCCACAATGAATAATATCATCAATAAACTCTTTACTCCTGTGTGTGTACCAAAGGTATTTCATTAGTTTTAAATTTAAAGTGACTGATTGCTTACATCGAATATTTTATGATTCATAGTTATTTTCATTTGTTATATTGAATAGGTATATTAAGATTGCGACGTACGAGTACCTACATGCGCGGCGTTACACGCGATGGTCAAGGTTAAAAACTTAAGAGGTTTTTATACAATCATATCATATTTATTATACTAGTTTTTGTAGATATCGGATGTGTTATAGGGTACTGTGTCTCAAAAAGAAAAAAAAACAGCATCTTTCTGTCAAAACCTTTTATCTCGAAGTCACATGTTAGAATAGGGAATTAGGGAACCCAGTGTTGAGACACTCCGATCTACTCTACACTTACTTGATTTTACTGAATCTAAGGCTTTATTAGGACTTCATACATTAAGCTTATTTAGGACTTAATACATTATGTATTAAGTGGCAAAACTCACCTCTGCGATTTGCCTTGTAACCAGAGCGAATAAATCAGAACATTATATATTTATTTTTTTTGAATGAGGATCGAACCCATAATCTGTCGCGTTTTGACAGTCGCACGCTTGTGCCCCAGCGCCACGACAGGCCTAAAATGAACATAAAAATATTTAACACCATCTCAAGATATAAATATTCATGCGTCGTTTTTGTAGTATTTTATATCAAATTCGTCGCGTAAACAAAACATATGGGTTATCTTCCTGGAAAACTATGACATTTGGCAAGAAATGAGAATCACCAAGAAATACACTTACAAAAAAATATCCGAAAAATGGATATACGAACAAAAACTATTAGAAACTTACATTTGTAGTTGATTTCACACAAAAAGAGTGCATACTCTCGCAATGTGATGTTGTTAGTTTTTATAAGTTGTATTTCCTTTTGGTCTATAACCGTGAAATTCGTACGGAACTCTCGGTGGGTGAGTCCGATTCGAACTTAATCGATTTTTAGTGAAAAACATAAAAAATATAGTAATACGCTACATATATTAAGTAGATACACATTATAATATAATGTAGAATACAATCTGGTGGTATGTTTATATAGATATATACATTAAAAATTTGAAGGTTTGAGGTCGACGAATGGTTAACAAGTAAGATTCAAAATGTTAAAAACCATGATCTATAAGAAATTAAAAAGAAATTAAAGAAATAAAAAACATATTTCGTCTGTCTGTTTCGTTTTGAGTAGCGTTTTATATAAATGAGATATGACGTGCTCAAGGCTGTACGCAACATTTATTTATCGTTAAATATACATACTATGTGGTTGTAGATAAAGTGCTATTCGTTATGTTTGTGGTACTTAGTACTTAGTACTTACTATCTTATAGGTACTTAATACTAAGCGATAAATAATGTGAGCTTGTAATAATTATGGCTGTTTTGTTTTGTTTTCTTTCCATTATTTTGAATACTTTTAATAAAATACATTCAACTATTAACGAGATTCACTGAAAATTCATTCTATATTTATTTAAATGTAAAGACGGAACTCTTAATGTATCACTTTGTTATCCGAAGGTTTGTCTAGGGATCTTTTATCTCAAAATCATGTGAAGCTGAATATAATATCAATACTTAGGTATACAATCTATTAGCGCCCAGAAAAATAAAGCTTATAAACTATGCAATAAAATGATACGACAATTTTCACATCGTTATACTTCGTTATTCTGTATCAAATTCCCGTGGACTCAATAAAAAGTTTTGTTCAAAAACCAAATATTACTATAACTGCCACGTGTGCTTTTAAATTAGAGTAATGTCGTACCAATATTGATAGCACAACAATAAACTGAACAAACACAGCTTTGATGCCTGACCATCAAATGATGTAGATAGAAAATGTAAAATAAGTAACAGACGAAAAATTCCTCAATGTGCATCCGAAGACAAATACGCGTATATTTAATGTACTGATGTACCTTGCATAAATATGAACGTAATTTGCTAATGGATCACTGGAAGAGATCATCAGTGCCCCGGAGCAATGGCTGAGATTAGCCGATCCTGTTGTATAGCGTAGCGTAATATCACAGGTATACTACGTACGGGCGAGAAATGTATTACATTGTATGTAAATTACTAAACTAGAGACGCACAGTTTTCGAGTACTTTATAATAAAGTATACAAATCACTTGTTCAAATTCATTTGATACGACATAATTTTAAAAGCAGATAATTAATTATATTTATTAGGTTTTAAGATCTGTAGAGGTGATTGTAAACGATAGGTTGTTGGTTCGAGGAAATGAAATGTGTGGCGTACAGCGTTAAGCTGAATCAAAATTGGCTTCAGGGGCCAAATTTACAAATTTCACTGAAAACGATTTCAGTTTTAAATATTATTCGAATGAAGTACTTAAAAAAGGAATCCTTTTTTTGGTTTTTGTCATTTCTGAAGTGAAAACTCTATAGACAAGCGTAGCATTTCTACATTTTAGTAGTTTTTCCGTGCGTCCGTACATACGTGACATTGGGGACAAAATTTTACTATTTTTCTCTTACACATATCTTGTACATCGGGCCCCTGTAGCCATCAGGCGCCCCATATCATTGGTACTGTTTATACCGGTAGCTACGCACATTTCCCCGGAATACAGTGTAGGTGAACGCTAATTAAAACTATTTAATAAAAATTCCGTTCTATATGGCCGCTCCTACCTGTTTCTTGACAAACAAGTTTGTACAACGCATTATCGAGTTGGACTTTGGACTTGTTTTCTTCGTGAAATCGATTTCTTCACATAGACTCTTTATTGCACTAAGAAATGTCTACTATTTCTTAAAACCAGATTACTTTTCATTTCTTCAAATTTTTTTTTATACTTCTACATTTATTCCACATCTACATTGTGCGCAATATGCTGTCGCTTTGTCATACTGATTGGACTTTGTTCTAAAAAATACTTAATTAGAAGGAAAGTACGTATAAAATTGTCTTAATACTAGATGCAGGCCTCCACCGCGGACAAGTGCGAGGCGTATTAAAATATTTGAACAAGCACAAGTACTTACATTAATTTAATGGAATTTAATAAACACAAGGCAAGCACGTTTACTTTGCTTCCTCTGAAGAACTTACTCGCTGATGTACACATGTGTCCGTTGACTTTACGGTTGCGTATGTAACAAATCTTAAACCAAAGTTAATTCTCTAGACAGGTCACAGGGGCAGCCAGCCCAGTTAGATGCCGTAAATAAATATTTACGTTATCAAATGTTGATAGCTTTTTGTTGGCTGATAGGTAGCATTGTGTTTTTCTTACTATTCATACATTTTGAAAAATGGAAAATGGAAGACACTTGACTGTTTGACTATGACTATTTAAAGAAAAATGTTTTAGCATTTACAAAATTAACGATAACAATTCATCAAATCAAAGTAATTGCTTTCCAATATTTCCATGCGAGTAGCTTCACTCGTAGGCACCAGCCACTAGGCACTAGGCAGGTACGTCTGTACAAGGACGGGGTCGAGAGGGGTGCATAAGTGATTATATTTGGTTCCTTTGTCACACAACTCCTTTTGATGAAAGCAAATGCACGTTACACCGGGGACGTGCAGATCGTGGAGTGTCTACGTAGGTACCACCTATCTACCTAAGTACTGATGGATCTTTGAATCTCACTATTATAGTTTTGTGATTCAAATACCTTATTAAAATACAATATTTAAAATAAATAAAAAGATAAAGACATACAATATATATTAATCGTCTTTGTGACCTACTTATAAACTAAGAACTTATTATATATGTCTATAGTCAGTAATGATAGATTTGGGCACTCGTGTCATATAACGATTTACTAAACATTTCATTTAGTTGAGTTATTAAAATAAATACAATAATTACAATCGTACTATTCAAATAAAAATAAATGAATATCAAAGTTTACAGTTGATGGTCGACATAATTATTACTTGACCTTGTTATTACTGCATTACTGAGCAGTGAGCAGCTATCTATATTAGACACTAAAAAAACGGTCGTGGTTTCGATTTCCATTTGGGGACTTAAATATTATTACCTCGCTCTGATTCGATCAGCTAACGAGACAAACCGCAGCGTTGAACTCCGCTATGCCTCAAGAATTACGCGGAAAGTTGAGAATGAGGTTCAATCTATTATTCCGCGCTAAGTAAAACGCGTAATAAGTAGTTGAAGATAAAAACAAACAATCATACTTTATGTACTAACATTAGAGTTCACAATCATTGAGTCTGGTTCATACTACATACAGTACATAGTGCTAAATTTACGTCGCAATTAATTAACCTAAATCATAACATATTTTATCAGTAACAAGAAAGTAATCTCTAAAGTACTTAAACTGCCATTGTACTTTGGAAACTCTTATCAGCATCTATTATTAGGAGATCATTATTGTAGAGATCATATTACCCACAATGAGTATATCAAAGTGGAACACGAGTCGCATCACTCTGTGGTAAGATGATTATCACCTTATAGTTAAATACAATCTTACGCCGACGACCGCCACTTAATTATATATTATAACTTTACTTTACGCAATGATGTATTGTATAGATTTAGTTGTAAAATTAAATATACATTTTCTTCAAGATGAATAAAATTACCCTTCCAAGATGTTCATTGAGACAAGCTTTGATACAATGAATTGGAGTATGTAAACTACATAATCAAAATATATTTTTTCAATAAGTTTTTATAAAATATTTTCACGTTGTATCCCGCACGAGTCAGGGTAGGCAGAGGGAACCCGGGAACCTAGTGTTAAGATACTTTGTTCCACTTCCGTTCCCCACTTTCCGCCGAATTTGAGGCATTGCGTGTTGATTGGATTTCTCCAATCAACACGCAATGCCTCAAATTCGGCGGAAAAAGCGCGGCGTTAAGGAAACTTAACGCCGCGCTTTGCCTTATTACCAGAGCGAAGAAATAAAACATTAAGTATTTAAATTGAAAATATTAAAAATTTCATTTCCTCGACTGGGGATCGAACCCAGATTCTGTCGGTTACAGTCACACGCTTGAGCCGCTACGCCTCGATAGGCCAGGTTTTATAAAATAGACTTAAATATCCAGATATTATAATACAGATAAAATTAAAAAATATATATAACATTAACTAAGAGCCATTGAATAATTCTTATTAACAATTGACAAAGTAAAAATAATTAGCTCGATACAAGTCAATGGCATTTTTGGCAGGTAAACAGTGCATAATTATAGAAATAGTAAAAATATATTACCTAGTAAAAAATTGTGACATAGTATGTATGACACGAAACATCGTGCCAGATGGCAAAAAGCCAACGTCACGCGGTGTTCCCAGGCGGTCACCCATCCAAGTACTGACCGCGCCCGACGTTGCTTAACTTCGGTGATCGGACGAGAACCGGTGTGTTCAACGTAGTATGGACGTTGGCGACTTACAAGTTCAATCGAAACATGACTATTAACAACAACAAATATTAAATACTTAATTTCCATGAGTGGGGATCGCACCCACAACCCCTCGCGTCTACACGCATTTGCCTATGCACTACGACAGGCCTCAGCAGAGACTCGTCACTTTCTGCCGAATTTGCCTTGTTACCAGAGCGAAGAAATGAAGTCATTAAACATTTAAGTTCAAAATACATAATATTTCATATCCTCTAGTGGGAATCGAACTCAGAATCTATCGTTTACAGTCACATACATGCGCCGCTGCGCTACGACAGGCCTCGTATTATTGTAAGATGCGATAAAAATGCCGTGTATATAATATTTATTTTGGTACACTGTACAATGTTATATATATTAAAATATAATTTAATATAAAATTGTAAAAAAAATAAAAATAGAATAAACAAAAATCAAAAAGTATTCTCTCCGGCGGGGAATCGAACCCCGGTCTCCCGCGTGACAGGCGGGGATACTTACCACTATACTACCGAAGATTGTTCTATCAATCGAAATATCGAAACGTATTCTTGAAGTTTATTAAATGAACATGAAAAATAAAACTTGATTATAAAAATATATTTTAGTAACGTTTCTATTTTGTTAACATTGAAAAAAATAAAAAAAAAAACAATCGAGATCAATTTAAAAGGGTAGAATGTATTAAGTGATGTTAAAAAAGTGATTTAAAAAAAAAGAAGTTTGAAGTTTGTAAATCTGAACCAATCATAAACATTTAATAAATAACAATAACATTAGAATAATAAATAAAAAAGAAGCAAAAGATGAATGCTCAGAGCTATCAGATTGCTCTGCGGAGGATTTGGGAAGTTTCACTCGGTACAAAGAAGTGTTTGCCTTCAGACGTCTGTTAATAACGACCGCCGAGCCGCAGCAGCCTTTATTTTATCTGCTTTTATTAACTGAATAATTGATTGTTTGATTGTGGTTGATTTATGAGAACATGTTTATTTATACTTTGTATTAAAATATAAAAAATAATTGCATGTTGCATTTAGTAAGTATTGCTATTAAAACTTACTAGGCGTTAAGTTCTGTATAAAAGATAAATATTAATAAATCTATTATTGTGATAATTAGGACAATTTTAGTTAAACAACTTGATATGAAATAAAATGAGGAGCTCAAATAATTTGGAGTTTTACTTCACAATGTACAGACGACTAATATAGATAAGAAAATGAGTATAGTATGATATATTTAAAACTGATATTATTTACATATGTGTTGAAATATATAAATTATTCAAAGTAGCATCATATTAACCAAATTCAGACAAATTTTTAATCGCAGCAGTCGTCACAACTACAGCATTAAATCGATAATCCACGAAGGAGCAAATATTTATAATAAGATAACATCACACATAAAAAATGTAAGCTCGCTTAATGCTTTCAAGAACGCACGAAATAAACATCTGATGAATAACTACTGAAAGCATTAGACGAATATAGTTAGCGAACTTTTATATTCATTACATACTCTAAGTTCTCTATTGTTCACAAGTAAGTGACATGTAAATGTTTTTATTGAGAATACATATCTTTAAACCTAATACATGTGTATGTATAGAAGTCTAGGATTCTGAGACAGAGTAAGATACATCCGAGTAGGCTTTAGAGTTTCTTTCTCATAGATTCGTTGACATGTGTAAACTGCGTCGTCCGCACGTCCATAAACGAGAACCAGCCAACGAGACCTCACTATGTCATATGGAAATATTTTAAAACAAGCAGTAAAATGTTTCCACTTGGAAAACAATTATTAAGAGCAATGTGCTTTAGCGTTGTTCGCGGAATGCCTGCGCTACAGTACTACACACTTTTAATGAGGTTCTTTTGAAAAACTTACATTAATTTTATGAATGTAATGTTATTGCAGAAAAATTTAATGTAGCACTTTATTACTACAAGTATATTTATTATAAAATCATATACATATGTAATATTGTACGTAGCAGTAAAGCAAGTAGCATTAGTAGCCATCCTCCGCTTTCCTAATCGCCGGTGTCTCGCCGTTACCATGACAACGGTTGCCGAGCCGCTACAGTGTCTACTCCTCGAGCCGACTTCGCTCGTTACATGGAATAAATAAAACAGGCAGCCCTCGAACACTGAGCGTTTCTTGGCACACTTCAATGTTCCCCGAGACTCAATAGAATGAACTCTGCGTATATTGTATTAGAGTCTCGGACGCTGGTATCTGTTCTCGTGTCGGCATCTCGTCGTCGAGAGGCGCGATGACGACGTAATTGCTTATAGCCTTTTATGTTTAGCTTTATTCGCTAGATACTGTTGTCGCGCCTCGCCGATGCTCAAATAGAATTTGTCGTCAGATCGCGTCGAGCCTTATGGCCGCCATTGTTGGAATTAGGCGTTGTTGTCCGCTAAGGGTGTATTAAGAACGGGCGCAGCAGCGGTTCAGTGATATAATTCAAGTTTCTATTAAACTTTTTCCTACTTTGTTTACTAAAGTGTATTAGACGCGCAGTTGCCACTGAAAGACCCGTAAGACTGTAGAGAGAAAACTGAGAGCTGTGCGAGGTGCATTATAATATGAGCTTTACAAAACATTATTATCATTTTATCTAAGTATTTTTATATTACGCTATCTCCTACATACATATATGTCAGTATGACGTATATGTAGGTAGGTAGTAGGTAGTACTAGGTACTTATTGGCCTTAGTCAGTTTACAGCTCGGGAGGGATCGAAATAAAGTTTCGATATCAAAAATCGAGTGTCGAATGCGACCGCATCGACAAATTGCCCTCATAAAGCGACTGCCACTGCTCGCCGGTACTGCTCGAGTGCTCGCTGCTTGTGACTTTATGACGGCAACTTGCAACTTGTATTTGTAGAAACGTTGACTTCTACACGACACTTTATTTAATTCCATTTCAACTTCAATAGCACAAATAAACTGTGGCAAATCTACATTTGTGTAAGTCGAGACCGCGCTCGTACCCGCTCGCGTCCGCGCCCACACCGCCCTACACCGACCTCGACTCTACACTACATACATATATATATATATATATATATATATATATATATATATATATATATATATATACATATATATATATATATATATATATATATATATATATATATATATATATATATATATACATATATATATATATATATATATATATATATATATATATATATATATATATATATATATATATATATATATATATATATATATATATATATACATAAACTAAATCTATTTTTTTTGTTCGATATAGTATTAGTATTATTTAGCGAGAAACTGAAAATGATTAATTGCAAATGGAAATCGCATTTGTCATCGTTACATTGACAATCAGACACAGCACCCCTCACTATAATCGTAGTAGGCGTAGTGAAATCTGAAATAAGTACAACTTTTAAAGTAGTATGAATATTTCATTTTAATAGAATTTTCTCACTTTATATAACGGATTTGACACTATTATTGTTATGACAGAATAAACGTAACGTCACAAGTTATGTATTACGCAAATATTGTTTTGTAATATATCAAAAACGTAAATTTATTCGTCGCCTCTTCGAGCAGCAATCTCGCTAGTAGGCAGGCGAGCAGCGGGCGTGGGCGTCCGGCGGCTCAGATTTATCGTTACTTGGGAGTCACGAGTAGGTGAGGTCGCGCGACATCTCATCTGGTTAATGTATTTGTACCGAATCGCTGGCATTCTTGTTTGGACATAAAAATCTGAGTTAATATGTTCAGTGTTAGTCAGACGCTTGCTGAAGTGTCGGTGACGGATTGTGCTTATAACGGTCAACCACTTACAGATATTGCTTACGTTTATAGTATTCAAGGATATTTATTAAAATAATATTCAAAAATTCAAGAAAAAACATGCACATTTAAACATATAATGTAATAAAAATAGAACATATACGGCTGTTTATCTGTGAAACTTAGCATTGCTAATAAATAATTAATTATGAAATAGAGAAATATAATTATCTACTGATATTGGAAAATTTGGACTTATTAAAATAATGATTTTCATTCCTTCCCTCTCTACAAAAGAAATTATTATTGATTTAATAATTCTGGAGCTACGGCGTGACAGACCGACGGACAGGTAAAACTTAAAGCACCACTCCTTTCGCACGTCGGGCTAAAAAGGTCTTACAAACAGTAGGTAACAATTATGTAGGTGAAATAAGTAGTTACAAAATGACTGGTATGTTTTAGTTTCAAGTGCGTAATATATACAGAGAGCGTTGTAAATCAGAGGCCGCAGGAATGCGGGACGACGGCCGCGGCGTGGCGGTACACACAAATTGAATCGCGGGTTGCTCTGCCGACCCTTATCACTGTAGTCAGTAATATGGTAGAGGTAGTTCATGTAATGAATACTTACCAAGTAAAGGGAATCGCAAGTATATATTTATTATGAACACATCGATTTATATACAAATATTACATATATGATTTTACTAAAAATATTTTTATTATAAAATTAGATAGTTCGCTGAACGCTGATAAGATGCTTCGAAGTCATATGGACTTCGAATAAATTAACATCAACTCAAGCAGAAATTATATTGTGATTTGTAAATAAAATTTATATAAATAATATTTTTTTGTATATAAATTTCCTTACGAACAAAAAGACAATGTTTCTCTACGAGCTCCCGGAACCCTTTCCGGTCAGAATGCCGGTTTCAAAGCACCGGCAAATTAATTCTTTAGTTCGAAAGCGGAAGCCTACTTCCTCTTTGCAGCACATAACGACGAACCTACGTATTACACCTGTGATGATAATAATTGTAGTCTTGATTCCTTCATTCACCACCTTTCATTAAATACTTACTAAATTAATAGTTTTAGTTAAATGAAACATGAACATATTTGGTCTTATATTTTTGATATAATCAGTATTTTTTTTTAATCTTTCAATTTATTGGTGGCAATGTGTTATGATTTCGTGTCTCTTTACTTAAGGGTATACAATATTAAATATTGGCATCTCTTAGTAACAAAAGAAAGCGTGGCGGTGAGTTACTCTACACAAAATGCAATGCCCTATATTGCGCAGTAAATAAGGACCGGAAGTGTCTCATTGGGAACGGACTGCTTTAAAACTATATTCCTAGGTTTCTTCTATCTACTCTGCCAGGTGTGGGGGACAGCGTGGAGATAAAAACTTGTGTAATATGAAAAGAGAATTGAGCGGCAAAACGAAATTGCGTTATCCATTATGAAGACACAATAAGGGCCTGTGAGACCTGACGTGGCGCAGCGGCGCAAGCCTGTGACTGTCCCCACTCGAAAAGATGAAATATTAAATATTTTCAAATGAAATATTTAATGTTTTCATTTGTGCACTCTGGCTACAAGACAAAGCGCGGCTTTGAGTTTCACTTACAACACGCAACGCAACAACAACTTAAATTCAAAGGAATTAGAACGGAGTATCTTAACATTTGGCTTCCAAGTTCCCTCTGTCTAAGCTGCCGTGTGCGGGATACATCGTGAAGCTGAGAGAGTGAGCAACACACAATGCGCTAGCATTTTCTAGTACTGAATTACCTGTACCTGTATTACTTACTTGACACGTCAATGGTAAGTAATACAGACGTGACGTTTAGCCATGTTTTATATATTTATTTGAGTATTTGACAAAAGTGCAGTGCCTTTGTTGACAGAATGTTCACATTTTTATGTATTCATGTCTCGGCAGTCGGCACTCGCAAGTCACGATCTCCGTACTCCAGGACTATTGTTCGAACTTCAATACGTACATTGTAGTGACATCGTGAGCTTTTTGTTGACCCGATACCACAATGTTGAATAAAATCTATAATAGTGCATTAAATTTGATTTTGTTTTAGTTTGACGCATTTTCCCGCATATACAAGGGACTGGGTATTTGAACTTAAGTTCTGGCTCCCAACATGCAACAACAAGAATTCATTTCACCATGTGGGTATCCTATAACAATTGCTTATATCGTTAAAAGTCCTGGAATGAGACAGAGGCGCTCTCTTCTCTAAAGGAATAATAATTAAGTAGTATGTTAATTAACATATTGAAGCATGTCGTGGCGCCGGAGCACCGGGCAAGCGTGCAACTGTCATTGTGATAGAGTGTGTGCCTTCACCCGAGGAAATGTAATGTTTTCTTTTATCGCTTTTCTGTCGCTCTGGTAACGAGACGAACGGCGACGTTGACTTCCGCACCTCAACACGCAAGTCAAAAAGATATATTTATTTGTATCGAGTAGTAATTAGTTCACACTAATTGAATTGGGAGTTACCGTATTATATAATGTATAAGAAAACAAAATCCGGAAAATAAGAGAAAAGACTTCTTGAGCCTTGTTAATGAGCACTATATATCCATACGTTACAAAAGCGTACGTATCTATAAACGGCATGGAATATGAAATATTACTATTATATTGTACAAATATTTCACGCTCCATGCCGTAAATAGCAGAGAACTTGGAGAGAACCTAGTAATAACGCACTCCGACACTTTGTCCTTTTTCCGAAGCCTTGTCTTGATACGTGAGCAAGAAAATGAATATATTTCTTTTCCCAAAATGAGAATCAATCCCACAATAACCGTGTTTACAATCAAACGTTGTACCACTGTGTCACGACCGCCTCTACAAATGTTAGGAAGATGAAACCAATTCCAGTATTTTAAGTAAATAGTTAAGTGGTCCCTACTTAATCGGAAACATATTCCTTATAACTGTATAACTAACCTTATATTGATAAAATATAGCATAAACAAATACGTTTAGTATGTTTGTTGTGTTGAGGCGAAATCAGAATAATATGGGGTTGTAGCAATATTTGAGTTCGCCATTACTTGTTGACGGAGCATTGTCGAGGTGCATTGTCTGTTTGAACGTGTTCGAGATGTTGGTATTGTGAGTCGCGGCGTCATTGCAAATATTGTGCTGGGACCTGCGCGGGCTGCGACGTGCAAATTGAATATTTTAAAGCAAACTTAACTTATGTGCGCTTGCGTTCTACTGCGTTACTATTACTGTCCTATTCATTCCTTTCTCTGTCGACGTGACAGTCTCTGCCACCGCAGCTCCTGAATGAACCCTTTCAAGTGCTATTTTTTTAATCGAAAGCCTTGTTCATCTAGATAATTCCTTATTATGTGTCATGAAAAGTTATATATTTTAAGACCTTCAAATACAATACACTCGGGCTCTAGTTACAATATGGCTACAAATACAATCAGGGATGGTTAAGGTTCTATGAAGTAGGCCTCCTTCGTAGCATGTCAACCATCCCTCTCGTTTAGCAGTAATCGGTGATAATCACAAAATAATAAAACAACCATGTTATATAAAATCAAATACAACTTGTTTCTGAAAGGTAATTAATATGAAGTATTGTTCTATAATTCATAAAGGATAATTACCATACAAATACTGAAATGTGAAATTTTAAAATAAAAACCATTGTAATTTTTCGTCTGATTGTAGAAAAAGTCATATCCACAGTCTCAACCAGGTAAAGTTGATGAGCATTACCGCGACACGGTCCCTGTTACATCAATATTACTGTTGCTATTTATGTACATGTTCTTTAAATGTCCTTAGATTATACTTTAATTTATTATCAGTTGGTGTACACGTGTACTGTGTATCAGAGCACGCGGAGCACGGAGGTCGTAATCCGCCTGTGGTGGACGGATTATGATCGAAGTGGAATAATAATGTAGAATTTTATTTCGTGGAAAGTTTTTATACAAATGTGTTCATTAATGAATGGTTTCATTATAATTGTCGACTTCAATGCGTTTTTGTGATAAAAAACCATGTATCTATGTAATTTTTTGCCGTGTGATCCCGACTTAGAATAGGATCACCCTGGTACTGATGGTGTCGTAAGAGGCGACTAAAGTGCGTGTGGTAGAGTCACGTTGCCAGTAATGGCAACACGCATGGGCAGACTCGACCGGATTATTACCACCCCCGGCATTTAAGACCGACGTTAAGTAGTGGCTTTGGCCACTGCGTTTCGCATTAGGTAATGCCGGGCCCCGGTGCCCTTCCACCTTTAAGGACGGCAACGCTCCTGTAGCTCCTCTAGAGTTACACTGGGCAGTGGGCGACGGTGATCACTTATCATCAGGTGACCCGTACGCTCGTTTGCCGCCTCTTCCATAAAAAAAAACAATGTATCTTGGTAGAACAGTTTTGTAAAACATAGTATAAACTTAGTAGGGTGACTTCAATAAAACTTCCTCGGTGTAATTCTCACTTTCTGTATTTACTGTATTTAGTTTCTGTATTTTCTGGCTTTTTTCAGCTTTACATACATGTAGGATATTCCTGGATTCGGCAGGTTAGAAGGAGGGAAATTGGAAACCTAATGTTAAGATACTCCGTTATGTACCCCACTTTTCGCCGTATTTAGCGTGTTGAGCTTTGCCTTATTGCCAGAGCGAAGAAATAACAATATTAAATATTTCATTTCTTCGATAGGAATCGAGCCTAAAAGACGGCTATTGCTTTATTTGTTACGTAATTTAATTGGACCGCAATTTAAACAACGATTATCTTAATAACGCGGCTTTGCGATTCTTACTTACTTACTTGTTAACGCTATATCCCTAGCGGGGTAGGTTTGCGATTCTTTGCTTTTCCAAAGATAAAATACAATTTAAAATTTTAAATGAGGCGCTGTAATGATAATATCTGAATGTAGAAGCGATGATTATGGTTGAGAAGAATGAGTTACATATTTTTTAGAATAAAGTACATTGTATTTCCCGGGAAAACACAAACATGATGACAAGAGCTGCTATGAGTGACATTCTCAACAAGATGTCTCTAAAATTGCCAGAAATTTGAGAAACAAATGTCTCAAAACCAAGACAAAGTTGCGTACGACCCACGCAATAACAGCTATCGGGATCTATCGGGAAAGATCAAGCATGTTTACATAAATAAGTGGAGTTTATCCAGCAAAGGATATGTTTTGTGGCCGTCCACAAAACATATTCGGATAAGCTTTTAATTTGTGTCGGATTGGGTCTCCTTTCTTTAAGTGACTTCATGAACAGTACACATTGACTTCGGCAGAACACCATTAAATATCCTAGGTATATAATTGTAATAAATTGAAAGTTTTCATAGATTTTTAAAATTATATATAAATATAATAATTTGCTCTGGTTTAATTAAATGTTATGAATATTGTTTCAGTTTTGGTTGATAATTAGGTGGAGATGACGCGACAGTTCACAGTTACACAGTCACAATCTTTATTGTGTATTATGCGTTAATAAATAAAATAAACGACTGAAAATAATTTTGCAGTACAATAATCATACTTCTATGATGATTTCGTCTTATGATGATTTCGATGTTAATGTTTCAAAACACTGTTGGTAGTCCTAGTTGCCAGTAAAGCCATTAATCAGCTAGTGCCATAAAGCGTACTAACAAAATATTATGGTGACGTATACATTATAATAATTTGAAAAAAAAAAAATCAAGGTACTTATATTATTTCAAATTATCAAAATATTTATTTAACAAATAAAATACTTTCTGTATAAAATGTTATAACATTATATTATCGCGGTTATCATTACCTTTGTTGTTTTAACGACGCTAAGATTATTTTAATTTGCACAATTTTTTATAACGGCAATATTAATAATTGGAAGAGATATTTTTATATAAACGGAAAAGCTTCGTTAAGGCGTATTATCAAACGTTCATAATTAGGCCGCTGTTAAATAATGACGTCAACATTCTTCTCGACATTCAACCGAATAATAAATATTTTGCTCGTCATTTATAATTACGTGCATTTGATTATGTATAAAAGAAATTACATTTGAAAAATCGTGATATTGTAACAAAATAAGCTGTGTGAATATAATGTACAACGTGATTTGTTGGTGGGTGGGTCCAAAACACAGAGCATTGTTTACTTTCAAATAATATCACTTTTAGGGTCGTTTGTTATTAGAATTATTTATATTTTATATATTTATTATTTTCTTTCATTTTGTGTTACCACTGATGAAAGTGTAAAGAAAAGCGAAGCTTTTTCATAATACACTGAAAAGTAAATATATTAAATTTGAATCTTTGTAGTTAAATTCTGTCAAAAAATCAATTTAACTTCCATCTATCTCTTGTTGCATCTCAATACATTTTTGAAAATGTTATGTATCTCAAGAAACTAAAATCAGTGATGTACATAATATTAATACTAGAAATAAATTTAAACTTAGTGCGCCTGCAACTCGATTGAATCGAGGCCGTAATTCTTTTATGGGACAGGGTGTAAGCTTTTACAATAGGATCCCAGAAAACGTCCGAGAATTTTCTATTACACATTTTAAAAAAAATGTGAAAAGACGTTTATGTGTGAAAGGTTATTACCATATTGACGATTTTGTAAATGATAACACGCCTTGGGAATAAAATACTCGCTCCAGGCTATTTCAAATGTATCATTGTCACATAATTATATGATGTAAAGATTGGATAAAAAAAGACATCTCCCGCTGAGTTTCTTTGGCCAGTTCTTCTCAGGTCTGAGGCAGTAACTTTAGTGAACTGGTGGTAAATTGTTTGACTTTCAAAGACGAAGCTTGTAACTTCTTAATTTGAATAATAATATGTGAATTTGAATTTGTATCTTACCTCACACGTGTCATCGCGGTTAGTTCACAGTTGTGGCAACCTTAAATGCCTATGCCAAATCACAGTATATACCTACCTACCCTTAATAATTGGTACAGACAACAGTGCATGTGCTATTACTTGTGTCTGTCATTCGATGTATAAATTTGTTTTGACATTACCGTGCTCTGTCGTGATTCGTTCACATTCCTCTAGCGACGTCTGGCGTTCATGGGGCTGCTTGCCTTGCAATTTGCATTTATGAAGCACATTCCCCTGCGTTAGTATTTGTTCCATTCAATTATTGGCGATGAATTTTATTCCTTTCTTTAATTTACGCTAATGTTTCGAATTAAAATGTGAAAATTAAAATATATATGTGAATAAATTTACAAGACTTTTATGGCAGAGGAGCACAAGTGTGCGACTAAAACGAAATATTTAATATTTTCATGACTTCTGGTAAGGAGGCAAAGTGCGGCGTTAAGTATCACCACTCAACAAGCAAAACCCCAAATTCGGCGGAACGTCTTGACGGGAACAAAGTGTCTTTATATGTAAATTTTTAAGTTGTCTTTGCCTACTCTGCCTTGTGTAAATATATAAATATATATTTATATATATATATATATATATATATATATATATATATATATATATATATATATATATATATATATATATAAAGCTAAGGGATTAGCTCCCAGTTATTGTGTTCTAAGACTGGACGTCGGCGTGAGGCAGACATTAATCCTTCATTACGTTTGGTTAATATAAGACAAATGCTGTTAATTAGGAGTGCTTCAAAGAGATTTGTAACGGACCGAGATCGATAAGCGGCGTAGTGTCTGCTCACCGCTCACGCTGGAACAGCGGCGAAGAGGTACGTCGCGACGCTAATGCCTCGCAATAGATGCTAAGTGGGAGACGTTGGCGGGCAATTACGTGTCTTTACTCTACATGTGTCAGTTCATGTCAGGTCGTATGAAATATAGTAAGTACGTTTTATATTGACTATCTTTAAAGTACAGGAGGCCTGTCGTGGCGCAGCGGCACAAGCGTGTGACTATAACCGACAGGTTTTGGCTTCGATCCTCACTCGAGAAAATGAGTTATTTAATATTTTCAATTTAAATATTTAATGTTTTCATTTCTTCGTTCTGGTAGAAGGCAAAACGCGGCGTTGAGTTCCACCACTCAACACTTCATGCTTCAAATTCGGCGGAAAGTGGGGAACGAAAGTGGAATGGAGTGTCTTAACACTAGGTTCCCAAGTTCTTTCTGCCTACCCTGCCATGTGCTGGATACAGCGTGAAGCTGAGTAGAGAGTACTTTAAAGTGCAGAAAAAATCACACACTTAGTAAAGGAAAATATATATTTAGAAAACATATGAAAATTTGAACGTAGCGGGATTTGAACTCGCGACTCTTGAAAACCGTTTAAGTTTTCAAGACGTTTTCTAAATGAGTATGAGTTAGTTTAATATTTATGATTTCACTTACATAAATATTGATAAAGTTTATACAGAGTTTTTAAGCACACAGTTTATGTATTATAGACCATTTTAAACTCGACAGGTAGTGGGTTCGATCCCAACACGAGGATTTAAATGTTTTATTATTCTAGTAACGAGGCAAAGCGAGATGTTGAGTTCCGCCACTTATCACTCAGTGCTTTCAGAATCCCAACACACTCAATTCCTTCCACATCTAGCGGGATAGAGCGTTTAGCTAATATAACAAAAGAAAGCAATTTGCTCCTTCCAGGGAGTTCCCACACTACTAGTATGTCTACGTATGTGATGATCGCACCTCGCGTCCCCGTTAATGGTAAGCGATCGCAATATGTTTCATCGTTCCAGCATTACCGACTATTACCAACCATTATGACCGCTTATATTACTGTTATCTGTGTACTTTAACATTAGCAGTACACAACTTGCCTCGCTTCGCTTGACTTTAGGCGTAGAAAGATTGATGTTTGTGAACTATATAACTACCAATGGAAAGTATCAATGAAAATCGTTAATCGAATTAGTTTGTTGTGTTGCACAAAAGCCCTGAATAATCCACTAACATACGCCGAAGCCGCCTAATAATGTTCAGCACACGTAATTATGTTTTTTGTATTGTTTTGTGAATTAGTTATTTCAAATTCATTATGCACTGTGACGTGACCGTACATGTACCTATATAGAACTAGATTTGTATTTTTATACCTATGTCTTTACTCGTCTATAAAGGTATCTGAAGAATAAAATACGCATGTTAATATAAAAATAAAAATAAAAATAGCTCTGCCAATTATCACATTGATTTAGGACGAATAAGAGCATTCTCTTGTGTAAAAGTAAAAAAATATAAAAAAAATAATATTCTACTGTTATGATAAAGGTACGCAATTAAATAATAATTGGATGGCAGAGAGATTGTGTGTTCCTGTCTGTTGACTCAAAGTATTTACGCAAACGAACGAATAAGCTCCATTCTCAGATCATCAAAGAATCGTGACCTAAAAATAAAAAATATCGACACAATTATGGAACTTTGTGAAGCCGTAATCTCCGAGAACTCGCAATAAGCCTACGGCTTTACTGCTAAATTAATAAGAGGATAAAAATTTAATTACAAAAATGCAGAGAGCAAAGGAAAACATCGAAGTACTCGATAAAATACTGTGGAAAATATGAAGGGAAATTAATTATTCTAAATGTAATTTATTAACGTTGTTCAGCTCAGCCGCAGCGCGAGTGCGACGCACGGACACCGACATAGATAAATAGTACTTTTATTTTAAGACATATTTTTCAGATTCCACAATAGTCTTCAATTCCTCATTTTCAATTCGCGTCTCCCGGTGTCCACGTGGCTTGTTCTACAGGTACAGGTCAGAATTACCAAAACATAAACATTGGAACCAAAGAAGTGCAATACACACTTTTATCTCTTCGAGCCGTTTGAGTGACACTGGCGCCGCGGTGGAGCTCGAACTATTACTACTTATATTTCAAGTTTCCCATTTTGTCAAGTGAGTGACACAAAAAGAAAAAAAAAAACAAATTTGTGAAAAAATGCATTTAGAAAAAATTAAAATAGCTGTAAAAATAAGAATTTGGTATTCCTAACTAAAAAGAGGAGAGAGAAATTTGCGATCAAAGTGGGCAGTACGACAAAACGCCAATTTCATGTGTAAGGACCAAATAGAATTGTACGACCAGTAAGCTACTTTACTTTGTTCTCATACAATGTATCCTTTAGCGACTTTAAGCGTATTCAATTGCACAAGCATATTGAAGTTTTTTATTATACTGAAAGTAATTTTCAAATATTAAGAAATATTTTCCTAGCTTCCTTATTATTTCCAATACAAAAGCAAATTATTTAAAGGAATATTAATTTTTATAAAAAATATTTCAAATATAGAAACATAAATAAACAAAAATATATAAAAAAGGCATGTTAAACAGCACTCTTTAACAAAATGCTTTAATTATACTTGGGGCAATAACCTTTAATAAAAAAACAATTCAAAATAGTCATAAAGTTTTAAATTTCTAAGAGCAAATAAGCACATATCAAAGAAGTTTATTCCATAAATTTAAAAATGTGAAATGGTGTATAGTTGATTTTGATGCGAGCTCGAGCCCAGTTCGGGAAAACATCGCATACATCAGCGTCGGCCAACTTTGGACAATGCTTACCGCGGGAGTTGCTAATAAACTACTTGTCTTGAATCATATCCATACCTTCGGAACTTGTTCTGTACGATCAGTGCAGGGCACGCTGTAACCACCTGCGCCAAACCATTTGTAAAATATTCAAACAATCATTCGAGCTTGTTGTAGTTATTAATAATATTAATAGGACCCGCTACTATGTCTACTCGTATATACAGTGCTGAGTAGTGTATTTCTTCGAATTATGGTTAATTTAGCTTGTAAAACATACCTATATTGTAAATTTGATTTGCAAATAACATACGGTAATAATACTAGTTTGCTCGAACTTGTAAATAGAGGTAGGAGATAGATATGTCAATAACCTCAGGACAGAGATTGAGCTTTTGACCTTTTAAGTTCTTTACACAAGTATTAAGAGTTGGTGACCGGTCTATGCGTACCGGTCGATAAAAGGATTCATCCATATATATAAATAAAATTGAAGTGTATGTCTTTGATTTCAGAATAAGCACGCC
The DNA here is from genome assembly GCA_019049475.1 of Eueides isabella. Lineage (NCBI taxonomy): Eukaryota > Metazoa > Arthropoda > Insecta > Lepidoptera > Nymphalidae > Eueides > Eueides isabella. The sequence continues at coordinate 154,186 of CM032401.1, forward strand.
CAAACCACACATATAAGTTTTATATTTGTTTTAAGTTTTATATTTGTTTGTCTGTCTTTCTGCTGGTATACGCCGGAACCTATACCAGCAGAAAGTTTCGGAAAACGGCTGAACCGATTTCCATGAGACTACCAGGGAAATATCAGACTTAAATTAGTAATTAAATAAAGATAACCATATTAAAATAATTTACCAATTTTCCTCAAATACACTTAATTAAATATTCAGATTATTCAGATAGAATATAAAGGATGAACAGAATATATGAACATGAATTAATTCACATGAATTTGATTTCGAACTATCAACGATAACAGCAAACTGTTTTAAGCATCCGCGAAAGAATGCGTAACAAGTTATAAGTTAAAACACAGTTATTGTGTTCTTCTTTCCCATGATGAAACTTTCGATATTTAAGGAAAATTTGCAAACAGTAAATAAAGCATTAAAAAAAATAACGAATTCCGTAAGTAAAATAAATATTTAATTTGAGTGCTGTGGGACACCGTGCATAGCTGCTAGTATGTGGTAACAAGGGTCTACGAGCGTTTCAGGACCACGAGCGCAGACGAGGCCGTCACGAGCGGGACACGTTTAATTAAAACCACTCTTACATATTTACGACCGCTTTGAAGCTCTTTGATACTTGCCGCACTACACTAGATGTACTGTACTATACTATTTGACTGGCTTGGAGTATGGTATATTGCCAGTTTTATTACATACGCTCCATACTAGTGTTACGAACTTGCCACTATATTAAGGGTTGAATTGGACTTAAGTTAAAATATAAATATAATTGAAGAAATATAAATGAGTTTGAAATTTCGTTTGAAATTCCTACGGATTACGTGTATAATATTTATATAACACATTATATGAATATTACATACGTTATAATATTTATATAACACATTATATAAATATTATAGACGATGTATAAAAAATAACTTTTTTAGCTTCACACTGTACATATTTGATGTTAGCAATGTAGGTAGAAGGAACCTAGAGGTACGAATACAAGGAACATTTCGCTCTCTATTGTTCGTAGAATTATGACGCATAGCGAGTTGAGTCACAAAAAATTACGCCGCGCTTTGCCTCGTTACCAGAGCAACAGAATGAAATTATTAAATATTTTATTACCTTGAAAATCAAACCTACAACCTGTGCCCCTGTGCCACGACTGGCTTCAAATGCCACTAAAATATACCCGATATCAAATCTACTATATTTGAATGAGCAATAAATATTAAAGCGAAACATTAAACACTTGATAATTACAAGGAAGCCAGCACTCCACCCTGGCAGTAGGACGCGGAACGGCCAACTTTACCAATTTTTCAGAACGAGGCAGGGGATTAATTTATTTAGCTGGCGCATAATGAAATTGCTCTTGAACGGTTAAATATTGAGATTTTTTTACCGTAATTAATATTTGTGTTTCAAAATAAAGGAAAATCTCTTCGTAAATACAAAAAAAGTACTTAGTTCAGACTTGGCAAGATGTTTTCTATTCAATAAAAATATTGTTCAGAATATTGACTACATAGTTTTGCTTTACCAATATTAGGAAAAAAATCATTCTGTATAAACGCAGTACCTTCAGAGCGAGCGCTCCATTTTGTATTAATTATATTTATGTCTTTCTGTTACAATAATATATACAGTATTCAAAAAGTTTCGCGAATATTGTGTTGGCTTTTTAAAACAATATTATATTTATTCATGAATATCTATTTTGTCCCTTTTAAACTAATCCCCTGAGCCAAACCCTTGACCCTTGTGCCAAAAAATTTTCCAATGTTCAAAAAAATTTTTTTTTCAGTTCTTTCTTCGGTGCCGTCTTTATCTCGTGAATCGTAGCGTAGAGTCGTCCTTTAATGGGTCCCTTCAGTTTCGGGAACAAGAAAAGCTCATAGGGTGCCAGTTCTAAGGAATACGGTGACTGTAGTGTGTTGCTTTTGGTCAAAAAGTCGCGCTTGCACGTTATCATGGTGTAAAAGCCAATTTTTGTGCTCCCACAAATCCGGGCGTTTTTGGCGGATTGCTTCGTGCAAATTGCACATAACTTGTAGGTAATATTTATTATTGACCGTTCTACCCTGTGGCGAGAACTCACGATGTAACACACCATTACAATCGAAACTGTAAGAAAAACACACAGCAATGTTCACATTAGTATTTGGTGACATGCTACGTTCTACAATTCTCATGATGATCACAATGATGAAGGGTTATCTTCATATTTCATTTAAATCTTTTATTTCAATTCATTTATTTTAAGCAGATTTATGCTCCTTTCCACATTGGAGGACGAATACCAGTGCTAAGACAATTCATTATCCATTTTCCTCCCAATATTTTTGACAGCGGGTGTTGTAGTTTTGTATACCAGAGCAGGGGAAATTGATTTTCTTAAAAGTGATAATTCTAAGCAATATTTTTTTGGATAGCGGAAATTTGTAAAAATGTCCATGCAAATATGTTATCGACATAAATCACTTGAAACAAGTAAAAATGTCGACATAGCTAGATGAGAATGTATAGCTTAGTAAGTAATAACGTTTAAACGGATTCCAAGATGCACGACTTCAAATACCTGCTACATTGTAATTTTTATACGTTTTCTAAAAAGTAAATTCAAATAAATATTTTAAATTTAACCACTTCTCTAAGTAAGTTCAAACAAATCAAGAGGAGTAAAGTTGTGTTGGAGGGCGCTCCATCACGTATTCTCCTTTCAATTGTCTAATTTCATTAAAAAGAACAGAAAATTAAAACTAAATTGTTTGTTGATTCTTTTGTTCGTAATAGCGAGCCAGTGAGGTAAGTCACAAAGCCGGCGCGGCTCTGGGGCCACTAACAAGGGACTTAAATCAAACCGTCCTCGCATCGTCCAACGCTGTACTCGTACTTGTACTTGTTACTCCTGTGCTTTTTACAGTCACCCCTAGATTTATAGCATACGTATTTGAACATATATTTATGGGATCTGTTTGAGTATTGTATGTACACAGAATTTTTAATCACAATTGTTGTATATTAAGAGGAAAAAATAAAAAGTATTATAAATCTATAACTGTAGACATTTCATACAAAATGAGTGCATCAGCTAAAAAGAAAAATTAAGTTTGTCACTTTAATAAGCTTCTTTTCCACAAAAAATCGTGCACCACACCACTACGCACATTTGACCGGTTTTTTTTTTCGAAATAATATTTTAAATAGACATAAAGTAACGCAGTCATTATATATAATACGAGTATATACGCTACAACGATTCTGTTGTTTCTTAATCAGGCATTCATAATTATCACTTGTAATACTCTATTGAAAGAAAATTAGGTAACTAACCAGTATTTGTGTTTTTAATTTCAGGCTTACTCTATATCCTGCACATAGCCTGATAGGCTGGGAAAACCTGGGAAACTAGTTCATAGACTTTTCGTTAAACTTTGGAGGCGTTGTGTATTAAGTCTCGAAATTTAATTACCTCTTTCATTTCCTCATTAAATATTTAATTTCCTCGAGTGGGCATCGAGCCCACAACCTTTCGTTTACAGTACGCTTATATCGCTGTGCCACGTCAGGCCACTAATGAAGTATTGTAAAAACTGAAGGAAATCTAAAAACGGTTTCTTGAAGTAGTAATAACATAATATAGCACACAATTTTAGTATAAGCGCCCAGGTAGGTTCTCGTATCGGTATGGCAGCGTGCTGCGGTGACGGTGCACGTGACACAAAGGGGCGCCGGCTCCTCGGCCCGGAGTTGGCAATGGTTAGATATTACTTTGATAGGATTACACCACACTTCGCATGTTGCCTTAAGCTTGTTACAACGGGGAATTACGTTATTTGCGCGTGAAAGTTGTTGTAACTTACTATGACAGGTAGGTTAAACTATATACCAATAACTTATAGACTTACTTAGGAAATAATTACCTAGAGGTAACATTAACTTAGGTAGTACGTCTTTAATCAGTTGAAATAAAGTACGAAACACGTTTATTAAAGAACATTTCCAATTATTTGTCGACACGCATTCTTCTCAAAATTAATCATATTATTGTTTTTGTAGTTCAAATGGTCCGGCTCGGCGGGTTAAGATGCACATTCTCCATCTGGCTCGTTTACCACTATCATACCAAAGATGAACTGCTAAACATTTGACGATGTGTTCCGGTTCGACGAAATGTAAGCTAGGATTGACCTTGGTGGCATCATCCGAATTTACGCATGCCTATATTGGTCCCACAGTGGTGACACCGAGAATGACCACCTATTTGAACACAAGGAATAGGCCACAGATTATGTGCTAGAGTGTTATCCCGGCGCTGAGCTGGTAACTCTCGGCGATTTCAATGGCTACTACACAGAGTGGCTTGGATCACACATAACCGACCGCGCAGGTATAGCTACGCATAGCTTCGCCCACGTTCATGGTATCTGATATTATAAGAATACCAGATAAAGAGAACGACAAACCTTCTCTTCTGGATCTGCTGACTACCCGAGGGCTACCGAGTATCAGTCAATGCGCTTCTCTGTACGTCCGACCATTGCCTGGTGCACTTCGAGGTACTTTTAACCCAACTTCCTTGTAAACAGGTTCGTGGTTCTTCTGGCATTATGGGTCGGCTGATTGGGATGGTCTGTGCGAATTTTTCGCATACTAACCATGACCGCTTAGTTTTTCTACTAGTGATCCTTCGATCTGTGCAGACGCTGTTACTGACACAATTTTACAAGAAATGGAATGTTACATTACAAGCACCGTCGCCCGCATTGGCGGCAGATCTCAACCATGGTTCGATAAACCTTGCAAAAGATCTTCCGACTCAAAGGAAATTTATAAACTCTGGATTGCGGTTTTAGCTGCGAAGGATACACAAGCCTCTAAATTAAAGAAAAAAACTCAATGCTGCCTCCAGATTCTGCAAGAAAGAGGTTGCCCGAGCGAAGCTTAAGCACATTCACAGACTCGCGCGTTTTGGTCCCTTGCCAAATCCGTTGAAGGTAACTTTTGTAGGTCTTTACTGTCTCCACTCCGCAAATCAAATGGGTGTCTAGTATACTCGGCAAAAGAAAAGGCGGGGATGTCTTGTATACCCTTTTCGCCTCAAAATAAAGAAAATCTTTGACGACTTGGATAAAACACAACCATCTTTGTTTAAGTGCGAGCACACTATGCGTGAGATTCGCATCGATCAAAATATCGTACGATGTGCTCTAAGATCACTTGACGTCAGGTAGGCCAGTGGTCCCTATGGTATACCTGCTATCGTGCTCAAGACGTGTGCTCCTGAATTAACCTCGGTATTAACGCGCTTATTCTTTCTAACCTATGCCACTGGAATTGTCCCATCTTCTTGGAAAGTAGCTTCAGTGTACCCTATCCCCAAGAAAGGTACTACTGGCTAGGACTCTTCACACTACCGACTTAGTGCATAAACACCCAGCTCCTTCATTATGTTTAGGAAAATCAGCTTATTAGCGACCGATAACACGGCTTTCGTCACAGTCGTAGCGCTGGTAACCTTTTGGTGTACCGAACTCACCGATGGGCAACTGCAATTGAGAGTAAAGGAGAAGCTATGGCTGTCAGCCTAGACATTGCAAAGGATTTTGATCGGGTTTGGCATAAAGCTCTTTTATCAAAGTTGCCATCTTATGAATCTCCCGGGGGATTATGTAACTGGGTAACCAAGTAAGAAGTGTTTGGACTCCTACCTTGCAAAATAAGAGAGTTATGTATTTGTATGCTTTTTTTAATTTTCCGTTGTATCGGCTGTATTGTGTGTACAGCTTGATAGACATATAGATCTAGTTTTACGAAGACAGAACAGAGCGTTCCCCGTTAATATATGAAACTTGCCGATTTCTGCCTTCGCAGAATAAAAAAAATAAAATATTTTTTTCCACCATCTATTTTTCACTCAGTAACGGAAGAATTTTATATGTTATTGAATGAATATTGCTATGAGGTGTGAGGTGTGTGTTCACTTAAAATGTGACAAAATGCTTCATTTCATAACAAAATCTTTAATTTCAGTCTTAACGGAGTGGGTCTACGGTGCACACAGCGTGGCTTCCACACTTGTATCGTTCTAGTTCAGTGATCTGTGACTGGGTGCATCCAGCTCTACACTCTGCTGATGTTGTATAATACTATAGTGAAAAAAAAAGTTATTCAATACTATTGAAAAAAAGCCAATTAAAAAATATTTATATCGACATTTGAAAGTACCTCAGTCATTTTGTCGGTATATTCTAAATGCTCCATTACGAAGTTGAAGTTAATTATTATTATTTATTTAGATTCTATTGGTATAATATACATTTTTAAACAATAAAAGATCACAATAAATAAATTCAACTACTCTTCTTATTCTTCACGTTACTAAAAAGTAAATTGTTGAATGACCAAACTGGAAAATAAAATATTTCACAATATACATACTTTTATCAAAATATGTCGTTGAAAATTAAATGCATTTATGAAAACGTTTCGTAACCAACATAAAAACTAGATAGTTTGCTGGATCATGAGACAAAAATGCAAAATTACTTGTGTTATTATCTCCGTTGTATGATATAACGTACAGTGCAGCGCAGGCTGCCGCTTGCCAAATTAGAAAGCCTCGTCTACACACTGGCTCAAAAGGACCATATCCACCGCACACGGCGCGCTGTTCGCCGACCAGCCTCTCCGTGCAAATAATATGGGCCAAATTTCAATGAATCTCGACGCCTTTATAATGCAAGTATACAAATAATAGTGGTACGTCAGGCAGGTGGAAACGAAGCCGTTGTGAGGAGTGAATCTAGTTTCAAAACGCTTACGCTATGAGCAAAACAGTAATTGTTTTCTTGACAGTTTTGTGTACATCACTGCGATACTATGTCTCAAGATGTTTCTAGCAATGAAAACCAAGCAATGTACTGCAGATAACGTGAAAGTCTAATATGTATATGTTTATAAATTTTATTCATCGTAAGGGCGACGTGTGGAGGGCTTACGTACACGCTCTAACGGACAATTTCGTTATTATATCATGCAACAATTGTTGTAGTATTAACGCTCTAATAGTATGAGGGCGCTTAGTACCGCTAGCGTGATCTCGAGCTCGATGATCGTTATCGTTTCTCTTAATATCATATATTGTATTATCTGGCGAAAGCCGTTGTGCCAATTCTGTGTAGGTGTCCATATTATAATGTTACGAAATATTATTATAGCTTTCAATTTGTTAATGCTTGTTTTTCTTCTAGAATATATTTTGTTGCATTTTTTTACATATAACATATATATATATATATATATATATATATATATATATATATATATATATATATATATATATATATATATATATATATATATATATATATATATATATATATATATATATATATATATATATATATATATATATATACATATACATATACATATAGGAGGCCTGTCGTGGCGCAGCGGCACAAGAGTGTGACTGTAACCGACAGGTTCTGGGTTCGATCCCCAGTCGAGGAAATGAAATATTTAATATTTTCAATTTAAATATTTAATGTTTCATTTCTTCGCTCTGGTAATACGGCAAAGCGCGGCGTTGAGTTCCGCCACTCAACACGCAATGCCTCAAATTCGGCGGAAAGTGGGGAACGGAAGTGAAACGGAGTGTCATAACACTAGGTTTCACTTCCTTTCCCTCTGCCTACCCTGCCTAGTGCGGGATACAGCGTGAAGCTGAAAAAAAAAAAATATATATATATATATATATATATATATATATATATGTATATATATATATATATATATATATATATATATATATATATATATATATATATATATATATATATATATATATATATATATATATATATATATATATATATATATATATATATATATATATATATATATATATATATATATATATATATATATATACAGACAGCTGCCCTGTTAGGGATGGAACCTGGGTGAAGCTAAAAAAAATAGAATTGACATTACATTTAATACACATACTCATTACACGCTTGTTCAACATTGCTAATATCCTATAAATACAATATACAGTAGACTACACCGTCGCCTCGTTTAGTGCAGTCGGGTAATATAGAGATAAGCCAAATTTGAGTTCCAAGTGTGAAATAGCGGGTGCCAAACACGAGGCTTATTTAGCAGAGTTGATCGCGCGCGAACCGTCCATTAGTCCGCGTAACGACGGCGCCGCCAGAGCACATAACTCAGCGGGAACGACTCTACGTAGCCTCAAACAATTTATTTAGAGGCTCCTTAAAATTTAAAATTACCATTTGATTTCGCCATTGCACGCGGGAGAAGATACTGAGCGAGACAAATGCGCACTGGCTTTGTTGAGCTCGAATATAATAAAAATATAAGGCGATAAAGTGGTTAGATTTATGTTTCCACCCTTCCTCCGCCCACCTCACCCCGCATCGCGCCGCCCTAGCGCTCCTCGGGGCGAGACCAACAACTCAGGAACAATCATTTATGAATCGCACTATAAATATGTGAAATCTAAACACAATTTATTGCTAACGCTAGTTTTAGTTATTTCTAATAGTTTTCTATGAAATATTATAGAGTCAATGTAATAAGCTTCAAGAGCTCTAGTGTCTTGAAACGTGACGTTTTCATTCTGTTCCATTATAGTATAATGTACAACAATTGACAAATATTTAACTGTATAAAACTGTGTGAACATGTTACGATATGTTCATCCGTAAATTAGAAACATATTATTATTTTATATAAAAAAAGAATCTTTTTACATCGAATTTGTTGCTCAGAACAGTGCATTCTTATTAAAAGAGTACAAAGTGAATTATTGTCTGTGTGATCTTTCACGTAATATATTTTTCATAAAGTGGCTAACTATTCAGCACCAAACGTTTATCAAATTTCTAATGCTTAATGCTTCACAATTTCACAAATCATTGTGTCCCCAACGTTTCGAAGGGCTCTACGTTGTATGCAATGCTTGGATAATCTAGGGAAAAGAAAAAAGTAACAGGGTGGGGTGACATTTTTTACGATAAAGCAGCCGTTGCAATACGGCCATTCCTTTAGAGACTTAGATTACTGGGACACACTGAAGGCGGTGTGGCACGGCGCGTTGTTGTAATGAAGGATCTAGTTACGAGCAATGTCTGATCACACCCTGTTGACTCATTTTTGCAATCTTTCGAGTACTTGGCGGCATTTCTCGGTCATCTATAGTCGAAATCGAGGTAAAGGGGGCGCTTTTCTTTCTACTTATGCACCAAGATATACCTGCACGCGGTGGAGAAAACGAAAGCTGGCTAAAGTAGCCAAGTGCATCATTTAAGATTGCTCAAAACTGACGAGTTTCGGGCGGTAGCTCTCAAGATTCTAGCCGATTTTAAGGATATGCTCGAAGTTTACTCTGGCAAGTTGCAACTTTAAGTACCTAGTTCCTCACATTTACAAAAAGCAACAAGCTTGCAAGAAAGATATTATAAAACTAAGGCTATGACTTACCACCGAATCATTGGCACTACAGTGTTAGGAATGTAAAGTTCAATGTCCTGAAGAACCACGTCAACGACAGCAGCGGCAAAGCCAATGAGATCATCTAAAGAAAAGCAAAGCATCCCATCCCAATCTGCCGACTCTTAGTGTCATACCCGACGGGTTGCTAATGTTCTACGACTGCCACTTTAGATGCACAACACATCCTACCAGGAGGCCTGGTAGGAATGTTTAGTCTGAAGACTACAAAGAGATTTAAAAAGCAAAGCTCCTACAGCTTAACAATATCCTCTCAAGGATTAAATACTGGTCAGTACCAGATGCACACAGCTACCAATAGACGGGGCGAATACATTCTTTCAGTACTTATTAGATGCAATCCAGAACTGCTTAAAACAGATACCAATTCTATCCCAAGGCAGTTCTGAAATCTCAGATAAGTCCAGCGTACTAATGAGATAGAGAAATATAGCTACACGACGACACAACTCATACCTGAGTGACGAAAACCTTAAAAACTATTTAACCTGAGAAGGAGATTTTAACTTGAGTTCAAACTGCTTTGAGGCGAGTCTTGCGACAGAAAGTTTGAGAGGCTCACGCCTTCACACCAGGCCTACACAGGTGTTGACTTGCCCACAAGAAAGACCACATTACCCAAGCAAAACGAGGTCAAAGACTTCACCAAAAATCTGAAAGATAGATAGGCCCCAGGGCCAGATAGACCCTATTATTGGTCATCATAATCGATAAACTCCTCTGAGCGTACTCCTTTCCAAATGAGTGGAAGGAAGCCACAGTAGTCGTCATCCGTAGTCAGGATTTATGAAAAAACAATTCTCGTTAGACTCTCAGACGTGATAGAGACCAAATATCTGACAATAGACCAGATATCTAACAATTTGGTTTCCAGAAGAAACACTCCACCATCCATCAAGTTAACTATCTGGTCGAGTTTATTGCCCTCCATAATAACAGAACTGGTCATCGCAGCAGCAATGCTGCAATTTTTCCCGAAATCACGAAAGCCAAGCGGCAAGGTCTTGCATAAGAGTTTGATTTTCCTGCACCACAGTGGCTGGCCAGATTGTTTAGGACAATCTGGCAAGCCACCTGGCCCATCTTGCAAAACTTCCTGTCAAAACGATATTCTCATTATAAAGTCGAAGACACACTCTCTTTCACTCTCCTCATGCGCACAGGTGCTTTTCGCTGTACACCAGTAACAGACTGTGATGAAAATTCAGAAATTCACTGGAGAATCGCGGTCAACCCGGAAAAGAACAACCCAAAACTGGTCCCTGCGGTATATCTCTAAGGCAAACCTAATACCGCTTATAAATAAGCGTAGAAAGATTTCTCTTAGAAATGAGGTGACACCTTACAAAACTTGCGTTAGATCCTTTCCTATGTTTGTGTAGAGTTCGCGCACACCAATCTGTACGCCCTCTAAAGGGTACATTGTGATGATGCCCTGTTGCCTAAAAAAAAGACACTCGGGATTTCATTATACGAACAAGTCTAGAATAGTACATCATTAAAAGAGTGTGGGAGAGTCACGTTGTCAGCAATGACAACATGCATGGGCAGACTCGACCGGATTATTACCATCCTCAGCATTTAAAACCGGCGTTAAGTAGTGGCTTCGGCCACTGCGTTTCGCATTGGGTAATGCCGGGCCTCTATGCCCGTCCATCGTAAAGGCCGGCAACACTCCTGTAGATCTTCTGGAGTTACGCAGTGGCAGTGGGCGACGGTGATCACTTTCCGGTTTGCCGTGTCTTTTCCATAAAAATATTTACATGTATCACGTTCATCACGGTCATACATGTATCACGTTCATGTGGGCGTATTAAATAAAATATTTCCTCACTGGAATTGTTTTCATTTAACATTAGGCTAGGTACAGACTGCCTACCTAGCTTGAATTTAATACACTTTTTTATTAGTGATTAAACATACTTGTTAATGTACAAAGTATACAAAACAGGTTTTAGTAAACAAAGCTCTGGCACATAAAGCATTAGCTTATTGATAAACGTTTGGTGCTCATTAAAGCACGTTTTACAGAATAATTAGCTCCTCCATGAAAAATGTATTACGTGAAAGATCAAACAGACAATTATTTACTTTGTTCTCTGTTAATCATAATGCACAGTATCAGGCCAACAAATTACGATGTGAGAAAATGCTTTTCCTATATAAAATAATAATATTCTTATTTTTGCTATGATGTATACATTTACAATGGATTGCGTTGAGGGACTTTTGTTTTAAGGCAATCCTATATTTTCCGATGATAGCCAAAAGCTGAACTTACTGCTGCCTTTGGTGTAATCATACCGATTATTTTTGACCTGAAAGTAAAAGCTAGTACAAATCAAATAAAACTTCCATTGGAATCCACACAGTACACGGCGGCTGTAGATACCAACAACGTCGCAATACTATTTTACAAAACTGTGTCATAAGTATAACATAAGCCGTAGCTTAGTTCATTTTAAGTTGCATTTCATCCCTCCATTAGTCGCACAGTGAGCGACGCTCGACGCGCGCTCTGGAGCCGCGGCTTTGTGAACAACTTGATTAAAACGTATACAATGAAATGTAAATCTTTTAGTGTCCTTCCAATCTACTGTAACCAACTTGCATCCTTACTTCATAATTATACTGCTTGTTGTGCTACTTTGTACTCTAATTTTGTAGATCATGTACACTTTTACTTATTATTTAACTACGAGTACCTATGAAATACAGTGACAGAAACCAAAACACACTATATTTAAGAAACCCCCACAGTTTTAGTTCAGGGCTAAAAATAATAGAGCGTGTATATTATAATACATAAAGTAACTGATGCTGCATGTACTCGTTCATATGTACATACTTGTGCATCAGTTTGTATAAATCCTGCTTTTAAAATATTTCATATTAATGCATTGCTGTATATTCGAGTAGAAGTGTTAAAATATACACGTATACACATTGTTATGCTCACTGCAAGAGTGTACATCAGCAACATTATTGTTTTTATAATATTTAAAAAAGAAACAGTTTAAAAACAACTTTTGGACCTAGCCTTCTAATGTGATAATGTTCTATCTTGAACAATAAACAACACAAACCATCGTGGATGCAGTTGTACAATGTTGTTGTTGAAGAGATCATAACTTTCAGTGAGGCTAGTTATAAGGCAGGGGCACAAGAGTACGGCTGTAAACGCGTCAGGTTGTGGTTTCGATTCTTACTGGAGAAAATAAAATGTTTCATATTTTAAATTACTCATTTTGCCAACGCGTCGTCGACGGGAATTCAACGGAAAGTGGAGAACGGAAATGACATAATGAAAACGGAATGTTTTATCATGAATTTCCAGTTGTCCTCTGCCCAGGCAGAGGCCTCACAAGGGATACAGTGTAAAGTATAGATAATATATATTTTTACTGCGATAGGTATACTTATGTATTTGATTTTTTTTCTATATACATCGCATAATAAAATTACATGATCAAAAAACATTATATTTAAAATATACTTGGGCTGGTCAACATGATATTTTAATTTTGACACTAATTAGTACTTTTTTTTATTTTTCTTAAGTACAAACATACAAAAATATTATTTAATTAAACATCTGCCCGATGGTAAAATGTTTTTTATCTTGACTGATATTTTTATTTAACTTGGCTTAAAAGTGCTTGTTAGTGCATAATTGGACACGATATTTTCTTTTTATTTTTCTATTTATAGCTCTATTTTTACCACTAAGTCGTCTCTATGAAGTGGGGAGGAGTGATTTGTAAAAACCAAATAAACAACAATATGAAGTAGTGGTAGTGAACACAGTATGAATTAGAGCGTGTATTTTAGTAAAGCTATGTTAATCTAACGTACAGTTTTGGGTGATCGCATGTTTATGTTTGAGGATTATAATTAGGTGCCACGATAGGAAAATAACGAAATAGCTTGTCCATACTGTAGTGTTTTATTTAATATTAACCTATCATAAGTCGTTACATTATACATTTTTTTACCTTCACGCTATATTCTGCACATAACCGGGTAGGCAGAGGGAACCTGGGAACCTAGTATTTAGACACTCAGCTGCTAATAAGACACTTCCGTTTTTCATCTTTTACTAAATTTGAGGCATTAGCGTGTTGAGGGACAAAGTTAACTCGTTAACCAAGCGAGTAGATGAAAATATTAAATATTTTATTTCTTCGAGTGGAAATCGAACCCACAACCAGTGGTGTTTAAAGTCGCTTAATTGTTCTCGTGCGCTATGACTCGCCTCATCATGTAACATCATGTATTATACTGTTAGAATCTAGTGTCAAGGCACACCGATCTCCATATTCCGCAAAATGGATATAATTTCAACCTTTAACCATCGCTACAGCCAGAAGCAGTTCCACTGCGCCACTGCGCGTCATATAGTGTCTGGTAATCAAAACAATACTAGTGATAAATTTCTTAGTTTACTGACCTTCACTTAAAATCATAATTACCAAACATATAGACCCAATATCCAGCATTATAAGTTCAGCAGAAATTCATAAAAACGTTACAAATATATATATAAAATTTACTTAAATGAAATATTCATTTAAGTAAATTTTATCAGATCTGTTTATAATTTTCGAATACAAGGACTACAATATCAACACTTCAATACTTCTCTATTACACGCTATTATCATCAATCACTAGCGTTATCGCCTCACGGCTGGAACGTACTTGACTGAAGTTAATGTTTGTGGGTTTGAATCTCACTGAACTAAATATGCTTTATAAAAATGTAGATTGACGTCCTCAATTAACTTTGATCGAAGGTCGACGTGGCGGCAAATATTTATTTAGTTTAGCTTTAGTTTTTCCGCTTAAACGTTACAAATGTAGGTGAGGCGCGGAGAACGGAGTGTTTAATACTAAATTACTAAGTTACTAAGTTAAAAAATATTTTTTTCCATATTTGGTAAATCAACATAAAACGCTAGCAACCACGCAGAGTGATTTGGTTACTTGCTTTATACCCGACCATAAAGCAGAATATACATAAAACAACTTAAAAAAGAACAACGGCACTAATTTCAATTTTTTCGTCTCATATACATTTTTACGTATTTTTCAATACATTATAATGAGGCATCGCGCTCTCGTCCCCGGTATTGTTGTGCTGAATTACGCCAGTAACGAGGTTTTAACGTGGATTTTAGTGGATTTCGTGTGTAGCCGGAAGCGACTAGCGGCCAAATACTGTACTGTAAATACTGTACTGTAATATTTGTATAGTGAAGTAACGCTGTAATGATATCTTTTGAAATTAGTCAAGACTGTCACTATTGGTGATATGATTAACCTGGACTCTAATTAAGATAATTTTCACTTATATTATCCAAAAAGGCCAATCGTGGTACAGGGCCGTGCGTCCATAATAATGACAGGTTGTGGCTTCGATTTTATTGTTGAGGAAAAAAATATTTAATATTCTCATTTTCTCCTCTCTGGTACCGACCGAGGCTCTAATTTGGGAACGGAAGGCTCTTAATGGGAACAGAGTGCCTAATAATAGGTTCATTTGTTCTCTTTGCCCTGCCATGTGCGAGATACTGCGTGGAGCTAAAATTAAGCTGTAAATCTAATACGACAACATTTATTTATTGTCATGGAAAGTTGAGACATTATTGAAGAAAATGACGTCGGGATACCTGACGTCAATATTTTTAAAAACTACGCTGCACCACCTGCTTTGACATATACATATATATATATATATATATATATATATATATATATATATATATATATACATACACACACACACACACACTTATATATATATATATATATATATATATATATATATATATATATATATATATATATATATATATATATATATATATATATTATATATATATATATATATATATAAAATAAATTAATCTGTAATTAAATTAATAAATAAATAAATATATATCCGTACATAACCTATAGTATGTTGTTGATGTCTAATATACTCGTACTACACACTACACTTTAAAAAATAAAAAAAACTAAATTTGCCGTTTGTAATTTAATATTATTATTGCAATATAATTTAATATTATTATTGCCATTTTTTAAGATCAAGCATTGAATGAGAATTTTCTCATTTTCAGCTCAGAAATCTGTCTGGATTCGAAATATTGGAAGAGCGGGGTTCGACTCATTACCTGCGTTCGCGTAATTCGTATGCATGGAATATCCGCGTCATTTGCGACCGTGAAATGTTGGATTTGAGAGAAAACTTACAGGTTCCGTAATAATACATTAAAGCATTTATATTTAATTTAATTTATATACGTCGAAATACTTTTATTGTCCGAAGTAAGACTTTTTCTCGAATGCGTAGTATGTTATTTGTCTTATTGGCCTCTACAGGATCACTGGTTTTTGTGGGAGGGAGGATGAGCTACTAGAGTTCAGATCTTGGCCTGATCATCATTTTCAGTGATAACAAAGACATTCTACGAAGTTGGTAGTGCGTCTCTTGTGAGATACGGCCGTCGGCTAAGCCAACGCAAGAAGGGGTGGTTGGCCACTCTGTCTGTGTGTTTGTCTGCAGTGCCGAAGCTCCTGAATGAATGAACTCTTTTGTAAATTTAAAAGCTTTTTTTTGTCTTCTTATCAATGGATAAGAAAAATTGTCTTCAACACATTTTTAGTTCTATAAAAACAAACTTTAGCTTGCAGTAACTTTAAAGGAACTCGAGATCGCAATTCCAATGGGGTAGCAAAAAATCTCGTTGCTGTAAGCCGGCGATTGCCGCTATCAGCCGAATCCTACTAATTTACAAGCGCCCGATCTCCTCCACCGTCGCTAGTCATGGGAGGATATTTTATTTTTTCACTTTAATAAGTATATTTGACGCCATCCTGAGGCAGTGGGATGACATCAGTAGTGGGTTCGATCCCGACCTCTACGCTCCGCTTTGTCTTGGTACCAGAGAAATAAAAATATTAAATATTTAAATTGCAATAATTAATATTTTATTTCTTCAAGTAGGGGGTGGGGTGCACAGTCTGTCGCACTTACAGTCACACGCATGAGCTCCTCAACACGACAGAATGAATGAAGAAAAAAAAATAAAAATAAGAAATTTAGCAGATTTACTCTCATACTAAGGTATGTAATTTTGTTTGTTCAATCTTACACTCCTTAAAAAAGCGGCGTTGTGTTAAGTACGAGAAATATTCTATAGATTATGTGACGAATATAGATGTCACACTCCAATGTGCCGGTGTGTCCATTATGTGTCCACTTTCTAGTGTTATCATATTGCAAGTTCTTATCAAGTTCGTGTTAAGTTAAATATCATATGCCTAAAAAATATCAATATCATCTACCTTATTTAGTCCATCATTTTTCCACTACACAACTGCCGCCGCCGAGGTCCGCGGTTAGTTTTGTTATAATTATAATTAACGCAATACAAAATGTAGTGCTACAGAAACCGCACAAAATAATTATAACGTTCTGTTTATTTAAAATATATGTATAATTTATTTTGAGTCAATTTTAAAATATACTATTATTAACTAAATGTTAAATGTATAAAGAAAAAAACATTTTGAGTTAATTATTAAAACAATAAAGCAATAAATTATTTTAATTCTGAACTATTGTTCTTATTGATTTGTTTTGATATATTTAGGACTTTATAGAACTGATAATTCAATAATCTTACTAAAAAGCGATTGAAAGGAAATGAAAATATTAAATATTTCATTTCGTCGAGTTTAGATCGAACACATTCTTACATAAAACTAACAGCAGTTCTAAAAATGCTGTATAAAAAATCAGAATCTAATTAAAGTAAACTGTAAAACACAACGGTATGACGACAAAAGCCGCAACGACTCATGTTGATGCTAATATCGGGGCATCGCGAACATTTGTCGCTTCACAAACCCCGCGCGGAGACATCGACGCGGGATTTAGCGCAGCGGTGATCTAAATGGAGCATTCAATTAGTATTATTTCACGTACAATCTGTCAGGTTGTGTTAACTATCGTGTTAGTGGCGTGGCTCGGAGGGGCGCGGGAGCGGGAGCGGGGAGACGCTGTTTAAACTCATATTATCAGTTTGTGTGTGTATTTCCATTGTAGAACTATTATTTTTTTATAACATATAAGTTCTTAGTCAGAGTTAGAGGTGTGTCGTGGCGCACGGGTACTGTGTGCGAGTGTGAAAGCGACAGGTTGTGGGTTCGATCTCTACTCGAGGAAATTAAATGTTTTTTTTTTGAAATGAGGGCAAACGAGCGTACGGGTCACCTGGTGGTAAGTGATCACCGTCGCTCACGGCCCCGTGTAACTCTAGAGGAGCTACAGGAGCGTTGCCGACCTTTAATGTGGATGGGCATTACCTTATGTGAAACGCAGCGGCTGAAGTCACTACTTAACGCCGGCTTTAAATGCCGGGGTGGTGGTAATAACCTGGTCGAGTATGCAAAATTGTTAAAGTTAAAATAAAAAGAGTCAAAAGTAAAAGAGTGATCAACATCATGGCGTAGTGACATCGCCTAGTTGTAAGTAGACATTTACTCCGTGTACTCCAGGTACACACATTGTCTCTAATTCTGATAAAAGAAGTTCTGTGGTAGCAGTTCCAATGTTGTTACTATGTTTTAAAGTGTTATTCCACACTTAGGACAGAAAATACTAAACTTAAATTTTTAAAATTTTAAAAAGCGTATAAAAATTTTGAACGAAGCAGGATTTGAACCCGCGCCTCTGGAATACCGTTCCAGCGCTCTGACCAACTAAGCCATTCGTTCTCACCGAGCTCCGTCGAAATTCTTATACGCTTGTTACAACTTATTTATGTTGTTAGCATCTCTGTAGGGAGATTTTTACAAATTTCCGCTACCCAAAGACAACTCGTAAGAATTATCGTTTGGCAAGAGAGAATACTATTTATTTTAATATTTTTACTATGTTTTAAAGTGTTATTCCACACTTAGGACAGAAAATACTAAACTTAAATTTTTAAAATTTTAAAAAGCGTATAAAAATTTTGAACGAAGCAGGATTTGAACCCGCGCCTCTGGAATACCGTTCCAGCGCTCTGACCAACTAAGCCATTCGTTCTCACCGAGCTCCGTCGAAATTCTTATACGCTTGTTACAACTTATTTATGTTGTTAGCATCTCTGTAGGGAGATTTTTACAAATTTCCGCTACCCAAAGACAACTCGTAAGAATTATCGTTTGGCAAGAGAGAATACTATTTATTTTAATATTTTTACTATGTTTTAAAGTGTTATTCCACACTTAGGACAGAAAATACTAAACTTAAATTTTTAAAATTTTAAAAAGCGTATAAAAATTTTGAACGAAGCAGGATTTGAACCCGCGCCTCTGGAATACCGTTCCAGCGCTCTGACCAACTAAGCCATTCGTTCTCACCGAGCTCCGTCGAAATTCTTATACGCTTGTTACAACTTATTTATGTTGTTAGCATCTCTGTAGGGAGATTTTTACAAATTTCCGCTACCCAAAGACAACTCGTAAGAATTATCGTTTGGCAAGAGAGAATACTATTTATTTTAATATTTTTACTATGTTTTAAAGTGTTATTCCACACTTAGGACAGAAAATACTAAACTTAAATTTTTAAAATTTTAAAAAGCGTATAAAAATTTTGAACGAAGCAGGATTTGAACCCGCGCCTCTGGAATACCGTTCCAGCGCTCTGACCAACTAAGCCATTCGTTCTCACCGAGCTCCGTCGAAATTCTTATACGCTTGTTACAACTTATTTATGTTGTTAGCATCTCTGTAGGGAGATTTTTACAAATTTCCGCTACCCAAAGACAACTCGTAAGAATTATCGTTTGGCAAGAGAGAATACTATTTATTTTAATATTTTTACTATGTTTTAAAGTGTTATTCCACACTTAGGACAGAAAATACTAAACTTAAATTTTTAAAATTTTAAAAAGCGTATAAAAATTTTGAACGAAGCAGGATTTGAACCCGCGCCTCTGGAATACCGTTCCAGCGCTCTGACCAACTAAGCCATTCGTTCTCACCGAGCTCCGTCGAAATTCTTATACGCTTGTTACAACTTATTTATGTTGTTAGCATCTCTGTAGGGAGATTTTTACAAATTTCCGCTACCCAAAGACAACTCGTAAGAATTATCGTTTGGCAAGAGAGAATACTATTTATTTTAATATTTTTACTATGTTTTAAAGTGTTATTCCACACTTAGGACAGAAAATACTAAACTTAAATTTTTAAAATTTTAAAAAGCGTATAAAAATTTTGAACGAAGCAGGATTTGAACCCGCGCCTCTGGAATACCGTTCCAGCGCTCTGACCAACTAAGCCATTCGTTCTCACCGAGCTCCGTCGAAATTCTTATACGCTTGTTACAACTTATTTATGTTGTTAGCATCTCTGTAGGGAGATTTTTACAAATTTCCGCTACCCAAAGACAACTCGTAAGAATTATCGTTTGGCAAGAGAGAATACTATTTATTTTAATATTTTTACTATGTTTTAAAGTGTTATTCCACACTTAGGACAGAAAATACTAAACTTAAATTTTTAAAATTTTAAAAAGCGTATAAAAATTTTGAACGAAGCAGGATTTGAACCCGCGCCTCTGGAATACCGTTCCAGCGCTCTGACCAACTAAGCCATTCGTTCTCACCGAGCTCCGTCGAAATTCTTATACGCTTGTTACAACTTATTTATGTTGTTAGCATCTCTGTAGGGAGATTTTTACAAATTTCCGCTACCCAAAGACAACTCGTAAGAATTATCGTTTGGCAAGAGAGAATACTATTTATTTTAATATTTTTACTATGTTTTAAAGTGTTATTCCACACTTAGGACAGAAAATACTAAACTTAAATTTTTAAAATTTTAAAAAGCGTATAAAAATTTTGAACGAAGCAGGATTTGAACCCGCGCCTCTGGAATACCGTTCCAGCGCTCTGACCAACTAAGCCATTCGTTCTCACCGAGCTCCGTCGAAATTCTTATACGCTTGTTACAACTTATTTATGTTGTTAGCATCTCTGTAGGGAGATTTTTACAAATTTCCGCTACCCAAAGACAACTCGTAAGAATTATCGTTTGGCAAGAGAGAATACTATTTATTTTAATATTTTTACTATGTTTTAAAGTGTTATTCCACACTTAGGACAGAAAATACTAAACTTAAATTTTTAAAATTTTAAAAAGCGTATAAAAATTTTGAACGAAGCAGGATTTGAACCCGCGCCTCTGGAATACCGTTCCAGCGCTCTGACCAACTAAGCCATTCGTTCTCACCGAGCTCCGTCGAAATTCTTATACGCTTGTTACAACTTATTTATGTTGTTAGCATCTCTGTAGGGAGATTTTTACAAATTTCCGCTACCCAAAGACAACTCGTAAGAATTATCGTTTGGCAAGAGAGAATACTATTTATTTTAATATTTTTACTATGTTTTAAAGTGTTATTCCACACTTAGGACAGAAAATACTAAACTTAAATTTTTAAAATTTCCCTACAGAGATGCTAACAACATAAATAAGTTGTAACAAGCGTATAAGAATTTCGACGGAGCTCGGTGAGAACGAATGGCTTAGTTGGTCAGAGCGCTGGAACGGTATTCCAGAGGCGCGGGTTCAAATCCTGCTTCGTTCAAAATTTTTATACGCTTTTTAAAATTTTAAAAATTTAAGTTTAGTATTTTCTGTCCTAAGTGTGGAATAACACTTTAAAACATAGTAAAAATATTAAAATAAATAGTATTCTCTCTTGCCAAACGATAATTCTTACGAGTTGTCTTTGGGTAGCGGAAATTTGTAAAAATCTCCCTACAGAGATGCTAACAACATAAATAAGTTGTAACAAGCGTATAAGAATTTCGACGGAGCTCGGTGAGAACGAATGGCTTAGTTGGTCAGAGCGCTGGAACGGTATTCCAGAGGCGCGGGTTCAAATCCTGCTTCGTTCAAAATTTTTATACGCTTTTTAAAATTTTAAAAATTTAAGTTTAGTATTTTCTGTCCTAAGTGTGGAATAACACTTTAAAACATAGTAAAAATATTAAAATAAATAGTATTCTCTCTTGCCAAACGATAATTCTTACGAGTTGTCTTTGGGTAGCGGAAATTTGTAAAAATCTCCCTACAGAGATGCTAACAACATAAATAAGTTGTAACAAGCGTATAAGAATTTCGACGGAGCTCGGTGAGAACGAATGGCTTAGTTGGTCAGAGCGCTGGAACGGTATTCCAGAGGCGCGGGTTCAAATCCTGCTTCGTTCA
This sequence comes from Eueides isabella, assembly GCA_019049475.1. NCBI lineage: Eukaryota > Metazoa > Arthropoda > Insecta > Lepidoptera > Nymphalidae > Eueides > Eueides isabella. The sequence continues at coordinate 176,031 of CM032401.1, forward strand.
AATTTTTATACGCTTTTTAAAATTTTAAAAATTTAAGTTTAGTATTTTCTGTCCTAAGTGTGGAATAACACTTTAAAACATAGTAAAAATATTAAAATAAATAGTATTCTCTCTTGCCAAACGATAATTCTTACGAGTTGTCTTTGGGTAGCGGAAATTTGTAAAAATCTCCCTACAGAGATGCTAACAACATAAATAAGTTGTAACAAGCGTATAAGAATTTCGACGGAGCTCGGTGAGAACGAATGGCTTAGTTGGTCAGAGCGCTGGAACGGTATTCCAGAGGCGCGGGTTCAAATCCTGCTTCGTTCAAAATTTTTATACGCTTTTTAAAATTTTAAAAATTTAAGTTTAGTATTTTCTGTCCTAAGTGTGGAATAACACTTTAAAACATAGTAAAAATATTAAAATAAATAGTATTCTCTCTTGCCAAACGATAATTCTTACGAGTTGTCTTTGGGTAGCGGAAATTTGTAAAAATCTCCCTACAGAGATGCTAACAACATAAATAATTTGTAACAAGCGTATAAGAATTTCGACGGAGCTTGGTGAGAACGAATGGCTTAGTTGGTCAGAGCGCTGGAACAGTATTCCAGAGGCGCGGGTTCAAATCCTGCTTCGTTCAAAATTTTTATACGCTTTTTAAAATTTTTTAAATTTAAGTTTAGTATTTTCTGTCCTAAGTGTGGAATAACACTTTAAAACATAGTAAAAATATTAAAGTAAATAGTATTCTCTCTTGCCAAACGATAATTCTTACGAGTTGTCTTTGGGTAGCGGAAATTTGTAAAAAATCTCCCTACAGAGATGCTAACAACAAAAATAAGTTGTAACAAGCGTATAAGAATTTCGACGGAGCTCGGTGAGAACGAATGGCTTAGTTGGTCAGAGCGCTGGAACGGTATTCCAGAGGCGCGGGTTCAAATCCTGCTTCGTTCAAAATTTTTATACGCTTTTTAAAATTTTTTAAATTTAAGTTTAGTATTTTCTGTCCTAAGTGTGGAATAACACTTTAAAACATAGTAAAAATATTAAAATAAATGGTATTCTCTCTTGCCAAACGATAATTCTTACGAGTTGTCTTTGGGTAGCGGAAATTTGTAAAATCTCCCTACAGAGATGCTAACAACATAAATAAGTTGTAACAAGCGTATAAGAATTTCGACGGAGCTCGGTGAGAACGAATGGCTTAGTTGGTCAGAGCGCTGGAACGGTATTCCAGAGGCGCGGGTTCAAATCCTGCTTCGTTCAAAATTTTTATACGTTTTTTAAAATTTAAAAATTTAAGTTTAGTATTTTCTGTCCTAAGTGTGGAATAACACTTTAAAGCATAGTAAAAATATTAAAATAAATAGTATTCTCTCTTGCCAAACGATAATTCTTACGAGTTGTCTTTGGGTAGCGGAAATTTGTAAAAATCTCCCTACAGAGATGCTAACAACATAAATAAGTTGTAACAAGCGTATAAGAATTTCGACGGAGCTCGGTGAGAACGAATGGCTTAGTTGGTCAGAGCGCTGGAACGGTATTCCAGAGGCGCGGGTTCAAATCCTGCTTCATTCAAATTTTTATACGTTTTTTAAAATTTAAAAATTTAAGTTTAGTATTTTCTGTCCTAAGTGTGGAATAACACTTTAAAACATAGTAAAAATATTAAAATAAATAGTATTCTCTCTTGCCAAACGATAATTCTTACGAGTTGTCTTTGGGTAGCGGAAATTTGTAAAAATCTCCCTACAGAGATGCTAACAACATAAATAAGTTGTAACAAGCGTATAAGAATTTCGACGGAGCTCGGTGAGAACGAATGGCTTAGTTGGTCAGAGCGCTGGAACGGTATTCCAGAGGCGCGGGTTCAAATCCTGCTTCGTTCAAAATTTTTATACGCTTTTTAAAATTTTAAAAATTTAAGTTTAGTATTTTCTGTCCTAAGTGTGGAATAACACTTTAAAACATAGTAAAAATATTAAAATAAATAGTATTCTCTCTTGCCAAACGATAATTCTTACGAGTTGTCTTTGGGTAGCGGAAATTTGTAAAAATCTCCCTACAGAGATGCTAACAACATAAATAAGTTGTAACAAGCGTATAAGAATTTCGACGGAGCTCGGTGAGAACGAATGGCTTAGTTGGTCAGAGCGCTGGAACGGTATTCCAGAGGCGCGGGTTCAAATCCTGCTTCGTTCAAAATTTTTATACGCTTTTTAAAATTTTAAAAATTTAAGTTTAGTATTTTCTGTCCTAAGTGTGGAATAACACTTTAAAACATAGTAAAAATATTAAAATAAATAGTATTCTCTCTTGCCAAACGATAATTCTTACGAGTTGTCTTTGGGTAGCGGAAATTTGTAAAAATCTCCCTACAGAGATGCTAACAACATAAATAAGTTGTAACAAGCGTATAAGAATTTCGACGGAGCTCGGTGAGAACGAATGGCTTAGTTGGTCAGAGCGCTGGAACGGTATTCCAGAGGCGCGGGTTCAAATCCTGCTTCGTTCAAAATTTTTATACGCTTTTAAAATTTTAAAAATTTAAGTTTAGCAGTTCCAATGTTGTTAGTTAACAGCACTTGTTGTTCAATTTAATTGAAGATAATTCAATTATGATACTAAAGAATAAAAAATACTCTTTCTTTCTTTCTTCCCCTTACTTGAGTCAAATAGTCCGACCTCAAGACCCTCTAGTTATCAATATATTGTTTTATTAAAAAAAGACTCACTTTTCATCTTCACGCTGCATCCCGCACGCGACAGGCAGACATAGTTCCGTTTCCCAATTTCTGCCAAATTTGAATGAAAGTATTAAATATTACTTGAGTTGTATTAAAAATAAGACAATGGATATCTGGCTAACAGCGCGCTAATGTTAGCTGGATTTACATATAATTGCAGGCCTCTCCCCGCCCACTCACCGTATCTCCCCCGACGTGGCCCGCGGCCCGCCATCGTGTTTTATGGTGACCCTGCTTATGCGCCTTTTATAAAATATATATTGTTTTCATATTATGACCCGTAATTTTGGCTATTTCCTTATTTATGTTTTTATGAAAACAGCTGGACCGGATTAACCCGAAATACATTGATGATTTATGACTATGAAGAGAAAATCTGAGAACCTAAGAGGCGGAACTCAACGACGTGAATATTTCACCTCCCACGTGCTTCAAACTTACTACGGTCGCGTTTACAGCCAGACCATTAAACAATAGAATATATCTTTTACTATTTTTAAAAAGTTATTCCACACTTAGGAAAGAAAAATACTAAAATCAAAAACGTATAAAAATTTGAATGAAGCAGGATTTTAACCTGCGCCTCTTGGAAACCATCCAAGCGATCTGATAAACTAATCCATTAGTTCTCACCAAGCTACGTCAAAATATGGGCTATTCACAACTTATTTACTTATTTAGCATCTCTGTAGGTATAGTTTTACAAATTTCCGCTAGCCAAAGACAATTTCCTTAGAATTATCGTAATCGTCTCTTAAATAAATTGTAACAAGCCTATAAGAACTCCAACGTAGCTTGGTGAGAACGAATGGCTTAGTTGGTCAGAACGCTTGGACGGTTTCCAAGAGCCGCGGGTTCAAATCGTGATTTTTTAATTTTATACGTTTCTAAATTTTGTAGAATATAACCTTTTTTTGAGTAGGTAAATATAATAAAATATTAAATAAAACCTTGTATAGTACCCGGTTGATATTGACCCAGTTTGTTTGTATGCAGTATGTTAAACCGAGAAACAAATAATATTATAACATATGGATACAGCATATTGTTAGCATTTAATATCTAAATGCAGTTTGCAAATGTCATGCAAAGTTTCAATAGCCACTTAAAATTCAACTTTTACTAGTAATCAAAAGTAAATGTTAGCTATACCCTGGATTTGAATTGTGCAGGGGACAGTGGGGGTAGTGGGCAACTGGCAACGACGCTACAATGGCGCCATTGCGACTGGGGCAGATTCAATCATCCTATTAGCTAAGTTCCACTGAAGAGAGCGGCTGCTTCAACATCGTGAGAATGTTCCGACGATACACCTGCTGCTTCAATAATAGAAATTACAATTATTTCCATTATCTTAACAATTTCAAGGTATTTAGTTGTTTTCATAAAGTTTAACGTAATCTTTAACTAATTATCTACGTTGCTCATGCGACAAGAGTTAATGGCTTTTTTGCAAGTTTGAATATAATATTTAATAGATCACTGACTAGCAAATGAGTTTATAAAGCGTCACCAGTTTACAGTCACGCCGGCGGTGTCGGTAATGAGACGATCGCTCAAAGCGTTCGTGATAAACGATTCACAGTAAGATATACTTAAATGTAACAAAGTCTTAATCCGCTCCCGAGGTATTACAATCGATCGCGAACCTCACAATAAAGTAATACTCGTACATAAAATGCAAATAGTTAACGAACTGCAATTCAGAACTAGGAATCGTCTTAACCGACCGCCTCCGAGTGGCAACTTTAATTAAACCTAACTTCTGAGATGACATCCCACTCAAGATAATTCTAGCCATGCACAATGTGCCAACGACACGGCAAACAGGGCTCTAATACACTGTAATAGAGGCTATGTCACCGGCAACAGCTGGTGGCAGGTTATTATAACTGTTGCTTAAATCTGAAACACGATCTCCGCTGTTCTGTTCCTGCAAAGGCGCAAACTCATCGACAATTACTTCATATCTATTGTGATGTGATAGTATAATCTACTCGTAGGATGGGTAACCACTTGTCCCCATTATAGGTAATATACTTTTTAGCTTCACGTTGTTTTTGAGGAAGGCAGAGGGAACTTGGGAAATTAGTATTAAGTCACTCCGTTACCATTAACATATTCCCATATTTCGGCTGAATTTCAGGCGTGTGTTTAGTGGCGGAACTCAACACCGCTTTGAATTGTATTCAGAGCCAACAAATCAAAACATCAAATATTTTCCTTAGCTTGAGCCCCTGTACCATGACAGTCTCTTGTCATCAAAATCTTATCTTATACTTACACTTTACATTTATTGTGATAGAATTTACAAAATTGACGAAAAGAATCATAAAACTTTACAAATGTTATACTTGACTACATTAAAACTTGTATTCAATAGGTTTATAGGGACTTTTGTGCATTTTTTTTAATAAATAAATGTAATTCAAAATGGAGGTCAAAAGTTTTTAATTTCTAAAGAAATCTCTTAATTCAGTGAATTCTTTTATGTAAATGACTGCGTTAGCATTTTTTATTCTTAAATTAAATAATTTAAATTTTCTTAAGCATTTTCTCTGCTTAAAACTTACATTAATGTTCGTTTTAGATCAACAATTTTATTTTAAAAAATATAAACGCAATTAAAAATAATATATTGTTAAAATGAAGAACTAAAATAAACTGTAGTGAGGATAAAGTAAGGACACGCAGCGTTAATTTATTCTCGCCTGTCAAAGTTATCGAAGTTTATATCATCCTTGAGGGCATCTCTGTGTAGGGATTTTGGTTATAATTTACATAATTGTCAATTCTGCGCCGACAATTAGCGTCCCCGCCATTACGGTAATTGCTTTTTTTCTTCTCGAAATAACCCTTTTCGTTTTAATTCGGCCTCATTACAACCGTCCATGAATGTTTTATTCAGAACAAAAATGATCCATTGGAATTTCATTACGATTTCTTGAGGAGCACTTTGTGTTAAGGTTTTGTTCATAATGATTTTGTTTGTTGAAATTTGGAACAGTGAAATATGTTCGTTTGTTTAGTGAAGAAGAGTCGTTGGTTCAATAACACATTTAAATTTTATTTATTAGGAAATGTTGTGGTGTAGGGGCACAAGTGTGTGACTGTAAACTTGACAGATTTTGGGTTCGATTTTCACTTGATGAGTTAAATATATAATATGTTTATTTTTTTTTCTCACGTAGTGCTTCAACGGTGCTTCAACACGTAGTGCTTCAACGGAACGAAGTGTCCTTATATGTGGTTTATAGTGTGAAGCAGATACACAAATGTTATTTAATTCAGAATGCGCAACAAAGAAAAACATATATTTGCAAAGATATTTGCCGGTTTTTATGTAGGTACTCTAATTATTTTCATAGTAAACGATCTTTTCAAGAAATTATGCATGATTTATCCCACAAAGTACTGTTAAAGCGAGCTGTAACTTCAAATCTGAAGTAAACTGTTATTGATATAGAGCAAGTTCTCTTCGGCCGATGCCATAAAGTTCTATTGGTTTTTCTTTGTTGCTTCAAGAAACAGCTGGTGTTTTCATTATACCTTTTATATTATTGCCGAGTCCCCGCTACGAACAGACAATGCAACATTACCGCCTAAAGATTATTACTCGCCTTTATACATTTTTGTAATGGCTTGTTCCACAGTAAAGTACGATAAATGATTGGTTATTAGATGCCCTTCCGCGTTCAAGATCCAGCGCCGTGTGGTACGAAGTCAGATCAGTTTTCAATTGGGGCTGATAACGGCACAAAATATTATATATATAGGGTATTGTATTGGTAGATTATTGTACAGGTAAGTACGAGTCGTAAATTATGTAACGACCGAGTGCCTGCACGGACTAGTGGTGTCTGTTACCAGCTTGAGGATTGTCGCCTACGATAAAATGCCAAATTAACATTTTCCGTGGCGTTGAATTCCGCCACTTAATAAGCAATGTCTCAAATCCAAATCAAATTGGCATAAAGTGTACTATGTTCCCAAGTTCCCTCTGTCTACCAGGTTACGTACGTGATTCAGCCAGAAGTTGCAAAAAATATGAAATAAACTTTTGTATTTTATGATACATCGTATTGGCAAAAAAAAACTTGTAGATATTAAACTACTGACCTGACACTCATCAAACATAGCTAAGAACAATAAGGCTTAAAGTTAAAAAAAACCACTCTCCAATCGGCTTATTCAAATCTAATTAATCCGGATACTTAAAAATCGAGTATTATTGATAACAGTAATTTTAAAATAATGGTGATTGTATTTTAGTTAGTTATGTTTATAATTCGTAAGCAGAGACGAGAAATTAACATTCGTATGCTGCAGGAAATGTGAAAAAAAAAATCTTTAAACCGTGACAAAGATAAATTGAGAAAATGTTTTTATTTCAAAACATAATATTTTAAAGTAATAACTTTATGCAGTATCATACATGCATATATCGCAACGTGCGCAGAGAACACCAACTCGTAGTATTAAGACGCTTAATTTATCCTTGTCTCGTCTCGTCGTCAAAGCGAGAGAATAATAATTATATATTCTAAAAATTTTTTTAGTAATAGAATGCTTTTTTAAGGTGATTTTAGACAAATTATATGAATCCCTATACATTATGGCTCAAGAAGCCGCCGAACTGACAGACTGGATGCGTGACGACGCCGGGGAGCAGGGGGCGTGGGCGGGCCCTGGGTGCCGCAAAAAATTGATAACGAAACTGAATTCTATCCTATTTAATAATATCTATGTAATTTTTAAGGTTTCTGTTTTTATTCAGCCTTCTATCATTACGGAAATTCGATACTTATTTAACATTGGCTTTCCGGAAGAAGACTTCAATATAGCCACTTATCAAACGTCATCTATAATTTCCCAATTTGTGATTTTTAATTTAATATAAGGATCTTATTTTTATTGAAGTTTAATTATCTTTTACGACTTCACATATATTTAATTATATATTTAATTTATTTTGTAAATTTACATTTAGTTTTTTAATTTAAAACGATTAGCTCATTAAGGCCATCATGGCACAGTCTATAAAGGTGATGCTTATGGGTTCGATCCCAACTTGAGGAAATAACATTGTTTTTAGTAGGCGTAGAGTTATCGGTGCTTTCCTGGTCCCGGGATCATGTCATGTCGACCTTTAATGAATTGCTTGCAAGGACTGAAGCAGAGAGCCTTCCTATGAATATTTTCTTTGATCAATCTATTAAAAATGTATGGATAAATTTTAGTAATTATTTTTCATATAGATATTTAGGGATTGGTGATTATTTATTCTTATAAAGCCGTAAAGAAAAAATATGAAAAAAATGTTATAATGTCCGAGGTGTGTAATATAAATGTTACTTATTTGCTTCTATTCTATTCCTTTATTAGTGCACTTTCGTAGCTACACGTTTTATATCTATTTAAAGAGAGCTTTTGACTGCGTTAAATTATGCCACTAATGAGTAGCTTTATAGGAGCGTGGTAGTTAAGGAGCTAAATGACTTATTGTTTAACTCTTTATCGTTTCTATTTGGTCGTATAGTTGACTATTGACTATGTTGTGGCTCAAAGGAGTTAGACCTGAGTTGGTTTTAGGGTCACGAATGCAATTACAACTCTAAGGGATGCTCATTTCATATTTATTTTCGTATCCCAAGATAAATTCGATAAGTCATTAATTCGATTCCACCACGTAAAACACTGTACGAATACCTCTGTCAAACTTGAAAGTGGGTAATTAAATGGTCGTGCTCGAAGCCTTCCCAGCTGAAGATGTATCAAAAGGTAAAAAAGGTTCGCCATAAGAATACATTTCAATACGACTCTCGAGTTTTGTGACAAGCTATCTTCCCTAACTTCTATTATGGACTTCTAACTATTTCAGATAAAGGAAGTTACATTTAATTGTTTGTGCTCATATCACAGCCACACCCTCCCCTGTCCCAGTCCCCTTTGCCTTGCGATCTTAATCAACAATACGGCTCCAGAGATCAAACACGTACGCTCCCAGTGATTACTGATTCATTTGTGTCTAAACGGCATAGGAATAGCAAATGAACGTAGAGTTATTGCAATTTCATTTAATAGAATAAAAAAAAATAAAAAAAATATTGCAATTTCTATTAATTTCTCAAAGGTTTTTTTTTTCTCTTTACATTTCTCTTTACACGTTTTATGTACAGTAGACGGAGGTAATGCGTTCTGCACTGAGTATGTTTCCCTAAGAAGTAGCGTAAGTAAACTCGTAGTGAGTTTCGATGTTTAACTTTTTCCAAATAAAAAAGTAAACCTAAAATTTTATGAACTAAATACAGGCAAATCGTGATCGTGGCAAAGGGACACAAGTGCGTCAGTGTAAACGCGAAATATCGTGGGTTCGATCCCCAAAATAAAATACGATATTCAATATTTTCAAATAAAATATTTTATGATATCATTTCTTAAGTGTTGCCACTCAACACGCAATGCCTCAAATTTGGCGAAAAGTGGGAAACAGAATGTTCTCATGTGTCTTAACACTAGATTCCAGAGTTCCGTCTACCTACTCTGCCATGTTTGGCATATATAGCGTGAAGATGAAAAAAATGTGTTTCTTTTGTCTTTCTCTTTTTTGTTCTGGTGTACAATAGGGCACAATATATATTAAAAATTAAAATCAAAACTCTAGTTAGATTTCCATACGTGATTGATAGTGTTGTTGTATTCGAAATAAATGTTTATTTTAAATAAATTGTATTTTATTTGCATTTCAAATTCATTGCTTTAAAAACTATGTCAGGCGCTGAATTGGACTTTAAAGTGCCATTTTGAACGTATATACGTTATTTGAAATCAAAACAAACAACATAGTTTTACATTTACAAACTGCAAATATAAAAACATCAGCGGCAACAGACCGTTTACAAGCGAGATGCATGTTGCTTGTTAAAATTATCATAAATCTACGTAGTATACTTTGTAAAAATGATAATATGTATATACAATTATACACAGACAAGCGGCCAAAACGTGGTTTCGTCCGTTTAATCTTATTTTAATATAATAGTTTGATAAGATAAAGTGAATGCGGAACTCAACGCCACGCTTTGCCCTGTAACCAGAGCCAAGAAATGAAAACATTAAATAAATAATTTGAAAATATTAAATATTTCATTTCCTCGAGTGGGGTTCGACCCCACAACCTGTACACACGCACATGTGCCCCTGCGCCACGACAGACCTTTTTTATTTATTATGAGATTTGAAACGACCACGATGGAGGTAGTGAAAGCCGCTTTTTCGGTTTTCGATAGTAAATATACAAAATGTGTATTATATAGTTATTTTAACCTAGGTATATTCTTTATTGAATTTGCAGATAACACTACTACTTCTTTTACTAATAAAGGGCTTTTAATTTAATCCTGAGTACACAGAACTCGGCACTCACATAGATGTCCGATTATTTTGTACGTTAAGTCGAATATGACGCATCATAAAATATTCTTATCGCTGTGTGATCCCGGTCACACAGTTAGCAGGCTGCTGTACACGTTGGTACTGGTGGTTTTTTTTTTTTTATGGAAAAGGCAAGGCAAACGAGCGTACGGGTTACCTGATGGTGAGTGATCACCGTCGCCCACGGCCCCGTGTAACACCAGGGGAGCTACAGGTGCGTTGCCGGCCTTTGAGGTGTAGGTAGACGCGCTTTTTGAAGGTACCTATGTCGTATCGACCTGGAAATACTGCCGCGGGTAGGCCGTTCCAGAGATGCATGGTGCGTGAAAGGAAATTCCTACGAAACCGCACAGTAGTAGAGTGCCACGTATCCAGGTGTTGTGAATGGTATAGTAACTTGTGGCGGACTGTGCGGTTAGAAAATTCGGCGGCAAGCCCAACCAAGCCTTGAACCAAGTCAAACATTTCTCCAGAACACTCCCCGTGATAAATGCGGTAGAGAACGCACAGTGAAGATACGTCTCTACGCAAAGCCAAAGTGTCAAGCCCCTCACAGATCATTGGGTCCCCAACGATTCGAACGGCTCTACGTTGTACGCGATTAAATGGTTCAAGCTGATACTGGGGTGCACCAGCCCAGAGGTGAGAACAGTATTCCATATGAGGCCGAACCTGGGCCCTATACAGGGCCAGACGGTGTTTTGGCGTGAAATACTGTCTCGCTCTGCTGATGACCCCCAGTTTCTTCGAGGCCAATGGTGGTGTCGTAAGAGGCGACTAAAGGACGTGTGGGAGAATCATATCACCAGCAAAGGCAACACATATCGCAGAACATCAGGATAACGTCTCGTTAGGCCCTAATAGTTAGTTTTTCACAACATTTTACTCATCCTATTCCTGGGGGCCAGTTTGTTTTTCTTCAAAAGATCTTAGTGTCTATGCTGCTGCTGTTGGTTCTCTAAGGCATAAAACTTTATGTTCCTAGCTTTCTTGTACCTATCCACTGATAGGAAAACGAGACGTTATAATAACCCTTTCTTTAATAACCCTTTCTGTTTATTTTTAGTTTTCATAGCTCAGTATTTAATTTCACTCATCCTTTGCATAAATCAAATAAATTTAACTTAGCTTCACACTGTACCCTAATGTGTACGACGGTCTCGACATACCACTTTCGCCTCGTCTACTGTTATCAAACTTTTCCAATATGCCCTCCGGGAGGTCCTCATGCTTTTTACGTGACTTTCCTCTAGTATCATAGATACTACGTTTTCGTAGGTCAAGTGACTCACTCACTTTGCCTTCATAAATCTTTTTGCGATTCTTTCATCACTTATTCGCTGGACGCGCCTAAACCACCTGAACACATTCTTCTTCTCTCTCACTGTGACATCATACTATTGACAGTACCTAATATTCTGTGCATATCTGCATTGGATATGCGATCAGCAAAACTGACTATTCAACAGTGCCAAACACATTGTTGCACAGTTTTCATCTTTTTTACATTCGTCTTCTACAAATCAAACAATCAGCAGGATAAGATTTTGATAATATAAAACATTGCTTTTTTTTACTTTTATCATTTCTGAAGAGAAAACTGTATAGGTACATATAATATTTTTATTATGTGACATAAGTAATTTTGTGGGGTTTCTTTGCCTAACCTTTCTACATATTTAATTAACTTTACATTTCACATACATATGTATGTGAAATGTAAAGTTAATGAAATATATTATAATATACACATTCTGAACAAGTATAGATAAAGGTTTTTTAGTTTCAAGTGCAGGATATGCCTGCACATGGTAAGGTAGTCAGAGGAACTTAATGTATTATTACTTGTTCTTTTTCTTCGGGGATTGAATCTACAACCCATCTCTATTGCAGACGCACGTTTGTGCCTCTGGGCCACGACATACCTCACAATAAAATTTACAATTATTAAAAAACACTTTCAGATCAAGCCGTCGCACATCGCTAGTAAAATAATATGCAGAAAGTTCAAAACGCCGGCGTTCTTGAGTAGAATAAGCTCGCGCTCGTGTAAGACGACGGCAGCGCGAGGCGGCGGTACTCTGAGGTGCGCGGTCTATCTCTTACAGACAATGTGCAAGTAATTCCAACTAACAAAATGCAATATTCGGCCAAAATATTACTAAAGTTTACTTCACTTATTTGAGAAATCTTAACGAGTGTGGAACTTCAAGGTATGAGTAAGATCAGGATGAAAAGTTATCGTTGTGGATTGTTACTGGATAATTCATTTAATTTAGCATTATTTTTCAGTTTCAAGCTGTATACTGCATATAGTAAGGTAGGTAGAGGAAACTTGGGAACCTAATGTAAGGTACTCCATTTCTACTAAGTTTTGTTCTGTGGCGGAACTCAACCCCTTATGTTAATAATGGTATGCACCCATTTTGTACTAAATTAACTAAAATTAAGAGTTTTTGATAGTTTTTATCGGATACGTTTCTTTATTTGTATTGCAAGTATTTACGTCTTACCAAATTTTATAATTATAGGTCAGCATATTTTATTTAATATACTATTAGACATTGTACTGAATTGGTTTTCGAATCCTCTTTTTATTATGAAAAAGTATAAAAGTTTGTAATGTTGTGTAACAAGGGATGTGTTCCATTCCTCTGGATACTCCAGAGGTATTATTTTTTTAATAATAACAATTTAGGCCTGTCGTAGTGCAGCGGCACAAGCGTGGGTCTGTAAACGACAGGTTTAGTGTTCGATCCACACCCAAGGAAATGAAATATTTAATATTTTCAATTTAAATATTTAATGTTTTTATTTTCTTGCTCTGGTCTTTCAAGGCGAAGCGCGGAACGGAAGTGAATCAGAATGTCTTAACACTAGGTTCCCAAGTTCTCTCTGCCTACCCTGCCGTGTGCGGAATGCAGCGTGAAGCTGAGTTGAGTTAAAGAGTTAATATGAAAAATGTAAAAGTTGTTTACTTAGCGTGATAATATTGTTACTATTTTGATTAAATATTGCTACAGTTTATTTTATTATAATCCATTGAAATACTCTAAACAAACATGACTTTATACTAAATGTAATTTTGGTCTTAAATATATGGGTGTAACTTGATCGACGAATTGACGGTATTCTTGGGATAGCTGACCTCCGTAAATATTCATTTCACTCCATGTATGTTTAACAACTTTGAGTAGTTCAGCATATAATTAGAAGTTTATAGTTTTCGATCAAATCAGAAGTGGAACGGAGTGCCTTAACAGTAGGATCCTAAGACCCAAGATCCCCTCTGCCTACCTTGCCATATGTGGGATACAGCGTGAAGCTGAGTGAATAAGTGAGTGATTAAATCAGAATTTTGAAGAACATTGGCAAACTTGATAATATATACGCTCGTGATTATTTTCATAATGTGTAACTATCGTTCTTCAAATATTAGAAATATAGTTAAAAGGAAAACCATTTTTACTAAATAATTCAGCAAATTTGAATAAAAAGATTAATCCTTGAAAATTTCAAAAGGCTAATCACGAAGCAGTAAAATATGCTAGTAATATTACGAGATTTTTCTTAAGTAAAACCGGTTTGTTTAGATATTTATCTACTTGTCGCTATGTTGTTGTGATATCTATATTTAACATTTAGGTAATATGTTGTTAAATTGTTGTGACACTAGGTTCCCGGGTTCCCTCTGCCTACCCTACCTCGTGCGGGATACAGTGTGAAGCTAGTTAGTCGTTTATCGTAGGTACTAGGCAATATAAGAAGATAAAAATAATATAAAAATGTATCCTTCCTCCTCCTCCTATAAAAATGTATCCTTCGAGTGGTTTTTTTGTGCTAAACAAAATAAGCAATATTATTTTATGGCTACCAACTACAGCTATCAAAAAATATATTTTTCAAAATAAATTTATTTATTTTGATTTCTATCCACAATAAAATAAATGAATAATGGAATGAAATGAATGATTGACAGAATATGTGTGATAACATCAGGTCTGTAGTAGAGCGGTCTCTAGTAGCGTTCACAACGATCGTAGTAAGTAATCTCGAAGGAGCGCTATAAATTTCGTTGAATCGCCCCGTGACTTGTAGCCCGCAGTAGAGACCTGCTGACTTGTAACTTTGATCGATCACCTTCTTAATACATATAAAAACTGGTTCAAATGTTATTTACGACTTACGTTATTAATAATATTGTTTATTATTTAAATAGTGATAAATATTACCAAAATTTACAGTTCAAGATGATCATGGCTTTCGATTAAAAAAACCATACTGAACACGCCCCGGTGTCATCAACAGACACACACACATAGGCTTATAACTCGAGAAGTGTTATACTCTTATGAATCGGAGGTTAAAAGTAATGGTTACAACTTTAGCATAAGACGTAGCTATAACTGGTATGACCATTTGTTCAATGTGATTAATTTCATTATTCTATATATAAAAAAAATATTTCATTTTTCCGAACTGAATATATCGAGTTCTCTCACTCATCATGCCTTGAAAACAGGAAAAAAGCTTAGCAGAGGAGACAGAATGCCTTAGCACTAGATTCTTTCCGCCTGTATGAAGTAATAACTGCTGTAAAGTCATAAAAAAATGTTATTTACGTATAGTAATCGAGTGAACTTGCCAATGGCCATGTTCTCTGACAACTCATAGGCGGGTAGTAGGGGATTGGGGCGTCGACTGCGGGAGTGTTGGCCGCCGTCCATACATATATACATACAAACATATATTCACTGTATTTTTTATCACCGCGGCAACAGAAAATTTATTCTAATTTTTACGCTCCCAAAAACTTTTTAATTAAACGTAGCGTTGGTTAATGCGGTTCAAGTGGACGTATAACCTTTGTGTACAACAGGTATATATAGTATAATATGTAACCGTTATTATTACATTTTTTTTTACTTTATCCTGTATCCATATGACAGAGCAGGAAGAAAGACCTTAGTGTTAGGATACTGTTTTCCTATTAAAACAGTTTTTTTCTCCACTTTTCGTTAAATTCTGAAGGCATATCTTCTAAGCTGAGAAAGGAAATATAGATATTAGATATTTCATTTCCTTAGTTGGGGGTCGAACCACAACCTGTCACGTTAATCGCATGTGCCCTTGCGCTACGACTGACTTTAATTATCATGATAAATATATCTTTAATGTTAAATGATTTATATATGTGCTGTTTATGTTGCCGTAGTAGAACCAAAAATAGTATTTTTTTTCTGGTCTGTATGTAAGCAGAAGCTTATCTGTTTATCTATGTGTTTGTACGCCCAAATATAAAAAAAAAACGGCTAACAAGATCTAAATATAATTGTAATTTTTTTGTTTATTTTATTTTAATCGGTTGGTAAATAAAAAAGTAATGTTAATTTACAATATTTACTTTTATAAAATTGCAATAATACATTTATAATTTTGAAATATAATTTTTAAATGTGTAGATATTGTCTTAAAAGGGAAAATATTATTAGAACATGAAAGTTATTGAGATAAGTTAACAAAAATGTGTAATCCAAGCGGTCGAAGCCGCGAGTTGGTCGCTAATCTAATTTTATTTCATACCACGAATAAGAGAGAAGTCACCGCATAGGTGATGGTATAATACATTCGTAAATCTCATGTAAACAAGGCGAAATCCAGATAATATTTTTTTGTAAATCCGAGCTCTTCAGATAATCCTGGCTATTAAATTCAAACGAGGTCGCAGTGTTGCCAGCACCGCTACAAAGCGAAACAAACGGCTTCACGAACAATGCAAAAAGCCGGAGCGTTGTCGTCGGACAGCGTGAGGGACGGTAATAGAGACGTACACGCTCTTTACAACTCTACCTAGCATTTCGTCTGTAATTCTATGGGGGTAGAGTCGTCCGGTTTGTGCTAACTGCTTCATTATGAATATAGATAGATTTTTGTTTTAATTTTTGAGGTTTTAATTTTTTCTTAATTCAAATCACTTTAACAACGAACCAGTAAATTTGTTTAATATCCTACAAGTTCATTGCATATCCTTAAAAAAATAATGCGTTTATTTTGAGACTGCGTTCAGCTTGACGAAGAAACCGTGCTGGAGTAGTTGTATCTTAAGTCAATTTTCAATTAAATCAATTAATTTGCAGCACAACCAAGTGTGTAACCGATATGTAATCGGAGTAAAGAGCACAGCGCGGCGGGGCACGGGCACCAGGCATCAGGCACCAGTCACGAGGCGGCCGCCGCTACGCGATTAATTATGGGCTTAGGCTTATTAATTATATCATTATCGGAACATCTACTACCAGCAACTATTGCGTTTCATTAGGATTAGTGTTTTGAGTGATTACAGCTGTAAATGATTAAAACCGCGGCCCGATATTTACGTTCGAAGCTTTGGTCGTTAATAACGAATCGTGTTTTGAATTAGGAAATATAAATAATTCTGGCAATCCCTCGATTAATTATATAGTAATTGTCATGTGAATTTAATTATATTTCATAAAAACGTGCAAGTTTGCGTAATTGGAAATATCATACCCAATTGGAAAATAATGATCTGGCCAATCTCTCTCTCTCTCTCTCTCTCTATCCGTCTATCTATCTATCTATTTATATATATTCGTCATTTCTTTGCTCAAGCTATGTCTCAAAAATTGGAGGGACAGTGTCTGTACACTACGTTCCCTTTGTTATACAATTTGATGACATTAAAGGAAAAAAAAACTACAAACTTTACAGAAAGAACCTGGGAATCAGAAACCGTTAAGATACTTCCATTTCCCGTTTTCTGCCTATTTTTTGTGGTACGGCGGTGGTACTTCCGAGTGAGAGGTGTTTTCCGAATGGAGAGGTGGTTCCCGAGTTCCCTCTAGCTCTGTATAGACACTCCGTTCCGTTCCCTACTTATCGTAAAATTTGAGGTATTGCATGTGTGTGATTTTAGTTGTTGAGTAGCAGAACTCGACGCCGCTCTTTAGCTTGTTACCAGGGCGACGAAATCGTTCGACGTGTTTATATTAATACACTTGTGTCCTTGCGGCACCATGTACACAACTATTAGATAGAAGAAGATTTTAATAAAATCGATTTTAACGAAACCAAAAGAAAATAATTATAAATTTTCGATTTACCATATATTTTAATGTGTTATACATACAATTCATACTTGACGATTATAAAGAAGCAGTCATAAACGAGCACTGTGCACATAAATCAGTCCCCTGGCGTCGCTCCAAGGAAATTTCAGTGGACTTCGCTAAGGGCTATCGCTTCGAGAAGGCAACTCGTTTGTTTGGATTTACTGAAGAAAGAATTTAAGTGATAATAGAGCAATAAGATGTAGTATTATGATTAGTGAGTAGTCGTAGCGAGATCTGTTTAGTTTTTATTGCTTTATTATTTATAGCTTGCAAAAGGCACTAATGCGAGGGGTTGTCGGTTCCATTCTTAGTAGAGGAAATTAAATGTTTAATATTTTTATTTCCTCTTTTTGTTAGCTAGACAAAGAAAACTTAAGTGTTTTAATGGGAACGTCTTCACACTAAATTCTCAAGTAGCTACAAAAATATGATTTCAATAAAAGTGAATTAAAAAATTGTTATCATACAAGAAATGAATAAGCATTTTTTCATATTAAACGAAAGAAACTTAATGCAGTGCTCGTCTTGATACTAGAGTAAAGAAATAAAAATAAAAAATATCACCGCGCTAGAATCGAACACACAACTGTAAGGTTAGAGACTTTGCCGATGTCTCACGACCGTTCTTAATGGTACATATTAGAAGAAATTATTTAAATACATAGAAAAATATATTGAAAATAATGAATTAAAGCAATATTTTTCGTTCCATATAATGTCTCTATATTGGATACGGAAACATTGTATGTATATAAAACACAAGTTGTAAGCAGTTTTTCTAGACGAGATGCAGCTGTCAAAGAAAACTAAACGCAGTAATACAAAAATTACGATCAATGTACAATTATGCTACGACACCTCAATACATAACCACTATACAACAAGGAAAATTTAAAAAAAATATTCTTCGAACATGAAAATGTTTCCTTGGCAAGTTTTCCGAAACTCTAAAAAAGTAAAATAATGGGCAGGTTGAGTTGAGTACGTCGTACGAGTATATGAAGCGTTTCCACTAATCTCGAATACTTGTGTACAAGAAGTGGCCCTGGAGGAGCGCCGTTACTCGAGGCTATCAGAACCACGGCCATAATAAACGATCCTACTGAGAGTTTGCTCTCAGTCTTTAAGGCTTTGAGTGTACATGCAGCTTCGCGTTGCTGAGCTATACTATACCAGTACTGGAGAAATATTGTCCTTTCCTTTATATATAAGGCATCAGGTGTGTACTTGTGGTTTCTTATTAAATCTTTTTAATCACTTCTATTGATCTAAATATAAATACGAATACTGCTATTTAAATAAAGGACACACTCATCTAATATCTCTATATAGTATTCATGTTTGTACCGTACACTGTATTGGTTATGATACGATTGTGTATAGTTAATGTAGTGCATTATTTACCTATAAATAAACCTAGGTATTATATGTTGATAAATTGCAGTAACTTTCTGAGGGAATAGTACCTACTGTACGCCGTAATACGGGCCTCCTAGTACGGCGACAGTGGCATCCACATAAATTGTATTGAGCTCATAAATAATACATAAGTAAATATGTAATACTAAAGAATAATATTAACTTTGTATTTGAGCTTACAAAATAAAATATGAATCATAATATGAAATAAATATGTTTCTATTTAGTATTTGTTTATTCTCAACATACCGATCCAAGCCAAACTACTCAATATTCATATAATCATAAAATTACCACATTATAATAAACTAAAACGTACGTACAGTTATAACATTACGCAATTTCAAAGATAAAAAGGCAGTTGTGGAGTATTCTGCGTCCCGACGCGGTCCGTCGACAGCGTCGTGATATGAACCTCCCCGGGCGGCAGTAAAAACACAAAAAACTATGTCGTGTTGGCCTGAAGCCTGAGCCAGACCGCGCTGTCCTCGTGTCTACAACGATGAAACTGATGATTAATATTTTTTTATGTCTCATATTGGATATTAGCTGTTTTTATAAATGAGTAATTTTAGTACAAATAATTTAGAAATGAAAATAAGACAAAATTAAATTGTATTATGATAACAGAAACGAATTTTTCACACTTCATTTCTCCACTTTCCACCGAATGGCGTAAGAGGTGGAACTCAACGCGGCATTCTACATTCTCAAAAATATATAAAACTTTAATATTTATTTAGCTAATTAAAAACTTTAATAAAAACAGGACATAAATTATCAAACTGCCCAAGTTTGCGCAGATAAGTTTAAAGTTGTAAGCTCATTAAAACTGTGAAACAATGGAAATAAAATATTATCACAACAAAATGCAATTATTTCGCCATATTGACGTAACTTAATCCAAGTACAATTTTTAATCCCTATCAAATACCAAGCTGACACAACACTTTTACGTAATACCTAGCGAACTATCATTTGAAAAATAAAAAAAATAATATATATATATATATATATATATATATATATATATATATATATATATATATATATATATATATATATATATATATATATATATATATATATATATATATATATATATATATATATATATATATATATATATATATATATATATATATATATATATATATATATATATATATATATATATATATATATATATATATATATATATATATATATATATATATATATATAATTAAGAATGACCTGCTTGTCGTGGCGCAGGGGCACAGGCATGCCACTGTCAACGCGACAGATTGTCGGTTTGATGCCCACTAGAGAAAATGGAATATTTAATATATTAAATTTAAATAAATCCAATAATAATTTATGAATGTTTTCATTGCTTCACTCTAGTAACGAAGCAAAGCGCGGTTTTTAGTTCCGCCGTTCAACAAGCAATGCCTCAAATTCGGCGGAAACTTGGGAAATAGAATGGAATGTTATAACACTAATTTTCAAAGTTCCCCCTGCTTACCCTGCCATGTGAAGGGTACAGCGTGAAATAGAAAAAAAAATAAATAAAAAAAACCGTAAGAAAGGTAAGAATTTCGAGATTGTAGGTCAAAGGTGCAAATTTAAGTTTGCGGGCGTAAGAACTTATTTTATATATTAATCACAATTATGAGTTTGAACTAGTTTTTATTGTGTTACTAAACCTCATAATTGTATATATATGGGAAATACTTTGAAGGTTGTGACACGAAAAATAAAGCAAACACACTTAAAATTCCATCATCTTTTAACAATTTTGTTTTTCTATTACCTACTTATACGTTTTCACTTTTCGGGATGTACTGTATAAGAATATTAAAAACAGTGTGCTTATAAAATATAACTTAACAATATTCAGGATAGCATTATTCAACGACTAAACATGACAAACTTTGTAGATGGTTAACTAAAGCCGTGGACCAACAAACTTGTCGTCCGAGATCATTTCATCGTTCTGGGAGTCTAACTTTTAATCTAAGTGCTAAATTAATAACTAATTCAATCAAAATTCTGCGGCAGCTACAGTATTCTGAGTTACTACTTGTATTGTAAGACTGGGATGTTTCATAACCAAAATAATTTTACCTATTTGAAGCAATGGGAACATTGTTGTACAAACTGTGGTCGCCGATTCGTTTCCAAATTTTTAAAGTAAAATAACGTTAAGGTGACTAAAACGGGCTGAAAATGACGAACGTAGTCTCCACACTAGTCTTTCTGTCTGCCCTGATATTTGATATTGTGACTAAATGTTTAAATAAATAAACTGATTAATATATCACATGAATGTCCTTTGGAGCGTATAAATATTCTAATGATTAAGGCGAAATTTACATTGAACGTTATCTGAATCATATGCAATGAACGAATATAGACTAAAGGTTTATGAAGGCTGTGTAAAAACGTGTAAATTGAAGTCCTTTCGGATGGGGCTGACTGGGGCAACGAGAGGCTCATAGGGGCCGATTGGGGTGGATTTATACAGACTGGGGGATACGAGGCGCCGCTACTAACCGTCATGTCCCGCGGCGTGACGTGATGATGGCTCGTCGGTAATTAAGTGTCCCGTCAATTGTACTTGCTTGCTCGTCGAATGTTATTGGATACTCCCTAATGAAATAGCGGTTATTTTGAAGTCGTTAGCTTTTTAAAGGCTTTCAAATTATGCTTTAATTTTGTCGATTTTTTTGTTTATCGTGTACTGAATTAGTTAGATTAAATCTTTTTGTGTAACTTTATTTCATTTAGATTAATTATTATCAATGTATCTGAATTTATTGAATGCTAGCGTCCCGCACGCGCCTTCATCTGCTCGAATTATACTATTTTTGAAGGAAAGTTGCTAAATTATATTAGTGACAACTGCAATTTAATCTGGTTGCCCGTTTTTGAGATTAGCGACAGACAAACAGATACAAGAGTACTATTTTGGGCCTATTGCATTTATAAAGGTTTCCTATAAGATTTTTTTAATACGTTGTGCAGATTTATAATAAATATAGTAATATTATATGCTATCTGCGCCACGACAGGATTCGACATTAAGACTCACGGTCTATCTCCAGCGGGGTAGCCAGAGAAAACGGAAGGTCAAACGCTACGGTCTCGTTATACCTCTATTGCGTCGTCCACTGTCATTGATATCTCCATACAAGTCCTTTGGAGGATCCTCATGCAGCTATG
Organism: Eueides isabella; assembly: GCA_019049475.1. Lineage (NCBI taxonomy): Eukaryota > Metazoa > Arthropoda > Insecta > Lepidoptera > Nymphalidae > Eueides > Eueides isabella. Next base: position 197,956 of record CM032401.1, read on the forward strand.
CTGAAATTTCGTCGTCTCATCAATGCAGCTTTGGCACGGTTAACTCTGTTACTGGCAGCAATACGCCTATCCACATCCATTCCTTATCTCCTCTACTAAACATTCTTCTCAGATTTACCGCTTCATTCACTTCATTCATATTTAGATATAGTTTATAAGAAAATGACATCATTATTACACCAAAGGCAATACAGCGATGTATCGTTGAGATTGATAATGTTTTTTTGAAACTGCAAACAGAATTGGATTTCAAGGTACATTTCATACGTCTTTTGAATGGCAGAACTATCCAATGAGCGCTCAGTAGCCACTGGCCGGGTATGATGCATGGTAATACCCGAGCTCGGAGCCCAACTTTCAATTGAAGCTGGATGGAAACAACAATTATTGAAAGTACGGTGTGATTACAAGTTGCGCCACTCCTCGCCTCGCCTGGACCGCGCTACTTGTTCCAATCGACGTTTCATTAGAGCGGTTGGTTTTCAACGACGCTGTAAAAGTGAGTGGTAGAGACGAACCGGACCCGATAGAAGTATCTTCCACACTTTCGTTAAGTTTATAAGATTTTCTTTTTGTGATTATACATTTTATTATACTTATGATATTTTAATAGGAAAAACTAATTGATTTCTATTAAATATCACCTTCAATATAGGTTTAGTTTCCCACACAAAGCGGAGTAGGCAGAGCGAAACGGGAAACCTAGTCTTAAGGTATTCCGTACCCATGAAGACGCTCCCGTCTCTCACTTTTTATCAAATTCTAGAAACATTCTTGAAACGCACGCCATTATTAAAAGTAACAGACATTCATATACTTTATTGTACTAAACAGGTAAAAAAGAAATAGTAACATGAAAAGAAAAGTGTACAAAGGTGGACAGTGGTATTCATTGGTATTTTACTAACTTAATTATAATTCTTTTTACTCATATCTTATGACAAGATTATTCTAACTTACTAATATGGCATATTGTTTAATATATTTATGTCACTTAGTCATGGCCATTAACAATATCTTTTTTGCTTCAAGCTGTATACCGCATATATGTAGTATCTGGAAACCTTATCTTAATTAATTCAGTTCCTATTAGGACTAGGGGCTGACTTTCCGCCGAATTCTGGAGCCATTGCGTATTGCGTGACGGAACTCAACACCACGTTTTTGCTTTGTTACCAGAATGAGGAAATATTAGGTGTTTTATTTAATCAATTCAACAAATCGAACCCACAACCTGTCGCGTTTGTACGTTCAGTAACAATATTAGTATAATAAAATCTATTTATATAGGAAATGTACAAAATATTAAATACTAAAGGATTTTAGAGCTGTTATTACGCTTATACTCTGTTTACTTTCGTCCACAAACTAATCCTTACAAACTTGCGACGTCCACGTTTATCGTGAATCGATAACAGCGTTTACCGCACTGAGGTGTAGAGTGTCGGAGTGTCGGCGTCGGGGTGACACTCCGACAGGCTGTCAGTGTCAGGTGTCAGTGTCAGAGGGTAGGGATACTGGAGGTACAACAACTGAAAAACCTACGCTCGAAATTTGATCAAAGTTCTTTGTTTTTTTCCTGTTGGAAGTTCATCTTACTTTTATCTAATGGTTGGCTTCATCATTCACTTAGCTTGGTATATTTTTTTATCCCTATTAAATATCAAGTGGACTCAACATTTTTACACTAATCTCTACACTAGGTTCCCAAGATTGCTTTGCCTACCCCGCCATGTGCAGGATACAACGTAAAGTGAAAAAAATATATAATATGTGATACTTGTAGACACTTGTATTTGTACTTGTATTATCGGATTTTATATCTTCTTTCATAAATATTAACGCTTAGAACTGAATAATTTAAACTACTTAATAAAATCTCAGTGTTTCTTACTTACCTTTTACACTACTTATATAATAAATTGTAAGCCACGAGCTGAAGACACCCGGCAGTGATAAATTTTATAAAAACAAGTCATCTTAGTAAAAATGCAGTGCAAATTGCGGAACGGTGTGTACCAGAACACAGACTCATATCTTTCAGTTTTGCTTTACTTTATACCTCGTAAACCTGAAACACTGTATTTTATTCATATTTTTGAGAATTTTGTCTTCATTTCAGTCAGTCGGGTGTATTTATGTTATTTTTCATATAAATTTCTTGTTCCTTGAGTGGCGATAGAATATTTTTGAATATTCTTACATAACTTGTTGTTCTTTAAAAGTGTCCCTTTTATAATAATTTCTAAAGACTGAAATTTTAAAACAAAGGTTATTATAGGCACAAGGGCGCTAGTGTGTGACTGTAAAGGCGACAAGTTGTCGGTTCGATGCCCGCTCGAGAAAATTAAACATTAATTATTTTAATTTCTTCACTCTGGTAACATGACAAAGCGCGGCGTTGAGTTGCTCCACTCAACACGCATGCCTCAAACATTCAGGGGGAGTAGAAGAGAGCGGACTGAAGTGTCTTAACATTAGGCCCACAAGTTCCTTCTGCTTACCCGTCCATGTGTGGGATACAATATGAAACTATAATATAAAAATGTAATGTACTTTATTTTCATCATTTATTGAAGTTATATTGGTATTAGACGCTTTTGCGTTTTCCTTCGCAGAGGCCAAACTCCAAACATAGTTAAGAATAAATCAGAACAAAGGCTTTTAAGCTAACAATGTGCGACAACGATACTAATTACTTATAGGTATGTTGGCTGTTGTTATATCACTTAAATAGGTCACTATACAAAACAAAGCGAATAGAATAAATATATCTATACAATAAATATAAAGAATCGTAATATAAAAAGTTGGGAACGGAAATGGAACGGAGTGTCTTAATACTAGGTTCCCAAGTTTTCTCTGCCTACCCTGCTATGTGCGGGATACAGCGTGAAGCTGCGAGAGAGAATATTAGGGTTAAGTACTTCAAAAGAAAAAAGAACGAAACCCTTTCGTTCTGTTTTCCGCCTTTCCCTTTTCTTTCCACACCATATATATAGAGATCACATGGAGGCTTAGGCGCTAAATTATTAGCAGTTATTCAGGTCTACTGTCACTTGTAGCACAGAAAACATTATTTTTTGTTGCATTTGTTTATTTCAGCTTCACGCTGTATCCAGCACATGGCAGGGTAGGTAGGGGGAACATGGGAACCTAGTGTTAAGACATTACGTGTTTTGACACTAAGTTCCCATGAACTTGAGGCATTGCGTGTTGAGTGGGGGATCTCAACGCACCAAAACCTATCGCGTTTATTGCCACACGCTTGTGCCCCCGCGCCACGACAAGTGGCGATGAATGTGCATTTTGTTGCATCTTGTATAAAAATGCAGCACCCGTTGAAATTTGGAAAGAAGTAGGAATTTTCAGAAAAAATCGAAAAAATTATCAATAACTGATTTAATACAAAATGGGACTGAAAACTTAAGCTTGTGCTGTTTTATAAGTTGTAAGTCTTTTTGACATACAAACCTGACATTTATATGAACCTTAGTGAACCAGTCCGATTCGCTCTTGCTCAATTTCCTTAGCTGCGCTCTCCTCCGCACACATCATAGTAAGCAGACTGGAATAGTGTTAAGACACTCTGTCCTTATAAGTACACCTCACACTTCACTCTCCCTCAAACAGTTGAGGCATTCTATTATTAGTACGTTTCTGTGGCCATTGCACAGACACGTGGATAAATTACAAGTATTATAATAAAGCTTCAATAAACATTTAGTTTAACTATTTCAGTCTAATCATCACAATCTTCGGTAGTATAGTGGTAAGTATCCCCGCCTGTCACGCGGGAGACCGGGGTTCGATTCCCCGCCGGAGAGAATACCTTTTTATGATTTTGATTTAAATTTGTCAATGTTATATTTTTAGTTTTTTTTAATAAACATATTATGGTTATATGTCTTTTATTTTATTGCAAAATGTAATAATAAAGTGTGCTTTGATGTTTCTATTGAGCATCTATGTATGTCGTCACATGACGTTGAAAACACTATTTCTAGTAAGTTAAGCAACGTCGGCCGCGGTCTGAAATTGGATGGGTGATCGCCTGGGAGTAAAGCGTGCCGTTAACTTTTTGTTTTAAGAAAAATAATATTTTCTCTTTAAATTTTAATATTAGTTATTTTCGTTATTTTTTTTTAATCATATCATGTGTATTGATTGCTTGATGAAGGTAACAATATAAATTATTTTTTATATTTTCGTTATTTTTAAATGATAAGCAATAACGTTTTGTTTTAACAAAGTTTTATTTTTTTTATTTTATTTTTAACTTTTAATTATTGTGTTTTTTTCGTTTAATTACCGAGTTCTTATAGGCATCTTCGAGCAGCATCATCAGACTCTGTTACCATCTAGCGCCAAAGTAGTCATTAAAACGAAATCATACGAATCCAAGCTCAATGAGGTTGTATCGGTTAGTTACTTAATACCTACGGTAATTTTCCAGCTTCATCATCAGACCTCTAGCACTAAAATATTCCTTAGCACAAATTATACAACCTTCAATTCTATTGGATAGTGTTACTTAATTTTCGAATTCCTATGGATATCTTCGAGCTGCATCATCAGACCCTGATATCTAGCAGCAAAGTATTAGTTGAAATAAAGTCCGTCAACCTTTCATTAGATACTTATATATAGTCGGTTAAACAAAAAATGTAAGTGACACGCCCTTTTCTATTGGTGGCCATCTTGGATTTGACTTATTTTATAATGTACTGTATTTTACAATTTAACCCATATAGGGTGGTTTGTTATGGAATATGTATTATTGCCGCAATTTTGTTACGGCGGCCATATTGGATTGATAATAAAAATAAATTTATATGGTTTCATTGTCATGCGTAATTAAGAAACGTGCCAAATTTCAGCTCAATTGGATACTGGGAAGTAGGCGAAATTTAGCTTGCAAGATTTGATTATAAACATCGGATCAGTTGAAACTTAATAAATTACTCAGCTTCACGCTGTATCCCGCCCTTGCAGCTGGCAGGGTAGGCAGAGAGAACTTGGGAACGTAGTGTTGAGACACTCCGTTTCACTTCTGTTCCTCACGTTTCGCCGAATTTGAAGTTTGCGTGTTGAGTATCGGAACTCAACGCCGCGTTTTGCCTTGTACCAGGGCGAAGAAATGAAAACATTTAATGTCCTGTGACCTGTCGATTACAATCACACGCTTGTGCCACTGCGCCACGACAGGTCTCAAACTAAATGAAAGCATCTTAAATTTACATTTGTTTACACTGTGCTGTGTTTTACTAGCCAAGAGTTTTCATTTAATTCCCATTGCGTCCATTTTGGACGTGTAATTCTACAGACTATATATCATTGTATTGTCACCAGAATTCCAGGACATAGAATTTCAACTACTAGATTTGACCCACGAAAGGTCAAGCAAAATAAACGTTGAATAAAATTAAAGCAATAGCAAAATGAAAACTTTAGCGAAGGTAAAAAGTCAATTGATTCCCATCGCAACGTTTATTTACGAATATTTACATACTCTCAGATAAGCTTATAAATGAAAGCTCGATGCGGCGTTCGAACGGAAACTTTGTCATTTTCTCCGCAACTAGTTGTCACTAACTTCGACTCTGCCTTGAGCTAAAAGTTATGTGGCTTTGGTTTTGTTAGCTTCATACGTTTTAAATTTATAACTTTATTTAAAAAACTTTCTTCGTGACTCAACAAGAAAAATTTATAGCGGCAAATAAAATATCGACAAGTAAGAAGCAATTTTCTTGTTACTGGTAAAGATTTGGCACCGTTGTTAGTTATGTATGTAAGTTTATAATAGCTGAGTGTGTTTTAAAAATAATTATATATATATTAGTAAAAAATAAGAAAAAATCAGCAAAGAAAAACAACAAAAAAAAAAAAACTCTATAAATGATATTTAATAATCAATATAATCTATCAAGAACGTACGAAAATAAGATTATTTATAAATTATAGTACATGGTGCAACATCCAGTTATTTACTAACTTTGAACAATGTAAAATGAAAAAATATAAATATTGATTAATCAATATTGAAGACAACTCAAGCGAGCGCAGCTCCGGGGCATACTTACAGTTTCTTCGTTTGCTGATAATTAAAACCTTTCAATTTATATTTTTCATCCATTTCTTCAATAGCAATAGTGATTTGAATGCGCTCATAGCTCTAAATCAAACGAGTCCTCTTAATAAAGGTGGAAAAAGGAGTAAAAACCAGGGATTTTCTGCGGCCCAGATTAACGACGTGGCGATAGCTCGCTCATGCCATTACTGTGTTGAAAAGATTCCACTTTGTTAAGGACTTGCGATCCACAGACACTGTTATTTCCTTTTAGAAAACGATATTTTAACTTTATTGAGTAAAATAACATTATCTGAGTATATGTTAGTGAGATTGAAAATTGAAATTATTGAACGTTGATATTCTTTTGCTTTTATAAAATGGATATTTTGTATATTTTAATATTATTGTTTTGAATACGTCTTCTTTATAGCAGAGTAGGCAAACAGCACTTAGTGAAATACTTTGCTCCTTAAATTTCGAGGCATTTCATATTGAGTGTTGGACGTCGACGCTACGCTGATTTGTTACAAGGGGCACGACATACAAATAAATATTTTTTCTGAATGATATTTCAATCCACAATTAAAGCATCATAGTACAGTGACAGTCAGTCGAGTGACACGAGGACCGCAACTGTAAATCTGACAAGTCGTGAGTTCGATTCTTACTTGAGGAAATAAATAATATTTTCATTTACCTCGCTCAGGTGCCGCGTATTTGAGCCGGCACGGCTACGTTGAGATCTGCAACTCAATAAACAATGGAAACGGAACGTGAGGAAGGAAAGTGCCTTAATGGAAAAAATATATGTACATAAGTAATTACGCTCTAATTGTCTAAGGCTCTAAGCTATTGTTATATGTCGATAATTAAATCTATTGTAGCTATATTTCCTACACATAATAATAACAAGCGGTGCCGTCACCTACACTCGTGTGACGGGCGAGTAAGGCGACTAACGCAACTAAGCAAGTAAAGATAAAGCACTTTGCAACTCTGCGTCCCTTGCGGTTGGAAGTTACCACATTTTTACAGGCTGTTAGCGGCTGTCTTTGATTTTGATATGTGTATTCTTGTTTAGATGGATATTTTAAAAAGATTTTGTTATAAAACTGCTAGTTCAGTTGTTCAATAGGAAAATGAATAAGAACCTGAAAACGTGGCGGTAAGAACACCACGATCCTAGTTTCTCTCTGCCTACTCTATATATGCGGGACACCTTGTAGTGTGAAGAATAAAATAGTTGTTTATAGAGTTGCTAGAGTGATAACTGGATAACAAGATTACTTTTTAATGCTTGCGCTTAGAAACAGTTTTCCTGTACTGAAGTAGTGTAGTTTCGTGTTTTTTAACAAATACTAATTGTTCAAGAAAGGTTGCCAAGGTTGGTTAGCTTATTCTAGATAGCCTATTCGAGAAAAAAAAACCAATATATCTTCACACAGTGTACAGACAGTGATAGGTGACAGATTTATCATAAGTATAGACATGAGATGCTTTGAGTGACTATCGAATCTAAAATTGGTGAGTGAAAGACTTAGATTAATATCGTCTTGAGAGTGTAATAAGTTTTAAATAAATTTAACAAAAGAATAATCAATATCGAGTTAAAAAAAACAAAGTCTTATGTAAGTTCAGTTTAAAGTTGCACAACACAAGCGTTCAGAAAATAACAAAGCAATGCAACAGTTTTTGCCAATGAAAAGTAATTATGACTTCCAAAATAAAGAAGTCACAGTATAAATAATGTGTGTGGATTTAAATTAAAGTAAGGTAAGGGCAGAAAAATAAAAAGAGACTTTCGTGCCGCAGTGGGTTTGATTGTAAACGCAACGGGTGTGGGTTTGATTAACGCTCTGGTGAATGAAATGGGGTTAAAATGTCTATTTTTTATTTTCTCGTTCTGGTAAACACAAACTTTTGAAAGATTGGGCAAAATGGAGGTTAAAGCTTACTATCTCTAGATTACCTCTTTTTTCCGCGTAGACAGACGGATAATAAAGAGACTTCGTAAGGGTTCCGTTTTTTTCCATTTGGGGAACGAAACACTGAAAAAAAAAAAAAAAGAAATTATTCTCATTTTAAATGAAATAAATTTAATCGGATTAATCGCTTATATTTATTTGTAAACATTTTTCGAAATCTGAAGTTTCGAATAATTTGCGGTAGTCCGTGGTCATGGGTAGATGTATATGGCATCTGTCTGTCATAAGTTGACATAATTATTACATCAAACTACCGCCAACAATTTCTTAATTGCCTCGCGTTCTGAATTCTTGCACAATGAGTTGGCCGTATCTTGCGCTCAGGTGTGGTGAGTTTATACTTTTTTTTATGACTTCCAGGTGGTAGAAAGTTTCAAGCCGTTTTCTCTATTAATTTTTTTTTAGCTTTACGCTGTATTCCGTACGAGGCAGGGGAGGCAGAGGGAACCCGGGAACCTAGTGTTAAGACACTCCGTTCCACTTTCGTTCCCCACTTCTATTGTTGAATAAGTATGTTTTTATATTTCAATATTATTGTGGATCATTATGGGGATATATCTGTTCTCCCTAGCAAGTATATGGGTTTTATCACACCTGGTGTAGTGGTTGGGCTTATCCACTGTATACTCACAGACTGCTTATTTCGATACATGCCCATTCTTGATGTCAAAGACGTGTTTCTTCACCCTGATACGGATACTTCTCTATGTTTGACGGGTGTATGATAAGCCACTATCACAATTTAATTTATATACACCTGCACAGTACAAAGGAAAATTTCAAAAAGGCTTTCATATAGTATTAATGAAAACTCTTCTTAAGATATTGTCAATGCTCAACCCCTTCACATATGTAAAACTGCCACAATAGAGATGCAGCTGGCACTCTTACATAAGATATGAACTTGTTTTGTAATATTAAGTTGGTAAATATGTTAACACAAAATCAAGAGATTTTTGATGACACTGTCATAAGTTATTCATTGAACAGAAATCAACTAAAGACTGGCTAGTTGAAGAGATCAGTTGACTGCAGAGTGTTTTCACGTGTTCCAGCTAATGTTACTCAGATTAAAATCTCCAATAAGGCATGTATAAATATTATGGGTGTCGGACACCCTATTATAATTGGAAATAAATATCTCGTGTAACGATTTATTTACTGATGATGGGTATACTACATACAAAACTAAATACCAATGTTCAAATCCACTGCAATTTATAAATTTATGAATGAAACATTAACTACTTTATTTATTTTGCCCAATGCTGATATTATAAGCCTTAATTTAACTTTTGGACACGGTCTGTCTCGTACTATGTTATACCTATTTTGTTGCTATTTTCCATTAAATACTCAACAGTGTGGAAACACCACCAACCGGTTGAAAGCTTTCTACCACCTCCTAAAAAATTTAAAGTCAACACCATACAAGAAGACCAGATACAGTAAGCTCATTCTGCAAGAATCCAGGGCAGTACGCGAGGCAATTAAGAAACCGTTGGCGGTAGTTTCATATAATAATTACGTTAAATGACAGACGAATGCCAACTCAGTCTACTCGTGACTATAGACTAATGTAAAGTGTTCGAAACTTCGGGTTTCCAAAAATGTTTATAAATCAATTTACGCCATTAATCCGTTCAAAATCGTTTTATTTAAAAAGGGATTGTTTAAAGGATCTCATTGGTGGCAGTGCCCATCAAGATTGTTTTTCTCAAGAACTCTGGAGACAACAATTTGAAACTAATAATATATATCCACGTTCACCTATAACTTTTAAATATTGCAAATTCTTCCCGATGACTTATTTTTTATTCTTTAAACTCTTTGGGTCACTTATAAAGTTATTACATTTGTTGTACTGTAAATTCTTAATATTACATAAAACAATATCACAAAACAATAAATAATCATACCACTGAGTTAGCTATTACGGCCTTAAAATATTATAGTTATAGCAAAAATCTACAAATTTCCTTGCAATACCAACGACCTTCTCATGCCTCACTATTATGCCGAGACACGGTCTACCATTCTTAGTGATTTAATTTCCTCCTCTCACAAACTTACTTTGTTCTATAAATTATGAATTTTGCACCTTACAGGCGTGGGCTTAGATTTATGCGTTAGGCTTTAATTTATTACAATTTTTAAAAGTTTTTTTATTTAAATACTGGTATATTTAAATATATAACTGTACTGTAGTTTATATGTGCTATCTTTAGTACTCGAGTGATTAAGCTTTGCTAGATGTATTTTTAGTAAATATTTAAAAAAATAAATATTAAAAAAAGAACCCATACCTTCTTATTTACATTCTAATGACGTTTTGTAGCATTTTTTTTAGATTTCCTGAAAACACGGAGATAACGACCGTCCCCGTCGCCCCTGAAACACCACACCATTTTAAATCGTTTGAGCTGTTTCCAAGATTCATTTAAAAATATAAGATGCATAATAATATAAAATTCTGTAATTACTGACTGTGTCATAGAAAGATATTTGTGCTCGTGTTGTAATAGATAAAAAATATTACAGTAACACCCGAGTTGTTCTGTCTTTATATTTTTAGCCTCTTGCTGTATTTCGTACATGGCAGGCTAGGCGAAGGTGTTAAGACACTCCGTTCGACTCCGTTTTCGACTTTTTGCTTATTTTGAGGTATGGCGTGTTGAGTGGCGTTTTTTAATGGAAAAGACGGTACACAGCTTTGCCTTGTTACCAGAGCGAAAATAATTAAAACACACGAAAGTTTCTCTCCTGCTCTAAGAGAAACTACTACTAGACTATTTAGGCCTTTTAAGATTAATATATTATTATAAAGATATTGATATAATCTTGGTAATTAAGTTTCCAATCGTGAAACCTAATATCTGACATCTTTGCAAGGACAGCTTAAGCCGACACCATGGATAGCAAACGAGCTGTACTCAACATCTTATACTTCAGCAATATATTCATGAATCCTGTTGAGTTACTCCAGTAATCTTATCATCTCGAGCCATGGAACAATTGGATGATCGTCACTACGTTCTGAACTTTCCCAACCTAACGAATGTTCACCTAACCTCTTCTCAAGATTAATAAATCGAAATACCTCAAGGGTGTGCTCTACAAACTGGACGTTTGAACCAATCACTAACCACCATGATCAAACGAAAGGACGAATTTTAAAAATGTTGAATATAGAATATAGTAATGAAGATCCATATAAATCTTGAAATTGAATAGCATAGACTTGAGTCACTTATACTCAACCAATATCAGGGTTGCTTCTCAAGAACCTGTAGCTTTGGAATCGTCGAATTTAGACACTCTCTATCACACAACTATCCCTGTCTACATGCTCATCAGTGCATCAGTACTCATTATGAGCATGATCCTCATTCGTCGTAAATATATGCCTTCGAAGAATATCACCCAGAAAGAGGATGAGACAACCACAACGCAAGAAGTCCAGGACCACCCGCAGGGATCCTATGTCTCTAAATGGCTGCTGAGCCTGTGGAGGGAGTTGTTAAGAAATAATCACACCATGTATGATTCACCGCCCAGCATGCAGCTTCGTTCCACCATCGCTGCTTTGTTTCGGAAGACCTCCCGAATGTCGAGCGCTACCAAGAAATAACATACAGTGGGGACCACCTGTTATTCACCGATTGCGTTATATCGTTCGATTTAATTTAAATATAATTTAGACTTTAGAGATTCACTTTTTATTCTGACATCGAATAGATTGTCGCCTCTTAGAATTAGTTAATTGTAACACTAATAACTTAAATAAATATATAAGTAAATTCGTTTTAGTTCATTTTACATCTTCAACGACAGCTTTACATAATTAAGCGTATTTAAAAAATATGTACCTTACAGTTTTCTAAAATAATAACATATAACAAAAGAAATTGAAATAATAAAGACTAATAATAGAAGTCACTCAGCGGACGAACCGCACGGGAGGTTTTATTTAACATCAGTTCCTGTCCTTATTACTCAGCTAATAATTATCCCTTATGAGGATTCAGATTGCCCTTTCAACCTGTAATTGGATTAACCATTCTCTTTTACGTCCGGAATCGACACGCGTGATGTGCCTACATCTCTTCTAAACGTGGTCTTACCAAATGAATTTTGAACTTATTTTTTACGCAACAGAGGTGCTATTTCAATCAAAATAAGTTGAATTTAAATAAGGTAACGTTAAAATTAGACAACAACCGGGAATCTAATAAATTTGTATACGTTTTAGTGAATTTAGCGTAATTTTCCGGTTACTCGTTGTAAAGCGAGGGCGGGCGGTGTAGGACGAGCGGATATATGACGATAAGATAATGACACTGGCGTACTAAAATACCGAGAATAAGGTAAGCCATAAAATTTATTAACAAACAAATAGGTTCTTAAAAAATGTAAGAAATTAAAAAAGTATAATCTACTTGCGTAGTTACTTAATTAATTTCGTTTGGGAGTAAACATTATGACGTCACTGGTCATTGTAGTGGTGGCACGTAGACAGTGTAATGATGAAGAAAGGGGTTGTAATGCTTGTAATTAAAAGGTGAGGAATTATACAAAAAAAAGAGAAATCGATTTTACCTGATGCTGAAACAGAAGCGTTGAGTTCCGCCGCCGCCTCACTGCAATAGGGTAATATGCCCTTCTGTTGAAAAGAACATACAATTTGGGCGACACATTTTAGAGTCTCTAGTATAAATAGTAAAGTAGTATAATGAAAAGATATTTTATTACATAAAGTCGTCGAATACTACAACGTGTTCCATTTAATCTAACGCGTGTCGTCCACCAAACGTCGATATGCAAACGATTGTTTCTTAATTTTTTTTAATTCACTCTACAACCCGTACAATGTGGGGTGAGTAGAGGGAATCTGAATTGAGACACTTCCGTTTCTCACTTTCCTACAGTTGATTCCGTGTTGAGTGGCGGTTATTTATTGAAATTTATACTCTTCCATTACTAAATGACCAAGAGTGGGCGTAAAGATGTAAGATGCTTGGGGAAAGAGAGAAATTTCCTCATTAACAGAGAATTTTCCGATATAATTTATAATTCACACAAATTTTTAATTCGTTTATTTAATTATACAATTTTTAAGTTAAAATTAATCTGTTAGTAACTAAACTGGACTTAAAAAAAATTAAAATTGATTGAGTGAACTAAACAACGACGAACTTAATTCTGCTGCCTGCGGTCTGCTTCACTTAACTTTAAAAAGGACGTACATACAGCCTGTAATCAATTACTCCTTACCTAGTACTAGTTATTAACTATACGAACGTAGTCGAGTATCTATTGGACTGTTCGTAACAATTGTTGTTGGTCAAATTGGACTGAGAAACGGAATACGAAACAAATTATTTATTACGCCTTCCAAAATTCTGCCTAATGTTTTCTATGATGTAGAAGCTAAAAAAAGAGGGTCTATTGATTGACGCTGTTTCCAAAACAGAATGTTTACCGTCAAAAATTTAGAGACATTATGTGGAATGTGAAACTCATTGTGCGTCGTTGTTAGAGCGGGGTAAATGGAAATATTTATTATTTTATTTCGTCTAGTGGGTGTGGGACTTAAAATCTATCGCCTTGGCATTTGCACGTCTGCGGCCCCTGTGACTCTAACCAAGATGTTCGAGATCATATTTTTCTAAAACAAAAATATGTAATGAAAAATATTCATCTTTCTTTACATTCTTGACCTGAGTAGATAAATTGCCTCTACTAGATCCTTAAGGATATGATTTGGCAAAATAGAGAACTAATTAACAATTAACAAGAAACTTTACCTACTTCACAAATACAGGAATATCTTATAAACAACAATATTTACTAAGTATCAAACGTATATTACAGCAATATTATACTATCCAGTGCTCGATAAGGCTATCGAGGCGCCTTAATGGTCGATAGGTAATGGTTGAGAAGGCGACAAAAAGCAAGGTGCGCGGAGAGCGTAAATCAGCCGGCCGGGACCCACCTAATATATTTTTTGCTCCGACCACGAGCCATGAAACGAGACATCCAATTTATATATAAAGTTGTTCACCTTATTCTATTATACGGCAGCAGAATGATAAATGTTTTAAAGGTTAAGTAAATAAGAAAATACTTAGACTCGAGCTACGATGTCTATGTTTATATTTAATGTTGTAAATCTAAACAGTTTGTTTGGTTTAAGGCGCTAATCTTAGAAAATATTGGCTTTAATAAAAACATCTTTTTGTGTTGGATATTTCATATATTAGTAAAAGTTTAATTATATTACGTATTTGATATCCTTAGTATTGTTGTCTTTATGACTGTGTAATTTATTACAAAAATAAATATTAAAAAAGAGAATACTGTCAGATCATTATCTATCTTTTGTTAATAGATAATTAAATCATATCGTTTTACACAAAAAATAGGCATTATATCTAAAATTAATATTTATGTACTATAATACGTTATTGAGTTTTGGATAAACCGGAAATGCGGTATTGATCAAACGTCAATATTGTAATAATTAAAGTAATGAGCACACGTCTGTAGCACTCTATATGTTAATTACAATATTAAATTAGTGAAATGATCGGCGAAAATTCAAATTAAGGGCATTTTTAAGAGAATAATAACAATATATTTTTTTAATTGGGCAATCTTTAGTATGATGATCTATCGGCGTTGTGTTCCGCCGCTCAACATGTGTTTTGACACCTTGAGAATTCGGTGCTACATGGGGAATGCTGTTAGGGTTCCTCTGCATACCCAGCTATAGTTATATATAATTTGGCTTCTTAAAATTATGGTTTTGGCTTCATGAAACTGTATACTATAAAATAATATAAAATACTATAAGTTATTTATTATCTAAGTTCTTATCATATATAGAAAGGTAGACAGCGTTAACTAGTATTTCCGGTCCGTTCTCCACCTACTGTCGAACTTTCAAAACATTACGTGTGAAAGTGCAGTCTTTCCTACAACAGCGACGAAAAGAAAATATTTATATCGATCTTAGAACCTCCTCTATAACACTTGCACGAGGCTGCATTAGCTAAAAAGGACCTTTTTGAAATTGTAAATAAAAAAAACAGTAAGTTCAGTAAATTAAATTGAATACACCATCCATATTTTATTGATTCATGGAACTAGCGCTCAAGGACGGCTCTTTTGTGAGTTACCGGCGGGTCGGGGTTCGATGCCGCCATGATTAATGTTCTTACACTGTGCCTTCCTGCTTCGGTAATGTACGGCCGAAATAAGAACATAACTTGTATTAATCGTTCTTGAGGAGGAGGAAATATATTAATAAGAACGTAAGTAGTTATAGTTTCGCTTGATGCTAATCAGTTTTTAGTAAGTATCTGTTTAGGCTCACGCTGCATTGCGTAAATAGCAAGAGGAGGCTCAGTGTTAAGACACTACGTTTCCCACGTTCCGCCAAATTTCCGAAACAGTGGGTTGAGTGGCGGAATTTATAACCGTTCTATGTATTGATATCAGAACAAATAAATGAAAATCATTAATTTTCCCCACTCAAGGGAATCGTATATACAACCATCGCTTATATAAACGTGCCTGATTATAAAAACTGCAATAGCTTCATATTGAATTGAAGAGATGAATAATATTATTTATTTCTTTCCTGTGTCTACATTATTATTTACAATATTTGGTACACTTTATTATTCAAAAAGTAGAAGCGTAGTGTCGCAAACTAGAATTGTTCTGTCTACTCTGCTTTATGCAATATACAGTGTAAAACTGAAAGTAAATATTGTAAGTTTAAACTAAATGTTGTTTCAATACGATATTAAACTTATTTATTCAAAGTATTTATATTATTTTGTTTACAAAAAAGATCTCGAGGCCTGTCATGGCGCAAGGGCACAAGCGTGCGAATGTAAATGTGTCAGGTTGTGCATTCGATCTCCAATTGAAGAAAAAAAAAATATATAATTATTTTTTTTTTCGCTCTTTAACAAGACAAAGTGCGGAGATCAATTCGCCATTTAACACGCAATGAATCAACTTAGCGGAAAAATGTGGAACAAATGTCACTTGCTTTTTAATCATTAGCTTAAGGTTTTTCTGCATCTGCAGCTAAAACAAAGTATAATTACATTATTTTCTAAATATTACACAAACACTTGTTTATCCGAAGCACTTATGTTTGCTTAAGAACAGAAACAAGTTATTTCTGGTACTCAGTACCTGTACATATAACTTTATTACTTAAAGACGTTGCATACATATTATATGTATGTACTACTGTAGTCTACGGGGAACTATCTACCCTTAATGGATGGCGGCGCTCAAAGAACATCCACTTCACACATTCCCACCTCATCTATGTGACATTTTAAAATATTATTATAAAATTTTGAGGAAATTAAACTTTACGTAGGAACATTTTAAAGATAAATTGTCTCATTGTGCCATATTTTTGCTTTTAAAATATATCATTATAATATTACTCACGATATATTACTTTTGTGACTTGTGCCGGAAGTTGTTGCTTTTGATAAATTTTGTTATGTTTGTTGGTATGCAATTTCAACTCGAGATATCTTAGAGAATGTATTGAAAATCATACTTCTAGGGTTTTAGATACAAAGACTGCAGTTAGATGAAGGGTTAATGAAGTGTGATTTCTAAAAAATAATTAAAAATTTAATAAAGATCTAAAAAACAAACTTGATTTTATTCAGATTCACACTCTGTTCCACACGTAGCAAGGTACGTAAAGGGAACTTAGTGTTAAGGCACCCCATTTATCGATCAAGATACTTCCGTTCTCCACTTTGCGCTGATTTTTTTTTAGTAGAAGTAAAGTAAATTGTATGTGTTACATTGTAAATTGGTTGCGTTGAGATCCGCTATTCAGCACGTAGCCGAATAGCGGATCTTAACGCCACTAATTTACGATGTCATCGGAGAAAGAAAATTGAAATGTATTTTCTTTTTCATTTATCCAAGTGGGAATGGAATTCAGAAGCGCCTTTACGCAACTATTCGTATACTAGTTTCTCTTGCGCAACGACTGGCCTATCTTATAAATAATTTAAAAAAAAAATCTGTCGTTATTCACCCCATAATTTTAACAGTCGAACGTTTATTGTGTTGACGGCCGTGTTATTATATATAACTAAAATCACTAAAATAATTAACTTTAATCAATACCACAAACCGTTTTATATATTTGTTTCTATCAATATTTAATATGTTGTTAGGAAGCAATAAATTTTCAATAAATTTTAGTCCGTTCCCTAGTTTTTATAAGTCGGGTGTTGAAAAACATCTTAGAAACAATTCAAGTAATCATAGACGTCGTCACAGTTAGTGTGTGAAATTAAATTAAAAATGTTTCAAATATTTTTTGTTTCATACGAAACCAAGAAAATAGGAGTTAATTGAGCTGAGCCACGAAATTCAGAGTATGTCGTAGTGCAGTGACACAGATAGGCAACTGTATACACAACAGGTTGTTACTTCGATTCTCACTCGAGGAAATGAAACATTTAGTAAATATTTTTATTTTCTAGCGCAAAAAACAAAATAATGAATTAATAGCGATTTTGTAAAGCAATTACTTCTCGAATTTCCTTTTAACATTTAATATTTTCCTGTTATTATTTATTTTAATTTCTCATAATTGTATCAAAAGACTTTTTCTGCCTTCCGCGATAAATGGATTATATGGCGATATTTTTTTTTTATTAAATCAAACCTTATCTATATATCAACCAAAGTAGTTTCTGAAGTTAACGTGTTCAATCACACCAACAAACAAACTTTTCATATATATACATATATTACTATTTCTCAAATGAAAACAATTTGTACATACACAATAATGGCTTCGCAACTCGTAGGGGAAGATACTAAGGTAGGCATAATCGTCGCGTCAGACGGATCTCCCCTGGCGGATGCTGCAATTTTTATCCACTTAAGGCTTAATCTATTTTTCAGGCTTACTTAAGCTCGGTTTACAATTATGTTTACGCCTCGGTGGGAAGGGCGCCGCCCGTCGCCACCCGCCCTCGCGACTCAGCGCCAACGCATACAGTACGAGAGATACACACGTAAGGGCGAACAAGTGATAATATTTTATAGAAATGTACAATATTTTTTTAAATATTTTCTTAGAGGGCTCTTAGTTGATGTTACATAACGGTTAAGATATCAAACGTTTTTTTTTAATATTCTGTAAGAATATTTATTTTTAGAAAACATGAAACATGATTTACGTGATTTATGGTTTTTACATTCAACTATTAAAATATTTTTATGCTATTAATTACTTTAAAATTAGAATAATAAATTGTACATAATCTGTATCTCTATAAGTATAAATAAAGTTAAGAGGTCTGCCTGTGGTTTTAAAATACATGTTTTTCCAAGTGCGTATTTACAAGTTACCAAACACAAATAAACAGTTTAAAATGTTTGGTTGTTTATCTTACTGTTTGTTTTTAGGTTAATCTTCAGAGCACAGTTTTTATGAGACACAAAATATATAAATTATAATTTCTTGAATGCATGGCGGTGTAGATAACCATACTAAAATAGCGTATTAATTTTCTTTAAATACGCATAAATATCATTTTATATAAAACAAGCGACCCGCTGCGGTTTCGTCCACTTGAATAATATTATTTGTCTCAATTACTTTCATGTAATAAAAAAATATATTTTTTCGACAACATTTATATATGGAAAACTAAAATTGAGGTAAATACAAAAAAATAACAGGTTTGTCGAGCTTAACATTTTAAATGGACGTAACTGTTTTACTGACAAGGAAATAAAAGTAAGTAACTTGAATATAAACTGCCTGTTGTAAATATAAATACAGATGATGCAGTGTTTATTGCATCATCTAAGAGCGAGTTACTGAATGCGAATAATATGAAGATTCTGATAAGATAAAGAAATGAAGAAAAAATAACATGCAAGATCAGTATAAGATATTAGAGCAAATGAATGTGGTAGTATATCGGGGACGTATGTTTAATAGAGACAGAAAATACGAAATTAATATTGAAAGGCGTATATCTGCCGGTAACAGAGTTAACGGTGCCTTAGCTGCGTTGTTGAGAAACGGCATAGCTGTGATTTGGCCGCACACAATGCAATATTGGTACCGACACTATTATACGGCGAAACATGGGTATTGGAGAAGAATAATGTATAAAAGATGAATATTGTAGAGATGCGATCTCTTCTCAATGTAGAGATGTACAGAATGGTAGGTACTAGCGTGGTTCTCACCTAGGTCTACTCTTGCTTATTTTTTTTTATAAACAATCTGCTTTATTGTTTTTCATTTTCTCCATCACTAATGTTTGCTGAAGACCTTGATTGACCTTAAATCCAAATAATATCTATCTCCTACAGAAGAATCTTACCACCTTAGAAATTTTATGTAAGCTAAATAACATATTGAAGATCATGAAATGTTTTCATCTTAGTTTAACAAAACACGAAAAAACTAAAAGTAACCACTAAATATAATTTAGATGGTTCTCCTATTATTACAGTAGATACAATCATAGACTTAGGTGTTATATGATATTTTTTTAAAGAAATCACAAAAACACACAAAACAGTTTTATATAAGAGCTTAATAGTAAGCTTACTGGACTATGCTAGTATTTTTTCTTTAGGAAAGTTGAGATCATTTAAAACCTACGCAGAGAGGCTTGTGTATTTGTAAAAAAGAAGAAAATTTTTGGATTCATTACTTTCATGCGAAAGTATCAACAGTATGTATAATAATCCGTCCTAACTACACTCTGTCCATCTTAAAGTTCCTTCGACTTTTCACAAGTAATCTAGTTATCTCAAAGCGCCTTTTCGAAGGTCTATTTCAGGTGATAATTTCCTAAAATGATGTCCCATTTTTACACAATCTTAAACGAACAAAGCGATTTGGATCCCCCTCGGTGACTACGTTTAAATATCGTCAATATGCAACTCAACATATTTAGTGTATTTCAATTATCTACTGGTTTCGTAATTTGTATTATCACCTTTTATTTTCTTTTTAAAGTTTAGAAAATATTACTAGCATATGTTAGCTATTTTTTTTGTGTGCAAAATCGCTAAATAATATGTTTGTTTACTTAAACATGAATTGATTTCTAAGAGAAGTAATGATTTATTTATAAGGTAGTAAAAGGTAAAAGCAAGTAATAATCAAGTAGGAATACTGTTACTGATTTGCTTAATATATTTACTACTTAAGAATCTGAATAAATACAAAACAAATAAAATAAAAGTGTAACTGAAGCAGGCGAAGCCGCAAAGCGGCCGCTAGTAAGTATAATAATAATCAACAAAATATGAAACACGTCGTCGGGGAGATAACCAAATTTTAACTATATAACAACAGCTAGGATCTAGTTTCTCAATTACATGGAACTATCTCAATTATATCGTAGCGCCGCTATCAGATGGTGTCGAGTGCAGTACAGTGCGACGGTCGGTGTTAGGGAACTGGCAAATTAGCTGATCTGATTACACGGATTTATGAAAATGACCGTCGACTCTAATAATTGCCACGCTATTTTCAGTTTTGATAGCGCTTTTATTGTTACTGTCGTGATCATATTATAATATGGTTATTTATCTATTATTATTGTAACGTATTCATTTTAAGTTATTTCTATACATTATGTTTGTAATTGTAAACTGTGATGCAAGTCGCAGCGCAGGTACATTATGCTGTAAAATCTAAAGGTTCGTTGCCCCCTTGTGGAAATTAATTTCTTTGATTTGCTGCAAAGGCGTTGAATCCTGCCACTCAACACGCCATTACGTAAATTCGGCGATAAGTAGGGAACTGTAAGACCTTCGTGGGACTACCCTGACTTCCCTACTGCGTGCGGGACAAGTTGTAAAGCTACTTAGCTGTAAAATGTATAGTAAGTGTGTTTATTGTAATAACTATGACATAAATAACTCATTTGAGTACATTGTGAATGTTACATTTATTATGTTGTATTCATTTACTAACAATGTACTGGAAGTGCGTATAAAATTATTAATTTTTATAGCTTAGTTATATAAACGAGCAAATGTTATTTAAACGAAGCGGTAAAATAATGTTATACTGATGTTTTATTTATCTTACGACTTTTATGTCACCTTCACGCTGTAACCCGCACATGGTAGGGTCGGCAGAGGGAACTTGAGAACCTTGTTTTAAGACTCTCTGTTGTGGTCCTCGCTTTCCGCTATCTTATTTATTAAAATATAACATCTATACTTACAAAAAATAAAAAGAAAAAAATAAACACCATCAATAAGCATATGTCAAAACGAGCAATATATGTGCATTTAGACGGGATTTCCATTTTTTCAAAACATTTTTTTCTGAGAAAGATTTTTTTAAAATAATTATACCATCTAAATTTGTATTTCATCCGCCTCACTAGATTATGCATTTATTTAAAATGGTCGTACATCTACCTCTTATTTATTAACATATAAAAAAATGACTTTTAACGTTAATTCAATAATTTAATATATAAATTTAAATGCAGATCACCTTCCACAACGATATGCATATTTAAAAAAAAAAAGAAAGAACGAAGTGTCTTTAGCGATCTGGCATTCCCGGCGCGCTCGTAAATCAGGGCGGGCGGCGCAGGGCGGAAACCAATCCCATTCGATTACCACACCTGCCTGGTGTTGACTCGGCACGAATTAATCGCCCGAGGCCTTACAACCCTTTGAGATATGTCCCCGAGATCCGGAATCCGGCATTCAGTGGGGCGTCATGGCACATCACTAAAAGTTAATATTGAAAAATATGGATATGGTTGAAAAGGTTATTGTAGAATATCGTTGACCATTAAATTTTTCGCCAGGCTTTGTCTCGGTACCATAAATAAAAATATTAAATATTTCAATTCCTCTCGTGGAGATCAAACCCACAACCTGTCGCATGCTTGTTTCCTGCGCCACGACGGGCGCTATACGATTTGGATAATGATTACGACAAGGAGAGGTACATTTTATATGCCATATTATAAAATATAAGGACAAAAAAAAACCACGCGTTGACAAAGAAAATTAAAGAAATATATAATATATTTATTATTATATTAATATAATTGCACAATAAACAATTGTATTCAAAATCTTTCCAGTCAGCTTCTACTTGTTCTGTGAGTAACTTAAAAATGTTGTTATTTTATCAATTTTCCTCTGCATTTTACACCTATTAGGAATTGAGGAAGTCGCGGTGAACGAGATAACATCATTATTATTAATCATCTTTGTTGAGGTTTACCTAATATGGACCAAAAATCTGCATACAAATTATATCTATATGTATCTAAAAGCGAAAGGTAAGGTATGAGAGAGGTAGGCACTCACTCATCACGAAATTTTAGAAACTACAAGTGCTAGGATTTTAAATGTTTTATGTAGATACTTTAGTTTTGCGGAATTCGATCCCAAAGGAATTGTTTTTGGGTTGCACAGTAAAAGTTCGTTACGACAATTGCTAGGAGTTTTAATTTCTATAAAGGCATTTTTTAGGGCTGACCTTTGACCTTGGGCATCGGACTTCAGCGAAATTCGATCCCTAAGAGTATGTTATTGGGTCAAACCTTCGTTACTACAAGAGCTGGAAGTTTCATACTTTGCCTCGGTATTCTGTTTAGGACGAACAACTTTACATAAGATGCGATTTTGCGAAATTCGATCCTTAAGGTGGGTTTTTGGGGTCAATGGTTTGTATAAAATTTTGTTGCTTCAAGTTAGTTAGTAGTCTCAAATTTCACATACGTATGCTTTGTAAGATTGATGTGCTAAATAAGACGAGAAGGGAAAGAATTTTGCTATATTCGAATTCTAAGGGTAAGTATTTGGGGTTAATAGTTTGTATAAAACTTCGTTAATACGTGGTTGAAAGGTTAGTGGTAAAATTCATAAATGTTGTAGAAGTTCTTTTTTTAAGAATTATAAACTTTTAACTGGAACCAGTAGTTCTTGAGGCTTTAATATTAGTATATTATATATAGTTTATTTTTGTAATTACTCCATCATAAACATATCATAAATTTTTACGTTTATACAACGTCCAGGCGTTGTCTGTACATGGTAGATACGTAATTACGTTACATATGTACGTTTGGCAAGAGAGAATACTATTTATTTTAATATTTTTACTATGTTTTAAAGTAATTCTTACGAGTTAAACGATAATTCTTACGAGTTGTCTTTGGGTAGCGGAAATTTGTAAAAATCTCCCTACAGAGATGCTAACAACATAAGATATATATATATATATATATATATATATATATATATATATATATATATATATATATATATATATATATATATATATATATATATATCTATATATATATATATATATATATATATATATATATATATATATATATATATATATATATATAGATATATATATATATATATATATATATATATATATATATATATATATATATATATATATATATCTATATATATATATATATATATATATATATATATATATATATATATATATATATATATATATATATATATATATATATATATATATATATATATATATATATATATATATATATATATATATATATATATATATATATATATATATATATATATATATATATATATATATATATATATATATATATATATATATATATATATATATATATATATATATATATATATATATATATATATATATATATATATACATATATATATATATATATATATATATATATATATCTAATGCAAAGAGAAATTGTCAAATTGAACCAATAGTCACTAAAATTAAAGTGATCAACTAACAAACAAACTCTATTATAGATTTTAGAAAACCTTCCTAAATATTTATTGTTTGTTTCATTTTCATAAAGCATTTCTTTTTCACAAAAGTGCTACAAAATAACTGTTTTAAACTAGAAATATTGGAAAACTTTAGTTTTTAATCTGTAGATATTGATTTTAAGCAGAATAAAGATATTAGAACTTTTACGTTATTTGGCAGGTCGCTAGTTCAAATGCTCGGTGCAGACTACTTCCATTGTATAATTGTTACTAATAAATAGTATGAATTTATGAATAAATTATTTAAAAAATAACAATGGTATAAAATTATCAACGTGATTTAATCAATATAGTCGTCAGAGCGCTTAGGCGACAAACAAAAGGCGAAGGTTCATATTCCACTACGTTCAAACTTATTAACGTTTTTCTAAAAACGAATCCAACTTTTTTAAAATATTTAAAATTTTTAAATTTCGTTAAAAATATATTTTAACAAAATGTTCTTTCAAAAATAGTATTTTTATAAGAAACTTGCACACACAGTGTGATGACAAAACGTGCACAAGAGTGTCGTTAAATGTTATAGTCGAAGTGTTTTTACTTAATATGCGTTTGGGGTATTATTACGTATCCTTGAGACGTGTAAACATTGAATCTTTGTGTTATCTATACACTCTGTTCTTTAGATAAAATAAAGTTGCTGTGTTCTTTCTGCTTAATAGATTTTGGGATAAGATAGATTTTTTATACATTTATATATTAATTTGCTTTGACTTAACACTTTCAGAATTTCATATATTATTCAGCTACACGCTGTATCCCGCCCATGGCAAGGTAGGCAGAGGGAACTCGAGAAGTCAATGATAAGACACTGCGTCCCACTCTTCGCTGCATGTAGGCATTGCGTGTTGGAACTCACCGCCGCGCTTTGCCTGTACGAAAAAAAATAATAATATATATGTCATTTGAAAATATTAAATATTTCATTTCTTCGAGAGGGTGATCGGACCCTAACTTGATGATTTTCAGTTACCCTCTTGTGCTCATAAAGAATAATACTTATTTGTAAATATTTTTAAAATTAAGACTTCCCCTATGTCGACTATAGATCGAGTTTAAATTTTGTAATTCAGTGTGTGAGGGACTTTGGGGCGATTATACCACACTCAGTCTAGTGCACTACATTGGGTAGGCACTAGACTTACTCGTAGTGAGAAGACAGTAACCAAGTAGTGTAAATGCGGGCAAGTACAACATGCATTTTAAAAATGGACACCTGAAAATTTGAGAGTCTAGAGATACTTAATATCTTTATATAATCTAAAATAGACCAAAATAAATATAAATTAAAAGTAATTAAACACAAAACGAACAAACAAAATGGCAGTCGCAGTGTCTACAACAGCGTCACTAAGCCCGCTAATGAACACAGAAATAATTATTCGCCAGAGTGGATGTTTATTCATAGAATGTTTTAATAGCTGTGAGCAATTACGCATCCATTGTCATTATCGAAAGCTGATTGTTCAATGTTCATTCTTCTACCCGTGTGTGGATTATAAAGGCTTTAAATGTAACGAAATATTAAAAATTGTGGTGTTCTAATAAGGATTTGTTTGTAAAGGTATATGAAACAAATTTTAACGATATAATAAATTTATACATTGTAAATAATCAGGTAATTTTATCAATTATGTTGAGACGGTTGTAGATTTTAATTTAATTTGAAATAAAAATAAATAAATTAGTTTAGTTATGTATTTCCTGTGATAATAACACAAAGCGTAGTGTTGATTTCGCGAGCTTATTTCTTATTATTTCGTGCGGGATACAGCGTGAAGCTAAAAAAGAAAAATGTCTCTTAAATTAGGCGATAACTATGTCATAACAATAGATTGCGTCTAAAATGCTAGAAAATGTTTTATTTCTGGAAATTGTTCTTGTAATTATCAATAAAAAATGAGTATTGCATCGCCATCGCCCAGCTTGACCTAACAAAAGGATAACAAGCCTTATGTACATAGTACGACTGTCGTACTAGTAACAGCGTAATTGACAATGTTACCAGATACTGTGCTGTTTGAAACGGAAATTCAACTGTATTTGTGTAAGGGGCCTTATTTTAACATGTATTTTTGTTTTAAGCATCATTTCTTTTAGCTGATTCCCTCGTTTTGTGGGGAGGCAGAAGGCTGGGAAGGTAAGGTTTAGAAACTTCCCGCTGCACCAGGACTGACTTCAGATCTACTTCAATTTGTTTAATAAATACATTATTTTGTTTTATTGCGACACTTTTATATAATTTAATTAAATTACATGTCAATCAATCAATCAATCAATGAGCCTTTTATCCTGAACTTAGATTGTTGTAGAATATATGTTTCCTCTGTTTAGAGGATGTCTCTTAGTTCAGTGTGCCTTTTGGCAGAGGCCTCCTCCAACAATTTCCATTGAGTCCTATCTCTGGTGACCCTTCTCCAAAAAGGGCCTGCTATTAGTTTCAGCTCGTCCTCCAATCTCTTGGGCTGTCTCCCCCTTTTTCTTTTTCCATCTCTGGGGTACCGGTCTGTTATAAATTACATGTAATTATCATAATTATTTATGCAATAGTTATTTTATTTTGATAAATTATTAATTATGTGAATTCATTGCATTCTATTAAGCTAGTTGTACCCGGTGACGAATGTTGAGTATTAAACGTAAACTCACGTTTTTTTCGTAAATATCTTAGTATTTCTTTAAACTTTTCATCTTTTTTAACTTTCACTTTCATTCTTCAATGATACATGTATCGTTTCGTTTTCCCCGTTACCAGAACATATTTCTCTATTTAATTTGACAATATGCTAAGTTTGAACATACGACACTATATAGATATCAGGGAGCATGGTACCGAGTATGGACGACCCGCAATTAACACGCGTTAGTGGAGCTTTGGCGACATTATTTACACTCATTACTGCCATACCACTATATATATGGGTACGAGTATTGTCTGTCTACAGTGTTATACTAATATTCTAATAGTTTGTTTAAATGTTCTAATCTCAGGAACTACTGGTTCGAATTAACAAAAAATATCTTATGTTAACTGACGGAAATGCATTACGTTAATTGTTTTCATGTAACAGCAGTGTAAGCTAACTTGGGTATTTAGAATATATCGTATGTCATACATAGTTATATTATTTATTGTTAATCATAATCTTTAATATTGATTGTTGTAAAGCTGCTGGTAAGAGCGCCACCACAATAACATTTTTTTTTGTTTTGCGTTTTTTACTGTGAGTAATAGAAATTTTATTGGACTATAAAAAGTATTTTAATGATAACGGCAAATTTAATTAAATATCAATAACTAAATTATTTATAAGCGTTGTTAACATCATCTGTTTGTGCGGAACCGGAATGATTGTTATGTTATATAAATGCAATACGCGGAACATACAAATATATCGCATTTCACGTATAACATAACATATTCGTATAATGAACATCACTAAAACTATATATTTTTAATGACATTAAATATATTTGTATATAAATGATTAATTAATTATTATTTCTTAGTTAAGGTCTGTCGTGGCGTAGTGGTACAAGCGTGAGACTATAAACACGATAAGTGGTCAGCTCGATCTCCACTCGGGGAAATCAATTATTTATTTTCATTTCTTCGCTCAAATTCGAAAAGTTGAACGGAGTGTCTTAACACTAGGTTCCCAAATTCCCTATGTCTACCCTGCCATATGCGTGATACAGCGTAAAAGTAAAAAAAAAACAATTATGAATAACGTTTCAGTGATTCCATACAAACAAAATGTTTAATATACTTATAATAAATCTCTGTCGGATTCAATAATACCTAGTTTCTAAGTATTCTTCAGAAACAACGTAATGATCTATTCTCTTCAAAGTGGAATAAAATAAAAATGTATTTTAATTGAAGGCGTACTTGAACCACTACTACTTGACTCTCGGAGTCTTCTACAACTTTTGTTACAATTATCTCAAAGTGTCAAACGTGACAGTTACATCAATAGAGCACAAATTAAGTTTAATTCCAATTTGTATAGAATTAAATCTCTAACATTTACTCTATTAATACTCGCCGAGCCCCCAAATTGTGTCTTGATTCAGTGAGAATAAAGCCAAGAGGCGGGGAGGCCCACCAGCTACAAGAATTCGCTTGTTCTAATTTATTTCTGTGTAGGATAATATGAAAACAAGTTGAGAGAGAAAGGAAAATTTAAATTACGCGCCGGCATACAATAAATTCCTTGGAAATAGAACGACAGTCGGAAATCAAATGAGAAACTTGTGTAGACGACGACGTCTTCAACTATGTTTGTGCTTTTATGATATATTAGCGTTGTTCCTTAGCGCTGTTCCCGCGTACTGTGGACGCTATTGTTCTGTAAACATTTTGCTGTTGAGAATACAAAAGCTAAAAACTTAAAAGTAGTGTCATTTGGCTGGTTATTAATTACCGGCGCTCTTTCTGGCGAAATCCCTAAGAGATAGTGATGATTTACAATGGTTTTTGCTTAAAAATAGTTCATTTTGTTATTTTCATAAAAATATTTTAATTAATGTGAGTATATAAGTACAACGTCATAAAAATTAAACAAGAAAGTAATGTCGTTTTCCATCTTTATATTTTTTTTTCAATATCACGAAAGTTAGATAGAGCAAGGTGATATATAACCTTTGTTAATTTTTTATACTTCACTTTGTAAACCGCATATAAGATGACAGCGTGAACACAAGAGCAGAAGGAACAAGTGAAGAGACTACTTATTGCGGTAGTGTGTAGTTGACGCACTATCACAGCACCACAGCAGGCTTGGACTTAATTCTATATGTTTTTATAAAATATATATTCATATGATAACAGGTTGTGGGTTCGATTCCAATAGAGGAAATTAAATATTTATCATTACTTTGCTCTGGTACCAAGGCAAAATGACACGATCCACCACTAAACACGCAGGGCCGGGATTCGACGGAAATCAGTGAAAGGAACGGAGTGCCTTAAAACTAGGTTCCTAAGTTCACTCTGCATATTGTATCATGTGCGGGATATAGCGTGAAAAAAACATTTATCTGATCGATTCGATCTCACTATCAGCAAACGTTTAAGCAATATTTCTCATACAATCACAGTGGCTTGAAACCGAAAACTAAATATCATAATTAACTATTTCAAAACAAGGTAAATGACTCCATAAATACGCTCTAAAAGTAGCGTCCAAGTTCCAAAGTCACTGACTTTTTTACGGCCTAAACGTTTCTTACGACCTCAACTGACGACGAATTTGACTCTCGAAAAAACTGCGGAAAAGTTGGCAACGACTACAACTCACAGACTTAGCCACTGTTTTTGTACGTTTAACTAAGACTGTCCAAGTTGAGACGGTGCTCCGTGTTCGTTATCAAAGTTGCGTTATAGAGATCGGAAATTATAGGTGGAACTTATGCAATGTCGCTCTTAACCGTATCTCCTTCACGAGGCTCTATGTGGGAGGCGGCGAGGGGAGAGGGGGGGAGGGTAGTCGGGACGCCCGGGTGGGACGAGGCGCTAACCTCCGACGTCACGTGACGATCAATTTAGAGTTACGAGTGTAAATCGGAGAACTGAAGCTATCCAGCGGTCGTTCGTTTTATGGTCTTGGCTTTCGACGACAGATAATTTTGGGGATTTATATCTGGGCCATGGGGATGCTTCTTGCGTATATAATAACGTCACATATTGATTTAATATATTTAAGACACACATTTATTATATAAACACATATTGAAGAAATATAAATACGGTCAGCCATATTTGGGTATCTAAAATAAATGTATCAAAATCAAAATAAATTTGATGTTTACCTAAAATTACATTATTTTTGTAGTTATTAGAAAGAAACATATTTGATAATTTATATTGTACACTTTACGCACAAGGGCAGGTTTCACAAATCGATGTTCCCGGATTCGATATTCTCCAACCCTTTCCTTCCCTCATTCGCATGCAAATCGGCCTTTTTCTAAATTGCTTTATTAAACCGAAACGTGTTTCCCAATAATTGAGCCCCTGTCTGTCGCACGGCGCCGCGCGTCTTCTGCGGGCGGGGGCACAATGAGGTGCACTAAAAACAACATATTTTTTTCGCTTTTCATCGTGGTTTGAAGACACTGTAGAACTAAACGCCGGTACTTATCTCGTTACTAGAGCGAGATAGCAAAGAAATACATAATTTATTTCTGCTACCAAGAATCGACCCCACAACCCTCACGCTTACAGTCACACGCTGCGCCACGACAACTTCTTTTATAAAGCGAGTTTTAATTAATTTCGATGTCATGATTTACGGAGTCGATACCAAATACTGTGTACTGTACTGGGCTTTTTATAATTTGTGTACATGTCGTTTATTGCTACGTATAATTTATTTAGGGTTCGGTCCGACTGCTAATGCGCTGTATCGTCGTGTGTATTTGTATGTTCATTGTCCGTACATATGTAAGGTACACTGTGGTCGTAATTCAAATTTATTTATCTTTTTCAATCGCTGTTTTTTCAATCCAATTGGTTTGGTAATAATACTTACTTGTAACAATTTTTTTATGGACAAGATACGGCGAACGAGTGTACGGGTCACCTTATGGTAAGTGATTACCATCGCCCACGGCCCCGTGAAGCTACAGGTGCGTTGCCGGCCTTTAAGGTGCCATGGTGGCCATTCCCCAATGCCAAAATGCAGTGGCCGAAGCCATTACTTAACGCCGATTTTAAATGCTGGGGGTGGTAATGATCCGATCGAGTCTGCCTTTAGATAAAAATAGGCGGATGCTATAGCCAAATATATTGTTGGCGTTACATTAAGTACTGAAACATAACATAAATGAATAATTTATATTTTCAAATATTTAATTTATTATATTACGAGTACTTGCGGCATCTCAGAAATTGGGCAAAAATGCCTCAACACTAATTCATTCCCATCGGTTTCCATCACCTGCATCGCTTTTCTCCTTATATTTACAAAATACACAACACAATTTCCATAATATTTATAATTGCTCCAATTTCTTAAATCGCTTACATGTTTAATATAATTAAAGTATTGAGGCCTGTCGTGGCGCAGCGGCACAAGAGCGTGACTGTAACCGACAGGTTCTGGGTTCGATCCCCAGTCGAGGAAATGAAATATGTAATATTTTCAATTTAAATATTTAATGTTTCATTTCTTCGCTCTGGTAATAAGGCAAAGAGCGGCGTTGAATTCCGCCACTCAACACGCAATGTCTCAAAATTCGGCGGAAAGTGGGGAACGGAAGTGGAAGGGAGTGTCTTAACACTAGGTTCCCGGGTTCCCTCTGCCTACCCTGCCTCGTGCGGGATACAGCATAAAGCTATGTATGTATGTAAAGTATTAATAAAGGTATAGGTCATATTATATATGAAAAACCTATTTCATTTCTAAGCGTTATTTGACAGGAATCAGCTGATGCGTGAAGCTGATCAGACGGAACGCCTGTCCACCCTCTCACCTAAATTTATCGCCGCCCCCATGCCTGTATTCGATCCCAAAAATACCTTCTTGCTTATGAAATTAATGATCGAGTAAAACCAAATTATGGGGACGTTACGGAAATATTCATATCAATTTATTGAAATATCAATTTATTGAATACGTTTTACAATAATTATTTAAACCATACATAGATATAGTTATATTTTAGAGATGTCATCTAATGTTTGTAAATGGATGGATGTTTGTTCCATGTTCCTTATACGCGTAAATAACTACTTAAAAATACTTAATTTATTTAATTGCAGAAAGGTGCTTGTAACTCTTAAATTACTAATCTGTTTTTCATAAAACCTACCGGTCCACAGCAACGATCAAGGCTTACGAGTAAAAAAAGACACATTTACGGTTCAACTCAAAGTCCATTCATTTAGAAACAGCGTCTCTCTCTCCCCTCTTTCCGTCAGCGGAGGGGAGTTCGAAGTAAAGAAAATGATATTATTTAAATAATAATTATTTAAATTGATAAAATAATCTTTTTATATTTTTTATATATATACCTGTTTAATATTTATGATCAGTGAGTTTTTATACCAACTTCTGTAAATTTATAATATATTTTTAAGCTTTTATGGTGTATTTCTATTGTTATCATTATTTTCCTGCTCTTTTACATTTAAAAGTTGAATGTTTTTTAAATACTTTAACATTTAAAGACACCGGAACTAAATTTGTCGCGAAAGACGCACGCGTCTGGAATTGGTGGGAAAGGCAAATTGAACCTAACGCTGTGGCGGAAATTCACGTTTTTCAGTAGCACTCATTCACTAAAATTAAATACACATGTTAATTTCTAATTATACGTTGTGCTGCACAGTTAAGTTTTACTCAAAATTTTAAGCAAATATTTTTTAAATGATTTTTTTTCACCGGAATAATCGTTATATAGAATTATATATTTTTGAAACACTTTGCAGTAGTCCGTGGTTACAGGGCATCCCTACATGTGATCACGGACTACGTCAAAGCCAATCAACAGTATTAAATCAACCACCTACTTACAAATATATAAAAATATTCAAAACATGTAAAATTAATACGTTTTTTCATATCGTAATATCACATTTTATACATAATTTATAATACTGGTATAATACTGGCTCTCTTTGTGTCCGCTCGTATCTGCCGACGCGACTATTGATACTAATATTGGTTTAGGATCGGCCGCCGCTGTAAAATTTAAGTTTTATGTCAAGTGCTGGCCAAATATACTGTTAGAGGGTAAGATGTTCATTACGCCACTATTTGTAGGCGAACTATTTACGAGAGGACGCCCAGATTGTTTGGAACTAATGACGTTTACGCTTACTAAGTAAAAGCTATATATTGTAGTAAAAAAATATAATTATTTTGTTATATTGTTTTGTAAAGGAAAAACGAATCACTGCGACATGAGAGAAATGGACTGAATAAAATGGATGCAATTAATAATTCATAATCATTATTTGCTTTATATTATAATCTCGAGGCCTTTTGTGGCGCTGGAACACAGCCGCACGACTGACAGCGCGGCAAGTTAAAGGTTCAATCGCTACTCGAGGAAATTAAATATTTATTATTATCATGAGAAAATTAATTAGAAAATATCTTAACAGAATTGGAGTCTCTTAGCTCTAGGTTGATCTTGAGTAGGTTAAAGAGTGAAGCTAAACAGTAGAAAAACGAGAACATTGCTCTCACAAAATTTGAATAATAAAATACTGAAATAAAGTAATTCAATAACAAATTTCCATACAATTACAACTCCATAATAAAAAGGCTTTCCAAGTAACATAAAACGGTAACAAAGAAATATAAAAAATAAAAAAGACGATGGATAATGTTGGAAATTACACAAAAAATATATAAGAAACAATATAATTTCAACTTGACAATCGAGGGTGTAGCGTTTAATAAACAAAACATTTACTTATAACACCCAATTTTCTAAATCTCACGACAAGAACAAGTGTATATCATTACGTTTATATTATAACAATATAATTTATTTTTCCCGAAACAGTGTACAAGTGAAATGGCTTTACAGCCCGCGGCGTCGCAAAACTCAAAACAAACACGTAAGCGTATTCCTCTTAAATCACATCTGTAATAAAAGCTCCCCGATCTAAGCTCTTATGCCTTCGATTTACACCTCCACAGTCACTCAATTATATTTCTTATTATAAGTAAAGTAGAGTTCACAGAAACTGCTAAGTAGAAACAAGTTACAAAGTAATTAATAGACACAAACTTGAAACACGAAGGACGTAATGTGTAATCGCGATCGTCGATTTTGAAACGTCTCATTCGACTCGCTTGTAAATGAATGAGTTGTTTACTTTCAAATCTGATTTATATCTTATTTGCGTAATCTTAATTGCGTCTTCACAAACGACGTGTGGAATAAAGTTTGAGTGCTATGTTTATTTGTTAAGTATTTTGTGACTTTCATCTTTAAATTATGGAAGGAAAATGTAAATATTTTGATAATTACAGCTTCATTATAAGGAG
The DNA here is from genome assembly GCA_019049475.1 of Eueides isabella. NCBI lineage: Eukaryota > Metazoa > Arthropoda > Insecta > Lepidoptera > Nymphalidae > Eueides > Eueides isabella. Next base: position 231,918 of record CM032401.1, read on the forward strand.
CGCTTCATATAAATACGTTTTTTACTGATTGTTATTTTGTGTGGGACACACTTAAAATTGAGACCTATCGTGTTGCAGAGGTAAAACGCTACAGGTTTTGGGTTAAAATCCCACTTGAGAAAATTTTTATTATTCACATTTCCTTCGCTCTGGAATCAAGGCGATGCGCAGCATTGAATCATAATGCAATGCCTCAAGTGGACAACGGTATAGAGTATCTTAATACTAGGTTCTCAAGTTTCCTCTACCTGCTTTGCTCTGTGCGGGATACAGCGTGAAGCTAAAAAAAATAAAGTTTTTACGGCAATGCCGTAAAGTCGGTTAAAATAAAAGTCCTGCTACCCTTGTACCAAACCTCAAAATTTTAATTTTGTAGGTCACATGTATCTAAAGGTACGCGAAAGCAAATTTCCACTATTTCGACGCTGCCTCAATCTTTCACTCTCTCAATGTTTGGACAGAAACAGTGCTTTCCACAGACCTAGAGTCCTGAAATTTTGTATAGGCCTATACCAGTTTAATGAAAACAAAAATAATAACAAATAAAGACAAAAATATTAAATATGGAAACATCGATGATCTGGAATAACCGGTAAACCTGATGAAAAACTGTAAGAGCCCAGCCAAGTTGTAATAGATATTAACATATAGTACCTTTTGTAACTTTCCAAAATTTATCCAGGGACCACCCTGGTGAGTCTTTCTTTGTTATACAAAAATTGAAGCTCTGGAGTATTTCATGTAATAAGAACCCTAATATCTAGGCTAAGTTATGAGAGAAATAGATATGTTACCTAAACGAAACTTATCCTGTGTTATAAGCCTTCTTCTGTTACTGTAAGTATATATAAGAAACAAAAGTATGAAATATTTTCACGCACTATAAACGTCGAAGATCTGGAATACCTGGTGACCCTGAGGAGGAATTTTAAGAAAACCTATTAAATAAACCTGCTTTCTGAATATAAAAGTGAATTTCTACTAAAAATATCCTGTAAAAACCAGCCAAGTCTCAATGAACTGTTTGTTTGTCTATAAAAAGTAGTGAAGTATCTAGATAAAGTCAAGCCGAGTTTAAGGTTTTATATAGTTAAATGTTATGTGACTTGGCCGTTAACTTGTACGTATCGACTCGCCAATGCATAAAGAATGTTCAACGATTGACTTGGCTCCTAAGACCAATACGCAAGGTTTCGTTAAGATTTCGTACAGAAACAAACAGTGGAATTGCTGCTTTAAGTATGTAATATTTTAATATTTTACTAATAAATTAAAATAATTACATTCACTTAAAATTGTCATTTGTACATTAATTATATTATTATATGAATATAAGTATACTAATCGTTATTACTTCCCTTGCGCTGGTTTAAACTTAGCTGCAAAATCGAGTGATTTGCTTTTTTTTTAGAATACTCCTTTAGAAAATACTATAAATGTATGGAGACACATGATGGGGTATCCAGCCCTAGTAACTTTCCTAATTGTTTACAAATCGCAAGCTGGTATATTAATCATATGAACACAAAAAATGATTTAAAACTAAAAAACTTAGCACCCTCACAGATTACAGATTATTTTTGTCAGTAAAGCGACCAAAAAACTTCATTATTTTAAACTTTATTTTCTACAAAAATCTTACACAACTGAAATTTACATTGCTTGCATAGATAAGTAGTGAATAATAGGTTCATAGTTGAATTGATAATCGACGATAAGTAAGGACCGCTTTTTCAAAGACTTAAAAAGTGATTCGTCATTTATCAACGCGGCGCTAGAGCCGGGGCTTATGTAACACTGTACTTTATTTGTACATTGTCGTATCGTATATGGGTGCATTTGTTTTCGTTATATTTTTCCTTACTTAGTGTATATAAAAAGAACCAATTGTCAAGATTGCGTAGTCCATTTTCCATTCGAATTAGTTTTTTACTTCTGTATACTGATGTTAATTTCACTATGGTAATAGAAACGAAAATAAATAGAGTTTTTTTTTTCTATTGAAAATTTAACACACAACCGTTTTGTACGCGGTCAAATGACGCTATGTTCTCAGCAGGTTGTTTAGTATTAAATTTTAATCTGAATATAAAATAAACGGGAACAAATACTTCTTAAGCAGATTTAGAGGCATCGTAAGAGCGAGGACGACGGAGAAGAGATTTGGCTCGCTGCCTCATATAATATTCATTTAAAACCGATCCGGGAGAGCTGGCATTGCCCGAATAAAATGCCGTCTTTGGTTATGTTTGTTAAATGAGTGTGACTTCTGGTTATAGGATATATACAGAATTCGAAAAATAGTATCAAAGACATTATTGAAGATTATATCAATTTAAAGGAATGTCTAAATTGGCTTTTTTCACATTAGAAAAAAATATTGTGTTCTGTATTCAAATTAAAATTATTCTTTATTCAAATAGGCTTTAGCATGCACTTTTGAATCGTCACCAACATAAAATTACCACCGGCTTGGAATGCGGTTCTGCTGAGAAGAGCCGGCAACAAACTCAACACTTGCTCTTTTCAATATTGAATAGTTACAGTTTCATTGTTTAATGCAGTAGTGACTATCCTGCATGAAATTCAAATGACCTTAATTAAATACATTTTTATTATCATTTATTTTATCATTCAAATATTTTTGCACAGTGTAGTACGCTTTCTTAATTAACATTACTTTAACATTACAAAATACTCGTACACTGCTGAATCCTATTATAAATACGTATACTCAGACCCATAAATCATTTATTCACTTTTTGGAGGCGATAACTAGGTGTCACAAATTTGTCCTTGTTTCTTGTTCCAATCGTGTGTCTATCATCATTTTTGCTATAGCACTGAATATGTTGCCGGACAAACAAAATATTGTAAAAAATATATTGAGAAGCAACTGTAAGAATACCTGTATCTTTAAAAATATCTCGCAGAGAATCTCGAGCTTTAAGATTATAAATACATGCAACAAAAAAACACAATATAATGTATGACAGTTAAGCCTTGTGGATGTCAAATTGTTGAAAAATCACAAAACAACTGGAACAATCTTAATATAAATGATAACATTCTTATAAACTTTAATTCAATATTTTGAGTTTAAAGTGTTGGTCAGTTTGAACGCGCTAATCTTACGAAATACCAGTTCTAATAGCAAAATTATTTATGGACAGACCATTTATCGAACCAGGCATATAACGTTTATCAGTTCAATGTAAACTACTTTACCTACGTAGTTTCTGACATAAGATATAGGATATCTTGTGCCGGACGCCAATATTGAATGTTGTGAAATTTAATCCAAATATGTTAAGAATAAATTTTTCTTCTTCTTCTTATCTTTTAGACAATGTTATTTTTGCCGCCTTATATATTATACATATTTATTACAAATATACATATTTATTTTTACTATGTTTTAAAGTGTTATTCCACACTTTGGACAGAAAATACTAAACCTAAATTAAAAAAGCGTATAATAGTTTTGAACGAAGCAGGATTTGAACCCGCGCCTCTGGAACTGTTTTCCAGAGTCGCGAGTTCAAATCCTGCTTCGATCAAATTTTTTATACGCTTTTTAAATTTAAGTTTAGTATATACATATTTATTACAAAGTAGCAGTACCCGTCGCGCGTTGCTACGCCAACAACTAAAATAAATTTAAGAAAAATCACTACTTAAATTTTCAATTCCTTCTAAGCCATTTTATTTATTTCGAAAAATTGTGACATTACATAGTTGTAATGTAGGCCGAGGTGGTGGCTGGTGGCGGGTAACATCTATGAATTTTAAATGAAACACTTTTAAACGGATTAATCGCGTATATTGAATGGTAAAAATTTTTGGGAAACCCGACGTTTCGAACACTTTACAGTAGTCCGTGGTAACGGGTAGACTGACCTCAGTCTAAGTGTTTCATTTAAAATGTGTAACAATCGCGAAAATCAAAGACATTATTAACATCTATGAACATGTCATATTCAAAAATACATGATCATACTGATTTTCATGACAATCGGTTAAGCGGGGCAGAAGTTTCTACTCTGCAGCGCCACCTGGTGGCGAGTTACATCTATGAACATGTCATGTTCGTTTGTTCATACTGATTATATATTGTTGGTCATACTGATTTTCATGAAAATCGGTTAAGCGATGCAGAAGTTGCTACTCTGCAGCGCTACCTGGTGGCGAGTTACATCTATGAACATGTCATATTCGTTTCTTCTATGTAAAAATACATAGGTCATACTGACTTTCATGACAACCGGTTAAACGGGGCAGAAGGTCCCCCACTGCACCGCCACCTGGTAGTAAATTGCATCAATGAGCATGTTACACAAACCTTCTCCGTAAAAAACTACTACTAAATACAAATTTTTATAATAATCGGTCCAGTAGTTTTTGAGTTCATCGACGACATACAGACAAACATTCATTTTTATATATAAGATAAAATCGAGCATAAAAATGCTTTCATCGCCCATCTTCCACTTCCATCATACGTCCAGCTATATGGTACCATGACATTGTATTGTCATCTAATCTACATACAAATGCCACTTTTTAGGTGATATAACAATTAGAAATGTGTGTAATTTAGATTGTTTTATTTTAATTCATATTTTGTTATCAGCGTTATGTGCATTAAACGTACGCATTAGACCTCAAAGGTGAAACAGCAGGTATAAGCTAGTAGCTAGTACATACATAAAAATAAATACTCTTCATGAGATTTTTTCTCGCGCATAATAGAGAAGGCGTTAACTTTAAAATTCAACATTTTTACTATGTTTTAAAGTGTTATTCCACACTTAGGACCGAAAATACTAAACTTAAATTTAAAAAGCGTATAAAAATTTTGAACAAAGCAGGATTTGAACCCGCGCCTCTTGAATGGTTTTCCAGAGGCGCGGGTTCAAATCCTAAATTTAAGTTTAGTATTTAAAATTCAACGCCTCTCTTTACCTCACTGGCAAAGCGAGGAAATGAAAATGTTAAATACTTCATTTTCTTGGGTGAGATTCAAACCCACAATCTGTCACGTTGATGTTGGTACGCCTGCGCCGCTGCGCCAGACGGGCCTCTATAGATAACTCGACAAAATTAAGTCTAGAATAAGGTTCACTCTACTTTATATACCGTTATGTCAAGTGAATGCTAAAATGTGGTTTGTAATTTGAATAACAAATGAACATTAAGTCCCGGGAACGGCAAGGTAGAAACAAATTATTTAAAGTCTATACACACTTCTAAGACACTGGAAGGACCTAATTAAAATATTTCTAATTAATATTTAATTAGTTTAGTTTCTACAGATAGGGGTTATTGTGGGCTATTTGAAATAAATTACACTAAACTACTCTGTAGTTCTCTGCGAGAAACTTCTTGAATAGTCAAATTACGTGTTAAGGCATTCTCTGCTAGCGAAAAGGTAAAGATAGAAAAAAATGTTGCTGCTTACAATTAAAATATCATTGGCGCAGTATTTTTTTCCCAATTCTTGACAAGTAGTAGGAGTCTGGTATTTTTTGCTGATTTGCCACAGCAGTTACTAAACAAACTGTTATGCCTCGAAGACTTATTTTTTTTAATTTCACGCTGTTGGCAGGGAACTTGGGAATCTTTCGTTCCTTTTAAGATATAGGAAGAAACGGCTCGCCTTGTTTACTTTAGCTACTTCCATAGTATTATGTCTTACGGCATCTTACTTTTGGGTAATGCAGCCGGTATTAAGTCAATCTTTGTCTTGCAGAAGCGAGCTATTCGCGCAATCTATAACTTAAGCCCTAAGGATTCTTAAAGGGAAATGTTTTAAAAGATTAACATATTGATCGTTGCATCTCAATATATTTTTGAAAATGTTATGTATGTCAAGAAAAAATATTAATAAGTTTACTAAAATAAGTGATGTACATAATATTAATACTAGAAATAGGTTTAAACTTAGTGCGCCTGTAACTCGATTGCATCGAGTCCGTAATTCTTTTATAGGACAGGGTGTACGCCTTTATAAATGTTGTGAAAAGACGTTTGTGTGTTAAAGGTTATTACCATATTAACGATTTTATAAATGATAACACGGCTTGGAAATAAAATGCTAGATCCAGGCTATTTCAAATGTATCATTGTCATGAAGTAAAGTTTTGATAAAAAATTACATGTCCCGCTGACCGGTTCTTCTCAGGCCTGAGGCAGTAACTTTAGTGAACTGGTGGTAAATTGTTTGACGTTCAAAAAACGAAGCTTGTAACTTCTTATTTTGAATAAAAATATTTGAACTTGAATTTGAATTTGATACTTCCGTTTTTGCTGAATTTTAGGAACAACGTGTTAAGTGGCAGAACTCAATGTCTTGGTACCAGGTTAAATAAATAAAAATTTTAGCACTTATGCCCTTGCGCCACGGCAGGCCTCATCTTAATTATTAAAAAACATAACTTGACGAAATTTGAGATTTAGATTTATTTTTGGGTTGTTATTAAAGTTTATTTAGACCATAACATATAAACACAATTATATATCCTGTACTTGTTGTATTGTACTCTGTTCTGTATCTTTTAACTCCTTCGTATCTCGAAGAAATATTAACTTTCTTGGGCTTCCAAATCATAGCAATGTAATAGAAGTGATACACCAAGATGCACCAAATGCTAAGTAGCTAAGCTAATAAGTGAGTGATTTACACTTACCATAAGTAAGATAAAATTGTAGAATATATTATTTCATTTTATTAGGCTGCCAGCAACGGTTTTAAAAAAAAAATATATAGTTATATTTCTCTTTAAAATTTGAAAAGTCGGGCACAAAAATATTTAGGAATTTAGTTTTAGTCAGGAAAAAAACGATAGAAGTATATTTTGTATGTGTGTTATATAAATAGCAGAAATATTTTTGTACACCGTTATTCACTTTAATCACCAGTATACTCGTATATTGTAAGCGATGAAACAAAAGAAATATCATTAATTCCTCAAAATCATTAATTTCAACAATAGTAACGTATTCATTCAATGTTCACCATTCGGCTTACCGGAGCAAGTCCGTCCGTAGCGACGGTACACGTAGCGTCGGAATATTAAGTCAGTATCCGAGCCAATAAGAGCACCAAACAAGTTTTGTAAACCAGATAGCGTTTTCGTGTTCGGCTTCACTAATTTACAGTGAGCTTTATGTCTCAGATTTTGTTCCTGAAATTGGTATTATTATTTTATTGTTTTTTTGAAGTCATCTTGATCAAAACTGCTCTAGTTATGTGAAATAAAATATTGATACTTTTGTAATAATATGGTATTATTTCTTTTATGAGGCCTGTCGTAGCGCATAAGTGGGTAATGGCAAACGCGACAGATTGTGGGTTGGATTCTTGCTCGAGAAAATGTATTATTCAATATTTTCATTTTATCTCTCTGGTAATAAATCAAAGCGCGGCGTTGAGAACCGCCACTCAGGCGCCCGCCGACGAACATTAGTGTCTCTATTGGAATGAAGTGTCTTCAAAGTTCCTAAGTTTCCTGTGCCTACCATTCCATGTGCGGAATACAGAGTGATGAAAAAAAAATATTAGATCAGTTTAAGTTGGCTAACGTCCAGTCGGAAAATTCCAGACTCAGAAAGTAGGCCTCGAGAGTTACAATTGTGAGTGAGAGATACAATTGTGTACAGGTTTGTGTAATCTTGCATGGGATTGTTATTAAAGTACGCTGTTCAGATATTCAGTGCTTTTCCTTATTGTCGTGGATTTTTTTTTTTGTTTTAACACCGCGTTTTGCTTTGTTACTAGAGCAAGGAAATACAAAAATGTCACATATCTTTGCCTCGATTAGGAATTGAACCCACAACTTGTTACGTCGACTGATTACACCAGTGGCTTAAGTCAGTCATCTCAGCATTATGAAATGTAAATGAAATATAACAATATTTTCAAATTATGATCACCAAAAGTTAAACCACATCGGCCCCGCAATAATAATTTACAAAAATGTAGCAAACCGTGCGAAATTCCAACCGAGGAATGTTACGAAGATACGAAGAGAGCAAACGAGGCGGAAACCCCATTTGTGACACCTCGATCATGCGGGACCTCGACGACGCCCCCAATAAAACCAATATCTGATCATAACACTGTGACCAACCTAAACTGACCTCTATAATATAAAGAACGTACATTGTTGCCTTAAAAAAATATTCTAGCTACGATCCAAGAAAGGCCAAACTAAGGTGGTCGGTGGCTTCAAGTCGACTCCAGGGAGATTGTCGGCCAATGCTCGCAAGTCCACGATTGGACCACTTGTAATGAGCAAGGGGATAACATAATATTAGATGAGATGATATTCATGCGTAAACATATTTTGTTATAAATAGAATATATATACTTGTATATATATATATATATATATATATATATATATATATATATATATATATATATATATATATATATATATATATATATATATATATATATATATATATATATATATATATATATATATATATATATATATATATATATATATATATATATATATATATATATATATATATATATATATATGCGACAATTATATATGCATACTCGTATATATATGCGACAATTATATATGCGAAATTTTTCAGCTTCATATTGCAATCGAATTGAAGGGTAAGTGGAGTGAACATGGGAACCTAGTGTTAAGACATTTCATTCTCTACTTTTCGCCGGATTTCTCACATTACAGCTACAGCAATATTTCACACAATTTTTGAAATTGCACGTTGACTTTAAGGAGTCCAAGGTAGGGAAATTAAGTAATTCATTGCGCCACATGAATTTATTCTCAATTTTTGTACAGAATAATGAAAATCAGTTTTTTAATCCTCCGATTGAGAAGAAACAAACCTAATAACATCGTGTTTACAGTTTGATACTGTCTACAGATAACTACCCCACAGTGACCTCAATCTGCTGTGCGTGTGCCGATTGCCTTATTTATTTAAATTTTTACACGATGTTTTAATACATGTCAAGGATATATTAACATATTCATAATTTATTTGTATATAAACTAGTTGAGTTGTAGTAAAATGTAAATATATTTAAATATTTACAAGTTAATTTAAATTTAATATTTCTTTAAACTAAAAATATTCATTAGTGGTTAGTGTGTGCATAATGTGAAGCCATTATTTATACCGATATTATTATATTAATACTAATATTAATACACTTACTGTATATTAATTATGTGTATAAAAGCATTCGGCTGTAAATGCGATAGGGTGTGAGTTTGATTTCCACTCGAGGAAACAATAATACTCTGGTAACCAGGTAATGCACGGCGAGAACTTCCACCACTCAACACGCAAAGGATATTCAGATGAAAGTGGTAAACGAAGTATCCAAACACTAAATTTCCAAGTATTCTCTACCTGCCCAATCATGTAAGTGGAACAGTGCGAAAAAAGGAAGGATGTTATTTGCATTATTGCAGTTTTTGTAACTTCAAAATTTAATAATTTGCCAGTCGTGGTCCAGCGTCACAAGCGTATGATTGTAATCAACCAGTTTTGGGTTCGATCCCCATCCGAGAAAATTAAATATTTAATATTTTCAATTTAAATAATTATTTAATATTTTAATATTTATTTTCAATTTAAATAATTAATGTTTACATTTCTTCGCTCTGGGACAAGGCAAAACGGGGCGTTGAGCTTCGCCACTAAACACACACTGTCTCTAATACGGTGGAAATTGGGGAACGGAAGTGGAACGGAGTGTCTTAACACCAGGTTCCCAAGTTCCCTCTACCGGCCATGTGCGGAATACAGCGTGAAGCTGAGTAAGATTTAACGAACCCCCCATACTTCGTTTTCTTTCGAATTATCTCGAACTCGATGCCTCGTTTACAAGAACATAATTCATCAATCGAAACTACAATCAGTACGTTTATAGAAGCTGTCCCACGACGGCCTCTATTGATCTATATGATATAGATATGTACTTAACAAACCAAATATTGTATAGAATGCAAGATTGCGTGAAACAATCGGTTTATTTATATCACCCGCGGGGACGGTGGTATCATTCGATACTATGAAATTAGTATCGAAGTGTGATGCGCATCGGAATGAGAACAAAAGTCTATGTATTTCGTAATGAAATAAATCTTACCGCAGAAGTCATTATCTTGTTTCACAAAGTGAGAACTTCCAATGCATATGTATATTGACTAAAATCCGAAAAGTTAAAGATTATATGTAGAAAAAAAAACGCTTTTTAGAAAAAATCATGACCAGCTCATGTTTCTAGTTCGATTAATATAAAATGAGTGCATATGCCGTACTGCGTAATCCCGGTGATCATAATTGATTACGAAGCAAATTATAGTGTATTCATATAAAGTCGGTGGGGGAGACCTCCGTTGACCTTCGAAAACACAGTATCGACGACACTGGAGGAAGGTCACGTAAAAAGCATGAAGACTCCCCGGAGGGCATGTATGAAAAGGCTGATGACAATGGACGAGGCGAAAGAGGTATGCCGAGACCGTAGCGTTTGGCGCTCCGTTCTATCTGCCTACCCCGATAGGAATATAGCGTGAAGTTAAGTTAAGTATATAATTAAATATAAACAAGATTTATGATTTGTCGAAACCTGTCGTGGCGCAGCGGCAAAAGCGTGTGACTGTAACCGACAGGTTCTGGGCTCAATCCCCAGCCGAGGAATTGAAATATTTAATATTTTCAATTTAAATATTGAATGTTTCATTTCTTCGCTATGGTAATAAGGCAAAGCGCGGCGTTGAGTTCAGCCACTCAACACGCAATGCCTCAAATTCATTGCCTTTAAAGAAAAAAAAAATAAAATAAAAATGATTTTTGTCAAAAGGTAAAAACACCAGTAAATTAAAAAAAAATAGATTTCAAGCATCGAAAAATGATTACAAAATGTCATTAGAATAAGGAGGTAAATTTCGCCACAATTTTACAAAGTTATAGTAACTCCGGTGGGAAATTAGGCGGCCTCAGATCTAAAGATCTTGGTTTGAGTCCAGATATTTCCAATCGGTTTTTTTTTCAGCTTCTCACTGTACCCCACATGGCAGGGATAACAGAGAGAATTTGGAAATCTAGTGCTAAGTCACTCTAGTCAAGGGAACAGAGTGATTTAGCACTAGATTTCCAAGAAAGGAAACGTCCCTTTCATTCTCTCATCTTAAATTTTCTCTTTTTTTCTTTTTTCTCATATGTATGTAGTTTCTTTTTTAATCTAGGGGCATGTTAGTGACTCTAATAAGTTGAACGCGAAGCAAACCGCTGCCGTACCATCCTGTTTAAGAATCATTTTGACATCTTGAAGAATGTTCAACAATCGATAGTGGATAAAATTTTACTTCAAGTTACAAATAAAACATGTTAAATTTTACTTTAAGTTACTTAGCAAGTTCCTTTCACTTTAGACCGATTTTATCTCATATTTGTTATGTCTATAATCAAAGTTCTAATTATGATCTCGAATTATGATCTCGAACGAATACATTTGCGTTTATTTCGAAATATTACCGTAATATTTCGAAATAATCGCAAATGTATTCGTTTAAAATCTTTTAAATTCTTTCCAACGCTTCTAGATTAATGTTACAAATTGTAAAACAAAATTGAATGTATTATCGAAAAAAGTCAAGACAAGTCCCTAGTTACATTTTACATAACGGTATAAAATTTTCAAAGCAACATAACATAAATGTACAGATTTAGAAAACGGATTTAAACGAAAAGACTGAAGATAAATTCAGTGCAACTTTGGAAATTCGAAGCTACACACGTTCACAACTATTGAAAAAGAAAATAACTCGAGGTAAAGGAAAAATTGGCGGCGAAGGGAGGAGTTCTAAAAGTTTTAACCTACAACTATTTATTTATCGCACCCGTGGGCCGCGCGCCCTCACCTGCCTGCCGGGCGGCGCTACCGCGAGCGCGCATTCCTAGCTCTACCTAATACGACTGAAAATCATTTGACAGAATCTCGGAGACTTCAGCCGAAGCAATGAAAGTTACGTGGAAACACAAATAAACATATTTCGCTAACTTTGCGTAGTCATTAACGCTTTCTGATTCGTTATAAATATTCATTGTTTAGTAAAACTTTGGCCTGAAAATGTATGTGTTGTTGCATTATTAATGTAATGATTACCTACTTTACTATTTACTTGTGATGTTTTATTATCTTTTATTTTCATATCAGAGAATGAAATGTTAAATATTTTCATTTCTCATTCGCTCTGCTATTTGCCCGGTTCGGGGTGATAAGACACACCTTTACCATTAAGACACTTCCGATTTCAATTTTCAGAAAAAATATCGAGGTTTTGCTATTTGGTGGAGAAACGGCAGAGTGAAGAAATTAAAATATTTAATTAACATTTTATTCTCTCGTATACATTTTCATGCCAAAGTTTATTTGTTTTGTTATCAAGGGATAGGCAGGGTTGCCTATCCTTCTGTGTGCGGGATAAAGCGTGAAACTGTAAATAAACTAACTAAAAAATGAACGCCAGGTTATGTAGACATAATCTTTTGTGAATAATTTTGTAGAAACTTAACGGGAAAAGTGGAATTTTACGTTCTGCATTATGATATTTTTAAAATTTTTTAAAAAATAATCATCAAAAATCTATACACATTACATAACTTGTACATGTTGATAGGTTGAGGTGACCTATTTCTGTTATTGATTTCTAGCTATGAAATAAGCTTCGATATATAAAATTATTTCTTAGTACAAGCTTATATAACTTTTATACAGTTTACTTATTTCACAACATAGCGAGTACGTGATGCATCAAAGGTATAAAAAATATACTAAAATGTTAAGTGTAAAGAACTCAAGTGTGGTCTTAAAGAACCATCTGTCCATGTTTTGGATGCTTCTATCACTAAATTATCCAGAAAATAGAGAAAGTAATGTCTCAAAATTTTTGTTCTCTCAAATTGATCGTCTCAAAAAATACGTTGTTATATTTAATGAAAATATTAAAATATACGAAGCACTTCATAGTAAAATATAAAGTTTGCAATAAAAAAACCAATTTGGTTCCATAGCATGCGTAAATGGCACTTAATAGGAAAACTTGAATACTTCATACCGCCCCAGTTTAAAGATATTTGCAAAGTTTAAAAAGGACTTTTGAAGTGCATGCGTCAATTCTGTGTCACGCTATGGCGAGAGATTTTTTTTACCAGCTTCATCCCGTAACATTTTACAGTGGGATAGCAAGTGTGGCGGTTGTGAGTTCGATGCCCATTCGAAGAAATATAATATTTAATGTTTATATTTCTCGCTTTGATTACGAGTAAAAGCGCAGCGTGATTTCCGCCACTCAATACGAAATACCTCTAGAAATTGGCGGAAAGTATAGAACAGAAGTGCCGTAATGGGAACTGCTGAATATAGGATGTTGTGTGATGCTAAAAAAACGAGTAAGACAATATTTTTTTTATATGGATGTCGAAAATGTATATATTTATTAGTACAGAAGTTCAGATTTGAGTCGGTGAAAATTTGATCACGCTCCATATGCGGTCGCACCGGCTTGAAACTTGGGGGATGACGTGCATGCGAATTGGAATAGATTACAGTTGCCTTCTTTATTTCCGATAGAAGTGTCAGAGTTCATTTAACATTATTTATTACATAGGCTACATTTGGACAGCATTATATAAGAATAGATTAAACGACATGTGAGAAGTCTTGAGAAAATGAGCTCCAAAGATTTTAAATTTCAAATTGTGGCTATGTGCCTGTTATTGACGTTATATGTAAGATATTTGTATCCTAAAGTAACATGTATATGTAGCCCAGATTAATTTTTAATAAATAACGATACTACTTATATTTTTAAAAATAGCCTTTGTTCCGCTTAAGTCGTTAATATATTTTAGCTATATTAAGATTAATGCAATTTATCAATAATGTTGTATAACGCACAGCTTCTAACCTGGCTCACCCCTTAATGTTAAGGATCCAGGGCTGACTTTCTAACCCAACCCCCAAAATCAAGTAATACACAGTTTATTTTGCCTAGAAACGATCTGCATTTCAAATTCGTTATTTCAATTTTGTTGTTTATTTCGTTCTTACATAACGTAGTCCAATTTATATAAAGATTTTAATATAATTTTGAAATAATATAAAAAAAACGAGTGTGAAACGTAACTTGTTGTAACAATTATGTCAACTGACAGACGGATGCTGCCTAGGTGTACCTTACCACGGACTAATGTAAAATGTTTGAAATATTGAGTTTCTCTAAAATTATATATTTTCGCAATTCGGTTAAATTTGTTTCATATATTACAATATATATAATAATTCCAAAACGTATTTTTTTTAAATAACAGAAACAAAGTATGTATTCTACCGCACTACACCTAGATAGTGTAATTGAGATCCGGAGATTGCATTTTGAATTTTCGTTGGTATTTCAAACGTGCTGCGATCATAATTTTTTTATTCATCGTTCGCTAATTTTGTTCTAAATTATTTTCACGTTGTTTTAATCTAAAATGAAATGAGCCGACGATATTGATAACTATAAAAAAATTATAACTTCTATGTAGTACTCCAGGTATATTTATGGTAAAAGGAAAAAAATAAATAATATTATTGACAACTTTCTGAAGTCTCACAAATTTGTAATCGCGTGCTTCACAAAAGTTATTCAATTAGATAAATTTGATGAAATAACATATAGCATATCTTGAAATATTATAACACACACTCACTCAGATACGTAAAAACGCGAAAATATAATATGTACGCTCGATACTTTCTTTAGAGAAAATTATGAAATCACAGTCGAATAAACTCAAAGCTTCACATAATTGCTGGTAAGTCGCTCTGAAACGTCTCTTTTTAATATTTTTCATAAAATGAGTCACATACATCCATTGATACAAACGTAAATAGGCTTTGTTATTTTTATGACATACCTTTGCGAAGTCTTGCGATTGCTACGTGGCAGGTATGATTTAGTATGGTATACACGACGTATATATTTTTTTGCTTGAACATTTTAAAGTATGTTAGAGAAAACTTGAATAAAATAGGTATTCTGTGTTCTGTTATTGATTGAAAAAAAAAATTTTTTGAGAGAGTACATTACTTCTTACTGCCATATTTCGCTAGATGTTTCTACTTTCCATACGGTACTCCAGCTATTTTATTTGTAATAAATGTTTGACACGACACAAGCCACCAAAGTTTCTGGTCATTGTAATTATTTTAAAACAATTTAAGGGATTGTTAGATCACGTTTCAAGTAATAAACACGCGACATGGAAGCTTTAAATATATTTTTCAATGTTATCAATTGTATTCCAAGGTAAATAGATAATCATATAGGAAATGTATTTTTTTCTTTTTGTGCCAAACTTAACTTACGAGGAATGGATAATAAGCCAATAATTAACAAAAAAAGATCCAGACCCACCTGATCCGAGCGAGGTCTTTTATGCTTCCGATTCTGATCTTCCTAGTTTCAACCCCGTTTCAAGGAAACGTGCCAATATCAATTATGATGCAGCCTAATTATAATGCTATCTAAATCTTTAATTCGAACCGTTTTCGCTAACTGTTCCGTAGATGATCTGTTTATTTTCTACTATAAAACCAATTCTAGCCCATAAATTACCCAACTCTCTAGATTATCCTCCTACTATTTCCGACTTTAGCTCAATATTAGTCCAGCTAAAGTATGTTAATAGTTACATTAAGGTCCTTTAATGAAGTAATTTTGGCCAATTTCTGTTTCAAAATACAACTAACAATGAATTAAAAAGGCGTACAAAACATGGGTCCAAGTAAAATAGAGCTGTGCTCCTGCTGCGGCCAATAATTTTTTACCGCATATAAAGCTGAAATAAATAAAAAACCTTCAACCCAACTTTTAGCGTCCCGCGAATGGGTCTGGTAAGGGCAGATACTGATTAGACCTTAGGCTTTATTAGCCTAACGGCTAACAGCTTGGGGTGCGTTGATCATGGAGGTGCTGAAATCTTGCATTTGAAAGATTGATCTAATAATATTTCAACTTCACACAAGGTCAAAAACTATAACCAAATTATAGTCAAAGAGAATATTGGTGAATTGGAAACATTAAAAGTTACACAATGCTGTGTTTTTGGAATACTCGTCCTCGTTAATTTCGAGCTGTTGGAGCACAGCTGCAAAAAATTTCTATTGATTTATCTAACTAAATAACATTCTTATTCTTTATAAGGTATCACAGCCTACAGCCTGCAGGACCTAGTTTCAATAAAATTGCACGACATCCTATAAATTCAAATCAAATATTTTATTCAAAATAAGAAGTTATAAGCTTCAAATTTTGCACCTATTTTCCACCGGTTGACTATAGTTACTGCCCCAGACATGAAAAGAATCGGCACAAGTAACTCAGCGGGACATTTTTTTTGCTTAATCAGTTATTTACAATTGACATTTAAATTACATTTAAGTGATACCGTTGAAACAGACTGGAGCGACCATTTCACTCCTAAGGCGTGTCATACATCTAATGAGTCTTAACAATTGTAAACGAAATGCTTAATCGAAAACTGACATGACGTTGCCCTTCAACGCGATATTTATACATTCCGTGGCCTTAATCACTTCCAGAGTCGCGTTTACGCCAATAAGCTGATGGCGATTGCCCAACTCAAAAACAACACTTGCAAGGAAATGTCCTCTACCCACGAGCGATGTGCCAGAGTTTTGACGAATTTGACTACATTGGAGAGGTGTGTACGTTTAGATGGCACACATCGCACCAATGTTATTTTTAAACATTGATTTTCCCGTTAGTTTTATTTATTATTAATATATTTTTTCCTTCTTGAGGTTTGTACTTTTTTTATATGATTTTTTATAATCTACTCAATTTTATGGCTCATCATATAAAAAAAATATGTACAAGCATAAAAATAATGAGAACCATTTTTATTATGGTAATGAGTAATGAGACACATTGAGGCATTGAATTCCGCTATTCACACGCAATACCTCAAAACTTCGGTGGAAAGTTCGGAATGTAGTGTCGTATTGGCAACCTAAGTTACGATGTGTGGATTACAGCTTGATTCTAAAAAAAATATTGGCACATCACTAAACAAAACAAAAATTGCAAGATGTAGTATAATCTCATATTGTTATATAAATTCCCAGCGTTGACAAAACTTTACTCGGCAATATGTAAGACTAAGATCCTTTCAGAGGTAAGTCGATGTGGCGACGTGACCGCGCCTCCGCGAGCCTCCACGCGTCTCACGCGCCATCTGACTGCGTACCGAGCACGTACAAAGTTATGACTATTACAGATTAATTCATCTTCGGTACTGTTTTCATACGACAATATTATTGTAACTAATTTAGTTTGTTTTTTAGAGTGCCGTACCTCCAAAGGAAAACATGAAAAATCTTATAGGATCATTTTGTTGTCTTTAAACAGCATGAATCAAACTTAAAATTAACTTCTATTCTATAAATTATAGGGTACTTACTACTCATAGAACTACAATTATAAATTTGGCATGAAAAGAGAAGTTTGAATTCTGTGCGGTTTCGTAGGAACTTCTTTACACGCGCTCGTTTTAAGGTCGATACGATATGTGTAGCTTCAAAAAGTGATCATTCTCCACCTCAAAGCCAGGCAACGTACGTTACACGGGGCTTTGGGCGGCGGTGACCATGCACTATTAGATGACTCGTACGCTTGTTTACCTTGTCTTATCCATAACAAAAAAATAAAATAAAAATATGTGAAAAATGGAAATTCATAGGTTATATTTCAAAACAATATTTGTAGTATACAAAATGAATACTCTTGCAAACTTAAGATTGTCAGCTTTTTTCGCCTCGTAATTAACATCTATAGAGCACTTTCGGCACTAAATTTATAATAGTAAGTAAGTAGTAAGTAATTGTTAAATTCAGCTAGAACTAAGTACTTTAAATACAAAAAAGATATTAAATATTAAAAACTTATAATTTGACTATCTATGAAATCTAAGTGACTGTACTTCCCGTTAACATGCTATCAATTGGTACGGAACCCTCGGTGGTTGAGTTTAACTGGCATGTGTCTGTTTTTTTTTTATTTGTCATTTTTTTAAGCAATTAATTGAAATATGGTAGAAAACATCATTTTGGACAGAATTCTTATTAAACAAATAAATTATACATACGTGACAAATTCACATCTTGCAATGGAAACATTGCCCGGAGATTAATTCTTCGTAGCCACCGTTTACAAAAAGCCGCCAAGTTTATCGGCCTTCGTGCGTGATCTCACTTGTGCAGATTTTACTTACTCGGTCATTTGTAAGATGCTCTTACTAAACAAATAAAGGAGTATCACAATATATTTGCGTATTTTTTTCTACACTTTCACGCTTTTTCCCGTAAAATAGAATAGATAAATTGTTAAAATTCTCTTTTTTTCACTCTCCAGATCCAATGTAAGGGATGTTAGACGCCGAATTCGATTATAATTGAAGAACGAAAATATCTCAATGGGAACTGATTTTCTAAATATTAGGTTCCCAACTTCCTGTGTTCCTCTGTTTACACTGCCATGTGCAAAGTTAAAAAAGAATGGTTAGAAAATGATATTGTACTCCTATATGTACATAAACGACCATTAATACTAATGAATTAATCAAAATATGCAGATTAAGTTTTGTAATTGCGGATGCAGAGCAATTTGGAGAAATGGTATTAAAATTAAAGCATCTTTGAATGTACTGGTATTTGTGCTATAAATAATTAACTTACAATTCGCATTATTAGCTAAGTAGTAACTTTTTTTAGTTCATGGTAACCTAGGAATTTAGTATTGGGATACTCTGGGATACTCATTAAGATATTTCTGTCCGTTCTATTTTTGACCCATTTAGTGTTGAGTGCTGCTGGATTAAAAATAATTCAAATACTTAACTTAGAATAGTTTCCATGACCACCACGTTTACAGTAAAACGCTATGCTGCTGTTGTAAACGAATGCTACATATTTTCAGCTGACTGATTTTCTGTCTTTAAATTTCATCACGAAGACTGAATAGGCTCTAAGGTCACAATATTTGTCGCTAGTGGCACATTGAGAGCCAAGCTGTGATGCCCAAAACCACCTTTTTTCTTGTCAGAAAAGGTTAATGAAAAAAATTAAGCTCTCGAGCGGGAAGCAAACATACGACCACCGCGTTTACTAGCCACAGTGCCATGATGGCCTCTACTTAAAAAAATACATAGTTAAAATTTTAAAATATATGTATATTGAAAAAGTTCATAATTCAAAGTCCAATATTCACAAATTCGCTAGTAATATAGAAAAAAATACGCTCAGATACGAATATTTCATAGAAAAGTTAGAACGCCAACGTCGGCTTGCACCTGGCCACTTCGAAACGTGTATCGGACCGACACCGACCGACACCGACCGACCGGACTCCCTGTTTATTTTAAATCCAATTTAGAAGAACTTTCCACAAACTATTACAGACCCTTCATTGAAACTATGGAATTTATTTTCGGTTAAATGTACTATACTATTGTGTTATTAATTTGGTGCTTATTTTGTTAACGCTGCGGGAAATTACAAGAAAATGATCAAATTGAATTAAAAAGGCTAATTAATAGGATGAGACTTTTTCGAAAGGTAGCAAGGCTGCTTAAATTAACAGAGACCACACCACACATATACTCATATTAAATTGATTTTTAATTTCAATGTTCACTTTAAGATTGTTTAAGCGTGGGTGCTGTGGATTCGATTCCCACTAGGGGAAATGAAATATTTAAAATTTTCATACACAGTCAGACCAGCTCTATGAAACTATTGTCACCGAAGCTTCACAATCTTTGAAGCCAAATTTGACAATAATTACAAATAAATAAATACGAACTAGTACGTTTATATACAAGTGCCTTAGATTATATTTGGATCATTTGAATTATAAGATTGACCTCTTTGTATTCTAATCAAAAGCCTTGTTCATCACGTCCTAAGTTATGTTTTATGAAAATTGGAAAAATTGCTTAAAACCTATAAACCTATTGTCAAGTTGAGAGTAACTAAAACATGAATTTATCTTTGGTTTTTATTACATTTGATTACGTAAAAATTAATAAGATGAGTGTGGGCTAGAATTCATCTCAGCTTCACGCCGTATCCCGCACATAGCAGGGTAGGCAGAAGGAATTAGGGAACCTAGTATTAAGACACTCCGTTCCACTTTCGTTCCCCACTTTCCGCCGAATACGAGGCATAACGTGTTGAGTGGCGGAATTCAACGCCGCGTTTTGCCTTCTACCAGAGCGAAGAAATGAAAACATTAAATATTTAAGTTAAAAATATTAAATAATTAATTTCCTCGAGTAGTAGTAGTAGAGAGCCCACAACCTGTCGGTATGAGTCACACGCTTGTGCCGCTGCGCCACGACAGGCCTTGAATTCATCGATTCCTCTAATTCTTTTAGAAAACATATAAAAATGTTAATAGCATTCCTACCCTTCATCTTTTCTATATGACATCTTTTCTAAGATGTATTGCATAAAATTAATTAAAACTCGATTTTGATTAAAAATATATATATTTGAGTTTCCACTTAATAAATATTCATTTTAACATATTTTTTTATATTTCAACTGCATTCTGAATGAAGTAAGCTCCCGCATAATAAATGAGGTACATGTTAAATGAAATATGGGTTACGTATTCCACTTCTTACGTACATTTATGTATGTATTTATTTTTTTATATAATAAATTATTGTAATTTAAGCTCCTTCATGTATGTTACTTGGTAGTGCAGTCCAAATGTAGGTAAGTATATAAAGCTGTGTTTATTAGTCAATATAATTGGAGATGATTCAAATTTGAAATACCCATAACTCCGCTAACTACCCGCATTAACACCTAAAACGCAATACCTCTAGAATTTAGCGAAAAATGGGGGACGGAAGTGTCTTAATCGGAACAGAGTGACGGAGAGTCTTAACACTAGATTTCGTGTTACGTGTGGGAAGTTAAACTTATTTGTTTTAGATTTTTTACCATTATTAATCAAATTACCTTATATAAGATTATCTTACCTATAATCTCGAAATATTAGGTTGTGGTAAGCAAAAAGAACTTGAACTAAGACGCTTGTAAATCATTTGATTTCAACATGGCGGTTCGAGTGGCGGAACTCAACAACGCAAACCACACAAAATCAAAGTTACCATGTAGTTAGTTGAAAAGTAGTTATTTCTATTATAGTCTACAAGAAATCCGTTGCTTCCAGACGATGTTTTATTGATTTTTATCTATTAAGAGAGTTCAAGGAACTAAGTAGTAGGTAGTATCTGTATAGTGCTTTATTGTATCGAAGGGGAGAACAAGTGTCAGTTGAGTGTCTCATCAGAGTGACAGGCTGTATCAAGTGTGACTGTGTCGCGTTATTACCTCAATTTAATATAAGATATCACAAATAAGTGCGTTATATGTACGTGGTAAAAGCTTCAATTCCTCAATTCCATATTTATTACTTTTCTTGGTAGAATATACATTTTTTTTTGTATGTATTACGACACTTAAAGTTTACTAAATAATAGTTGCGCTAAATTCTGTTTTAATATAAATTCTTTCTTTGTTCACTACATATCACAAAAAGCAACCCATTCAATGACACGTAAGCGTGCCACTGTAAAATAGACAGGGCGTAGGTTCAATCCTCACTGAAACAAATGGAATATGTATGTTTTCATTCCGTCGCCCTGAGCACGGCGTTGAGCTCTGCCACTTGCCCTGAAGCCCTGAGCCTTGAGACATAGGAAACGAAAGTGTCTGTATACTAAGTTTTCAATTTTCATCTACATACTCTGCCATGTGAGGGATACAGCGTGAAGCTGAAAACATATTCAATCTAAGCAGGCCAAGATAAAAGCAATTTAAATGCAAATATTGCTCCAAGTATGTATTGAACCTACAATTATTTTGGACTGTCTTTTCATTATTCAATAATCAAGGTCTCGTATTGTGACTAGTTTGACTCACCAGGTTGTGGGTCCACAACTTGTCAGGTTCTCAGCTGCACTCTTGAACTCCTCGACAGACCTTACATTAAGCATGATTATCTCTTATAGCTGTATACGAGTACACTTGCTGATCTAATTACTTAATTCAATGAATCACTATATAATTCTGTTCTTTCATCTATGTAAAGTTATAATTCAAAGCTAATAATAGAGAAATCTAATACAATAAATCAAACTTGGATAATTGACATTAAACTTAAATTTAAAAATATTTTTTTTCTATCCTAAGTGTGGAATAACACTTTAAAAAATACTAAAAATATTGGATAATTGATGTTGTTTCCGATATATCTAATCAAATGTGATGTTGAGTTCCGTCACTCAACTCACAATTTATTAATATTTAGAGAAATGAACTTTGTAGTCCATATTTAACAGGATAAGTAAAAGTTACAGTTTTAAGGCAAATGGTCTACATTTTTTAACCAATTGTCGAGACGATCGACGTGTTAAATGGCGGAGCTTAACATCGCACTTTATTTGTCATCCAGAACAAGATGCGCTATAGCTTTTAGTATTTAATCACTGCAATCTAGAGGCTACAGTCGTCTCCGCCATGTCAAACAAACTTATCAAAGTATTAAACAATGCGCAAGTTTCATACCTGGACTACTCAGTTTTAGTTATTTAAGATCTCTAGGTATAGAATAACAAATTCTATTAAATATTTAATTTTGAAAATTTTAGCAACGTCTTTTAAATAATACATATTTGATTTTTTAAATCAAATATGTATTTAAGACAATAACTAACTGTACCTACTAATAATATTATTATCGATAGACTTATAAGAACGTATGCTACGTGTACGTACGTATGTTTGTGTGGTTGTCTACAAATACCTGGCAAACTAATTATCATATTGATATGATATTTTTTGAATTGGACAATATGAAATAGCTACACTTAGTAGGTAAGCTATATAAAAGTAAGGTTGATTTACTCAAGTTACGTTTTATATTGTAAAGTAAATATTTTATAAAATATATTGTTGTGAGACAGAATCTAAAATAGATTTTATCAATAGAGCTTTATCGATGTCGGTTTGTGGTTAAAGGCTTTTATTAATATCAGCAGCTCCACGTTCCCACGTAGGGGGGTAATTTGCAGTAAGTTTAGTGCTAAAGTAGTTCGTTCATCGTTATCTACCCGATTTCTAGAATGCATGTTGAGTGATGAAACTTACGCTAAACTTTATGTACTAAATAAAATTATTCTCCTTAGGTGACAATCGTACCCATTACCTGCAATGGTACGCAAAATGGTCTTATTATTTAAATAATAATAATTATTATTATACCTGATAATGACCACTAATATAAGAAATATGAAAGTTTGTTAGGATGGACGTTGGTTCCATGTTCACGTAAGAACTACTATACAGACTTACATTAAACTTTGCATTAATATAAAATGGTACATAGGCTACAATTTATGTAGTTAGGTACTTTGTATAATTTAGTTATAATTATGTTATAGAAGCCTGTCGTGCCGCAGCGGCACAAGCGTGTGACTGTAACCGATAGGTTCTGGGTTCGATCCCCAGTCGAGGAAATGAAATATTTAATATTTTCAATTACAATATTGAATGTTTCATTTCTTGGCTCTGGTAATAAGGCAAAGTGCGGCGTTGAGTTCCACCACTCAACACGCAATGCCTCAAATTCGGCAGAAAGTGGGGAACGGAAGTGGAACCGAGTGTCTTAACACTAGGCTCCCGGGTTCCCTCTGCCCACCCTGCCTCGTGCGGAATACAGCGTGAAGCTAAGAAAGAAAGAAAGTTATAATAATATTAATCGGGGAGAGCCGCGTGGTCCCTAGTACTCGTATATTATGCACTAGAGGCGTGATCAGCGCTTTGCCCGTTTGAATTACATTATATATATTTTTAACAAATCTCAATTAATTTCGTGTCCTTATAAGATTTTAACTTTGAAAGTTCAAATTTCAACTAAATAATCAAAAATTTAACAGCAATTTCGTCAAACTAAATATTTTAAATTGACATAACTTTATATTGAATAAGCAATTAAAATAAATCAAGCACAATGTTGAGGGAAGATTGCAAAAATATTGTACAATAAGGGAAATCTTAGATGCTGTTATGCCTTTCTGAGATGCTGTTGATGCTGAAACAGATAAACAGATGAACAATTTTTCTAAACTATTTTAGGCCCCAATACATTTATAAATAAAAATCCACTATACGATTTCTTTTATATATTTTCCATGTACAGACACATGATCATGATCAGTTACACATTTATTATACGTATGTACATATTTTAATTCACAATAATGTAATCAATATTATAGAGATTAAATACTTCGATTTAAGTAAAACAGAAATCGCTTAATCTTCTAACCTAACAGTAGGCGGGTCGTTTAAGGCCGACTCAGTGGACTGCTGGCAAAAACTTCGGTCACTCGGGGCGACCCGCTCTCGGCGGACGAAAACTTTACAAATTTGGTTTTAAGATGCTCTTGACAGAACTTTAAAGGCCGTTTGAGTTTCCAAAAAAATTATGTAGGGTTCTATTATTTACTTTTTATTTTCTTTAGCTTTTTATACTTTTGGAGTTCATACGCAATGTTTGATGACACTTATGATTGTATTGTTAATATATTTTTTGTTTGATAAAATATGCTTTTTTAAATGCTGGTATTATTTATTTTATTTTTAGCTTCGCACTACACGCACATGGTGGGGTATTGCGTTTTGAGAGGCGGAACTCAACGTGCTTTACCTTGTTACCAGAGCGTAGAAAAAAAATTATATTTAATATTTATTTCCCCAAATGGATATTGAATCCACAGCCTCGTTTACAGACGCACGTTTATTTCCCTTGTGCCACGACAGCTCTCAATGTAATTAGTTTTAAGTTAATCCGCAATAAAGTGTTCGAAACATTTTCATAAAAATGTTTATCAATTCTGTGAAAAATATTTTGTATTTCAAACATACCTTAACACGAAAAGACGCTAACCTTAAATTACTTTATTTGAAGAAGTCTGGAGTTTGGTGATTTAATTTAATTTAACATTTGACTGTAAAAATTCTTACTCAGTTCTGTGCACTCGCAAAAGAAATGACTTCTAATGAGGACATTCCGAAATTACTTAAAATTTTAGCTAAAATTAAATGTTATGCACGTTTCTTATATTTAAAATGAATTTACATTTCTCTGTTAGTTTCACGCTATATATTTCACTAAGAAGGGTACATAGAGGGAACTTGGGAACCTAACGTTCTGACACTCAGTTTCTATTAATTCACTTCTGTTTACAACTTTCCGCTGAGTTCTCGAGGCATTATGTGGTTAGTGGTGGAACTCAACGCCACACTAAACCTTGTTACCAGAGCGCAATTAAAGTCTCCAACACATTTAACTTTACCACTTTAGATTTTTCTTATCTTTTGAGGCTTTACCATTTTTTTAGATGTCAACTCTTCTTTCACAATTTCCACTGTACGTATCAGGGTGGCCGGTGTACACCGCTTTTTAGTAGTGTCACTCTGTTTTTCCATTTTCTAGTTAATGGCGGAAATCAACGTTGCAATATGTTTTTTTTAATCAGAGCGGATAAATCAAAATAATTCATTGCCTCAATTGGGAATCAATCATGGCAAGTAATTTTGTAGAAACGTCGCGTATTTATGTCGTTTTCGTTTCAGATACAGTGACGCTGCATCACAACGACCTATAAATATTTAATCAATATTCTTTTTTAGAAAACATCATGTTACGTAAACACAAATTATGTTGAGATAAATTGTGTAATTATTTTAAGGCCATTCTGGCGCGGGGTGGCAAGGGTGTGACTGTGAGTGCGATGATCGTGACGATCAAATTCTACTCGAGGGAAGATATGTTCTAATACCTCTCCTCTCGTAGTAAAGCGCAGTGTTGAGTCCAGTCATGCGGTGGAAAGTAAGGAACAGAGGTATCTGAATGGGATCGAAGTGTCTTAACACTAAGCTTCCAGGTTCCTGCTAAGATCAACACACACTGTAATGTATGTAAAAAAAAATCCTAGTAAAAAGAAGCTAAGTATTTTTTTATTATTAGTGAGAAAGGATTAAAAGTTTATAGTTTCTTACGTAGGTATGGATATTGTTATATAAAACTAGTTTAGAAGTTACCTCGCGGGGTAAATTCCGATTCGTTGGGGAACTTCGAATATTGGACTACAAACTTTACAGAAACATTGCGTTTGAAGCAAATAAATAACATAAATTGTAAAAATGCTATAAATCTACGAAGCTTTAATATGAGACGTTTAAGTTAAATAAAAAAGAGGGAGAGAGAGAGAGAGAGAGATGAAGAGAGCACATGGCAGGATAGGCAGAGGGTACTTGGGAATCAAATGTTAAAACCTTCGTTAAGAAGTGGCTTTGGTCACTGCGTTTCGCTTTGGATAATGTAGGGCCCCGGTGCCAACCACCTTAAAGACCGGCAACACTCCCGTAACTGCTCTGGAGTTACACGGGGCCGTGGGCGACGGTGATCACTTACCAACAGGTGACCCGTACGCTCGTTTGCCGTCTTTTCCATAAAAAAATAAAAAATGAAATAAATAGTTTATGCCTATTTTCAAAACATTGGATTTAATTTACTTAACACCACAGTTTGTCTTTTTAGAGAGGGTATACGATATTTTATATATTAACCGAAGTTAGTTATTTATATAAGTAATATAAGTACGTGTTTCATTTCTACGTATTTACAGGCAGCCGTTATATTACTGTGCCTCAGAGGTGTAGAGGAGGCGGATGTGATTGGTGAGTTATTGTATTAACTAATTGATACAACTCCCGACAATAAAAATCACTATCTCATCTTATCAAAGTGCTAGCACATTTTAAGCTGTTATAAAGTACAAAATATTTTTATAAAGCACAACTAAGAACCATCACGACGTACAAAGCTTACGATTAAAAAAACTCTAATCATTAATTCAAGATCATCGGTATACAGACAGACACACACAAACTGACAGGTCTTAACTTATAACACCCCTCTTTTTGCATGGAAGGTTAAAAATGTGTAAAATAGAAATAGATCTACGCAGAAATCTCATCTCCACAACAACTCATAATCCATAGAGAGGTAACTGCCTACTTGTAATTACAGGATTTAGAATCTACACTATAAGAGAGAACAGGAAGCTCTGGACGCACAAAGCGTCGTTTTAATTATGCTTAGCTCTATATAAGGGCCGCTAACACTGAATATTATGACATATTGTGTATATTTGTTGGTGAGGAGACACATCTTTGATCTCAAGATTGGGCACGTATCAAAGTAGCAGTGTAAGAGCCTAAAGTAAATATATTTAATCACTACATCAGGCTTAATAAGTTCCACGTGTCGTTAGGGACTACAGATATGTATATCCTTAAAGTTATTCGCGAGGCTATTGAAATACAAAAACATTATTGTTTATTTCTTAGACGAATTCATTAATAGTTTTCGTATTTCTTTTGACGTGTAGCAAAAATACAAATAAAAAAAAAGTAGGTTGCAAAATACTAGTCCTTGTACAAGTTGATAAAAATAGCATATTAAACAGTACATAGAAACAAATAAAATAACAAAAAAATAAATTAATATTTAAAAAAAAAGCAGACAAAGTAGGGTGAAAAATACTAGACCATGTGCTCAGTTTTGAATTTGTTTAGTATATAATAAACAAATTCAACATATATATTTGGGGCCGTCGCGGCGCAGTGGCGTACAAGCTAGACTGAACCACCCATTATTAAGAAAAAAAAGTTCCCACTCAGTACACCAGAGGACAAGAGGCTGCACGCGAGGCAATTAAGAAATCGTTGGCGGTATTTGAATATAATTATATGTCAACTAACAGACGAATGTGTACCTGTGACTACTGGCTATTGCAAAGTATTCGAAACGTCGATACGTCGGATTTCCAGACAAGTGTATAAAAGAAAGTATATATATATATATATATATATATATATATATATATATATATATATATATATATATATATATATATATATATATATATATATATATATATATATATATATATATATATATATATATATATATATATATATATATATATATATATATATATATATATATATATATATTATATATATATATATATATATATATATATATATATATATATATATATATATATATATATATATATATATATATATATATATATATATATATATATATATATATATATATATATATATATATATATATATATATATATATATATATATATATATATATATATATATATATATATATATATATATATATATATATATATATATATATATATATATATATATATATCTATATATATATATATATATATATATATATATATATATATATATATATATATATATATATATATATATATATATATATATATATATATATATATATATATATATATATATATATATATATATATATATATATATATATATATATATATATATATATATATATATATATATATATATATAACTGTTACCTACAGGTAATTAAAATATAAATATGTACCCGATAATCGTATGTGTATAGGACTGATCACTTTTTGCAACAAATCCTCTAAATAACAGTAAAATCGCATTAAAATCCGTTTTTGGCATGGTTCAGAAGGAGTAATGTATATGAAATATGTATATTACATTTGTATATATATGTATTATTTTTGTCACTATTGAATGATCATTATGATATATAATTATCATATCAAAATTGATATACTTTTAAGGAATCATTGTATAAAGTCTTTATGTAATAGTATTTGACTAAAAAAATGAGAAAATGTTTTCCAGTGAGTAATGCCATGTTTAAGAACACTTGGGCTACTAAGACCAATCTAACGATATCTTAGTTATATAAATCTGTTCAGAGGTTCTGGAGATATCAAGTAATAAAGAAGTTTACATACATATATACAAGATACGCGTGAAACATATTCTTCTTTCTTATTCTTTAACAATCGGCAAAAATTAATGATTCAAGAACAAAGCGTTGAACCTCTAGTGAGCGCAAGCCTAACTTATGCTGTAGTAATACAAAAGAGATGGGCGGACGCTTGTTAGTGCCTGCCGGTTTTCTGCTACAGAGATCAAGTGTTTTGTTGCCTTTAAGCAATAACTTGAAAGGGTAATCACGATGTTTGCTCTCAATGGCGATGGGACCTACCAGGCTTAGATCTATGATAATTTTTCTAGGTGGACGTTTGAGTAACCGTAATTATGTATTCGTATACGAGTCGTCATTAGTTTATAAAAAAATATTTTTTTTTACTTTACCTATCTCACATTTAGCAGGCTAGGAAGTCCCTGGAAACTTAGTGTTAAGACAAATAATGATGATAATTTAATCGAGATCTGTCATAGCACAGGAGATGGTGCCCCGTGTGGCTATAAACGTGGCATTGTGGGTTCGCTTCCTACTCGAATTTGCTCTGGTAATAGACAAGGCATGGAATTTAGTTCCGCTGGGGAACGGAGTGCTTTGAATGGGAACAGATTATCTTAACATTAACTTTCCTCCTATGTGCAGGATACAGCATGAAGCTAAAAAAGCTGCTTTACCAAAAAAAAAAACCTTAATTAAAAGTAAGCCTACTGTAAAACATCAAACACAATCAGATATAAAATCAACTCTCCCACACGGGACGACGAGCAAGTTAGTTCATTAAAGTACCTTTGTGTCGGTCAGGGAACGAGCCAACTTGCGTTTTTGCGTAATGATGAAGTGCAGAGGAATAAACAAAGCTACTTGCCACTACCTATTGCTATGAAATATAAGTACTATTTGGATATTTTTACTTAGTTTAAAGTGTTATTATACGTTACGTATACGATATATTATACGTAGCAGGATTTGAACCTGCACCTCTCGGAAACCGTCCAACTGCTCTTATTATGACTAACAAAGCCTTTCAAAATTTGTATAATACAAATAGTTGAGACCATCGCCTCCACCTCAGGAGAATGAAATATTTAATATTTTAATTTAGTCACTTTGGAATCGTGTATTCCACTGCACTAAAAATATAATTTTTAAGTACTAAATGTGATACAACGTGAAAAAATAAATAAAAAAAATATCGCCAAAGTATTATATTTTTTAACGATTTCTTTTATACAAATTTAATTCGAACGATTGCTCGAGCTCTATTGTACACATAGTGCATTATGAAGTAATTAACATTGACATAATGAACATTGTGTTGAAGTTATTTATTATAATGTTATTTTAATGAATGCTTCATCGCTTTTTACATTTTCTGTTTATATGCGATAGAATATTTAAAAGGAAAAGAATAACGCATGCACATGACAAGGGCAGATATGCTAGTATTTAAAACCTCTGTCATCCACATTTTACCTCAATTTGAGACTTTGCGTTGCCAAGTTTTTTTTCCTTTAGGTTAGGTTACAACTGGAGGGAATTAATTTTTTAATGAAACACTTTTAATCGGATAAATCGCGTATAGTGATTGGTAAACATTTTTGGATATCTGACGTTTCGAACACCTTACAGTATTTCGTGGTCACAGGTAGGCTGAGGTAGCATTTGTCTGTCATTTGGTATAACTATTATATCAAACTACAGCCAAAGATTTCTTAATTGCCTCGCGTACTGCCCTGGATTCTTGCAGAATGGACTAATTGTCCTTTGGAGTCGTGTGCTTGAGACTTTAAATTTTCAAGAGTGGCTCCCAGGTGGTGGAAAGTTTCCAACAGTCTTCTTTCTATATTGAAATTAGGATGTTTTTATATTTCAATAGCCTCACGGATCATTCTAGGGATATATCTATTCTCCCTAGCGAGTATGTGGTGTTTATCAAACCTGATGCAATGATTGGATTTCTATGATATATATGCTCACACACAGCTGACTTTGATACATGCCCATTCTTGATATCGGAGATGTGTTCCTTCACCCTAACTCCGATGCTTCACTTTGTTTATCGTATATATGATCTTGTTAGGGTTGAGTATAATTTTAATAGAAGCTCTCCTTAAGATGTTGCCGATTCTGTCTGTAACCCCCTTCACATATGGTAAAAGTGCCAGTTGCGTCTTCTCAACTATGGGTGGCCTGTTGGTCTTCTGACAACGCTGGCGGAGAACTGGCAGCTTGTACTGATGAAGGGCAGTCTTCATCTGTCGAAGCTCGTCCCCTAGGTGTTCAGCATCACAGTGATGGTGGACTCTCTAAAAGAAAGATTTGCCAACGGTAGATAACTGTGTAGGGTGGTGATGAGATTCACCATTGAGGTATCTATTGGTGTGCGTCGGTTTCCTAATAATAAACTATGTGGCCTATTGTGTCATTAGAATTATTTATTACTAAAACATCAAGAAAAGCTAAAGAATTATTTGCCTGTAATTTCATTGTGGTTTAAGAACATATGAACATTGTCAGTAGATAAAATTGTGAAAGTGTCATCTACGTACCGCTTATATATCCTAGGTAGACATGGTGCAGAGGTAAGAGCCATCTCCTCGAAGTCCTCCATGTGTATATCTGCTATTACCGAGGACACAGGCGAACCCATAGCAATGCCATCTATTTGTAAATAGAATTCTTGATAGAACACTAGATATCCAGATGTAAGGCAGTGTTCTTAAAGTCCAAGATATTCTATAGGCATGTTATTCTCCTCTAGCTTCCGCTTGACAATTCTAATACAGTCTCAATAGGTATACTGGTGTACAGCGACTGGACATCAAACCTGATCATGATTTCATTGCTAGCTAACTTAAGGTCTTTCACGTTCAGTCCACTAACAAAATGGTGAGAATCCCTGACATAAGATGTTGTGTGGTCGCGCAGTGGAGACACTACTTTCGGACGTGTTGAGTTAGTTTATATGTCGTTGTATCGATTTAGCTCACTATTGGATGAAAAGGTACATCTGTTTTGTGTATTTTTGGTAACCCATACAACTTTGGAGGCATAACAAAGCTAGGCACGAGATATTTAATGTCGAGATCTAACGATTGTAGGTGTATGTCTTTTAAGTATTTTTGTTGTAAGGGATTTGTCAACAATTTTATACGTTTTTTGATTCGATAGTAATAATGACTTTTTTTATATAAACTTATCAGTGTATAGTATTACCGTCGCGTTAACTTTATCGGCTTTGAGAACTGTTTTTTCATTGTTATTCCGTAGTTTACTAAGCGCTCGAGATTCGACTTAGGTGGTTTACTACGGCGTGGCACATATATTTTGACGAATAGCTTCTGAATCTTCCTTCAAAATCTTATATATACAGTCCTCGACGTTCGCTCCACGTATTAGGCAATGGCTCTATACTATTAGGCAACTTTTTAATAACGTTGTTTACCCTGAATGTTTAAAAGTAATATTGATTTTAAGCGATAAGTTTTATTAAGTCAAATCAGTATAATATTATAAATAACAATTTGCTTAAGTTCAGAAAAAGCTCGATTTCAAACTACAATATTGTCTAGATTAGCTTTGTGACCATTTAATTAAATAAAGTTTCTATTTTCTAGTGTTTTCTACAGTTTTACAATAACAAATTACTACTTGAACTTTCTTTGGGTTTTGTTTTGTACCGAACTAATTAGTTTATGTTAGTTCATTAGAATGATTTTATATAGTTACTGTTGAATATAAATATATTGTCATAGTTTTCTTAATATTAATCATTTTTAAAAGCTCGAGAGTTAAATAAAAAATATTCACTGAACATTTTAGACAAATTAGAAAAAAAAAACGACTCATTAAAAAAGAATTACAAAAAGAAACAAGAGCGACAATAACTCCATTAATCTTTGCTGCGCTTCGTTCACAAGAACAAGAAATTAAATCGAAAATTTCACTTTTTCTTCAAACGTCAAAATATTTTTAACTTTAACCACAATAAAAGGTATTTTATGATAAAATTTTAACTCGTAAAATGTTATATACATTTTTTGTAGCCTCTCCCATTAATCATCCGTTTTCGCTTATAAAAGCCAATTAAAATAGAACGGCTAAGTCCATGTTTGCTCTGTTTTAATTTGCGAGCCTGCTATCTACTGATAGCCCGAGTTTTATTTTTTAACTCGTTTTCTGATACTATTAATGAATTATTAAATTTTTGAAGGCTGATAAATAGCATATTGACTCAATTAAGTGATTTTTGATCATTTTGCAATGAGATAATTATTTTTTAATAATGAGCAATAATTATAATTACTAAATTTAATACGTATAAAAATTGAACGAAGCAGGATGTGAACCTATATATATATATATATATATATATATATATATATATATATATATATATATATATATATATATATATATATATATATATATATATATATATATATATATATATATATATATATATATATATATATATATATGTATATATATATATATATATATATATATTTATATATATATATATATATATATATATATATATATATATATATATATATATATATATATATATATATATATATATATATATATATATATATATATATATATATATATATATATATACGTATAAGAATTTTGACGTAGCTTGATGAGAGCGAATGGCTTTGTTGGTCACAGCACTTGGACGATTCCCAAGAGGCACGGGTTCAAACCCTGCATCGTTCAAATTTTTATACGTTTTTAAATTTATTGTTTATTTCCATATGTGGAATAATACTTTAAAAATGAGGCCTGTCGTAGCGCAGTGGCAGAAGTGTGTGGCTGTAACCAACAGGTTCTGGGTTCGATCCCCAGTCGAGGAAATTAAATATTTAATATTTTTTTCTCTCTCAGATTCACGCTGTATCCCGCACGAGGCAGGGTAGGCAGAGGGAACCGGGAACCTAGTGTAAAGACACTTCCGTTCGCCACTTTCCGTGGCATTGCATGTTAAGTGGGGGAACTTACGCCGCGCTTTTCCTTATTACCAGAACGAAGAAATGAAACATAAAATATTTAAATTGAAAATATCAAATATTTCATTTCCTTGATTGGGGATCGAACTCAGAACCTGTCGGTTACAGTCACACTCTTGTGCCGCTACGTCACGACGGGCCTCAGGCTTTAATATTTTCAATTTAAATATTTAATGTTTCATTTCTTCGCTCTGGTAATAAGGCAAAACGCGACGTTGAGTTTCGCCATTCAACACGCAATGCCTCAAATTCGGCGGAAAGTTGGGAATGGAAGTGGAACGGAGTGTCTTAACACCAGGTTCCCGGGTTCCCTCTGCCTACCCTGCCTCGTGCGGAGATCGAGAACGTTTGGCAAAATAATTAAAAAATAATTGCACTTATTAAATTCAGAATTATTTGATTGTATTATAGGCTCGCTATAATTATATACTTATTTGCGTGCAAATTGGAGTAACTTATTATAATTGTAGAATCCATTTGATAGTTATTTATAAATAGCAAAATAAAATTCTGCTTTAAAAATATAGTTTTTACATATTAGAGCTATAGTGTATTTATATATATCAATAGTTTCAAATGATACATTATTAATAAAATTTTAAAATATATTATTAACTTCTAATGAGTACGAAGCAAATGTTAAGATTAAGGTTTGGAACGTGACTGGCGACTGCGTCTTATCTAAGGAAAACTAACAACGTTGCTTATTTGACAAATCAATGTGGTACCACAAAACTATGAATCGTTGTTAAAATAATTAGATTTGATATATTTATTTTTATTTTTTAAATGACAACAAAAATAAATCATGAATATTATCTTATCGTAGAGTCAGACAAATCATTAAAAATAGAACCGTAACATTACTTTAACAGCGTCTATTAGTGAAATTACTAAAATATACATCCACTAATGTGAAGATGAGAAAATAAACGAATTATAATTTCTCTATCTCGCCCTCGTCTCCCTCAGCGGCAATAATAATCAGTAATTATTCAGATTTCAAGCCCCTACGCTTCGTTAGTGCAACTTCGGTCACGTTCACTCCCGTGGTGCTCTTTAATTCTACGAGGTACTAAACTTTCTTATAAGTGTATTTCTTTTCCATCATGGCATTGTAGACATAGGTAACCATGTCTTAAGATAATCTGTTTTTTGTCAAATTGTGACATCGGGTATTTATTGTTTTGTGTAATATTAATAATAATAATAATAATAATAATAATTCTTTATTTCAGACTCTTAGTCCATATAATTTTTGTTAGTACAATGCTTAACCTATGTTAGTATACGGTTTATTTACTTATTTATTATTAAATGCAAATTATTCCAGTGCCTCCACAGGGGGCTTTCCATTTTATAGGCCAATGTACTGAGGAGAGTGTTAGTACTGCTCGTGATTCTATTGATTATGGAAGAGACGCGCTTACGCATGATTGCATAAAAATCATCTATTCCTGCCTCCGCAAACATCGTCGATGCACTGCAATGCCGAGGCTTCCCTAGCACCGCCCTCAGCACATTGTTGTACTGAATACGTAGGGCATTGTATGTACGTCGCGTAAAGTTAGACCACAAGCTGCATGTATAAAAAGATTGGCAGTAGGCCCGAAACAAAGCTAACTTAACTTGCGTTGAACAATGCGCAAATCTGCGAGCCAACATGTTTCCTCGCACTGACAATGCCCTACGCTCCCGTTCTATATCACCATCGTCAGTCAGACGTTCAGTTACTATGTGACCAAGGTATTTGTACTCAGCTACCTGCTTTAGAGGAACACCATTTATTTGAAACGTAGGCTTATAGCAAGTGTTTTAAGTCTTTAATTACAATATTAAAGTTAAACGATATAATATTAATATTTTTCTTAAAACATCATTCTGAACTTTAGAAAGGAAAATACTTTTTTAGATAACCTTAGTAATTAGGCGCGCCTAATTACTAATTCCAAGAGGCCCAGGTTCAAACTTCGCCACGTTCAAATTTTAATACAGCTTCGTAAATAAATTTTATATAAGACGATATAATTTTGGTAAATTTATCGCAATTTCCATTTAGTTTATTAATCTTTTTACTGTTTTCCATCCCAATTTGTGTTGTAATACTTGTGTAATTTATTTAAAATTATTTTCTTTTCAAATGACAGCTAATTATGAAGTAAAAAATTAAGAATTAAAAATAGATTATGATCAAATTATTAACGAGAGCGCCGGCGGGTAAAATTATTTTAATTATACTTAAGTGCCGGAGAGGAGTACCAGTAGTGGTCTTTCGTGGAGCAGCGACACACTCGTGCGACTGTTAACACGGCATGTTATGGGTTCGATCCCATCAACTCAATGAAATTAATTATTTAACAATTTTATTTTTCGCTCTGGTTACCAGGCATGGCGCGGAGTTGAATTCCCGATTGTTCACTCTACACGCAATGCATCAAATGTTAACGGAGTATCCGAATACTTGGCGAGATACAGTTTGGAGCTGAGTAAGGAATACTGGTAATATATAATACTGGTAAATATAGACCAGAAAAAAAGAGTAAAATATTATGATAGGCGGAAATATATTTGTGAAGAGCAGTGTCTTCATTCTAAATTCCTCCTTACTTTAAAAGGTTCTTTAATATATCAAATGGGAAAATTATCCAAGCTATACTACAACATTGTTAATAGGTAAGGATGAACAATTTTACTTAATTAAAAATAATTACTTAGTCATAATTTTTTTTTCAGATACTTTTTTAATGATTATAGATCAATCTTTATATAAAAACAATGCGAGTTAGTGCGATGTACTGAGGGTTTAGTAACAATTTGTTGCAACAACGTGACTTATAAAAATAGACAAAGTTAAATTTGCGAGCACGCGCACTTATATTTTAGAAAATTAACTAATTTGTAAGACTTTTTTTGTAAGGTATGTGAATAAATTTTATTTTTTTCCTTCTTATTATAGGTTCTTATCTTCTTAACTTTCACATTTATAAATCCTAGGTACATTTTATATGCCTTGATGATTTGGCAAATTCTATATCATTTATATTTTTTGATTGCATGGAATTTGAATTGTATTTTTTCTGCACTCTTAGGCAATGTCGATCTCTATATTTGATCTCGTTTTTTTCTATTTGAGATATGAAACTTTGAAACTAGTGCAATTAGGCTCGATAGGCCAATTTGTTAATATTCACAAACTTAAATTTGTACGATAAATTTGTACGATATCTATGAAATTAACAACAAATATAAGTTTTTAATTATCGTTTTTGTTATATTCTTATACAGTAAGCAACTAATCTGAGTTTTTCTTTTTAATTCTTATAAAAAATCATAATTCCAAGTCAACAGGAAGTAAAATGCAGGATTATGCGGCAATTTTCATATAATCTGGAAAAATAAAAAATAAATATCTTTTGATTGCTTTGACTTAGAAATTTAATTTTATATTACTTTTTTATATTAACATTTACTTTGATTTAACATTTACTTTGACATTTACATAGATGCATGAAAATTGAAGTGATAACATAGAAAAATTAAAAAATAAATCAGGCTTAAATCAGTCTGATATTTATTATAAGGAACGGAACCCTAAAAACAATAATTAACACATATTTTTTGTTAAACACAATTAAAACTTTCCAACGGACTCTACATGAGTGACGTTAACACGTTACAAATTGACGCGCATATAGAATTTCCGTGGCGGGTTAATAACGATAAATATTTTCAATACGCGTTTGATTTCGTCCCCGAAGCGATAAAATATTCATTAGGCGAGGGATGATGTGACGGCGCGCAAATTTGATATTTTAGACGGCCGTAGCGCCTCTTGTTGGGGGAGATAGATGAATAGTAATTGATAAAGTATAGGCATTTCTTTCTCTAACTCTGTACATATATATATTTTGTACTTGTATAAGCAGGCTTCTTCGTTGAAGCACTACCGTTATCCACTTCCCGTCTATCAAACACATAAATCGTATTTTGTAGAAATATAAAAAAAATATCTTAAAATCTAATATATTCTTAAACAAAAGTCAGATCAATAATACGTTATATTGTAGCACTTTGATATATAAATGACATCGTGGCTCAGAGGGCAACTAACTATAAGCGTGAAGATTATGGGTTTTATCCCCCTTGGGAAAATTCCACATCCAGCTACGGAAACATAAAGCATGGTATTAAGTTCCACCATTCAACATGCAATATATGAAATATTGCATGTTGAATTGCGGAATTTGGTCTGGTTGAAAATAGAGAACGGTGTGCTTTTATAGTAAGTTCTCTTCACCTACATTATCATACAGGAAAAAATGTGAAACTGATACTGATAATATAAACTATTTTATGATCTATTTATTTATTACCTTCTTTACCCCGCACATGGCAGAGTAAGTCCTTTTGCCTACTCTGCCATGTAACGCCCGGACGCCAATAACGGTCGTACGATAAAAAGTGATAAACATTTAATGTTTGTTAATAGTACAAACCTACGTTTACTAATTATTGAATTCGTTTAATTACAGCTATCAAATTAAGTTATTTATAGCGAACATATCTAAGAATTAAGTATTAAAGTTATTTTTATCTATATTTTATTTGTGTTACTAAAGTATTAGAATATGTGTGTATTCGTAGTTTTCGTTGTTTTAAGAAAATACCGTCGTGAGCTACTGAACGAGCTGACTTGTTCTTGGCCTCTGGTGTGATAGACTTACTTCAAAAGTTTTCCACAGTGAATCAAGTGCGGTAGATAGTTTTTCATTTAAGAATATTAGTATATTAAACCTGACATAACCATTGGGTTTATTTAGTTTATTACACAATGATGACTTCTATACAAATCAATAATATGATCCGTAATATACGCTATTATTTCAGTTAAGTTAAACTAACGGCAAACCGCAGCGTTGAGTTACCCCACTCATTACACAATGCTTCGAGAATTCATCGGAAAGTGAAGAATGTATTGTCGTACAGGTTTCCTCTGCTTACTATTTTATATGCGGGATATAGCTAGGATGAGAGCGAAAACAATAAATATTTTCTTAGTGGAAGTAAAAATATAGTTTACAAAAAATCTATTGTTTGAAAGCTATGTAAAGGATATTTGGGTTTTACGCAATTTACCATATCCAGACATAATGTTTATTTAATTATCTTGCAGTAAAACTATAATAGTTATGATTCCATTCGAGCTAAAGCTATAAGTATGTCTTCGTTATATTAAGTACATTTCTAGCCCATTAATCCACGTTAACAATTACTTAATGCTACACGTATGTAAGGCATAAATTAATCAGCTAATAAAGCTGTTGTCGAGATACAGTCTGTAAACACACATACGCTAATTAAGAGCACCATTTTGGGTGCCATGTCGTTAAGATGAGTCGGAGTTAATAATCACTTGATTAAGAAATTTCAGAGATTGCTATTAAATTTTTAATATGATCAATTAATAAATGTATGATAATGTTATGTTTCCGACTTAAGAAGAAAAATCATAAACTTTTTTTTATAAAACGCACAAAAAAATTAACGTATCGTGATTTGAACGTGTATTAACGCGTTGTATTGATAGTTTTGAGATTTAACGAAAGATTCTATTTTGCTTTATCTGTAGCTTCCCCCAATATCTATATTTATATTAAATCTATAAATGGAGTGTGCAAAACAATCATGTATACTTAGAATATTGCGCTCAACCAAACTAACACGTTAACGTAATAATATTTGTATTAACCATTATTTTAGATAAAAGAAAAAAACATCGGCTGAGTAAAAAGAATTATTATTTTGATAACTCCTTAAAAAACCACTCTATTTTAACACACATTGACATTTTATTTATACCTATGCTTGTAAGTCACAAATAAATTAAATATCTGAGTACTAATTATCATATGTATATAAAAAATAACTGAAATAATCACGATAACTCCCTTACATTAATTGAAACTTTAAATATTTTTTTTATTGGTTTAACCCTCTTGACTTACAATCAAGAGTCCACATAGAAAAGGGTAGGCAGATGGCACCGTCACTAGGCTTCAAGAGAACAAGAATAAAATAAAATATGTGACGGAATTTAACGCTGCGTTTTATTTTACCAGAGCGGGGAAGTAAAATAATAACATTAAATAATGTTAATATGTTTTTCAACTTAGCAGCAGGCAGGGTAAACAGAGGCAACTTGGGAACCTTGGGAATGTCAAGACACTCTGTTCTCATTAATTCTCTTTCTATTGCCACTTTTGTTGAGTGGCGTGACTCAACGCTGTGCGTTGTCAATAATAGAAAACATTAAATATTTCATTTTCTCGAGTGCAGAATGAACTCAACACCTGTCGCGTTAACTTTCACATGTTTGTGTTCTGCGCCACGCCAGCTCTGATCTCCAAATGATATTTTAGTTAAGCTGAGCTGATTAAAATGTTCCGTTAAAGTACATAAATATTTAATTTTGAATTTAAATCTATTTAACATTGACGTAACATTCAAAGACGACTTGTATTGACTATAAGTAGCGGAGCTACACCTACATTTAGGTAGCTCAACTTCTTCTCTTCAGGCTCGGTAGTCATACAGGTAAACTTTAAAATCATTGTTTTAATTACGGTATATACTCGTAACACAGCACCCCTTTTTTACCGTAACGCACACGATACCTACTGTTAAGATAATTCATTGCCCACTTTCCGTATAATTGATCGGGATATTGCATGTTGAGTGGCGGAATTAAATGATTTCTGTCTACAACGGCCCCTACTCTTTATGATTTTTTTTAACGTAAACATTCAGCTTTAATGGATATAGAACCCACAACTATTTCATTGACACTAAAGCGCTGGATTATCGCGATGGTTATCTTAGCGCCTAATCTATCAGGATAGATAAAGGGAACCTGTGAATATTGCATTGATTGTTAAGTGTCGCAACTCAACGCTGCCTTTTTGCCTTGATACAACACAAGTAAATTAAATGTTGCAATGCTAGCCAGGTGACACGCAGTGTTAAGTTCCGAAACAAACATACAAAACCTTAAATTCGGCGGAAAGTAGGAATCAAAAGTGATTTAATGAGAATGAGTGTTTAAATACTAGGAGTCCAAGCTCCTTCTGCCCTGATATGTGCGGGATACAGCGTTAGGACCACGCTGTATCCCGCACAAAAATAAAGATCTGCATACGTTTTTGTTTACCTCAGAAACCTAGAAAGTATCATGTGTCATAGAACACCCTAAATTATTTCCAGTTGATCACGTAGGTGAAGCTGGAATTAAAAGTCTAGTTAATAATCATCAAACTATTAATATGGAACACGGTTTTGTTTGCTTTAAACATATTATATACGAGTCCTCTCTAACTTTAATTAAACTTCCGCGTTTCAATATCTGTTTTTGAACGACTAATCGCTTAAGTGAGGATGTACGTAATTAATGATATAAAAATACTTAAAATAAATATTTTTCATATAATAAAGATTACTCTACTAACATATAGTCACGAAAGGTTGTGGCTTCGATAAACACTCGAGAACATAATGGATTAAATGTTTATTTTTTTTTGCTCTGGTAAAAAGGCAAATCAGGGCGTTAAATTCCGCCACTCAACACGCAATCTCATATCCGGCGGAAAGTGGTGAATGGAAGTGCCTTAATGGGAACGGAGTATCTTAACACTAGGTTCTCAAATTACCTCTGTTTACCTGTATATTTATATTTTTATGAATGTTGACATTTTTTATGAAAATTCGAATTAGACCACAGCTTTTAGTTATAACTCAGTGCTTTTGAAACTTAAAGTACGATTACTATTTAGAAAAAAAAATCGGTTCAAATTCGGCGGAAAGTGGGGAACGGAGTGTCTTAACACTAGGTTCCCGGGTTACCTCTGCCTACCCTGCCTCGTGCGGGATACAGCGTGAAGCTAACAAAAAAAAGGTATAAAATTAGAACGTGATGGGATTTGAATCCGCGTCATTTAGATACATGTGTCAAGTATATACGTATTCTGCAAAGATTTCGAAGTTTTTCTTAAGATTATGGAATAAAATTATAAAAATGTTTTAAATAAAATGATATGTAGTATAATTATGTATATATCCATATGGCCAAAAATAAATTCAGACAAAAGTTTTTTTTTTAATGGACAAGACCCGGCAACTAGCGTACGAGTCACCCGATGGTAATCGATCACCGACGCCCCGTGCAACTCCAGAAGAGCTACTGGAGCGTTGCCGGCCTTTAAGGTAGACGGGCGCCGGGGCCTTGCCTTACCCAATGCGAAACGCAGTCGGTAAAGCCACTACTTAACGCCGGTTTCAAATGCCGGGAGTGGCAATACACCGGTCGAGTCTGCCCATGCGTGTTGCCATAGCTGACAACGTGACTCTCCCACACGTACTTCAGTCGCCTCTTACGACACCATCAGTACCAGGACGATTCTATTCTAAGTCGGAATCATAAGGCAAAATGATTCCCGACAGTGAAATACTAAATTTCTTTGTTTTTTAATATCTACGATGCGATGAAGAGAACACGTTATGAAGTATTTATGTATATTGTATATATGTATGTATACTCACGCTGTATCCCGCATATGGCAGGGTAGGCAGAGGGAACTTGGGAACCTAGTGTTAAGACACTTCGTTCCACTTTCGTTCCCCACTTATATATGTATATATAAAAAAACAAACAATAATATAGCAAAATCTTGAAACAAGAATATACAAACTTAGGTATATTAATTTGTAATCGTTAATTAAAACTACAAATATCAAGAGTTTAATAACTAAAATGGGTCGAAATAAACATTAAATTCGTAAACTTCAATCAATTTCGACTACAGCTCAATTTCAATAGGTAGCCGTCGTTAAGACTTGGGAGGGACGTATAATGGGGAAGGGAGTGTCATAGCAAGAGAGGAAGGGGAGGAGGCAAGTATCTAAATCGGATCCCATAATTCGGCTTCTTAGTGCGGATTAAAACCTGGACCAAGACTGAGAGCACTGATACTGCGCCCGCAGAGGTGGCATTCTGTGACGAAATAATTGGAATTGTTCACTACATCGCGGTCAACTTGGTACAGTCAGTTACTGGGATGTTCATTTTGGTACTAGTATACTGGAAAAGTCCACCATTTTCATATTTCGTTTATTTTTTGTCTATAAAAGTATATATTTAAAGAAATATTTATTATTTTTATAAATCACATTCATTTTTTCTTTTTTTCATTTTAATATGCGTAAATATGGTTTGTTTCTATTAGTTTCAATCTGCCTTTCCTACATAATATAAGAAACGTTAAATGAAAGTTTTGCGTTACCTCTATTATTGCGTGCCGAGCGTGTCAGTTGAGCACAAAATAACTTTGACAACATTACGTTGAATGGAGAACACATGAATCATCAAAAACGTCAAAAATGTTGCATGTTTATAAAAGATCCAGTTTAAATATCGCCATCACCTACAACTAACATATATTTCTTCACAAATCGTTAAAATATTTTAAGATCTTATTTAACTACAAAATGAATTTCTCCTTATGACTAATATGAAGTCAGTAGAAATAATAGTCTTTTTAAAATTGTGGATGGAGAATGTGAACAGGATTGCTTCAAACAAAGCAACACACTATTTCACAGATTCAGGAGGTAAACACAAATGATTTTGGTATCCAGCAAGATTCTCTGCTGTTTGACATAGTTATACTTAGAAAGTGTCGGTGCTTTTGTAATTATGAGGATATAATTTGGCAATTTTTAATTTTCTATGGATTAAAATGGCATTGGTGTCACCGGCTCCACTGTTTAGGCCAAGATTAGTAATAAAAGGATGATTGGATACTAAAGCCTTGTAATGCCTACAAAATAACTTATTACGTGGATATTTAGACAAGGGGTAAGAAAGAGAGGTCAATCTTAATATAACTATGTAGCAGGTATGGTAAGGGCTTGAGATCTCCTATTTCAGATAGCGAGCATTGTAGAGTATGGGAAGCAGCGTGACATTTCACCTACAAATCGGTCAAACAGTAATCAACACATTTCAGCTGTAGTGCATTGGTAGGGAAATACTTTATTCAATATAAACATTTCTTAGGCACTTATACTGGATTCTATTGAGCTTTTCAGTAGTAACTTTATTAAATGGGTCTAGAACAAAAATCCATAATCAATATAGCTACATATTATAGCATTGTATGGTCATTTTGAGTATAAAAGTGTGCACTTTATCAAACACCACACTCATCACTGTTCTTGTCGCACACTACAGCTAATCATCTTGTTATTACAGATCTTTTTGAACCTTCTTAAGAGGCGACTAAAGTACGTGACCGTTTGCCGTCATTCCAAAAAAAAAAACGAATTCATCCAAATATTAAAGAATTAAAGAAATGCAACAAATTATTGAATTTATAATTTTTATTTCATTTATAGTTTTAATATAAATGCCATTTCCATGTGATAATAGTCAACGGTCAGCGAAGTTATTAAATAACTTTGTCGGAAGTTTGTTGCGAACGCGACTACCAACTTTATATTTATTTATTGCGATTTTATACAGCAGACGACGGCTTTGCGAATGCCGTATATTGTTCACTTACACATACCATAGAATACTATAACTGTTTAAATCTATAGATTGTTATGATACAGTCGTATCTCAATTGTTACGAATGTATGAGTTTGAACTTAAAATTAAAACAATTTTTACTTAGAAAACACTATGTTAAATTTTTTGTTAAGTTGTAAATGTTTTATATTTTTGATGCTGCACCATATGATTAGTATTTGTTAA
Source organism: Eueides isabella (assembly GCA_019049475.1). Taxonomy (NCBI): domain Eukaryota; kingdom Metazoa; phylum Arthropoda; class Insecta; order Lepidoptera; family Nymphalidae; genus Eueides; species Eueides isabella. The sequence goes on from CM032401.1 coordinate 276,791, forward strand.
ATATAAAAATGGTTACTGTATTCTTATAAGATTGACAGATACCATTGACAAAAACATTTCGGCATTTATAACTTTTGATTATCTTTAAGTGGATATATATAGGGAGGCACGGAACTCGATGGCGATGGTTTTAACTATTATTTTTGTTGTTAGTTAACTCTTATAGGCCATGTAATAAAGCCGTAAGTCTTCCTCGATAAATTCTTAATAATGGACACAAATCGAAACAATAGTTCCCGATATTATATTACTTAACCAAACAAACTTTTCCTGTTTATAATATATTGACTCGATTATTTTTTACGCAGCATCTCATGGCAGCAGCTATAGCAGGATAGGTAGAGGGAGTTAAGATACTTCTTTTCTAATAAGATATTTTTGTTCCTCACTTTCCTACAAATTCCGAAGGCAAAAATCTGAATGTGAATTATAAATAGTATATAAATTTAGATTATATTATTTAATTGAAGTATATTATTTATTTACCTTACCAACCTGTCTCGTTTTAGTTTGTTTCTAAAGAGACAAAACAAAAGTTAAGAACAATAACTTATAATATAAATCAAGGTACGTCTTACTCATGATTCTCTCGTGAATATTGTGAGGACATTTACGAGTTTATATTGTTCAAAAAATTATTTGTAATATTTCAGTAGTTCACATGACAATAATTTTAGAAAAATAAATATAACTTTATTTTAATTTTACATTGAGCACATGGTAAGATAAAAACAGAGAACTTAGAACCTACTTTCCTAATAAGATACTTCCGCTTCCCCGATCTTAGCAAATTTTAGCGTAGCGTGTTGGGTGGCGGAACCAAGAAGCAAGGTTTTGCCTTTTGACCACAAACAAAGAAACAAAAATATTAAATATTTCATCTCCTCGCGCGTTAACCAAACCCAAAATGTATCTCATTTACATCCATCTCATATTATTCACTCTGGCAATCGTTCTTTGGACCTGGCAACATTAAGTTTGCGTTTCACATCCAAGACATTGGGATAGTGGTTGTTTTGAGCCGTATTTCAAGCCCCGTACGCGGCTTGCTTAAGTTGTCTAACAGCCTTACAGGACTGACGGAACCACGGTCGTTTTTTTGTCTCCGCAGCAACAAGTGAGCTTGGAAAAAAATATTCCATACCCACCGGTATCGTCTCAGAGGCGGCAGTTGCGTAGGTGTCAGGATATTCAGATGTGAAGCGAAAACTGCATCCACGGGTACGATGCAAAAATTTGTCCCATGTGGGTGGTCGAGTTGGATTTGAATGTGCGCATGGTGTTTGAGTCCGGATAAGACAGTGATTGGACGTGCCGAGTGGAGCATCCTGTGTGTGAGACTGAATATCTATCCGGACGTTGGGTCAGCAGAAGGTCCAATAATAGAACTCGTATGGCCCTCAACATCTGGTATTCTTAAAGGAGAATTTGAGAGAGAGTTGTAAGAAACCATAAGCCAGGGAAAATTCGTGAGCACACCTCCCCGCAAAGTCAATGGACCGAGAATTAACCATTTTAGCGATATGGGCGTTAAAATATCCTAAAATCACTAATTCCGCGAAAGGGTATTGCTCAAGGACTCTATCAGTTGTGAATTGCAGGTCCCTGTCACCACTATGAGACCTGTATAAGCACGCGTATATTTGGGTGTGGGCACGCCGTAATCCACGCGCACCTACAATTATTATTATTTATTTATATTGATATATCCCTATCTTCAAAATAATGGAGACGGCTGCAGCAGATATCGTCCTGAACGAAAAAGTATACACCGGCACGTCTCATAAACGCCTACTCGAGCTTGTAACTGGGGTAGTCCAGGTACAATGTATCGGCCGGGCAGGATATCTGTGTCTCCGTAAGAAAAAGCAGGGCCTACTACGCAGTCACTCGGTGGTGATGGCCTGTGTTCAGATTTATCGCCGGGGTGCCGCTGTAGAACTTCGTTGCATCTTTTTTTTTCTTTTATTTTTTTGGGGGTCATAAGTTTTGGGAGGATTTATTATGTTGATAACTAAGGGACACAAAATCCGCTCTGGTCTCGATTGAATTTAATAAAATCCCTTATCTTCATACAATATTTGAAACTCTTAGCACTTGTAGTTTCTGAGATTATGAAATGAGAGTGAGTGAGTAACCATTCGCTGTTATACATGTATATTATATTTATTGAATGGAATATTTTATTAATGTTCAAAGAGAAAACGAATTTAAGACAACTTAATATCTTGATTTAAACTTTTCTTATTACTTAGTCGCACCTGCGGGATCTCGTGTAAAAACATTAATAAGATGCATTTTATCGCTGGAGACAGACCAGAGGTAAATATTCTAAGGATGCTCTCATAATTTATTTTTTTGTTAAAGTTATATTATACCTATGCCATATATACTTTAGTCAGAGGGTCATCTAAAGTTATGGCACTTTTATGATAAATATTGTAATATTGACTTATTTTTCATTAAATACTTCGAAATTATTAATTTCACAATAATATATGTTACGGGGTTTATGAATATTAGCTAATTAATTACTTCTTAATATCTTTGAAAATAAAGTTGATGTTCAATCATTTATTACAATGTTTCTACATTGTTTGTATTATGTAATTTATCTACATAGAGACACAAGGATTAAAAAAATATCTACTATTAAATATACTTTGTTTTAAATTTATAGTGCAACTAATGGCTGCATAATAACATAATAAGCCATAGATTATACAACTTGCTTTTAGTATTTAGGTTTAAACTTAAAATTAAAAAGTTTTTGCTCTGAATAGTTATTCTAAAGCTCTCAAGAATATTTTGAAACGTTAACATAACGTGAATTAATTTACCTAAGTAAATAAAGTATTCATTTAATTACTTCATATTTTTACTTGAGACAAGTAAGTTTTAAAAATAAAGAATTAAGAAATATTAGTAATATTTTGTGAGGTTTTCTAATTTTCCTGTTGTATCGCATAATATACAATTTATTAGCAAAAAATAAAGATGAATAAACGTAATGAATCTGTCGTTATACTGGTTCTTGACGAACACATCTTTTTTGCCGTGTGATTCCGGCTTAGAATAGGATCAGCCTGGTACTGATGGTGTCGTAAGAGGCGACTCAAGTACGTGTGGGAGAGTCACGTTGTTAGAAATGGCAACACGCATGGGTAGACTCGATCGGACCATTAACAACCCCGGCATTTAAAATTGGTGTTAAGAAGTGGCTTCAGCCACTGCGTTTCGCATTGGGTAGCGCCGGGCCGGGTTCCACCTTGAAGACGGGCAACGCCCCTGTAGCTCCTCTGGTGCTACACGGGGCCGTGAGCGGCGGTGATTTACAGTTAGTCAGTAGTAGTTTCCTGTATTACTGGCTCTACCGATATTTCTATGTAACCTAAATACTAATTGAATAAAGGATATATTAGTGCTTATTTTTATTTGGTCTATTTCGGTATCTGTTGGACTACCAACATTTTGAAGGATTGACAAATATACTCTTCTTAATATTAATCTATTCTTGCATTCTACCATCTTAGACTATAAATGTATCTAAATTAAGGGTTACTCTTTATACTCTATCTCTAGTAGCAGGCAACAACAATATTTCCTGAATCAAGATTCTTCACAAGATATCAAAATGATTACAGATGATACTGAATAGTAGAACTCAACGCTAATTTGTATCTATCAGGTCACACAAATAAAAATAATACATTTCTGTGAGTTGGAATTGAACTTACAACTATCCTGCAGCATATAAATATATGTATGTTGGCGATAATTTTACTTAAAAGCTAATTTGTAATATTAACTAACAGAAGCAAAGTCAAATCTATCGCTAATACTAAAGTAAACAAGTAATCGCCGTAAGCTAGGTAATAAAATGGCATCGTAATCCCAGGTAGGGATTCCAGGCACGCGGCAGAACTCCAAGTTATTCAATTAGTTCTAACTTTAGACATTCACGGTTTTTGTCCCACCTTTATGACTTCCACTATTAACACTTTAATTAATTAGCTTTGTACAGAGTGATAGAGTTTTTTTAGTGACGTTAAATCGTGATTATTGGGTTTATTTTATAGATTAATAGGCAATGTTAATGATATAAATTATTAAGTATTTATGTAAACTGTGTGGTTAAATAAAATTGAATTGAATTATGTGGTTAAATAATTATTTTAATTTGCCTACAAATGTTTTTTTTTTTTATATAAATATTGAAGTGGAAGTGATAAGGTATATAATATATAACGTTAAATGTACACACAATTAAGTCCTAATTTTTTAGTCTTATTTTTAGTTTAAAAATCAATATGTTAATATTGATTTTTAAATATTAATTTTATATTCTTTATTTGTATCCTTACGAATATTCCATACTTTTTATGCTATACTAATCAACATATACAAATAAAAATCTAAAATGACACGTTTATATGTAACACGTACGACGGCTACCTAAAATAGCATTACAATGTCCTCCGTCCTCTTTCCGCCCCCTAAGTTAGGTGTTGAGTTAGAAGTTAACCTCTCTTTATGTTTACTAAGATCTATGACTTGTACCACGATACGTATCAACCTCTCGTTTTAACCTATATACATATATATCAGCGTAGACATAAAGTACCTAATATTAAGACGTTTCCCTTGCAATCTAATTTTCAAATTATTGTGTCGCATGAGAATGCTGCAAATCTCTTTATTTTTATTTCCTCGTTATTCAATTCCATCTACGTTTATGAATAAATGCGGTATTGAAGCGGCGTTGAGTTTTGCCTCAACACATAATGCCTAAATAATTCGCTGGAAAGTGTGGAACTGAAAAGTTCTAATCGAACGGAGTCTATTAACACTAGGTTCCTAACATTCACGCTTTATCGCGCACATATGAGGGTAGATAGGTAGGGAACCGGGAACCCTAATCCCGGGGTGTGAAAACATTGTACTTCCTTTTAGACTCCTTTCCCCACTTCTGTGGACCGAATTTCTGAGGCATTGCACGTTGATTCGCGAAAATATTTTAATTGCAGTGTAATTAATTCACGCATTTCTGCCGATTGTTCGGTGGAGACGGAAAATTAACGTCACGTTTGGCTACAAGGGAGAGGGAGTCAATATATTGTAATGTAACCACTCCCTAATAATCTATCCTACATCCATACTAACGTTTCACTTCGTTTACTTTCATATGTTTTACCAGAGTGACCTCAATTTTACTTACAACTTTAATTGCAAATGACATCTACATTAATATATAAATAGATAGTTCGAAAGATACCAACAAAAACAGCACTAATACCACATCGTGCTCAGCACAATCTTTGAATGTAAATTTGTTAGCCACTAATAATAGTATAATAGGGTTTTGTACGTTGCACAAAACTTTTAATTGGTCTGCTTTGAGACAATAACGAGAGCCAAAACAATGTGTTCGCTACAGGATTTTAAACTACTGTTTTTCAACTTTATGTTCTGTATTACTATGTTGCTTACCACTTATTTAGTTGAGGAAACTAATCGTATGGAATCGGCGAAGCAGTTGCTTTGAAAACTTTGTTTTTTTTGTGCTGGAATACCTAGTAATGATGCATACATGGTATATTATATGTATTTGATGTATGATATGTTTTGTCCTCGTTGGTGTATATTTTACAATTTTTTATATACTTTGAGATGTTTCATTAGGAATTCTAGACAATTTGTTTGTCATCCTGTTCCTCAGTTGAGAGAACGTGAGATAAGATTTTTTTAAGATTTTTTATATAAGAATATATTTTGTAAACAGATCTTAGGTTTAACATATTGCTTAGAGACAATTTCAACACACCATTAAAATTTAATAATAAAAATTATATTAAAGTTTCAAGAGTCCATTATCAGTAATTATGAAATCTTACAATTAGCTCTAATAGCAAGAGTAGGTCAATGGAACCAGGAAACCTATTGTTAATCCCGTTGATATTAAGCCACTTCCATTTTCTATTTTTCGCCGAATTCTACAAGCATAATGTTTAAGTTGCGGAACTCAACACCACCAATGCTAGGGCAATGAAAACATTAAATATTTATTTTTTTCAAGTATCGAACCCACAACCTGTCACGATTATAGTCGTACGCTTGGTCCCTAAGGCCTCACCGGCCTCATTTAATAATTTACTTCACTTACAAAATAACTGAAAGTGTTACAATAAAATTAACGATCTCGCATATCGAAAACACAAGGATTTGTAAAGTGACACGTATTATATTGTGGCGTTATCAGTTATCAGTGGTAGTATTACCGAGCAATTTCTTATTGGAGCAAAGCCGAGCTGGAAAACTACTTATACCTCACTACTCTTTCAACGATTGCAATGGAGCCATGAATTTCATTCAACGTATTGAATATTTTTTTATTATTATATATTCAGCTTAAACCCTCATTTACGTATTATGAGTTATAGAAGAATGACCTTAGTGTTTCGAGTGATTGCAAGTATCGCGATCTTCTGGAAAAAAGTCCAAGTTGACTTCAAAGAAACTGGAGGTCTATTTTCTAACCGCACAGTACGTCACTAGCTGATACAGAAACATCATCATCTGTATACGTGGTACTCCACTACTGTGAGAAGTGTGTAAAGTTGCTACGAAACTGTCGTAGCAACTTTCTTCCACGCGCAACACAACCTTGCAATGCAATGCCTACCAGTGTCTCCTGGTCTATACGACATGCACACCTTCAAAAAGCACGTCTTTCTTCATCTTAAGGCTGGCAACGCCCCTATAACTCTTCTGGTATTACATGTGGCCCCGGGCGGCTCAATCAAGTGACCCGTACGGTTGTTTGCCTTGTCTCTTCCATTAAAAAAGCAAGATAGGCTATTATGTAAAAGAGTGAAGGAGAATTCGAGAGTTTCATACTCTTTTAGGCAATATTGTAAGCCTGTCCTCTCACAGGAGTATAGGCGTATATTTTTGGTAGCATATATTTTCAGGAACGGATTTTCTTATCACTAGGTTCCCAGGTTCTCTCTTCCTAGTCTGCTATGAGCGGGATAGCGCGTGATTCTAAAAAATATAAATAAATAATAGTTGTTCTATACCAGTACTGCTCTTTCTATATCTTTAAATATAAATAAAATTAAAATGTGTATTGTTAATTCAAAATACCGGCGTTTTTCAAGTGTATATAACAATATACAATTTTTAAATGACTATTTACACTTCTTTTTATTTCTCCAGACTACGGATTAATCCCCGGAAAAGCTGAACTGATTTTATTATTCCAAATTTTTCTGCTGTGTAAGTGAAAAAGCTAACACTTTTTATTTCTATCTCCTTATTTTATCGGCAATAGTTAACCTTCACCGCTACTTTCATAGCCGTTGCAGTTCTAAAGCTACATAGAAGTCAATCGCACATTGGACTGAGGTGGTTCTTATCTTCGTCCGTTTCTTTACATCCATTCACACGTCTACAAATTGTGCAGGGAGGTGTTCCAAAAAATTCATTACTTTACCTTAGCTTCTGTTAAGAAAAAAATTGTTGCGATTTTACAATTTTGTTTCATATACTTTGTTGATTGCGATATTGTTATAATTATTTAGGTTATTTAAAGAAATGTTTACATATTTCTAATTTAGCACTTTTTTATTAAGTCGGAAGAAACCCAGTGTTACGTCACTCTTCTCTAGCTTCTTCCCAAGTTTCAAGACAAAGGATGGAAATGAAAATAATTAATTTACCTAAGTATTAAATACTTTGCCGTTGCGTCTCGAAAAAAAAAAAGTGTAAATTTTGTTTTAATTATTCTTTTTTATCAATTACTTATTGATAAAAAAGAAATATATGCATAATTAATAAAAAATAATTGCTTCCATAAAATAAAATCATATATTAATAAATCAAATTCATTTTATTTATTATTTTTATAATTCTATTCATTGATCACCGCATGCTTGCCGGGTCAATCTCAAGCCGGGTAACTCACTCAGAGTTACCCGGCTTGAGATTGACCCGGAACCTCGGAACTTATAATTCCGGGTGTAGACCTCTTTGTAGTTCAACATTCACACAAACCATTACTACTCGCGCTACTCTCCCATCATAGCCAAATTTCAGAAGAGTCTGCTAATGGAGCTTTAGATATTCGTTCTAAAATAGAAATTGCCACAGTTCGCGGCAGGTCAACGTCTTCAATAAATTGTAGAGATATTTTGCTGGTATACTTTCTCGCAACCACTTCTACTGTATATAAATTATTGGTATAGCTATTTTTGGTACGCTCATTTATTAAATCATAATATTTATCATTTTTTATTGAGTAGTTTTTAGGTATGTTTATTTCCCATGATACCGTAAATTCTTGAAGAATGACATATTTTATTGTTCTTGAAAATAGGAATATCCTGGCCTAGATGATGACACACCATCGTCCTCTGGGATTTTAGAGTGCTTTTCATACGAATCCATTAAAATAGTCCAGTCAGGCGCAGGAGCTATGAGTAGGGCTTATTTTAAATGAATACTCGCACAAGTCTGTGATCAATCGCTTTTTGATTCTAGCGACTGAGAGATTTATGAATATGATGAGATTTATGATTATCGCGTAAGATCATGATGATCCTTACTGAAGAACACTACATCCCGTCATTAAGTACCTGGCAGTATTTGTGGCCTCACTAAAAGTAGTAAGGCTTTTTTTCATTTTCCTAAGTTATTTGATATGGTAGGGTCATCTAGATGGCATTTAGATCGCTCATCATGAGGTATCCTATATTAAGGTACGCCACTTCAGAGCTAACGGAATACAAAAGCTTAACTAACTTAAGCTTAATCACTCACTCTGATTTATTGCATGCATTCTGCAATTGTAGTTTTCGCCTTATTTATAGAAAAGATTTTAAAAAATCTCAGTCTTGCCAGGCCTTTCTGGTCCCCACCTCAAGTTTACTAGCCTGTGTACCTGTCATAAATTGTTTATAGAACAAAGTCTAGATTCAAGCTCCTGACGAAAGTGCGTCATCCTTGGATTTTTCAAAGGCATACAATTTACTAACTCTAAGGTGTTTATAGAGCTCTGAAAGTTTTTTTGGTTTCAAGTTGTTTTAAATCATGAAAAGAGTTGAGCTATCAGCGGGATGTGCCAGTCCTATCCATAATTTCAATGTCTTTGTAACACATGTATCTAACTTAGCCAGGAGGGTTTTGCTAATATCACAAACAAAGAAAGGCCACGTAAGGCGTGCTTACACATAATTGCTATATATTTAAACCTTTTTAATATGACTTATATTCAACTTCAAATTTAAATACTTTTATTCAATATTAGAAGTTACAAGCTTCGTTTTTTGAACGTCAAATAATTTTCCATCAATTTACTAAAGTTATTGCATCAGACCTGAGAAGAACTGGCGAAAGAAACTCAGCGGGACATGTCTTTTATTTATCAAAAATTTTACAACATAAATTATGTGACAATGATACATTTGAAGTAGCCTGGAGCGAGCATTTTATTCCCACGGCGTGTTATCATTTATGAAATCGTTAATATGGTGATAACCTTTAACTCACAAACGTCTATTAACAATTTGTTTAAATTATGAAATAGAAAATTCTATTGTAAAAGCGTACACCCATAAAATAATTACGGACTCGATGCAATCGAGTTATAGGTGCACTAAGATTTATTACTAGTAACTTATTTCTAGTATTATTTTATGTATATCCCCGTTTTTTCTAAATTCGTTAATATTTTTCTTTATACAAATAATATGTCAAAAATGTATTACGATGCAACGGTCAATAAATAAATTTCTTTAAATTTTTCTCTTAAGAATATTTAGGGCCTAATTTGAATTTGAATATTACAGGAAACACATTAGTAACTAGACTAGTAAGAAACCTTACTGTATAATTTACAAGCAATGAACATACAAGATAAAGTTATATGTAAGGATATATAAGGGAACTTTTATATATATATATATATATATATATATATATATATATATATATATATATATATATATATTTATATATATATATATATATATATATATATATATATATATATATATATATATATATATATATATATATATATATATATATATATATATATATATATATATATATATATATATATATATATATATATATATATATTTATATATATATATATATATATATATATATATATATATATATATATATATATATATATATATACACTACTTCTTCTGTCCTTCAAAATTATTGACTCGTCTAAAAGGAAATTAAACTCTTAATTATCACATAGTTATAATCAGGTCTCAGGCGTTGCTCCACGACAGACTCTAAAAATATTTTAAAATAAAAAAAACAAAATAGTACAAAATCTTTACTCTTTAGCGCTTATAATGTTCATTTAAAAATCTTCAAGCGCTGCATTATTCCAAGCTGCAGTTAATGGTTTGAAAAACAAAGTCATAAGTTACCGGCACCTGCAAGTGTCGCACCCACTGACTTCTAAACAACGAAGACGCCTGAACTTTAGAACATTCGTTTAAACAGACTTAGGCCGTAGTTAGCGTTTGCATATAAATTGCTCTGAGAATAACTTGTTTCATGATCCAAAGTTGTAATAAGTGAACAATCGTGTGAAGCCTCGCCAATTACTCTAGTACCAAGTTGAAGTCCCAAAATCCTAGCGCTGGGTGAGAATATGCAAATATTCGTATGCAGAAATGTTCCGCGACAACTCTAATAGTTATAGTTTATTCCATAGTCTCTACTTTGTAATATGTTTAATACTCATTTTTATATATTTTGGAATATGTCCTATATAATCAGGAGAAAGTGTACGTTTTTAAGTATTTTAGCTTAACTATTCTTTTTTAGTTTCGATCTATGTATGTTTGTAAAGGAAATGTTTAACACTACGAGTATTTTGATCCATTTTAAAATGTCAGATTTATATAATTTTTTTCTCACATTTACTTAAAAATATCTTAATTTTTACTAAAGAAATTAAAAAAAAACATTTTCCGTAAATCAAAATAATAATAATACTCAAAATTATGTATTTTTTAAAAAAAATAATTAAGAATTAAGTAAAAAAACGTGCATATTAAATCAGTTCCAATTAATTGCTCAATCAAAGTACATACATACATACATAGCTTCACGCTGTATCCCTCACGAGGCAGGGTAGGCAGAGGGAACCCGGGAACCTAGTGTAAGACACTCCGTTCCACTTCTGTTCCCCACTACTCAGTTAAAGTGCTTCTAACATTTTACAATTTTTAAAGTGTTATTCCACACTTAGGAAAAAAATACTAAATTTAAAAACCTATAAAAATTATTAAACGAGGCAGGATTCGGACCTGCGTCTCCTCTTGGATCTTTATGTTGTTAGCATATCTGTAGGGAGATTAAATAAATAAGTTCGATCTAGCTTGGTGAGAACGAATGGCTTAGTTGGTCAGAGCGCTTGGACGGTTTCCAAGAGGCGCAGGTTCAAATCTTGCTTCGTTTAATAATTTTATACGTTTTTAAATGAAGTATTTTTCTTTCCTAAGTGTGGAATAATACTTTAATAATAGTAAAAATAATAAATATATTTAATATAAATATTATTGTCGATGGTATTTGATATGATAACTAGAGCTTTAGATTTTATATGTACTAACAGTACTACAATGACACTTAAATAATTGTAATAAATATATATTTTCAAAGAAAATATCAGTTTTCGTTTAGTGTAGCTTATACTTTAAATAGCTATCAAATAGTAGGTATCATATAACAATAAAGTAAATACAAACATTGAAATAAATAAAATTACCAACGGAATATTTGAAAAGTAACAAGAGTTATTTGTTGAGTAAATTTTGTATTACGCAAGCAAACACTTTTATTTTAAAATTGTAAATAATCCTCGACTATTAACCACCTCATTACAAGTTCGAAGTGGTATTTTATGATATATAGTAAAGAATGACCCCGATTTTTTAAGTTTTTTACTAAAAAAACCACACTCAAGTTGGGTCATTAATTCAACACTATGGTGCCATAGACATACAGACAGATAAGTCAAACTTATCACATCCCTTCTTATTTAACCGGATTAACTTCGTGACAGGTTCACGGATTACTGTAAAATGTTCGAATATACGCGATTAATCTGGTTAAGTTTGTTTCATTTAAAATGTATAGTAATCGCAAAAATCAAAGAACTTTTTTGCGTTGAAATATTAATATATAAATCATATTGAAATATGCATGTTTCATATTCGTACTTAAAAAAAGCACACCGCACATAAGCACAGTAAAATCATACCTGACCAAACTATTCTTTCTTATGCTTAAATTTTCTTTTTTCGGCTAATAAATCGCCTTTCTGCATAAAGACAGCATATATGTCTATTAGGTAGAGATAGTATCCAGGCAACTGTGCCGTATCAGCATGGTATGTGTTTTTTTTAGCTTCACACTGTATCCCGCACGAGGCAGGGTAGTTAGAGAGAGCCCGGGAATCTAGTATTAAGATACTCTGTTCCACTTCCGTTCCCCACTTATGCACGTACATAAGTGTGCTATACTTCATTTTGTTTAATTTTTAGCTCATGCTTATAGTGACTTTAATTTTGACAAAGATCCTTTTGTCACTGTTTTTGCGTATATTGTATGGTAAGTAGATATATAAGTGCTGAGATACTTCATGTTGTACTTATTACCGAATATCGGAAATAACATATCGAGGCTCTTATTTTTCATAACCAAATAACTTGTATTTCAGTATGAAAAACCTTATAAAAACTAAATTGGGACAACCGACACATGTAAGAGCTTCAGTTTCAACATAAATTAAAAAGCATCGAAGGTATTCCGAAATTAATCCGTCGACTGTGTAAACACTATCCAATTTGACGGTTCAACTACCTGCACGGCTAAATATCTGGAAAAAAATACTGCCATAGTTATGTAGCTTCAATAAGGTTTACTTTTATTAAAAATGTTTATTTTATATTGAAATGTTTGTACATGTACTGTAATGTTACTTTATGTAGTTATTTTTAAAGTGAATGCCAATTGGAGTACTTAAAGTGAATTATAGTGGGAAACAGTGTCTTAACATTAGGTTCTCTGGTTCCTTCTGCCTACTCTTCTATGTGGGTTACAAGAATACGTAAAGATTTTATTATTTTAAAACTCACTATATCGGTATTGAAATAAAGTAGAATTACTGGTATATGTGTATTTTTTTTGTCTAGGTTGTAAATTAAAAGAGGAAAATGAAAAATATACATTTTTGTAAAATTTTCACGTACAATTTTCAACGATTACTCCAAGGATTATTAATTTAGTGATTACAGATTTATGATTATGAATTATAACTAAATATCACTAAAGCTAAGTTAAAAACTAAGTTTATTAAAAAAAATATATAAAATCATATTTTACTATAATTCATATAGATATAATTAATTACAATAATATTTCATGGTAAGTAAAAAACGGACTCTTCTTAAATAATTATATTTTTAGAAATAAAACAAATTATTCATTTAAATAATAACATATATAGCTAATTATTTTTTTAAAACGTTGCAGCTTTTTGCTCCGATTGTTAACTCTACATTAGATTAACGCGTATCTACAACGTTTTCGACCACAACGTATACATATAAAACCCATCAAAGCTTTTTTCACTTACAAGGGTGGAATGAAATAAAAATAAAACGAACGATTTGCTTCCAATCCGCGCGTACGATAATGTTGTAAAAAGGAATGGCTTAATACCTATGTAGAGTGAGAGTTGTGCCTAAGTCGTATTACAGATCCACTTCGGTAACTGAGTATGAGAGATTAGATGAAGTTGTGTATCTATCACAGGAGCTTTCGTGTCCTTATCACTAATATTTTTAATCGCACCGTATTACGCATATAGCAGGGTAGGCAAGGGAATTTGAAAACCTAGTGTAAGATACTCCGTTCTATTCTCTACTCCGCTCGCCGAATGGAATGGCAGAATCAATTCAAAGCCTGTCGTGTTTACTGTCGCACACTTGTGTCCAAGCGATACAATAGATTTCAATTTTATTTTTTGATAATGTAATGGCAATATGATTAATATTTCCAGACGAATTCATTATTTTACATTTCCTCGCTAAGGTAAATCAGTGTTGAAAATTAAGCGAAAAATGTGTAACGAAATGTCTAACTACGCACACTTAGATCATCCTGCTATATGTGGACGCTTGAAGTTATGTTTAATTGGAATAAATTATTTCAAAACCTACATGTTCAAAGGAATTATTAAATTACTAATATTTATGTGTATGCAAATTTTATATCAACTGATTGTAAATTTTTGTGAAACAACGCCATAACGCTACAATAAATTCTCTCTTGTTATTTACCTTTAAGCATGCCTTCATGTTTATATTTTTCTCAGAACACGTGTCATACGATTTCTACACCAAGGTCTTCCCTCTACATTTTACCACTCAATCTTTGACAGAAAAATAACCACCAAAAATGTAAACTATAATACATCAAACTGGTTTGCATAAATATTTGCATAACAGTATTTCGGCTTTGTCAATTATAGCTGTCGGAGTAGTTTGTTACTTGTTAAATAGAGAAATATATAGATTTTGTATAAATCGGTTTTAAAAGCTTTTAAAGAGCTTTTCACAGCTTAACATTTAGTTATAGGGAAGGTATTTTAATATTGGCGTTGAACACGTGAATGCACCGTAGTAAAGTAATAAAGTTGTATAAGCAAATAGATTCTACTTTCACATTTTGATCCCTTTAAGCTGGGATCAAGATGGAAAATAAGAACTATAATAAAATATCCCTCGCTATATAAAGATTTCTTACAAAACAAATTCAAAAACACTGCTACTTGCTAACCAATCATTTTAATGGTTGTTTTGAAAACATGAAATCCAACTAAAATTATATATTATTTGGCTTTTGATTATATTCTATTATTTAATGGAGACATTTTTTTGTTAAAGGCTCTCTAGTTATTTTTCTCCAAAATGAGCACATAGATTAATTAAGTCTTAATATGATTTTGTTAAGTAATCAACTTAGTATATAACAAGTTCTATCATATAAATAAGATATGTTATATAAATCTATGGTCAAATATAAGATATTTTTATGTAAAAAGATACGATCTATATAGATATTTCTTATGTAACCTTCAATTATAATGTTGCTATCCTATCTTCAGTATTCTATAACACCTAAACTGTTAACAGATAGTCTACTCAATTTATTGGTGTAATAGTTTGTTTTTTTACTGATAACAACAAACAATTATATCGTCATATATCTTTCTTCTGTTTCTATTATTTGCATGTGTGTCTAGTAAAGTAGCTTTGAAAATTAGAAGATAAGAAAATTGCTACTGTCATGTCAACGATCTTTGGACAACTTAATGTGAATTATCTTATGCGAGCTTCTTCCTGTATCATCGTCTTATAATTTAATTTTATATGAATCAAAGAGTGGCCTAATTAATTGGCTTTAAATTTTGGAAACGTTAATACATCCTTATAATATAAATTATTCTGTCTCTATTTAATTAATTAATATTCATTGTGCTTTTTTTATTCAACAATATGAAAAATAAAATGTTCTACATTGGCATATTTAAAAGTTAAAAAATAAACAATAACTATAACGTTACTCTTCTACCTAGAGTTTACATACACATTAGTCCAAGGCTGAATAAGTCTAAATCTGAGCTTAATGCTATCTCTCTTGTCTAAATAAGTATAATTTAATATAAAAAATTACAATTTATTTATTTATTTCATTTATACAATGGCAACATTATCACAAGTGGCCTCTTCCAAGCAACCATTAAGCTACTATAAAGTATAATAAAAAAGAAAAGGCAGAGAGGTGCTAAAAATATCGGGTCCTAGACATGGACTTAAAAAATTATAATACAAATTATTTTAAATATATATATATATATATATATATATATATATATATATATATATATATATATATATATATATATATATATATATATATATATATATATATATATATATATATATATATATATACTCTCACTCACGTGATGGTAAGTGTTTGCCGGTGATCACGGCCCCACGGCAAATGACTCCAGAGTAGCTACAGGAGCGTTGCTGGCCTTTCAGGTAGATGAGCACCGGAACCCGGCATTATCCAATACGAAATACAGTGGCCAAACCCACTACTTAACGCCAGTTTTAAATGCTGGGGGTAGTAATAATTCGGTCGAGTCTGCTCATGCGTGTTGCCATAGCTGACAGCGTGAGTCTCCCACATGTACTTTAGTCGCATCTTATGACACAATCTGTACCAGGATGATCATATTCTAAGCGGAATCACACGACAAACAATATACAAATTTGAAAAAAAAAATATATATTTTTTTTTCCATATTTTTTAAAGTGTTATTCCACATTTAGGACAGAAAATACATAACTTAAATTTAAAAAGCGTATAAAAATTTTGAACGAAGCGGGATTTGAACTCTGAATAAGTGAGGAATAACACTTTAAAAAATATGAAAAAAAATTATATCCATTTTCAAACTTTTTGTAATATAATTATATTTAAATTATTTTCTTATGAATGTCAATGTTTGTTTATGAAAAACATTGAATTCACTAATAACACAAAAAAAAAACAACAAAATTGTACTCACTTCGAAAGATCACATGAAAAAAATGAAAGCCCCATAAAAAGCCTTAAACAACAGGTAGCCGGCGCTTTAAATACAGTCCAAATCGCAATCCATACAATAGAAGCGATATACACAATAAAACCTATAAAATTTATATCTACCCCCAATAACGGTATAGCGAATACGTAATGAACATTAGGAACAAAGGCTTGTGAAAAGACCTGATACTGAATTGTAGGTGTGAATCGGATACAGTAAATACACGAATGTAAACTTTATTACCTACAATACAGTGTCTACGATCGATCTAGGCTCGCCTTGTAATATATTACCTGTGAAATGTTTTTCTAGTTAATTTGAACTATGCTTTAAGATTGAGCTTTAAAGCTTAAATTTGTGTGCTTTTAACTTAACTGAAATATTAGTGTTGTGATGGTTTTCTCTAGATCACTGCAGCAGGGAATCTTTTGTCACGTAGATAGCTACATCTACGATGTCTATGGCGTAGCGACATAGCTACGATATGACTAGCGCGTTGCTTTGCTTTATTTAAGTTTTTTTTTTTTAAGTTTTATGGAAGAGACGGCAAACGAGCGTACGGGTCACCTGATGGTAAGTGATCACCGTCGCCCACGACCCAGCGTAACTCCAGCGGAGCTAGAGGAGCGTTGCCGTCTTTTAAGGTGGATGTGCACCGGGGCCCGGCATTACCTGATGCAAAACGCAATGGCCAAAGCCACTACTAAACGCTGGTCTTAAATGCCGGGGGTGGTAACAATCCGGTCCAGCCTGCCCATGCGTGTTGCCATTGCTGGCAACGTCACTCTACCACACGCACTTTTGTCACCTCTTACGACACCATCAGTACCAATGTGATCCTATTCTAAGCCGGGATGACACGGCAAGATAGTATTGTGAATTATGATAAATATGGCAGTTGCAAGTCAAATATTTAATTTTCATGCTACAAGTATTGATATTACAACTCATATTGTAATAATACAATAAAAGTGTTGACTATTACGTATTATTTGATTAGTGGAAACTAAGAATTTAGTTTTGTATTCATTATTTCAACTCTGATATTTTTAAATTTCTTACATTCTGCAACCGAGTCAAAGGACTAAAAATTTTACATGGACATTTAACATTTTATTAACACGTGTATATTTATTATGATGTATATTTCACCGAATTAATAATGAATTGATATGTATACGAGTACCCGAAAAAGTATAATAGAATGTCCATTTCACATTTATATTTTTTAATATTTGAAAACTTGTATAATTCAACAACCAATTAAATATGAAAATATTTTAAGAATTTTTAAAATACCTTTTATATAGATTTTTTTTAATTACCACACTTAAGAGAGAAAAATACTATTTTTATTATTTTTTAAAGTGTTATGCCACACGTAGGACAGAAAATACTAAATTTAAATTTAAAAAGCAAACGCTCTGACCAACTAAGCCGTACGTTCCAAAAAAATGAACGTATGGCTTAGTTGGTCAGAGTGCTTCAACGGTTTCGAAGAGGCGCGGTTTCAAATCCTGCTACGTTTAAAAACTTTATACGCTTTTTAAATTTAAAATTAATAATTTTAATATATTTTTTTTTAAAACGTATAAAAATCTCCCTAAAGAGACACTAACAACATAAATAGTTGTAAAAAGCGTACAAGAATTTCGTCGTAGCTTGATGAGAACGTATGGCTTAGTTTATCAGAGCGCTTGGACGGTTTTCAAAAGGCGCGGATTCCAATCTCGCTACGTTTTACTTTTTATACATTTTTAAAAATAGTAAGAATATATCTATTAGTAGCATACACACTGAAAATACCACTTATATGTTAAACGTTAGAAACATCATTTAGTATTTCGAGGAAATCGAACATTACCTCATGTTATCACTGTCAATGGAAGGTAAAACTTAACGCCCGCACGTTCGCACTGTTAATGAAATTATCACCATTCTTATTTTACTTACTAGAATGGATATTGAACTCATAACTATCGTATTTTGATTCAAATGCACTCAAATAACATATGAGCATAGGCGCATAAAAATAACGCCAAATCTTAATTATCAAGACTGTTTGTTAATTATTAAGTACCAACAACGTTATTCATCTTAAAATAAAATTAGCGAAATAGCAGTAAGCTTAACTGAGCTGCTCATAAGCTTCATTCATTAAACTCCTTTACCGCTTGTTGTGTCTTAAAATTTCACCATAAAGTTAAAATATAATCTCTTTTGCAATAAAGAAAAGTTTGTATTTATACTAAGTCGATGCTAATCTTCTTGAGACTGATTTATTAATTCAATATATTTATAAAAGCTAGAGACTAATCAGATATTATAACTGAAACTGAAAATAAACTGAAATCATTTGAAATTTTTTTTATTTCTTTTTTTAATTTCTAGTAAGTCTTAAAAATTCAAAAAAAGGAATGAAAATATCTTACTGTTTTACTTTTCTTTAAAATGACACAAGAAAACTAAGAAGCTTGTAGCTTGTATAGAAAAGAAATATATTTTTAGTTGTTAAATGGATTTTGCTCAATTGTAAACGTTTTTTAAAAATCACCTTAGAAATGATTGCAACACAAAGAAAAAATAAACAAATACAACAAAGTAGTCAAGTTTGGGAGCCTTTTGTTATAATGAAGACAATTTCTAATAAATGAAGTATTTTATTTTAAAAAATTAATTAAAATAATACTTTAAAACTAAATATATGTGTTAACAGAGTGATATGTTACTAAAACTATAAAAAAATTAATTAAAAAAAATACTTTAAATCTAAATATATCTAAATACGTGTTAACAGAGAGATATGTTAACTACGACTTCTAATTAAAATAATACTTAAAAACTAAATATATCTAAATACGTGTTAACAGAGTGATATGTTAACTACGACTTCTCTTCTTTCTATTCCATATCGCTGGGAATGCAACGCGGAATCTTCCGCGAAATCTAGCGTGAAAAACAAATATCTCCGGTTACGTTCCCAGGCGCTTGCATAATTAAGTAGAACGAATAAATCAGAAAATAAACATACTGTCACCGACATGTCAAAGAATGACTATAAAGAAATTTGTCAAAATATATGAAAAATTACAATTTTCTGAACTTCTTTATCAACATAACTCATGCAGAAGTCTTCGCTGACCTCCAATAACAAAATAACACATTCGCTCGTATGCTCTCTATATAACCCAGAACTTTGAATAACCGTTTAATATAATTTAGGTTTGAACCAGTTTCGACCCTGTTTAAGTCAAACTATCTCGACTCTGTCTAGAACAAAGACTTGTGGAAATATCATCTAGCAAATACATATCGAAAAGAACATCACGATTAATACTTTGATTCCCTTTATTAAGCTTTGTGCTGTATCTTGCATATGGCAAGACAGTCAAAGAAAATTTGTTGACGTTGTGTCATGAACCTTTCTTACATTTTGCATATTGAATTCTAAAAATTGCAAGTTAGAGGCGGAACTCAATGCACTTCGCCTTGTTACCAGAGAGATGTAATGGAAATATGAATTATTTAATATTGAGTGGGAGAGATGTTGTAGAAAGAAAGAAAAAATGATTTTGGCAATTAACCAAAAAGTTTTTTGGGCTTGGAAAAGCTTTGGCAGGGTTGGCAATAAGAAAGAGATTATGAGATGTATCAAGATGTTGTTGACAGTTGACGAGGCGAAAGAGGTATGCCTAAACCGTAGTGTTTGGCGCTCTGTTCTCTCTGCTTACCCCGCTTGGGATATAGTGTGAAGCTAAGAAGAAGAAGGAGGAGTGGAGATCTATCGCTAAGCATGTCGCGCTCAGAGTCACATCCTTGTAGCACGAAAAGCCTTTCTTAATTATTTATTTATTTATTAATTATAATTGATATTTTTCTTATTCATAACCTTTTTTAATCTTTATTAAAGATAATAAAGCAATAATTAAGAATTTAAATATTTTATTTTCAATTTATATTATTATGTAATAACTAAAATCAGAAAAATAGGTCACCTCAAATACACAACATATATTGCATATCCGTTTAAGCCATTTCTTCTGTCATATCGAGTCTAGCCGACCTACTGTACTGACAATAAGAACTGCGAAGTGCTTCCCAGTCGTTTCACACTTCCATCTAAGTGGGATAAACTATTGCTCCAGGCATTTTACGACAATTTTCTTCTTATATAGTTTTATAATACTCGACAATATACTTTCAAAGATTTATTTTCTTGGATCAAGTTTCAAAATTTGTAAATTTATTAATATAATTCGTTGTAATCGACATATCTTCATTTTTAATAGAAATAATGTATATGAATACAATATTTTTAATAAAATTTAAATAGATAAGAGTAACAAAACGGCTTGTAAAAGATACATGTAATGTTTTATATCTTATTAACTAACTACATATATAAATATACAATACAGTATACAAGACTGTCGTTATAACCATCATAACTTTTGTATGTAAATAAAAAAAGTTACATAAATGACGAGGGGAAAAATAATATATGAATATAAGAAAAAAGGCGCTTTGAACTCATCCTGTTTGATGTTCAAGTGTGTCGGGATGCGAACAAAGTTCCTTCTCTACCTTCTAAACTGAATTTACATAAGTATTTGATTCAAAAACGTTATAAATTAAAGAACGGCCGAGACCGCCACACGATCCGCGCATAACTCAAGCTAACGGCCTCATTAGGTGGCGCACTGGCGTTAACTAATATCTGAGACTTAAGACTTAAGTGATCATTGAAGCTTAGTGACAAGGAAAGGTTTCCTTCTGATGTGATTTTTTTGTGTGCCGAATTGCAATACCAGGGGGAGGGGGCTGCCCGGGTCCAGGCGTGCGCAGGCAGCAGTGGCCACCCGACCGCCATCGACAGCGCGCGCCTGTGCCGACGCCGCGTCCCACATTGGGCGCCATTTGACGTAATACTCAAACATCGCCGAGTGACTTGTGTGTGCAACCATTGAGTGATGTGAAACTTATTCAAAAAATACAATCGTGACATTTAAATTGAAACACAATTACACTGCAAAATAAGATTTAGTGAACGAAGTTTGTGAAAGTTCTGCATTATCTGATAACGTTGAGTGAAGTGTCACGTGACGTGCTCATTCTTTGGACGAGTACTTTTTCTTGTTCATATCTTGATGATAAGATAAATTCAGTAAGTACATTTTCCTTTTATAAGTGTTTATTTCAGGTACTGGTTTACTTCTGCAAGTATTTTTCTATTTATTCACAGTTAATACTTGTATAACGATGATTTTAAGTTTTCGCTAGAAAGGTTTCTTGTTATAAATACAACTTATCGTCATCGTTATTTAAATATATTAAAACTGAATTATTTTTTTAAATATTGTTGTCGCTAAATGTTTTTTTTTTATTCTACCAAAGCAAAACGGACTATGTATTGAATCTTACAGTATACAAATATACAAGTGAATTTCCAATAGCATAAAACGTTTTTAATCCCTAAAAATTGGTTCGGCCCTCGAACATTGTTTTGAAGAGGCGTATTGAGTTGAATGGAGGCCGAGAAGTTATATGAATAGAAAAAAGTCGAAGAATAAATTAGGAATTGGAGTGGGAAGTCCGGAACTCGACTTTATTTGGTTTCTAACTTTGCTTCCGTTAACAATTATACGATGATTTTGTTTAAATGACGAAAAGACATTTGAATGGTTAATATAATGTATTGTGTAGAATTCTCGAAACTTTCTTTAATACACTTTATTCTATCTAAAAATGTAACAATGAAAAAAGTAAAGGCTTTTGTTCTCTTCATTCAATAGAGCGTAATAAATATTTATTATATAACATATAATACAATGTTGACTGTAAGTCAAGATATTAAGTAAATACAGTAAGAAGCCAATACGCATTATCGGAGATCAATCATTTCGTAGGCGTTAAGAGCTCTTTTCGCAGATTGTGAGCTCGCAATATTTATATGTAATATATACTTTCGATGTGATATTAGATTCTATCTATACTTTAATCTTTTATTTTGATATTTTAATACAACTTTATAAAACCGAGGGAGGGTTGAACACGCCGTCGGCCCTTTTATTTTTTAACCGCACGGAATACAAATGAATACGAAATACATAAAGTTAGTTACTGTTTATACAAATTTGTGTTGTAGAAATAATAACATTATATAATGTTATTATTTCTATCTACAACACAAATTTGTTAGTAGCGAAAATAATTTTTGTCAAAGTAAAATTATCATTTAGTTAATGTGTTCTATTGCGGACGAATTTGAAACTGTAAATTGAAACCATATGATTGAGGATGTGGTTGTTATGGCGGAATGTTACAGGGATTTTTTTTTTGAGTGACTCTACTGCTGTTGACCTGGGATGGTCTTTACAGCGTCACCGGGCGCGCACACGGACTCTGGATGGTTAAACTTTAAATCTTTAAACAGTTATAAGTTCGATGAGTCCGAAAAGTTATTATATTGATTATTATATATGTAATTAATATTTGATTCCTTGTTCTCGTAAACAAACGTAATGTTTTGATAAACCTGCTATGTATGAAAGGGTTTGAAGTTATTTTTAAAACGATTATCATTTCGAATTAAATTTTGTTCTTAATAAGCTTATAAGACGGCTTATTTTTTATACGAAAAAGAGGTAAAATAATAAATTTGTATAGGGTTAAGACAAAACGACATTTGATGTATTGTTTCTTCGATTCAACATGTCTGATAAAGGAAATTCGACAAAGGAAAGCTTAATGCCATTCTTTCATCCCAACAGTTGACGATTGCTAAAATATATTGGAACAAAATGAAAAAAGCAAGCTTCTAACAAATTCTTGTGAAAATATATTCTGAGCGGAATTTTCGGGAGTGTTAAATTTTTTTTAATAAAGGGATTTTGTATCCAAATATATTTTTGTTAAAGAAAACTTTGGAAGAAGAATCGAATAAAACTTCAATTACTTTGTAGTGATGGAAATATACGGTGTTTGCCTTTTGCTTTCGGCCTTTGCATAAATATGTCGGACAAATGGTCTTTTATATTTGACATAAGATAAGAGTTTATCTTTAATTTACATCCATTTAACTTGCCATTCAGAAAATATTGATAGCTCTAATGAAAAAGTAAATTTATCTTTAACTTTTATTCAGTTATTACTTTTAAATATTGTTAGAATTTATTTGATTATTATCGAAAGCCTTTATGCTTTTTGATAATAACCAAAAAAAATTGTATTTTTTTTTTAATATTAAAAGTAAGGAAATAATTTGCTACAGAAGTCGTCTGATTGTAAACGCGACGCTTCTAGTTTCTATTCCCTCTCGTAGGTATTATTTTCGTTTATTATTATTTTGATGCAGAGCACAGTTGAATTCGACACTTCGACACATAAAGTTTCTTCTTCGATTCAACACTTAAATCACAATGCTTCTGATATTGGAATGTCTTGTTATACTTACAGATATGTATATTAAATGTACGCTTAGGAATAAGTCAGAAATATGAAATAAAAAGTTAAAACAAAATATTTTTTTACCTTCACGCCGTGTTTCACACTTAGCAGGGTAGGGTTAGCTCAGTTTGATTACTTAACAAAATTAATTGCAAGCGCTTAAAGTACAGTGGAAAAAGGGAACAGTAATATTTTAGTGAGAATGACTAGTGTCTTAGCACTAGGTTCCCGAGTTCCTTCTGCCTATGATTCTATGCGCGAATTAGAGCATGAAATTAAAAAAAGTATTTGACTGTATTTGGAAATGGCTTTACGTTATGATAGTAATATTTTAATATTAAAACTATGCATGAATTTATAATTTTCAAATAGATGTATTTAAAGGATTTTTAAACATTCATATTTAGTAATGGATTAAAAATACTTTCAAACTGTTATTTAAAAAATAATTGTAAGTTTGAAAAAATATACCGAGGACAGCTTTTATGCTATAATTCGTTCTCATATAGTAACTTTGTACTTCAAACCATTTTATTATTTAACTGAGACAAACACAATGGACTTCCAAGACATGCCTACGAATTTATAGTGGAAATATCTTTGTAGAAATAGGTTTCGTTACGGATCGGCCTAAATATCATCAAAGTAAAAGTTTGTTTAGGATTCATGTAATATTGGAGGTCTAATGAAACAGCGACTCGTACTTCGGTAAGCGGATTTTTCGTTAATATTGACGAATTTTCGCATGAACAAGATGCGAGAAGCCTGTTACAGTGTAGGGGAACAAGCTTCGATAGATTGTGGGTTTGATTCACATTTGAGAAACGGGATGGAGTTTTTGAAAATAAAAGTGCTTCAATCGTTTCAATTCATCACACAAACATTTTCCAAAATACCAGGTATTTCTAAGTATCACTCACTCAGCTCCACGTTATATCTCGCACATAGCAGGGTAGGGAGAGGAAACTTGGGAACCTAGTGTGAAGACAATGTGTTCCAGTTCTGCTCCCCATTTGAGACATTGCACGGGACTTGACGCCGCGTTTTGCCTTATTACCACAGTGAAAAAATAAATATTTACGTTAAAAATATTAAATATTTAATTTCCTCGAGGGGATTGAACCCACAACCTGTCGGTTACAGTACAGCTTGTGGCGCTGCGCCACAACAGGCCTCTGTATTTCTAAGTATCCAACGTAATATAACACTAGTCCACTATAAATCATTCGACGCCCGCTTGATCCCGTTGCCGATACTCCAAGACAATGTCGCTCTCAATTTAGTAGCCATAAAACGCTATAACGATGAAAAATATGACAGTTACGTACAATTTAGATATAGGTGTATGTGAGAGAAATGGTCACACGTCATATTACTTCACTTAATAGTGGAAATAACATTTATAAATCGTTTAATCGTTTGAATGTAGCATGTTTGTAGTTTCTAGCTGTGGTTAGTTACCTTGAGGACTGTGGTGATAATAACGTCATACATACTCAGCTTTACGCTGTATCCCTCACATGGCAGGTTAGTCACAGGGTTGTCGTTCTTTTCCCTCCTTTCCGCTGAATTTGAAGCATTGCATGTTGAGTGGCGAACCTCAACACAACGTTTTATCTTGGTACCAGTGCGAAGAAAACATTAAATATTTAAATTGAAAATTTGAAATATTTAATTCCTTCAAGTTGGGGGACACATGCTTGTGTCCCTGTGCCACGACAGGCTACAATACATAATCGTCATAAATAATTCTTAGATAGTTCTATTTTACTACCGGTGAAAGCCATATATTTGCTACTGTCAGTCATATACCGTTTATTGTCATTAATATCTGAACAAATAGTTAAGAACGGATTGCCTTACGTTATGTTCCTTCTGTTTAATTTATCTTGCTTTTTTTTTTTTTTTTGCTTTACGCTATATCCCGTGAGGCAGGGTAGGCAAAGGGAACCCGGGAACCTAGTGTTAAGATACTCCGTTCCACTTCCGTTCCCCACTTACCGCCGAATTTCAGGCATTGCGTGTTGAGTGGCGGAACTCAACGCCGCGCTTTGCCTTATTACCAAAGCGAAGTAATGAAACATTAAATATTTATATTGAAAATATTAAATATTACATTTCCTCGACTGGGGATCGAACTCAGAACCTGTCGGTTACAGTCACGAGCTTGTGCCGCTGCGCCACGACTGGCCTCATCTTATATGGTAGAAGCATAAAATTAAAAAGAAATAGCCTAGATCGGTTATCATCGAGTTCTCTAGGTCATATATATTACGTATATTTTTTGATTCCTGTCGTAACGTCGGGTATAAGTGAGTGATTGTAAGTGCGATAGGTCTTGGGTTAGATCCCAACTTGGGATTATTTTCTTTTTTAGCCCTGGTATTAACGGAAAAAGCGGCCTTGAGCTCCCAATAAGCCCGAAATTACTCAAATTCGGTGGGAAGTAATCAACGGTACGAAGTCAAGTCGTATCTGACACTACCACTGAAGAAGAGTCATAACAAAAACTTAATTCTCGGGCTTAGAGCTCTTTAGAGTATATTTTTTTTTTATTTAATATATTGGTATTATGAAATTGAAGCTCGAGTTTAAAAAAAATAGCACCTGTAAGATACTTTTGAACTTTCAAATGTCACAATTGTTTGTTAATACGGCGTTGATTTTCGCTATTCAATACGCAGTGTAGCATATATATATATATATATATATATATATATATATATATATATATATATATATATATATATATATATATATATATATATATATATATATATATATATATATATATATAATTATGGTTTCACATTAAATATTATGAATAATTATAAACCTCAAGTCAACAAGTGACCGAACAAATAATTTACAAGAATCACATATGAAATAAACTAAATGCGAATCTAATTTTTATTATAAAGCTAAAGAGTTTGTTTACTTAACTTAACCCATTATGCCTGCGGTGAGACCTTATATGTCGAGAAGTATAATTTAAAAATGGCCGTAAAAGCTCGGAACAAAGCCGTCAAGTCCTCCAACATAGAGATACTATTCACATTCTAGTACCACGTCCTTTATACTCCATGACATCATATTTAATATTTAATTATAATTAAAAAATATATTTCTAACTCCACATAAAGCAACGTCGGCAGAGGGTACTTAGGAACCTAGTGCTTAAGCACTCCGTTCTCACTAAGACACTTTTGTTCCCACTTTTCTTTTAATTTTAAAGGCATTACGTGTTGAGTGGCGGAACTTAATGCCTTTATTTTGCCTCTAGCTTGTGTCCTCCACCAATAGCGGTTGTAACAATTGATGATTTCAACAAATATGTATTTGTAAAAATGATTTTAATATATTTTATATAAAATTAAGATATGTATTAGACTTGGACCTCTCTCAGCTTCACGCTTATCCCGCACATTACAGGGTAGGCAGAGGGAACTTGGGAACATAGTGTTAAGACACTCCATTCGACTTCCGTTCCCCCTTCACTGACTTTTACAGACTTGTGTAGGCGTTATTTAACAGTAGGCTTGGAGTAATTATTTAAAATTTTTAATATAATTTTAAAAAGTTAGTACCATGTCATTATTGTTGTTTTTTTTTTAATTTAATAGAACATCGACCATAAATATCTGTAGGGTAATCGGGTTTTAAGGAAATAAATAATAGAAAAGTATGTGTCAAGCGTCATTCATCATTATTCTATTCTGTTCTTATTATATGACATTCCAAGTGTGGTGAAGTGGACTTATCACTTCGCCAATGTCACATACAAAGTAATTTCTAAGTAAAAAAAAGACACAATGAACACTTTAAATTTTCTTTGAACGAATTAATTATCTGTTTTATTCCATTTAAAATTTTTAGGTAATATATTAATATCTGAATTGTTAATGTAAGATCTGTAACATTTTTTTTATTAGATCCATGTTAATGAAAAAACACGTATTACAAAATTCATGTATTTTTTTATATATTTTAAATTAATAATCTCGCAGACAGCTTGGTTTCAAACCACAATATACGTAAGTGGTCAAATACAGAGAAATAATGTTTTAACATTATATACTATTAATAACTACATAAGTACATATGTTACATACGTTGGTTATATATATTCTTTTTTGCAAAGCTGATAGAAAGGACACTTAGTCCTCCCCTCTTTGAAATTAATTCCAATTATTAACAATTACACACACATGTATATACAATATTAAGGTTAAAACGACGGTTGTAAATTCAATTTCCAGTCACGAAAATTAATGAATTTCATTTTTCCTTACTATTAATAAGGCGAAGTGGAGTTTTGAGTCTCGATGCTATTTTGGATATTAAAAAGAAAGAGGAACACGTTTCGTCAAAAAACAAGATTCGATAATCCTATGTATGAATCCGCAAAGTACCCTACTAAGCGAGATACAGTAAAAACGTAACAAACACAAACAAAATACCATTAGCGTCACGCTGTATCCCGCACGAGGCAGGGTAGGCGAAGGGAACCCGGGAACCTAGTGTTAAGATACTCCATTCCACTTCCGTTCCCCACTTTCTCCCGAATTTGAGCGTGAGTTGCGTTGAGCATTGCGTGTTGAGTTGCGGAAATCAACGCCGATAATAGAGTGAAGAAATGAAACATTAAATATTTAAATTGAAAATATTGAATATTTATTTATTTATTTATTATGTATAAGACTGGGCAAACGAGCGTACGGGTCACCTGATCGTAAGTGATCACCGCCGCCCACGGCCCCATGTAGCACCAGAGGAGCTACAGGAGCGTTGCCCGTCTTCAAGGTGGATGGGTACCGGGGCCCGGCACTACCCAATGCGAAACGCAGTGGCCGAAGCCACTACTTAACGCCGGTTTTAAGTGCCGGGGGTGGTATTGGTCCGATCGAGTCGGCCCATGCGTGTTTCCATTTCTGACAACGTGACTCTCCCACACGTACTTTAGTCGCCTCTTACGACACCATCAGTACCATGGTGATCCTATTCTAAGCCGGAATCACACGGCTAAATTTCCTCGAGTGGGGATCGAACCCAGAACCTGTCGGTTACAGGCCTCCCACAATACTCACAAACAAAATAAGCAACACAAACATAAACACACATGTATATTATATATTTATTAACAATTTCTATAACAGGAGCGAACAAAAGCCGTCCTCATTAATTTATTCACAGCATATAATTGGCTGTACAAGTTAATATTGTGATCAACTAGTCGCGAATCATCTCCATTGAGGCATATTCCTTTGAGCTCATTCGACGTGATTAATACGCATTCACTTTGATGAGATACTCCGCTCATAATGGCACAGTGCTATTTAACACGTGCCTGCTTCACGTTTTTTAATTATTTTATTAAAAACCGGTTCAAACCCCGCCTACGTTTTGTAAATAAGTATTTCTTTGTCCCAAGATTTGAATAATACTTTAAAAATGCTAAAAATATTTATTAATAGCATTCTCTCTCGCCAAACTACAATTCTAAGCAAATATCTTCATCATTATCTTGGAGATGATAAGAACATAAATAATGACAAACCTATCAGAATTTAGACGTAATTTGATGATAACACATACTACAGCCAGTCAGAACACTTGAACGGTTTCTAAAAGGCGTGGGTACAAATCCCGCTAGGTATTTTTTTAACGTTTTATAAATAAAAAAATATTTGTAAAAAATTTGTAAAGAAGTTTATTTTTTTGAGGCCATAATAGTAGCCTTGGGTAAGTTGATTATGTCCAACGTTTTTTTTCTTTTCCCGAGCTTTGCCATAACAAATTTAGCTTCACGCTGTAGGCCTAGCGGTGTTGGCAGAGAGACCGTCGCCCGTAACTCGACTATGTATCTCTTCATTATCATACGATCAGCTAAACTGACACTGCATATCCTAAGAAGAGATTACATTTCTTAGGTTCTTTTTCTGTAATACCCACGTTTCGCTGGCGTATAACAGCCTCAGCACCAATACTGCGTTGGGTACGGCTAATTTGCAGTTATTTTGACGTTTCGCCGTCTCAACAATGCAGCTAAGGCACTGTTAACTCTGTTACCGGCAGCAATACTTTCCATTAACATACTTTCCAGATATACTAGCTCATTCACATGTTTGGTCCTTTCTTCATATCTTATAATCATTAGAAACTTCGTCTTATTAGCATTTAGGCTTAGACTACTATTTGCACACCCTTCTATCAGAGTGGTAACCATTGCCCGTAACTCGTTTGGTGATGATGCAATTAGCACTGCATCATCTGCGTACAGTAGGCAATTTATATACGAGTTACCTATCACTTTAATTCACTCCTTGAAGACAGTTATCCAAATAAGAATTGAATAACAAAGCTGATATGGCGTAACCTTCTTTAACACCTGATTGGATGTCAAGCCCAGACGACATGCCAACTTCTACTTGCAATATTTCCCACAATCTCTTTCTTACAGCCCTGGCCAACGTCTTTTCCGAGTCCACAAAAGGACTTCTTCTTCTACTTCTTTTAGGTTACTGTCATGCTGAATGTAAAGATCTGACACATACATCCTCTTCCAGGTTTAAAGCCTCACTGGGCTAGATTTTATTCCGTCTAATTAAAAATTAATACAAAATATAACAATAAATTTAAGAATATTTTTTAAATTTAATATAACAAAAACAAGCTAAGATAAAAACTGGAAAACAAGTACAATCCATCGCCATACGATGTACAGTCAAACGATGGTCCTAATTATTTTCATTCAAAAATTTCATATTAATTACATAAAAAAACATAAACTGTCTTTCAAATAGCAGTCGTTTTACCAGAAAAATATCAAAAAAGAGAGCTGTCAGAGACGTCGAGTTACTGACGACAGAGATTTATTAGACACTAATTAAAATATAAGATCTCTTTGCATCCACTTCGAATTTCGTTACGTCTTTTTTTAACAAGATTTAAAATATAATTGAATTATTTTAGTTAAATTAAATTTATAAGCTGGTCAAGTGACGCAGTACAAGTAATAAAATATTATCCAGAATCTAAAAACACAAGGATGGAACGAAGAAGTGAACATGGATGAAGTCTTTTTCAGTATTTACATAATTCCTAACTATTCCAATGTATATAGGTACACACTAGTAGATGCACTGTCTTTCAAATGTCAGAAAGCAATATTGTTTCTAACTAGCACCTGTAGTTGAAACTTCAGCAAGAAATACTATAGTAGAAGAGAAACTCTTGAACATCAAACATGGAGCACAGATTGTGCAATTGTTCACTGTAGAGTCAATTCCTATTTGTGGTAGTATTTATATATCAACATTTTCTTTTGAGGCCCGTCGTGGCGCAGTGGCACAAGCGAGTGACTGTAAACGACAGATTGTGACTTCGATTCCCACTCGAGACAGAAAGAATCCCAAGCTAAAATACTCCGTTCTATACTGTTTGTTCAGTATTTTAAAGACAGTAAACGTAATATGACTCACAGTAGCATACATGAGGCCTGTCGTGGCGCAGTGGCACAAGCGTGTGACTGTAACCGACAGGTTCTGGGTTCGATCCCCAGTTGAGGAAATAAAATATATAATATTTAATATTTTCGATTTCATTATTTAATGTTTTCATTTCTTCGCACTGGTAACAATGAAAAGCGCGGTGTTGAGTTCCACCACTCTATTCGTAACGCCTCAAATTCGGTCGAAGAAAGTCGAGAACGGAACGGAGTGTCTTAACACTAGGTTCCCAAGTTCTCCCTGCCTTCCTTGCCATGTGTGTAATACAGTTTGAAGCTGGGCTTTGAAAACATTTTACAATAAAACAAGATATATTTCACTAGTAGAAGGCTTAAGAATGCTTTTTATACATTAATCAAATACTCTACTTTAGACATAGTACTTAAGTACTGGCTACACTACTACTCGTATTTACGTGTACACATTTTTTTACTTAGCGTTTTTGGGTTCACATTTTATGATCTTAGAGAATATTGAACTGGATATTAGAATTAATCTCAAATTGGCACAAATTATTTTAGAGAAATATGTTTTTTAGAGACAAACCGACAAATAGACCAACAAAAAATTGCTCTTTACATTTGATCAAGGTACCAAACCCTAAAAATGTGAAAGAAACAGGTCATACATCGATAATTATAATTAAGTCATAGTGCAGGCTTTTCCGCAGATGCATTCCAAGTGAAGTTCTTGTGATATAACTAATTAGTCCCGAGCTTCCTTCCCAGCGCCATTGTCTCTCGAGCTGTGCTCGTGTATCCTATTTAAGGATACATTGTTTTCATTTTGAAATCTAAATTCTCATTAAGAATAAACTTGATTGTAATGTGGCATAGTCATTTATATTAGTTAGTGAATTGCATTTTTTTTAGCTATCGGATTTACCGGGATAGGCAGAGAGTAGTGACCTAGTATTGCGATACTCTATTGAGACATTACATTTTACTCCTTATCTTTCGAGATTTCTCGTGTTAATTCGCTGTATTACTGCAGATGCTATATAATTATATTGTTGGCTATATAATCTGTAAGTAGCATTTCTAAAAATGTCCACTAAATAATCACGAGAGTAAGTATATTGCAATTCTTACTTTTTTACGTTTAGAGATAACCATTAGAAAACCGCATTGTTACTATGACTATATTGATTTTAAAATTATTTCTTTATTTATAAATTGATTTAATTTAATAAATTAAGTACAGCTTAACTATGAACTGAACAAAGGAACCCAGGAAAAGAACCAAAAGCTTGCTTATAATAAGATTTTAAAGTATATAATATTTTTCTTGTCTATTTTAGTACTATAATTAATTATTGTGTACCGTCTGTTACGTCTCTACTCTGCCACAACAACTCTACCGACTCTATAATTATAGTATATACATATATTATTTTCTTGTAAATTGAGTGTTATATCAAACTTTAACAAAACTTGGCAATACCGCCAAATCAAACACAGATACGCTGAACTAATATTATTAATATCTTTATACTACACCTAAGACTTACTTAAACTTTTACTTAGAAAATATATTACATTAATCATTACTTACTATCGATACTAATATTAATTATTCGATTTGTAACTGTAATGGATAGAAATAATAACTTTCTTTTAACCATATTTGTTTCTCAATAGCTTTCGTAACGAGGTAAAACGTTATGTTAATAGAATCAGTGTCTAAACACTAGGTTCTTTTTGCTGACCTTACATGTGTATAATACAGCATGTTAAAAAAAATCCATGAAAAGACCTCTTTTTTGATTTCCGCAAATTTCAAAAGAGATTTTTACTTCAATTTTTTCTAAAAAAAATATATTTCTAATGGAAATCGAACCTTTTAGCATGATGTGTGTGCTGTTAAAAAATGTCTTTTATACCACTGCACCAGAAGTAAAACACTCTGTTTATCTTTTTCGCCTAATTTTCAGGACACTGAGAAACGGAAATAAGCTTTAGGGATCAAACTCACTACTGTGACGCTTACCAAAAATTGAAATTCTTCATTTTTTATACTAAAACAGTAGCTTATATAAGATTAACGGAAATTCAAAGGAAGTAGTTAGTGAGTGTATCGATTGACATCGCAGAGTGGGTCGGTGTCGGTGTCGGTGTTGTCTTCGTCAGATCGGTTGAACGTCGACAATTTGATTTATGGCGTCGCGTATCGAATGAGAAAATCACGTTATAAGCGACTCGGGTTGTGTGACTTTTGACTTTTGACATTATTCATATCATGAATATTGCTTGAAATCTTTAAATGTAGTTTTAT
This sequence comes from Eueides isabella, assembly GCA_019049475.1. Taxonomy (NCBI): domain Eukaryota; kingdom Metazoa; phylum Arthropoda; class Insecta; order Lepidoptera; family Nymphalidae; genus Eueides; species Eueides isabella. The sequence continues at coordinate 310,721 of CM032401.1, forward strand.
ATAAAAGAATCAACCACACATTTCAGTCGCTACTCAGTGGTGCTGGTTTTTATTCTACATATGTATTTTTTTTTTTCAAATTTACTCTGAACATATTGGGGTAGTTGCGCTGGAGAAACAAGGAACAAAGGAAGATGCAGCGTTGAATACCGCCAATCGACACGCAATGGCGGCACATAACGTCACATTTGAACCTCGTTATCATAGATGACCTTAATTATTTTTAAGTACTTCATTATATACATCGCTGTAAAAAAAACACTTGAATCGAGGCCAAAAATTATTTCGATCTGTCAAATATAGCTGTAGTAGTACTATACTATTGTACACCGAGTGCGTAGTGCGGTCACGTCCTGTCGATATTCTAGTGCAGTTATTTATGATGACATGAGTTATGTCGAAGCTTCGTCTTTACTAAAGAAAAATATTAATCTTTAATATTTTTACTATGTTTTTAAAGTGTTATTCCACACTTAGGACAGAAAATACTAAACTTAAATTTAAAAAGCGTATAAAAATTTTGAACGAAGCAGGATTTGAACCCGCGCCTCTGGAATACCGTTCCGTATATTAATCTTGTTATACCATTTAATAATACGTTATTGTGCATAGAATTATGTAAGATTCTGAATACAGAAAATATGTAGATAATTAATTAAAAGTAAGAGATTGCTTGAGGCAAAAATACCGCCTTTGCATACATCTTGTTTACATATATTATATGATGTTGTTCTTGTGCATGTTCTTTTTCTTTTGTGTACAATAAAGAGTTTAAAAAAAGATGTTAACATGTTCCATATAATTATCACCTTATCACATACATATAATAATTAAAAATGCTGGACTTATCATAAGAAAAAAATTGAAATGGCTAAAAATTGTAGTATCAAAAATTAAAGGCTAAATAAAAGGCTAAAAATTGTAGTATAATTGGAGCCTTTCGTAACCACAATAACACAAAAGAACACAAACGAGCGTTTATAATCATGACAGTTTGTAAGTTTGAGAAAATAGAATGTCAAATATTTTTTATTTACTGAGGAACAGAACGGAGTGACTAGGGTCCTTAGATCCTGCCACCTGCGGAATAAGCTACGACAGGCCCCTACAGCCAGTGCCTCAAAATCAGGAGAAAGTAGGAAATTCAAGGGTGTTATTGGGAACAGAGTGTCTTAATTTACTTAATTCTTTCTGCATACGTTGGTATATGCAGGATACAGCGTAAAGCTGAAAAAAAGTTAATTATCATCCTGAGTTGAATTTGAACTTATAAACCAACACGCTTGAAATGAAATATTTCATATTTTTAATTAAATATTTAATGTATTCATTTCTTTGCTCTGGTACAAGGCAAAACGCAGCGTTAAGTACCGCTACTCAACACGCGATGCCTCAAATGAGGCGGAAAGTGGGGAACGGAAGTGAAACGGAGTGTCTTAACACTAGGTTCCCAAGTTCCTTCTGCCTACCCTGCTATGTGCGGGATACAGCGTGCAGCTGAGTACCAACACTGTGTACCAGTCTGTGCAACGATAGACAACTTGTTTTTTTTGTTTTTTTTTAGCTTTATAAAATAATGCATTATTCATAAAAACTTTATTACAAAATACGAAGTACTTTACGACTTACAGATAAGAAACTAAAAATGAAATATTTAATATTTTCAATTTAAATATTTAATGTTTTCATTTATTCGCTCTGGTACTAGGCAAAATGCGGCGTTGAGTTCCGCCACTCAATACACAATGCCTCAAAATTCGGCGAAAAGTGGGGAACAGAAGTGGTACGGAGTGTCTTACCACTAGGTTCCCAAATTCCCTCCGCCTACCCTGCCATGTGCGGGATACAGCGTGAAGCTGAGTGAGTGAGTGAGTGGTAGTAAAATGAAAGCTCTGTTAATAAATTACATTTCTAACATTGTTTATGGAAAATGTAACAATATTTCATTTCATTAATAATTATTAAATTCAAGTGTACAATAATTTATGTAAAAGACTATGCTTGTAGATTAAACAAGCACATATAGATTTACATTTAATAATATGTTAGCAATTTTGTATAAAACTTTAGTTTTAAAAGAAAAACGTAGTCTTTGAAAAATTTCAATTTGTTTCAACAATTTTAAGAATATCCTTCAGAGACGGTGAAGACATAACATGTAAAACGAGTGTTTGTCGGATTAAAATATAAAGGGACTCTGTTTCGTTACAATGCATTGAACAGAATATTTTTAGCTTTTCTAGCTTTGTACGAAAAATATTATGAATAATGGGGCGACGTGTTTTGTTATATTATGGTGACAATACTCTGTGTAGAGTTAGATATCTACAAGTAGGTACTTACTATGAATATTTAACGAATATTATTTTTATATATTTTAACCTCACGTTTTATTCTGCATACTGCATTGTTTGAGGTTACACCACGTTGTGGTTGTTGAGACACTCCATTTCCCATTAGGATGCAATGAAAATCAGTTTCATATTTTACGCTAACTGATTACGATATTTTACGCTTCTGAACTTCCTACTCCTAAATATGAAACAATTTTTAATGTTTTAAAAATAATTTCATATTTTAATAGTTTCTATCTTAATTTCTCTCGTGAGAAATAACAATAATTAACAGATTATATCACAATTCTACGTGATGAACCAAAATGTATTCTGGACAAATGAACTATAGCTCAAAAAAATAAATAAAACTTGCCCTCTTGTGAAGACATTCGCCAATCAGGCAAAAGTGTTATCTATTTACGTAGATCTTTCATTGTTATATACATATATTGTGTATTATAGCTTCACGCTGTATCCCGCACGAGGCAGGGTACGCAGAGGGAATCTGGGAACCTAGTGTTAAGACACTCTGTTCCACTTCCGTTCCTCACTTCCCGCCGAATTTGAGAAAATGTATGTTGAGTGGCAGAATTCAACGCCGCGCTTTGCCTTATTATCAGAGCGAACAAATGAAACGTTTAAATATTTTAAATTGAAAATATTAAATATTTCATTTCCTCGACTCAAACCCAGAACCTGTCGGTTACAGTCACACGCTTGTGCCACTGCGTCACGACAGTATTATAAAATCATTGTATTTTTATAATTACAAAAAGTCACAAAAAAGATAGACTTACCATAACAGTTAAGCCTACTTTGGATAATTAGTAAAATGTCACAATTTACAAATATTTTTTCTTTTGTTTTTCAGCTTCACGCTGTATCCTGCACATGGTAGGGTAGGCAGCGGGAACTTTGGAACGAAGTGTTAAGACACTCACAATATTTGCGGCTTGTGTGTTAATGACGAAACTCAATACTGTGCTTTGCCTTGTTACTAGAACCAAGAAATTCATATATTCAATGTTTTATTACCTCGAGCGGGTATCGAACTTAAGACCTACCGCGTTTACAGTGACATGCTTGTGCCTCAATTTATCAGAGCTTTTGGTATTTACTTTTATAATAAACAAACATACATATGTATGAACAAAACATAATTTGCTGAATAACTTTGAGAGTCATCCAAAATGGTTTCTGCTAAATTGGAATCTTCTTGAATAGATATGTCCAGAGTTCCATTTCAATTCACTTGTAAAATCAAACATATCTATCTGTGAGCGTACTTTGAATTTTCTATTAAATTTGCTAACGTTGTACGCAGTAATAATATTCTATTCATGTCTATACTAGATTTGACCCGAAGTTTTAGCAATATTTCAATATATGTTGTTTTATTGAACTGTCCTTTGTCTTCAGACACACGGCACACAACGCTCCGTCCGCTTGTAAAAATAAAATAAAGCATTTTTAAATAGAATTTGTTTATTATAATCACAAAATAATATATAAAATACAGTAGAGACAAGACATGTTGTGAGAAATATTAAGTAAATTTTAAATATATTTAGGTTAATATATATTAGCAATCTATAGCTTAGTATATAAATAATTTTCAGCCAAGCTCACAACTACATTTGTAAAGTACCAAGTATACGACTTCGCATGTTTCGAAGGCCATAATATATTGACTTAAAACAAAATCTCTACCGCCGTATCCATTTCCTATCTTACAACAAATAAACTAAAACAATGGACGAGCGCGAGCAAAACAACAATATATCATGCATTCCAAATATATTTTATTCAAGCATAACGTAATAGTGAGTGGGTCGAAATAAAATTTGTGCATCTTGTATCGCCTTTGAAAGCCTCCCACTGCGGCGAATCAAATCTCATCGTGAATAAAGTTCGGTTCAAAGAAATAACTTTGGTTTAAAATAGGTCTTATTGCAACTATGTAAGTTTTAGTTTGGTCTACAATTGGAATGTGGTCAATGAAATTGATGTATTTTCCATTCACCCCGCGATATCTCATCTCACGCTATCTCCAAAGGTATCGAGGTATTCTAGTGATGTATCAAAAAAACGTTATTTTGTTTTGTTCAAAAGCTTTACTGAAATAATTGTGTTTGGAATCGCTTAGTTTAGGGTTCAGTACTTGTATAATAAATACAAAACCCTTTATTTTTGATATGATCACGTCACAACAGTTTATAACAGACAGATGTCTGTTAAGATCGATATAACGTAGATATAATAAATTAAAATTAAATATCAGGTTTATTATCAGCAAATATTCAGATGACATTATCTTAATGGGAATGGAGGCTCTAAACACTAGGTTCCTGAGTTATTTCTGCCGTACTATTTTTGAGATATTAGCGTGAAGCTAAAAAACTTAACATAATAAAATAACCTTACCTAATAACTAACTGTTTGTTTCTCTGAAGTTCTTAGAGGGTCTCATCTGTACTAGGATGGTTCAGATTTATAAAGATAAGGCAGGTTTGTCGCGAGTATGATTGATGATGCTGGAAATGACTTATTTATTTTACATTAAACATTTTAATTAAACTTATATATGCTTTAACAAACTATATTTCTGTACATGTATCTATTTTAAGAGATTATTATTAAAGGCCGTCATGGTAAAGTAAGATATTTAGACTGGCTATAAACGAGGCGATATTGGATTCGACTTCCATCTACATCTGCTGAAAGAAGCGCGACGTGTTTGAAAAACGTAAAAACGAATTATAGCAGATTACAATGTTAGAAAAATAAGGTAATATTGTAGTTTTAATTTAATTTCCAGATGATTATATTGGCAAGAAAATGTTAGAATATCATTATACTGTGAACATTAGTTTCAATCGCAAAAATTACAGCATCTTAAATGGGCAGGTTGTGTAAATCTGCAACTTTTCCCTAAACAATGTTTAAGATATTTTTTTAGCTTCTCGCTTAGTCCCCCGCGAGGAACCCAGAAAGGACAGATACCAGCTACACAACCTGTACTGTAACCTTTATCACAATTTATATACATATATACGTAGTCTCATCAAACCACGTGCGTTATATTAACACGTATTTAGATATTAATATGAAAATACTTATAAAGTTCTAAAGTCAATCTCGGGAACGCACAACACAGGAATACTAACTTAGATAGCCTGTTAGAGCATATAACATTACTGCAGCTAACTTATGATTAAATATGTTTTGACACTGCTTGTTTCACTGTATAATGTTAATCAGTAATTTATAATGAAAAATGTTATTTTGTGTGTCACTGTAATGACACAAGATATTAAATTTTTTTGCTTTTCGCGTAATTATTGTTTTATTGCGTGTTGAAACTTGTGGCGAAACTCAACGCCGCGTTTTGAAACCGGTTTTGAAAACTTGCTCTCTTATTATTTATTTGAATAATAATAATCCCTTCTCCCGAGCGGATATCGAGTCAATAACAATTACACTTGCATTTACACGCTGTTATTTATTATATAAAATTTTGATGTTTTATATAAATGTGTCAGTATTAATTTTTTCTGCACCTTTTTTCTGAAACGAAATATTTAAAATATAAAAATAATAGTAAAAATTCGATATACTATAGATTTTTCTTGCTCTACGCTGTATCCAGAGGGCGAATTTGCCTTAATACTAGATTTTCAAGTTCCCTCTGAACCTGGAAGCTTGTATTAAGACGATCTATCCCCATGAAGACACTTCCGTTTCTTACTTTCCGCAAATTTTGTGGCATCACGTGATGAGATGCGAAACTCAACGGAGAACTTTGGTTCTTTTTAGAATGCGGATGTGACATTATTAAGTATTTCATTTCCTAGAGGGTGAATTGAACCTAAAACCTGTTACGAAGTATATTATATAAAAGCTATTAAACAATTTTCTCTCTAAAATACATACTAACATAACTAAGCCTCAAGTTACAACATTCAATGTCCAAAGACAAAAGTAAATCTTCACCTTGCGTTAGCACTGACACCTTTTGTTTTACACGAAATCGACACCGGACGAGTGGGAGCTGTCACCAAGGACAAAGCTAGTTAGAAATTCTACATCTGAAAGTTACAAGCATGTGCTGGCAACGCGATAGGTTGCAGGTTCTATTTCCATTCGAGGAAAAGATATATTTTAAATTTTAATTTCTTTTCTCTGGTAATAAGTCAAAGCGCAACGTTGACTTCCGCCACTCAACACGCAATGCTTCAAATTTTCCGGAAAGTGGAGAACGGAAATGCGTTAATGGAAAAAGAATATTAACACTAAGTTTTTAAAAAAAAATCTTCACTGATATAGTATTTCAGAGATAGTTATAGAATATACCCGGTTTAATCTACGTTCAATTGCATTGAATGACGTTTGAAGAGGCTTATGTCATAAAGATCACCCCACATCATACCCAGTTTTTAATTTCCGTTCTTCCAAACACAATTTGCGAAGATCAAGTCTGTCGGATCAATATGTAAAGGTTCTTTACCAAATGTCATTTGACGAGTTTATTTTTATAACGGATATATTTATGACATTCTAAGGGAAATTTTCTTTCGGGTAGTATTGACCAAAGCAATGGTTGGCGTCATACTATTAGACAAGAAGATCATCTGAAATCTTAACATTTCTCTTTAGCCCTCTCCTGGAATATACTCTAAAAATTATTATTGCGAACCCGATTCGAGTACGTATATGTACGTCAGTGATAAATAAGGTGGTTAATGAAGTATATTGATATTATGTGGATTCTAACTTCCTCTTTGACACAAGCAATATTTTTTTACATTAAAATGATTTTAATTAAAATTAAAAATCTCACCTAAAAAATCAATGCCTCTTGTCACTGCTAATCATATTTCTTATAGAGCCCCACTGAGTACAGAACAAACTTATACTCCTCCTTTTGCATCAGGGGATAAAAAAACAATTAAGCCGATACCGAAGGTAAAAAACCAAAAACATTCATACCATCACGTAACTATACAAACCAATACGTATAGAAAAAGAGAAGGCTATCAAGAAATATCAACATAACGTGCATTAAAGTTCGACGTCACGTCAAATAATGTACGTGTGCGGAAAAATGAGAGAGCGAGCCACTCTAATGGCCATACGAAACCCTTGTGTACTATTACATCCATATAAATATAAATATGGGGTTTGGATATAACGATATTTTCCTTTAGCTGAGTCAGGTAAGATTTATTCGTTAAAGAGCGAAATATTTTTTAAGTTTTATGCTGTATTGAATTTGCTGTATTGTATGGTATGGAACCAGCCGCATTGAGTGGCAAAACTTAACGCTGGCCTTGCTTTGCTTGATGGCCGAGAAAAAAAATCCTCGAGTGGGAATTAAACCCACAGCCCGTCGTGCTTACAGTCCAATGCTTGCACTACGTTATGATGAAATATATAATGAGCTCTTATAATACAAAATATACTATTAAATAAGCATTAAAGCGTCGTCAACGGTTGTCAGTGACACTACGCCGGACATTAATTATGCGTAGTTACACGTGTGTCGTGTGTCGTGTGTCGCGAGCAATGTTCTTGATATTTTGACGTCCATGTCATAGATGATGATATATGATTTTGACTTGTAAAATAATTACTGTGACATACAGTACATTTTTGTCGTGTGATTCCGGCTTAGGATAGGATCACCCTGGTACTGATAGTGTCGTAAAAGGCGACTAAGGTACGTGTGGGAGAGGAGTCACGTTGTCAGCAATGACAACACGCATGGGCAGACTCAACCGGTGATTTTCACTACCGGCATTTAAAATCGGCGTTAAGTAGTGGTTTCGGCCACTGCGTTTCGCATTAAGTAATGCCGGGCCCCGGTGCCCATCCACCCCATAGACGGACCTGTAGCTCCTCTGGTGCTACATGGGGCCGTGCGCTCCTTTGCCATGTCTTATCCATAAAAAAAAACAGGCAGATAGAATAACAAATTAGCAAAGAGCTAATTTGTCAGAATTTCATTTGTCAAATTGAGAAAAATCACAACAGTTCCATCTGTGGTATCATAACCAACAGTTAAGTTGTCTTACAGTTAGGTAAGCTAGATTAATAGATAGAATAGATTTAGGTAAGCTGGCTTAGTTAAGCCAGCTTACCTAAATCTATTGAAAACATTTGCAGGGTAGTAAAAATACGATTTTAAGAAATTATTAGAAGAATTTTAGATTTTTTAGAATTCATTTGTATTTTCTTATATTTATTAATATTGTTTTACACTCTCTAATGGTATAGAAATGTACAAAGACATAACGAAACAAAGCGAATTTACGATAGTACGATAAAATTGAAAAACAATAACTATATATTCCTAAATAGAAAAAAATATTTACCGCTATGTAATTATAACTATTACTATTTTTTAAAGTGTTATTTTACACTCAAGAAAGAAAATACTAAATTCAAATTTAAAAGCGTATTAAAATCCTGTTACGTTAAAATTTTTATACGCTACTTTTACACACCTCTAACTACGAAGCGGTTAAGAAAATAGCAAAATTCTCCTGTTTCTATTTTTATAATTTCACCATTATTTTAATATTTATGACAGATAATTAATATATCATCGGATTAGAGTATAGATGTATTAACAGAGTATTTAGAAAATTGTTAATGAAGATAAAAAATTTTAAATATGTGTATAATATCCAAGAGTTACTATCCAAGAGTTACTATAAATAATCTAATTAATATTCTCTACTATATAACATAAAAGGAAGGGCTATTTTGTATTTGTTTTTATACTTTCGATTGATATACAAATGTACGAGTGTATAATGAAAAGAGATAGATTTACCAGGTCTTCACTATAAGCCGTATATAGCAAGCACTTTCTAACTAATATTTAAATTTAAGATTTTCGCGTTTATTATATATTTTAAATGAAATAAAAACAATAAGAAAGTATATACCACCTGGGACCCACTTATGAAAAAAATAAAGCCTCAAACTCACTACAACAGAGGACCAGATACAGTAAGCTCATTCTGCAAGAATCCAAGGCTGTAGGCGAGGCAATTATGAAATCATTAGGGGTAGTTTTATAAAATAATTATATCAACTGATAGGTGGATGCCCCTTCACTCTACCCGTGTCCACAGACTATTGCAAAGTGTTCAAAATGTTTATAATTCAATATACATGATTAATACGGTTAAGTTTGTTTCATTTAATATTTCATAAAACCCAGTACTAACCAAAATTATAAATTATTCTAATAACTTTCCACTTACATACGAGTACATACACATAGTTCTAATATGATTGATGAACATAACTTATCACAAGCAAGTCTCGCGTGATTATAATTAACGACATGTGACGTCGACTTCGGCAGTTGGGGAATGAGCTTATGTCGCGATTCTATATATCAAAAGTTTTATACTTTCTCATAAAATAAAAAAAAAACTTCAACTCCATTACACTGTTCCTAAACTTTCACTTGAATGATTTTTTTTTTATTTTGCATTTTGTTTTGTATGTAACTTAATTTAACAGTATTAAATTTACACTAGTATATGTATGTATTATAAATTTTAAGCATTTTGTTTGGTTGAGCGGTCTAATCTCAGAAACTGCTGGTTGGAAAGTCACGTGTCATATACAATATTTACATATTTCCACTTCACCACTTGGACGAAGATATGTTTAAAACTATAGAAGAAGAAAGAATGAAAATATTTAAAAATATATCTTAGCTTAGCTTTTAACTCCCGACGAAAAAGAGGCATGTTTTAAGTTTGAGCTCTCTGTGTGTCTGTCTGTGGCATCGTAGCACGTAGTTAAATAAACCAATTGTTGTGGTTTTTTAATTGAATTTACTGTAATTTTAAATTTGCCTTAATTTTTTAATATTAAATTTATTTTAAATTAAACATTTTCTAGTACATCATGGTGGTACGTAGCTACTATGATTGATAAAAATCTGATTAGTAGTTTAAAAAAAAAAAGCTATAAGCACTTTACCAAGATAATGTACTTAACTTTAATATAAATTTTTCCTTACGTCGAACTGGAATACAACACTACAATTTAACATTAAAAATTCAAAATAAAAATATTTAATATTTTATTTCCTTGAGTGTGGTCGAACCCACAACCTGTCGGTTACAGTCACGCGCTTTTGCCGCTGCGCCACGACAGGCCTCAAATGCTTTATATATAATAGTTAATATTTTATGTAATAAAGAATTTCTTAAAAACAACTAGTAGTATTCCAGAGATAATTTATTAAACAAATTGTTCATCGAAACATTCTCTGCAGCTTTATAATATTATGCATAATATATATGGGTATATACACAAAATTATTAAATTATGTGTATACATGTATCATATACTCATGCAATGAGAAATATTAAAACGCTTTGAAATAGAGTTAATCAACTATTCTACATACTCGTAATATTACTTTTTCATATATTTCTATAATTTGGGTAAGAGCTACGTTTGACTGAAAATTTGTTGGGATTTCTAAAGGCGTTGATACGTAACAACAACAAACAAACAAGCTTCCAACTTTTACTGTATGTAGTTCGTAGCCAGTTTTGTGAAATGTAATACTTTCAAAATTTTTATTCACTTCTAAAATCTCAAGCAAAGCTGATGATCTTTCCTGTGTATTTCATCGGTATTTGAGTTGAAAAATATAAAATTCAAACTTAGACTTACAAAAAATATTTTACAAGTACTACTAAAGCACTATATTTAAAATGTTTTATCAATTTTCTTTTATTTTTGAACTTTTATATGGAAATATTATATAGAAGTTCAAGAATAAAAGAAAATTGATAAAAAAAAAATAGTATGTCAAGTTTTAAATCCATACAACTTTTCTAAGTTAGTCAAACAAATTACCCGTTTTAAACAAACATATACGATCAGTTCGAGAAATATACATACGTGTGAACAAAATATACTAATTACAGTCTCAAAGAAGGATGACGTAGAAAGTTCCAACGCGTTACAGCAATTAAAGAGTGCTATTACAAATTATAAGTAACTTCAGACGAGGTTTCCTTTAATTGTACAGGAAGTGAGGAACTTTTCACACTTCAGTTTGACCTCTCTGTCTTTCTGTGGACAGCTTCTGAAAAGATGAATGCAGTGTTTTTAATAGAAAGCCTTGGCCATCTTTTATGAAAATCCTAGCTTAAGAGCGACAAATACTTTCCCATAAAAAGGTAACATTTTTTTCATTTGAGAGTTTTTTTTTAATTTTGTGTGTGCTTGTTGCATAATTAAAGTAAAAAAAATACTCACAGGCAAATATATATTTTTTGTTTTCTTTCATTATAAGACTAGTCGTCATTAAATTTCCATTTTTCCCCGAACTCAAAGAAACTTTGATAAATGTTTTCCTAGAGTGATCCAAATTTCAACTTTCTAATTTGGTAGTTTCGTTAGTGCGTGGACGTAGTAGGGTTACGTAGCGACACTACAGATGGCATATTCTCGTAGCATAAAGCTGTATTCAAATTTATAAATAAATAAAAACAAATACTGCGTTATATTTCATAACTATGTCCCTATGTTTACGCTGCTCATATAGCAGTATACAATGATTGTAACAACTTATTTTTATTCATTTTTCAGCTTAACGTTGTATACTGCAATGGCAGGGTACGCAAAGGGAACTTGAGAAACTAGTGTTAAGACACTCCGTTCCGTATTCCGCTTTCAGCCGAATTTGATGCATTGCATGCTGAGAGACGGAAATCAACGCTACGCTTCGCCTAGTTAGCAGAACAAAGATATGAAAATATTATCTAATTTCTTCGAGAGGGGATCCCATAGCCTGTCACGTTTACACGCTTGTGATTGTGCGCCACGACCAGCGCGATAGACAATGTCATCTAATTACAAGAGATGAGAACACAAAATACGTTTAGTCATAATTAACCCGCATTAACACGCTCGACGTGACACTTGCGGCAGTAAGTGACGACTTGTCGCGTTCATTTGTTCCAAACTTTCATAGATATATTACTATCATTATTAAATTGTTAGTGCGGACGTGAATGTGCGTGTTAAACAAATTATGTGGCTTTTAAAGTATCGTTTTCCATTACATGGCATAGTGCAAGAGAGTTGAAATATGCTTCATTGTATATGTAATTATTTTAGGTTCAATCTCATTCGGGGGAAACCAAATATTTTTTTTTTCAGTTTTCCACTCTGGTAAGGTAACGTCGGGTATTCTGTTGCGGTGTTGGTCTTATTCCGTCTACACTAATAGTTTATAACTTGTATTATTACAATTTGAAATTTGTACTTGTAACTAGGTAAAGCGCGGCGTTGAGTTTCGATACTCAACACTCAATGACTCAAATGTGGCAGAAAGCGGGGAATTTAACTTAGTATCCTTAACACATGGTAAGAAAGTTCGCTCTACTTATTCTAGCATGTGCGAGATACGGCGTGAAGCTGACTATATAATAATGAAAAAATGGAATCAAAATTGACATGTATAGATATGTCAACAATAGTTATAAAACTAAATGCTCATCGACTATCAAAAACATTCTTCTCTGTTTTGTCCCTCGAACCTGAGCCATTGTGCCTCATATTAAATTCAACGTAAAGTTTTGTGTCAACAGAGCTAGAATGAACGTAGAACGTGGAGATGAGGATTATTTCCACATAAATTCCCTGAGTCGGAATCGATACCGCTCATAACAGATTACTATCAGACGCGCCACCACACCACTATGAGGTCATTAATATATAAAAGTGTAGCATTTTTTAAGACTTTCATTTTATATGTTTTCTCGTAGCACAGGGTCACCTGCGTGCAGCTCTATGCTACAGATTGTGAATTCGATACCCATTCGAGAAAATTAATTATTTAATATTTACTTTTCTTCGCTTTGATAATAAACTAAGGCATTAGTTCTGCCAGCAACATGCAATGCCTCAAATGTGGCGAAAAGTGGAGTACAGAATTGTCTTAATGGCAGTATAGGAAACGAAGTGTCTAAATATTGGGTTCCAATGTTTCCTCTGTCTAATTTGCTATGTGCTGAATACAGTGTGATGTTGAAGAAAACACAAAAATATATATTTTCAAGATTTACTAGATCTATACAAGTATTGTTGAGATAAAATTTTAACATTAATTCTACTAAAACTTCGACATTTCTTCATATTCTGCACGCTCTGGATTGCAGAATAAGTCAGGAGAAGAATGAAGAAGTATGGTTGTATTCGTTGCTGTAGGTAAACAGATTTACTCATTTTATTGTCAAACTAACAAACTTTACTAAAACCGTTAAGATGAAAATAACTAAATAACTTGAAATCTTAAATTAAATTTAATATTATAGTACGTTTTAATTAAACCAAATACAGACTGACCTGAATGGCAGTAACTACTAAAAATTCAATATAAAAATATAATTTTCAAAGTAATTCCAAGTTTTGAAGATATTTTTTCACAATCGTAAAGCACACAAAGTTCCCAAGAAATATTTTACTACGTCCAATCTCATTTTATTTCACATAATTATTTCGTAAAATAATATTCTTCATAAGAAAAAACGTTAATGAGCTAAAAAGTGAGCGTCATTTTGGATTCTTTGAACTGAATTTTGTGAGAAATTCAACCCTTAAGTCGGGTTAAAAATGTTTTAATTAAAACTCGTAATAGCTGGCTTAAAGTTACTTCGGCTGTTCCAATGGCCATAATTTGTATTACTTTAATCGCTACAATTGCCTATTTCGCTCGATAGCCTCAGATTTTCTCTTGACAAGATCCACGGATGAGAGTTAAACAATAGAATTGGTTGTCAAAGCAAATTGCGTGTGAATCTTTTGTTTAAATGAAAGTACTATGGAAGCATTGCAGATATACTTAAATTAAATATTTTGCTTTCAATGTGAAATTTGTGGACTGGTGTAGTATATTTAGTAAAAATAATTAGATAGAAAAAGGAAAAGAAGTTGCGTGACACTTTAAAAAAATATGACAGCATTTATTGTAGCACGCTGTATTCCACATATAGCAGGGTAGGCTAAAGGAACTTAAGAATTTAGTGTAAAGGTACTTTGTTCATATTAAGATGTTTTCGTTCTCTATTTTATGTTGAACCTTGGAGATGTTGAGTGGCAGACGGATGTCAACACTGCTTTGTCTCGTTACCAGAGCGAGGAAAATTAAAATATTTAATATTCCATTTCCTCAAGTGGGGATCGTAATGTGACATGTATAATATTACCTACATAAAACTGTGAAACGTACATACGAGTATTGTGTAATAATAAACAAAAATATATAATAAAGAAATATCGTCCAACCAAAAAATCACTGTTTCATATTGGCAAAGTACTTGTAGCTCTCAGAGTCGTCCTAAAATGTTATAGACAGACGTACAGACAGGTAGACAGACAGTTTAAACTTGTAACACCCCTCCTTAAGGTTAAGAAAGCGAATATTAAAACGATCTGATATATAGCTAAGCCTACTGGAAATTAAAAAAGTATAGCCACTAAACTCAACTATTAATCAACTCAAATCTCAATACAAACTTTAATAAGAAAAAGACTTAATTTAGATAAGTACTTACAATAAAACATCTACCCAGCTCCTAAAAGTAAGATATTTGCTACAATAAATTAAGAGAGGAGTCTCCTATAGAGTAATGAAGTACGCACGCTGTACGTACCACTGTACTACGTTTTAAATTAATTAGCCTGTATTCGTTTCGTTTACTTCTACGAGGAATAATGGTGAATATAGTCTACTCATTAGGTGCCTGGCAACGCCCTACATTTATTAAGTCTCATATAAATATATTTGTGAAGTTGTTGTCAGTATTTTGGATGTCTTTTTAAGGGATATCATTTTTTCTTGGAAGCCTGTCGTGGCGCAGCGGCACAGGAGTGAGACTGTAACCGACAGGTTCTGGGTTCGATCCCCAGTCGAGGAAATGAAATATTTAATATTTTCAATTTAAAATATTTAATGTTTCATTTCTTCGCTCTGGTAATAAGGCAAAGCGCGGCGTTGAGTTCCGCCCCTCAACACGCAATGCCTCGAATTCGGCGGAAAGTGGGGAAAGGAAGTGGAACGGAGTGTCATAACACTAGGTACCACTTCCGTTCCCTCTGCGTACCCTGCCTAGTGCGGGATACAGCGTGAAGCTAAAAAAAAAAAAAAAGAATAATCTTCGCACTGTATTTACGCCGGGTGAAGACAATCCGTTTCCCATTTTGTATAACCCAGTGTTCAGAAACTTTGTTCTCAATGTTTCGCTCAGGTTTGAATGCCGCGCTTTATCCAGAACATTCTGTTTCACCAAGTAGGAATCGAAGCCACAACTGCCTTTTTTATAATCAGAAGATTTTTAAAATTAAATATCTTTTATAAGCTGCGATAGATTGTAAGATTAGATTATAATTTAGTAATGTCATCTCTATGATCTATTACATACTGTGAACTCAAATTAGATTTGTCAGTCTTTTTTTAGATTGTTCAATAGATTAGACCGTCATTAATTCTCACCACTCTCCTCATAGTGAACGGTGTGTCTTAATACTGGGCTTTATACTAGGTTCTACTTGCAGACCCTGCTATGCCGAAAGTGTACCAAATTGAAGTTAATCCCATAGAATCATTATAACTAACATGAGCACAGTAACATACACAAAGCCTTAGATGTCTATCATGGGAGGCACAAGCATGTAATTATAAAAGCGACAAGTTGTTCTGTCTTTCTTCACTCCAGAAAATGAAATATTTACCATTTTCAAATATATAAATATTAAATGTTTTCATTTATTCGCTCTGGTGACAAGATAAAGCAAGGCGTTGAGTTTCGCCACTCAGCTCGCAACGCCTCAAGTTCTTCGAAAAATGGGAAACGGAACGAAGTGTCTCAACACTAGGTTCCCAAGTTCCCTCTGCCTACCCTGGCTTAGGCGGTGTAAAGCGTCAAGCTGAGTGATTAAATTAATAAACATATAAACACTTTAACCATCCAATAACATTTTTATCACGAAATTCAGCTGTCGTAACCACATTTCCCATATATCAAGTAAACAATGCCCAACACACTCTACGTAGCGTCATCACGCCAAGATGGCCGGTAAGAGACATGTTTACGGAATGTGGTATCCGGCGATAAGTCAAAACTTTTTGTTGCCAGTTACCCTCGCTGTCGTCGGTGACGCGGCAAATCCGCTAGTGCCTAACTTTGCCAATGATTTTGTTTAATGTGAATATTTTGCTGTTTAACATTATGTATTTTGTTGTTTTGTACTGTTTTCTTATGTATCGTGATATAGCTGTATACATATAATATAGCAAAGTAGGCAGAGGGATTCTTATATTGTAAGTTGTTCTGCAACGATTTCCTTTTCTTATGCAAGATTATATACGTAATTATTTTCTTCAAGAGAAAATCTAACTCATGACCGTCACGTAGCAACGCTGTGCAAGCGCTGCGTCGCTTGCAGGGGGAAATTAATTAATTAAGATTAAAAATAAACATTATATTTTAAATAAGGGAAAAAATAATCTGGTTGTTAAAATATGTTGCACCTGTTATTGATATAGATTTTATTTTTAATACAAAAATGTATAATTGACTTATAATTTTAAAAAAAGTATAACTAAATAATTACGTGAGGTAATTGAGGCCTGTCGTGGCGCAGTGGCACAAGCGTGTGTCTGTAACCGATAGGTTCTGGGTTCGATCGTCAGTCGAGGAAATGAAACATTATTTTCAATTTAAATATTTAATGTTTCATTTCTTCGCTCTGGTAAAAATGCAAAGCGCGGCGTTGAGTTCCGCCATTCAACACGCAATGCCTCAAATTCGGCGGAAAGTAGAGAACGGAAGTGGAACGGAGTGTCCTAACACTAGGTTCCCGGGTTCCCTCTGCCTATCCTGCCTCGTGCGGGATACAGCGTGAAGCTAAAAAATAATTACGTTGGTATTCATACTATCATTACCGCATCACGTCAGCCTTTCATTATCTACTTGATGGTATCTTCTGTCTTAATATAATACTATTTAAATATTAAACCAGCATATTGACGTCAGTCATGGTGTAGGGGGCACAAGCGTGCTACTTTAATCACGTCAGGTTGTGAGTTCGTTATCCACTTTAGAAAATCAAATATTTTTCTATGTGAAATAACATAGACATCGCCCCGACATCAACGCAGAGCATACACAATGCCTTAATACAGTGGAAAGTGGGGAAATAAAATGTTTTACCTATCCTGCTAAGTGTCAAGCTAAAAGTAATACAAAAGTTACAAATTTAAAACTAAAATTTCGCTAAAATACCAAAAATAATCAGGTGAAGTAAAGTGAATTAAAAATAGTAGTAAAAAACCATTTATCAAAGGTTGAATTTTCTAAGACATGCACAAGTATGTTAATAAGGTACTCTAGTTAATAAAAACACAGCACACCCCACCTCACCATATACGCCCTGAATACGTTTAAATAACCGTGTCACTTTACTACTCATGTATATTAAATTGCTTACTATAATATAGAAAGATTAACATATTTACGCGAATGAAAAGCTATCATATTTTTATTTTATATAGCCTTATTATTACAGTCGTTCGGGGCTATTAATATATATTGTAATATTAAAACGTTATATTAAGGTAAAAAATGTATTGCAGGCGCTTATGGGTAATAATGAGTGAAATGACGGGTCTTATCCACGTTTTTTTTAGGTTTACGCTCGCGGAGCAGTAAAAAACAGAACACCAAACGGTACGGTCTCGGCATACCTTAATGTTCTCGTCCACTATCATTAACGTCTTCGTGTATGGAGGTATTGGGTTTGGTTACCAATCACTTTTCCTTTAAATCTATTATATATTATCTGTAAAAATTTTGTTTGTAATTTGTCATCACTCATTCGCTGGACGTGCCTGACATTGAATGTGTTTCTTCATTAAGGATTCACTCAGCTCAACTGACTCCAAAGAAATATAATTCTTTTTTCACATCCTTTATGTACTTAATATGACACAAACACATTTCAATTGTTTGAAAATCTTCATCAGCTTGTTCTAAACAAAGTGGACCGTTTCTGATAGACACTGCGGTTAGACTTTGAGAAGTATTTTAGTATCTTTGTACAAATCTTCACCATTCACTTCATGTTTCTAGTTTATATAACTTGAGATAAAGTAATTTATTTTGCTTTAAACTGTATCGTGAAGTATACAATCTTCTTTTGATAAAATACTTTTTAGATGTTTTTTTGTAAGTACTTCATGTTGGACATGTTTTTACCGAAAGAAAAATCAGTAAGATGGCGTTCATTTTATTTTCGTTGTTTATGTCATTTATATCTTGAAGCCTTACTTTGACCGTCAAATGTTCTTTATACATATATAGTCTCTGCTTATTTATTTTAATTCTTAAAATGAATACTTTGTTTGCCTCTTCTTTGACTGCCTTCTTTTAATCAAGTGATGCCTAAACAGATATAAGATCAAAATTCAAAATTTCATTTATTAATAAATGAAAACAGCAATTACACACCATACAAAATACATTACCTTCCACGTAATAGCATTCGCCAATTGAACACTTGCGCTTCACATCAATTCGTCAATATCGGTCGCTACAATGAAATTGATTCCCCGAATCGGTGCCATCGGGTACAAAGTACATGGCACTGTGTGTCATGTCACAATTGTGACACGTAGCTTTGTTAAGAAGCTATTTATAGATTACAAGCTTCATGCTTTGTGAATAATAAAAAGAACAAACAATCTAGGTAAATATATTTATATTTTTTTTGAGGCCGTCATGGTAGAGTGGTCACAGTTGGCGATAGTGGGTTCAAATTTCCACTGGAGGAAAGGAAGGAATCATTTTCATATACTCATTTTAAAAATATATAAAATGGCATTTTACTACGTTATTCATGGCACAGTTTTGAAAATTGGATCGCACATGTTCGATCCAAATTTCAAAACTCATCTGAATTTCAGTGCGAAGTTATATTAAATAAAAACATATCAAGTGCGAGTTGTTCAGTCACGTCTATCGAGGGTTTTCTATCATTTCAGAATTATAGATCTACGGGATATATTTCAATTACATGGTGATTTTAATACAAATTGCTGCATAATAATGCATCGAGGCCTGTCGTGGCGCAGGGGCACGAGACTGAAAACGCGTCAGTTCTTTGAACCGGATTCTAAGGACATTACTGAAAAACAACAATTTTAGGCTAATTGAAATAGACAGGCTTGTCGAGAAAATCTTTAAATTAATTGGGTTACGTTATCTCTTCTTAATAAAGCCGAAACTGATATGTAATTAGGTATACCTAGTCTTTTACAATAAATTAGTATGTACTTAGGTATTTATTACAGAAATATCTATACTAATATTATAAAATTAAAAGTAAATCTCTTTGTATGTTTGTGACGTGTCACGGGAAAAGCAAAAGGAAAATTATACAGCTACTTACTTATTTACAACTAGTATTTTTTTATGAATAAGACACGACAAACGAGCAAACGTACGCGTCACTTGATGATAAGTGATCACCGCCGCCACGACCCCGTGTAGCACCAGAGGAGCTACAGGAGCGTTGCCCGTTTTTAAGGTGGATGGTCACCGGGGCCCGGCACTACCCAATGCGAAACCCAGTGGCTGAAGCCACTACTTAACGCCGGTTTTAAATGCCGGGGGTGGTGGTCCGGTCGAGTCTGTCCATGCGTGTTGTCATTTCTGACAATGTGAATCTCCTACGCATTCTTTAGTCGCCTCTTACGACACCATCAGTACCAAGGTGATCCTATTCTAAGCCGGAATCACACGGCATAATAGTCGATAATGAAATAAAATAAACTTACTTTTATTATAACTTTAAAAGTGTAATTGAATTAATCAACATTCCAAATCTTCACAGACAAAATCTTTATAAAATAAATATTCGTATAGTTGAAACAGGTGAAAAAAACGTCGACCAGTGCCGAAATCAACTTGTGTCTTCCGTTGAGGCATCCCTCAACAATGTCTCCGTATGGGGTGAAAAGAACCTAGTTCAATTCAACCCCCGGAAGACACAAGTCTGCGCGTTAACCACTAAAAAAACCCTATTTGTCGTATCACCAGTTTTCGAGAACACTCCCCTTAAAGCCGCGCCCTGTATCAGTATATTGGGCCTCAGCTTTTCGAACGACTGCCAGTATCGCGATCATCTGGAAAGCAAGGCCAAGTTGGCCTCGAAGAAACTGGGGGTCATCAGCAGAGCGAGACAGTATTTCACGCCAAAACACCGTCTGGCCCTGTATAGGGCCCAGGTTCGGCCTCATATGGAATACTGTTCTCACCTCTGGGCTGGTGCACCCCAGTATCAGCTTGAACCATTTGATCGCGTACAACGTAGAGCCGTTCGAATCGTTGGGGACCCAATGATCTGTAAGGGGCTTGACACTTTGGCTTTGCGTAGAGACGTATCTTCACTGTGCGTTCTCTACCGCATTTATCACGGGGAGTGTTCTGGAGAACTGTTTGACTTGGTACCTGCCGCCGAATTTTCTAACCGCACAGTCCGCCACAAGTTACTATACCATTCACAACATCTGGATACGTGGCAATCTACTACTGTGCGGTTTCGTAGGAATTTCCTTCCACGCATCATACATCTCTGGAACGGCCTACCCGCGGCAGTATTTCCAGGTCGATACGACATGGGTACCTTCAAAAAGCGCGTCTACGTACACCTCAAAGGCCGGCAACGCACCTGTAGCTCCCCTGGTGTTACACGGGGCCGTGGGCGACGGTGATCACTTACCATCAGGTGACCCGTACGCTCGTTTGCCTTGCCTTTTCCATAAAAAAAAAAAAAAAAAACAGGTGAAGCTGCGCGGCTCCTCTAGTATAATATTGAGGCCATCATGGCGAAAGGACACAAGTGGGCCACTGTTATCGAAATTTGATTTTCACTCGAAGGAATTAAAATATTAAATTTAATATTTCAGGTCGACGTTGACTTCCGCCACTCAACACGTAATGCCTCATTCAGTGGAAAGTAGTAAACGGAAGTAGTTTCTTCTGCCTGCCCTGCTGTATGTGGTACAAACTCACTTTATGGTATATAGTGAATGTGACACCGGTGGCTTAAGACAAGAAATCAAGTGAAAGATAAGCGCGGTGTGGAGTTCCATAAAGTGACACTAAAATTAAAAGTACTAAATGGAAAACAAGTCATATCTTTTTCTTTATATCTTGAATGTATTTTTATATGACACTTAAATTTACATTCATTTCTTTTTAGCTTGACGCTGTATCCCACATTTGGCAGGGAGCAACAAGGAAGTTGGGGACCCAGTGTTAAGACACGCCGTTTTTTTCCCAACTTTCCGCCAAATTCAAGGCAACGCATGTTAAGTGGCGGGCTTTATACTTCGCCTTATTAGAAAATTGAAGAAATAAAAATATCATATATGTATTTAATTTTTGCCAGTGCCCATCGAAACGCGTTTATAGCAGCACGCATGTGCCAGGCCCCAAAAATATATATACTCGATAAAATATTCGTAAATACATTACTTATACACGAATACTTTGAAAATACAGTTATGTTATGAAATAACAAACATTCCCTATAGCATAAATAACTTTGAAATTTGTCAATTACTTGAATAGTTCAAGTGTGAAACAGAGTATACAGTATACAAGTACGCAAGGTTATTTCATACTTCACGGTACGACGTACATTGTAAAAGTCTTCATTAGTATGAAACTTGAGCTATAAAAGTCAATCTTCACTACAATGAATAAATTATTTTCTTTTTCTTGTTTTAAGATTATGACAATACGATATATTGTGTTACGTAACTCAACAAATAATATCTAAAAAGTTAGACGGAAAGTGAGGGAAAGGAAAGGAATATTTTCTGTTAAAAAATTTATGCTGTAAAAATTAAGTTTTTCGATAGACCAATTCGAGTATAAGTACCTACGTGCATATACGTATACTTAGGTTGAATGACTGTATGTATAATATATATTGTTATTTTGTCTTGTCTAGTTATCTTTGTTATCTTTTTATCTTTATGTATATAATTATTATTATTTTTTAGATTTGCATTGAATATGAATTAATTATTGCAATGAAAAAAAGAACGAAATGATCGTTTAAAAGGTTTTCTCTACATTTCCTTTGTATATATGTAACAATTTACCACTAATGTAAACGGCCATAACATTATACATACATAGTTTATCTAATAGCGAACGTTAGTCCAAACCTAAAGCCACTGCGCATCCGACTAAACAATAGAATTAAGTGGCTCTGCGGTGCGTCGTTAAACAAATTTATATATCACTAAACGATAAAGTACTACCAAGTTCCTCTAAATACTGTGCAAGTAAGGCGTCGTACACATTGAAGATACTCTCGATATGTTTGTGTAAAATAATAAATGTTTTAAGGTAGAGCTTTTAAAACTTCTTCAAGTTCAAATAAAACTCATATTTAAATATTATTTTATATTACAAATGTATATACATTCAAAAAACGCTACCAACTGAAGTTAACATCGGCTCAGAAAGTAGTTCTGCTGAGAAGAGCTAATAAGAATAAAAGAAAAGAAACAGTACTTCACGACAAAGCGCCGTTTGGCTCACTACTGAGCTGGTACATTCGAGTTTCAGCTTGTACCATTTGATCGCGCAAATCTTCGGGAACCCAATGATCTGTGATGGTCTTGACGCTTTATTAGTCGGGTAGGATAGAAACGCATCATCATTGAGAGTTTTTTGTAGAGACGTATCATCATTGTGCGTTCTCAGTCGCATTTATCACGAGGAGTTTTCTAAGAAACTGTTAACTTAGTAACTGCTCCCAGATTTTCTAACCATTTAGTAAGTTACATTCTGAAAAACCATTCTTTCCATCTGAATACTCTACTATTGCGACACTCTACTATTGTGCGTAGGAATTTCTTTTGCCACATATCTGTGAAATGGCCTGCAGCAATGTTTTTAAATGGATACAACATGTATACTTTCAAACAATTACAGTAACAAAGCAATTTGCAGCTTCTCTGGTGTCACAAAACATCTTTTCAATGTCAATAATCCAATTTAATCGTTACATAAACTGACAGCTATTTCATTTTACATTAAATAGTTGTTAATTCCTAACAAATGTATCTAAATATTCATGAAAAGTATAATTTATTCAGATTACCACTCCGATAGCCACTCTACACTTCTCCACTCTATATTTCTATATAGAAAAGTAGAATGGGAATACTCAAAGTTTTACCTTGTTACCATCAGCAAGGGAATAAAAATATTTCATTTCCTCTTGTGGAAATCAGATGCTGTGCTGCTGCAATAATATGGATTTTATAAGTAATTTGTTTAAAAAAATCCAAATTATTTAAGCACTGTGTTTTGAGAGGCAGAACATAGCACTGTGCTTTGCTTACTACACTTAGAATAGTGTACAAAGCAGCGGCACAGCATTTTCTGTTTTAAAGCTTATGTGCCTTCGTTCTGACAAGAAGTCAAAGCTAAGCGTTCATTCCGCCATTCTAGATGCAATGCCTCAAATTTGACAAAAAATGGGGAATGAAAATGTTTTATTGAGAACAAACTTTACATTAGGTTCCCAAATTCCCTCTACCTACTCACTCCGCCAGAACCGGAAACAGCGTAATTAGTCAAAGTATTTTTTTAATATTTAACAACTTCCATAATATAAAAATCAGCAAAATATCTTTTGTTTTCTAATTTGTTTAACGTAAGTATGTAGCCCGCCTCTCCCTACAAAGTATTACACAGTGCCTCTAAATTTCGCTAACATTGTAAGCTGAAGGCGTAACGGGCGTGGATCGTTGGATTTATAACAGAAACGGTACAAATCTTCGGTAAGCCAACATCTAAACAGTTTGCAGCTACTTTATTTTATGTAGGCTCGTTATTTTACTACATTTGTAAAAACACTAGGATGCTTTTTGATCTTAATATTTAATCTTAAACTATTTTTATTTTAATATTTAATTATTGTATTTTGGAGTCATGAAACATGAACTCTCGAGGTATAGATTTAATCATAACTCAAATAAAGGATTATAATTAATGAATATGGGATGTATTGATTATAATTTTATTTCTTTGGTGTTTGAAAAATTGTTTCAAATTGGCAAGAAAATAAAAATATATGTATTAGAATATGTTTACATTTATTGACATTACCACTGATAAAGGCGGTAAAAACACCACTTCCTGATGAAAGTTTAAGCAAAAAATTACGTTATTTGTGTTGACAGTCAATAGTATTCGATGGGCAAAAAGACATTGAAAATTGCTGTAACTACTCCACATTATGATAATATCCTAAAGAAAGAAAAATATATATATTAATATTTACAGATGCCAGTAAATACATTAGCGTGGTCTAAAAAGTCAATGCAAATGAAGGTATTGCCATCTGGCAAGATCATAAGGTATTTGCTACCCATTTATAGAAGTGAGGCTGAAAAGATCGTAAAGCCCACCATTCATTATATTGAAAAATTGGTGAAAAGCGTTGGAGAAAAATGTTTCCACTTTCACGTTACAATGTCTTTACTAATTAAATCTCCAATATAAGATGATCTCAACCTTTGATTTTCATATAGCCAATTATCTTTTATACAAAACTGCTTTTTCAATATGCAATATAAACAATTGTTAGCTGGTTGGGCAGTATGAAACTAGTATACACGGGGGTTTTTTTTTTTCAAATCATTTAACAGTTTTTAATTTTGAATCATTTTACATAATTATTTAAACGATATAAAAATATTTTTTCTCATCGAAACCAGTAGTTCCCTAGATTAGGGAATTCAAAGAAACAAATACTTTTAGTTTTAATACATATTATTTTGAAGTTATGACTATTAGAGTATCAATGCAACTATCATTCCACAGATAGTCATTTCAGTTAACGGCTTAATGGAAGATAAGCTTCGACCACCGTCTCAAGAGGCTTTTGCTTAACTGTCGGCTTAAGTACCGGATGCAGAAGACAGTATACTGGAAATTGTGTATTGTTATATTATATATGAGATATTAAGACTAGCCTCCCGCTCTAGCTATTTTCATGAACTATTGCCTTTTTTATCAAGAAGAAATAATATGCCAGAAAAACCATTTTCTACATGATTACTTATAAAACGTATAAAAATTTTAACGTCTAGCAAGCGACAAGCGGTCTAACCACTGAGCCAAATGTTCTCATCAAACTTGTTACTTATTTATGTTGTTCGCACCTCTGTAGGGATATTTTTACCAATTTCCGCAACGCAAAGAAAATTCCTTGTCGTTTTACAGGAGATAATGCTATTTATATAATATTTTTATATTTTCTAAATAAGAATTTTTTTTCTAACAGTGGATTAACACTTTTAAAATAATAAAATTATATAGGAAAAGAAGTATTTTACATAACATAACTCTCAATACAGCTGTTTGTTGGCGTATGCACTGATTTCATATGAAATGAACTACAAATACAAGTTTGTAATGACTTTTTATAAAATATCAAAAAAGTCAAAGATTTTTTTTATTTATTTTTTAAATTCTCACTTCGTGCCCAGCTTTACAATTGTAGGGCCACCGGTATCCGTAATCTATAGTTTAGATTATCCTCCCCAAATTGCATACCACATGCAGCTAAAACGCTTCAACTTAACAACTAACAAACGGCCAAAAAAATATTGAAACACGAAAACACAACAAAGTAATCATCCAAGGTTCCCTTTTTAATATCATTACGTAGAATATAGAAAGCCTTCGAGGCCTGTCGTGGCGCAGCGGCACAAGCGTGTGACTGTAACCGACAGGTTCTGGGTTACTGGGCATCGGCCCAGTCGAGGAAATAAAATATTTAATTCAATCCAAATATTTAATTTTTCATTTCCTCACTGTGGTAATAAAGCAAAGTGTGGCGTTGAGTACCGCCACTCAACACGCAATGCCTCAAATTCAGCGGAACAGAGTGTCTAAGCACTAGGTTCCCGGGTTCCCTCTGCATACCCTGCATCTTGCGGGTTACAGCGTGAAGCTAAGTAAGTAAGAATATAGAAATAAACTGGAGATTTGGTCTGGTCGTAGTAGCGCAGCAGCATAGCGTTTGTCTTTAAACGCCTTGGCTATAGATGGAGTTTCTAAATTTAGTAATTGAATATTACATGCCATTCAATTCATTGTATTTCATACTGGTTAAAACGCAATTTCTTGTAAATTGGGCGATATTTAATGCTAACTCGCATTATAACACAAACGTATCATGCATTTGACACATTATGTATTCTGATAGATCCGATTTACATATACAAATAATTGATTATTAGCCTGAAATATGTGAACATTAAAGACAGACATTACTCATTTATATAATAGATCGAGGTCTGTCGTAGCGCTTGTGTTAACAAGGCACGGCGTGGCGTTGAGTTCCGCCACTCAATATGTAGTACCTCAAATTCAGCAAAAAGTGAGAAAAAGAATGGAGAAGACACTACACTAGATCCTCACGTTTCTTCTGCTATTCGTGCTACATGTGGGACACAGCATTAAGCCGCACAAGCAGTGAAGATGAGTGTTACTCGTAGTACATTTTTTGGTGGCCCCTAAAGCTAACACCTCTAAAATGAAATATATATAAATTAAAAGTGGCATCTCCTGTATTTAATATCAAATATAAAAAATGTTTTGTTACAATCTAATTGTCAGACCACGCACAACCGGAATCATGCGGCGTAGAGCGCTGCAACGTGCTTTTCAGGTTTATATCAAAACATAGAAGTGTACTCAGAGAGTATATATCGAAATACCTAAAGAAATGGCAAAAAAAAGGTATTTCGTGTCATACTTCAGGCAAATACATAGTAGCTGGCGGCCTCTAGTACATAATATACTATCAAGATATTTACTGTAGAGCTCGACGGTAAACTTGTGATATATTAGGGAACAAACAGTTCTGGTTCTGACGTGTCATCACTCATCACTGTATCGAAGCGACGTCCGCATTGTTTATACGGTTATACCAACAAAAACTAAGAAGCGTCTTAGAGAATTGTGTATTATATATTACAATGTTATAAAGTTATTGTATGTTAGAAGGATATATATATATATATATATATATATATATATATATATATATATATATATATATATATATATATATATATATATATATATATATATATATATATATATATATATATATATATATATATATATATATATATATATATATATATATATATATATATATATATATATATATATATATATATATATATATATATATATATATATACCTACTAAATGTATATGAGGTTGTTAATATCAATTAGTGATTCTGACATACTCCATTATCCTTGTTTGGCGGATTTAAGTCAATTCTCGATAGAAGCCGGCTAGCGTCCGTTTGATGAACACACCACCCTACATACATATGTTGCTATATTATTGACGTATAATTTATTTCTTTATTATTGACTCAACTTGACTTCAACTTCAAAGTAAAACAAACTTGGTTACTTCTGTGAAACCTAACTATAAGCAAAGTATAATTTAACGAAAATGTAATTATTAAAAAATCCAAGAGTCTATAATAAGGTTGATTGTGCTTATAAAATAAATAACGCTGTATCTCGTATATAGCAAGGTACGTAGTCGAGCCTATCATGGCTCAGAGGCCCAAGTGTGTGGCTGTAAGTAAACGCATTGGGTTCATTACCTACTCGATAAAAAAAATACTTAATATTTCCTTCACTCATTACCTCACTCTGATAACAAAGCAAACAACAACGCTGAGTTTCGCCACTCAACTTGCAATGTCTCAGATTCGTCGGAAAGTAGGGAACGAAAATGTTATTGTTAACCTTAGGTCCCTAAGTTTCCTTGAAATGCCTTGTTTGTGCGAGAAGCACAGTGAAGCGAATATAATTAATACGTAATTTTTGAGTCATTCCTTGTTAAGTGGAGGAAAACAACTCAAATTCAATTCAAAAACTCATTGTATTTTTTTTTAATTAAATTAAGCCAGATTGAGAAAAAAATATTATATTAAATCGGTCTCACCGGTATAAGAAATACCTACTTCGAAAATAATAACCAAGAATAATAAAATCATTTCCTTCAAAGGTGATGCTTGAGCAATACCTCGGTTATTACCCACTAATTATTTTGCATTCGAGCTACCAATTAAGAGAGCGGCAATTCCACTCAGATAGTAATCGGCTTATCACCGACTTCAGAACAATGTCCGTTGTCCATAAATTTAATATTTAATTAAATTTTATTAATTTTGAGATTTGTTTTTTAGCTTTACGCCTACTCTTTACATACCACACCTTGAATACTTTAGGTATATAGGGATAGACAAGTCGGGAACTTAGTTTCAAGACACTAGGTTCCCCTTAAGACACTTTGGTTGCACACCTCTGAATTTGAGAGCCATTGCGTGTTAAGGGCCGAAACATAACATCTTCCTAAGCCTCGATACCAGAGAAAAGTTTTTTTTAATATTTCATTTCCTCGAGTGGATTCAAGCTCATAGCCTGTCAGAAGTCTGTCGTAGAGATGCACGCGAGTTGTGTCCCTGAGGTGCAATAGGCCAGATAATTATAAAATGTTATTAAGAAAACTCAAAGCGAAAATTTTAGATCGACTGTTGTTAGAGAATCAAAAAAACAAACATCATTTCGATGTACAATGATTATATAAAGTTATTTTCCTTTCTGATGAGGCCTTTCGTGGCACAGCGGCACAAGAGTGTGACTGTAACCGACAGATTCTGGGTTCGATCCCCAGTCAAGGAAATGAAATATTTAATATTTTCAATTTAAATATTGAATGTTTCATTTCTTCGCTCTGGTAATAAGGCAAGGCGCGGCGTTGAGCTCCGCCACCTAACACGCAATGCCTCAAAAATTCGGCAGAAAGTAGGGAACGGAAGTGGAACGGAGTGTCATAACACTAGGTTCCACTTCCGTTCCCTCTGCCTACCCTGCCTAGTGCAGGATACAGCGTGAAGCTGGAATTTTCCTCTCTTCTAGTTTTTTGTTTACGCCCTTGAGTTATCGTTATGGCTAAGGTAAAGATAACCTGTTGTGGGTTCAGTTAGGAGACCTATAGAAAATTAAATATTTTTTGTCCTCTTCTTATATCTTATCCTCGCTTTGGTAACGAGGCTTACCGTGACATTGAGTTTTGGTATTCATCACGCGATGCTTCAAATTTAAGTATCTTATATAAGAACAAAGTGTCTCGATACTCTGTTCTCATGTTTCTTTTGCTCTCTATATGTGAGATTCAATGTAAAATTTACAAAAAATGTTTGTATACCGCCAACCCCCACCAAATTTACCACTTACTATCTTACTTTAAGCTTCACGCTGTAATCAATAATAATATTTCGTTTCCTCGAGTGGGGATTGAACGTACAAATTGTGGCTTGCAATCATATGCTTGAGCCGCTCCACGATAGGCCTCAACTACCTTAAGTTAAGAAACTCTAACATTAACTCTATGTCATAAAAAAGCGTATAACTTCTACTATTCTCTTAAGAAAACACGAATTGAAAAGGGAAACAAACATTCAATTCATTCATTTACTTCGGAATGCTCTAAGCTAGACACGTCACGTCAACAACAAAGTAAGTTTTAAATGAAATTCAAAATGAAAAACGTTCGTGTGAACATTGCAAGTGGCAGCAGATGTTACCGCAAGCTGCAGGCACGAGTTAGTTACCTATCTCTAACACCTGGACAGGTATTTCAGCTAAATGTCTATTTTATATATTGAATGACGCTCTTTTTTAAAGGACTTTTGACTTTGAAATTAAATTTAGTTAGATAAATTATTGTCAGTGAATATTTTTTAATTTATATATATGAAAATTAAGTGTCTGCCTGTGATTTCAATATAATTATATTTTTCCAAGTGTAATTATTTATATATTGTTTAACTGAAATCGATACTCACATTCATGACGAAATCTTTAGAAATTATACCTACTATGAATCAAATATTGAATATGTTTTAAAATGTTGATACTCACTAAGAAGACGGAATTTTACCAAATACGATCTCTACGGGTGTATTCTTGAGGATGAGCAACTATTACTTTGTATGAAATTTCCTAAGTAAAACTGTTAAGGGTATAAAATTTTACATAATAAGTTATTTTTTAAGATTTTTTTGAATATTCTCAAATAGAGCCAGTAGTTCCCGACATTACTGCGTGCAACCAAACCAAATCTTCGCCTTTTTAATATTAGTACATTTGTTTTTTTTTTAAATATGAAATCATGGATTGTCTATAGATTATATTTATATAATCTCACTGACTTTTTACAGAACTTTTAAAGTTTAACAATCATGTTATACATCATTTTTGCTATGCTTGTGTGCATATGGAAGTTTTCTAGTTCGCCGGTATTTTCAACATTTTTATTTTTCCATTACTGTAGGTCTTATCGCCATTAATATAGCCTCGTAGCCATTCTCGTTGAATTGGCTATCCAATGCTAAAATAATATTTTTAATCGAAAATGTAATGCTTGAGATCGGCGGGTTAAGTTCAGCTAAAAATATTAGCTGAACTTAATTTTTAACTTTAGTACATATTTTAGAAACCTAAGATTTCGTTTTATTTCAATTGGTTCTTAAATAAAAATGTTATAAAGAATTTTATTTGACAAAATTGCAACATAAAAATTTAAAAAAATATTCAATGTTATATGATATTTTTTAAGTTTAATTCCACGTTTTAAGACCAGGGTAAGAAGAAAGAACCAAGTGCAAAGGCACTTCTTTCTTCGCTTCCCAAGAAAATTCCAGACATTGCATGTGTTAGCGGAACTCAACGCCGTATTTTATTTCCGAATAAATCTCATTTACTTTTAGATGAAGTATTATCTGCAAAAGTTTTCATAACAGAGTTTAAAAGCTTTTTCATATATATACACATACAATTACATATTTTCAATACAATACTCGTATATATATATATATATATATATATATATATATATATATATATATATATATATATATATATATATATATATATATATATATATATATATATATATATATATATATATATATTTCAAATGAATATAGAATGTTATCGTAAAGACCTTTTGGCCAGTACAGTACTGACTCCGCTTACTTTTGCATGAGATAAGTCGCTATCATTAATCACTTTATACGATGCAGGAAATGGAAAAATATTAACACTGTATAACGTAAATTGTGTTACTTAATGTTGTATGGGAAATATACGGCTAGCAATAAAAGAGGTTGAGGTAGCTCAGTGGTTAGATGTTCTATTATTTTTCGTATAAACGCTAGGTAGAAAAAAGAGAAGTATTATAAGTTTTACACGTTTGTCTGTCTGTGGCATTTTAGTGTCTGGATGAATATACGGATTTTAGTGTAGCTCTTTTTAATCAAAAGACTTATTGACTGTATAACGATGTCTAATGATGTTCTGCTTAACAGTATAAGAGCTACAAGCAACTTGCTAAATAAATCACTCTTTTTGCATTCAGTTTAAAATCTGATAGCATATGTAGAGGAATATCTTTATCATGTTCCGATTTTTTGTTCAATGTCACTTGAATATCCAGAAAGTTAATATAAATAATGTAAAATCGTCTGGAACTTCTGTAAAGATGGAAGGTCCACAAGGTTCTTTTCTTGGTCCCCTTTTATTTCTGCTACATATCAATGATCTTTTATGGTATACAAAAAAATTATGTGACACTGTACTATTCGTAGATGATACTTCCTTATTACTTAACATTAACAGAAATTAAGTTAATTTTGACAAAAAGAATATTGCATTGTCATATATTCTTCGTTAATTTGACGTTAAAAACCTTATGTTAAATGCCAAAAAAACTAAATGTATTTAATTCACATTACCTAATGTTAAAAAAAATGTCTTGGTAATAAAGGTGAAACTTTCAAGGTGACGCAATCAACAGTGTTTTTAGGTATAACTACAGATTCCATGATTCAGTACAATTCCCATCTTAAAACATTCGCAGATAAACTCAGCAAGGTCGCGGTCGCAGTTATGAAAGTAAGGACATTGATACTGCCTGACTAGTTTCTTTATTTATTTTCATAAGATACTATGGGGCAGTGCCACGTACTCAATATTTATACGTTTGTGCGGCAACATATTCAGTACTATAGCAAAATGATCATCAAAAAACTGGACTGAAAACTATCCTGCATGCAAATTAAAAATCATTTGAAGCAAGATACTTACTATTGTATTAAATAATGAAATATTAACCCCAATCAATATAGAAAAGATCAATTGTAGAGTTACTTGCCGCCCCTTCTCTGCAGAACTGTACTCCGCTAGTACTTTTATAATCATTCTACAATTCAGTAAGTGCTTGTTAAAGTCTATTTGAATAAAGAATAATTTGATTTTGAATAACTATCTTTACTCAAAAAATCTTCCTCGTCACACTCCTGTTCCGACAATGAAGAATTATTAATTGCTTTGCTTATTATTGGTTTGCTTTTTTATTTAATACTTGCTACCTATAACATTTGCTTTTCTGCAGGTTGTACATGTATTAAAATTTAAATTAAAAGGAATAAATAACTAAAAATGAAAGAAATGAAGAAAGAACAGTTTGCAAGGTCAGTGTAAATGATAAGATATTAGAACAAGTGAATGAAGTAGTATATCTGGGAAGTATGTTTAGCAGAGACGGTAGATACGAAATGGATGTGGAAGGCGTATTGCTGCCGGTAACAGAGTTAACAGTGCCTTAGCTGCATTGTTGAGACGGCGAAACGTCAGCATAGCTGCGCGTTTGGCCGTACACAATGCAGTGTTGGTATCGACACTGTTATACGGCAGCGAAACGTGGGTATTACAGAAGAAGAATGTAAGAAAGATGATTGCTGTACAGATGCGATCTCTTCGTCGGATATGCGGAGTCAGTTTATCTGATCGCATGTCCAATGAAGAAATACACAGAATGGCAGGTACTAGCGTGGATGTCACAGTGAGAATGAAGAAGAACGTGCTCAGGTGGTTTGGGCACGTCGAGCGAATGAGTGAAGAAAGAATGGTAAAAAAGATTTATGAAGGAAATTGAGTGGTAAGAGTGGGAGGGGGAGACCTCGGTTGACCTTCGAAAACACAGTATCTACGATACTGGAGGAAGGTCACGTAAAAAGCATGAGGACCCCCCGGAGGGCATGTATGAAGAGGTTGATGACAGTGGACGAGGCGAAAGAGGTATGCCGAGACCGTAGCGTTTGGCGCTCCGTTCTCTCTGCCTACCCCGCTAGGGATATAGCGTGAAGCTAAGTAAAGTAAAGTAAATAACTAAACAAAGTTTACATAAAAACATAATTTTTACACTATATGCGTAAATCGTACCGTTTTCCATGTGTCCAATTGACAATTCGAAAACTATAGCTATTGATAAGAATAACAACGTAATAGGTGAAAGGCCTATTATGGTATAGAATCATAAGATTTAATATTAATAATTTATTCGCTCTGATAAGAAAACAACGACGTTGAGCTTTGCTATTCAATACCTAAGCTACATCGAAGCTCATATCCTTCCATTTTGAAGTATCCATATTAAAAATAAATGATGTATTCTATTACAGATACACGTTAAAGACAAATATATTCGTATTCAATCAAAATATATTCGTATTTCATATTTCCCTAAAATTAATTTCACCCAAAACGTCGTCCATTCATCACTTTACTAAGTATTATAAGCACAAGGTTAAAACTAAGTGTGTAATTTAGCATCGCTTAAACTAAAGTAGTTGGCCACTCAACTGTAGCGGTTGTAGAGGCTAGAGGTTAACGACCTAATATATCAAAAATTAACAGTAACCACTATCGTGACGTAGCAAAGCTTCATAATGGGCGCTTTATAATATTTGTTGATAAAAAAAACAGGTAATGTTAAATATTAAGGACTACCTGATTTTTGAATATCAAGAAAACTATTAGTATGAGTATTAGTATGAGTAACTATTAGTATATATTTCTTTAAGTTCATTCTGAACCTTGTACATTATAAGTAAGCAGAGCGAATTTAAGGATCTAGTGTTAAATACTCCGTTTCTAACATGATATTTTTAATCCCCAATTTCCGCCGAATTGTGAGGCATTGCGTGTCGACTAGTGGAACTCAACGCCGCGTCTTATCTCATTACCAAGACGAAGAAATAAGAATATTGAATATTTCAT
Organism: Eueides isabella; assembly: GCA_019049475.1. Taxonomy (NCBI): domain Eukaryota; kingdom Metazoa; phylum Arthropoda; class Insecta; order Lepidoptera; family Nymphalidae; genus Eueides; species Eueides isabella. The sequence continues at coordinate 345,365 of CM032401.1, forward strand.
TTTTTCCCACAACCTGTCTCATTTACAATAGCACGTTATACGCCTGTGCCAGATACGCCTTAGTATAAATGATAGATACGCCTCTTATATATAACATTTAATTGCCATTTTAAAATATAAGGATATTTTTCAAAAGCTACAACAAAATACAATATTTATTAGTAATTATGTAAATGTAATATAAATAAAGTTAAAGCCTCGATCTGTTAATTGTTAATTTGATAAACATAATAACGATTCATTTGTTTACTTTTGTTGAATATTTTACTGAAATATAGTTATCTTTTAATTTATTTAAGTTGATAATTATCAAGTTTCGTTAGCTTTAATTTGAACACTGGTAGCTAGTGTTGTGACTCTCCGGTCCCATCAAGCTTTTCCGTTGCCCATTTTTTGTAGCATAGAGACACTGCGTATAGAATAATGAAACTGAACGCCACGTTCTGCTTTGTTACCAAGTAAAAAAAAACTTAAAAAATCATTCATAGCATTATTATAAATTATAATTTATATGGCGTCGCTGAACGCGCGGAAACTTCCAACAATAATAATTAATGAGAACTGTAAACGACAATACAATTATATGTCCGTTTTAATTTTAATATAATTATTGAATAGGAATTTCGTATTCGATTAAACTCGGTTCTGATTGTGATTGAAATTTTGATTACTGTCGTATTCATTTACTTCATTTTTCTTATTTCTTTTATAGTTACGTATGTTTTTATTATTTTTTTCAGTATCCCATTGTGCTCCAAACATGGCAAGGTGTTAAGTTACAGCTTGTTAATATTATTCATAGCTTTCGAGATACAACGTGTATCGTTAAAAATGAAAATAACTAATTTCCACAAATGAGAATCGAATCCACTAACGTCATTTTTACATTAAAATGGTTTACCACTGCGCTAAGTCAGCTCTTATAAGTAAACATTTTAGCATGTTCACTACATTACATAATCTCTCTTTTGCTTCCCCGATTACATGTGAGATCGTTAAAGCCTCATTTTCTACCGTCTCAAGAGCGATTAACTAATATGTTATTTATATAAGTGAACATCAAATTAAGCTGAAGACATCGTATACCTCAATTTTCCGGCCCTTGCCTCGTTTTTAACCCTCACACTCTAATTGCTTCGTCGTACAGCGACTACAACCACTATACTGTAGGCTTAATTTTAACTCCATGCTGTATCCCTTAAACCGCAGGGTAGCCAGAGGAAACATGGGAACCTTGTATTTAAACATTCCCATTACAACACTTCCGTTCCCCACATCCCACTGAATTCTTGAGGTACTGAGTGTGAAGTGGCGGTCAACGCCGCGCTTTGCCTGGTTACTAGAGTCAGGAAATGAAAATATTGAATATTTCGTCTTCTTGAGTGGCAATTGTATTAAGAAAGAACGGAGGGTCGTAACACTAGGTTCCCACACTTTACCTACTCGTTTATGTATGGGATATAAAGTAAAATTGAATGGCTATATTTTTTATGTAAAAAGTATTTTATGGAGGGTCAAAAATATTTAAAATAAAATGAGATTGGAAATCTAATTAATTATGTTCTATTAATATAACTAAAGATAATTACAATAATTATTGTTTTCACGCTTATTCCCGCGCATATTTCACGTCTACCCTGAACTAACTAACTCACGCAATACTTGGCGGAACTCAACACCGCGTGATGTGTTCTTATTATATTAATAAATACTATTTGTCAATATTAATAAACATAAATTAATAGGTTTATTCTCACGCTAGTATTATAACTGTAGATCATTTGCCAATAGTTCCCCGACTATGCTAATTGCATTGCATTTCAGATAGCGCTACGTCCGTTATGGTCGGATTACGAGGATATGTGATACTGTTAAATGTAATATTAGGTTACAACATTTTCGGCTGGGAATTTGATTATATATTCGTATAAAAGTATTAAATACTAAACAAAAAAAATATTTATAAATTATATAAAAATTTAAAAAATAAAACCCTACATTCAAAAAATATTTATTTCTGCACAAGACAATTTATACAAACGGAGATTCGAAATCTAGTATGTAATACTTTACTAGTACATAAAACTAGACACTTTGTTCCCATTAAGGCACTTTCGATTTTAATTTCCTTTAAATTTGAAGCATTATGTCTTCAGTGGCGGACCTCTACGTTACCATAATGAAATAATGAAAAATAATAAATATTTAATTTGATCGGATAGAGATCGAACTCATAACCTGCCACGTTTTGAGTAGCGCGTTTACGCCACTGTGCCACTACAGACTTCAAAATGTTACATTGCTGATATCACATTATTTGTCAACTAGAAAGGAGAAATAAAAATATTCCCTTGAATGAAAATCGAGTCTTCAATTATATTTGTTTATAATGGCGTCACTGGCAATGTAAAGAAATATCATTAATATACACAACAATCACAAGCACTTCAAAGAACAAAATGCAGAGAGGGTATTGTGTATCGTGTTCCGAACATTTCTCCATTATATATTATTAATTGCTTCAAAAGCGTCATTTAAAATGTACGCCAATTTTTCAGAAAATGATTTAAAACAATTAATTACTTATTACATTTAATTATATGAAATATAATAATTTATATTTACATCTTATGTATATAAGTATATAAACTAAGTTGCATGATATATATAAAAAAAAGATGAGGTACAGAGGCATGAGTGTGCGCAGTAAATGAGACTGTATTGGGTTTGATTCCCATTCAAGAGAATTTGGACATTTTTAACATTTCAATTATTAAATAAAATTAAATAATTAAAAAAATGCCTGTACATGTCTACTTTTAAAAGTGTAGTGCAAATTGAAAGATATGAGACCATCCTGGCTCAATAAAGTAACATATGTAGGTGTTTATACACGGCGATGGTGATTAATATATTTTCATTTTCTCACTATGATAACAAGACAGTGTATGGCGTTAAGCTCCGCCACTGCAACGCTTTCCTCCTCCTGCCTTATAGCAAGTGTAAAATTTAAAAAAAGATATGACGAACACGCATACATTTTCGTAATTAAGTTGAATTTTTCACAAAAAATAAAACCTTAATGAGATTTGTTCATAATACCCTAATTATTTATGTTGATAAAGCTCCTCAGGTCTCTAAAATTTCTTTTCAACGTACAGAAACAGTGTATTCATAATTTTTTATTCAGGATGTATGTATGAAGATAGTTACTCGTTTACAATTTTTAAAATTAATTTTTACTTTATATGTAAATTTGGTATGATGTGTTTGTGTTTCATTTGTATGTTCGTTTCATTTGGAAATACAACTTTTATTAACTTTATAATATTAGGTATAGAAACTGTATCCTGCACAAGAATAAAGTAAAGTTTAATATTTTCAAATTCAATGTTTTTTTTTTCACTTTAGTAACAAAGCAAAGTGCGGCTTTGAGTTCCGCCAGTCAACAATGTCTCAAATTTGGCGGAAAGTCTTAACACTAGGTTCAGAAGTTCCGTCTGCCTACAATGCCTTGTGCGGGATACAACGTGAAGCTTAGAAAAATATATAAATTATTTTTTAAGGCCTGTCGTGGTGCAGCGGCACAAGCGTGTGACTGTAACCGACAGGTTCTGGGTTCGATTCCCAGTCGAAAAAATGAAATATTTAATATTTTCAATTTAAATATTTAATATTTCATTTCTTCGCTCTGGTAATAAGGCAAAGCGCGGCGTTGAGTTCCGCCACTCAACACGCAATGCCTCAAATTTGGCGGAAAGTGGGGAACGGAAGTGGAACGGAGTGTCTTGACACTAGGTTCCCGGGTTCCCTCTGTCTACCCTGCCTCGTGCGTGATACAGCGTGAAGATATAAATAAATAATTTAAATTTACTATAGTAACTTACAATTATTTAGCGAGTTTGGCTTCCTCATACAATTATAGATATAATACGCTATGCTTTGTTTTAATTAAACTTGGGAACAAATTGCGTTTTCTTTGCTCTCGAGTCTCGAGGGTGCATCGAAGCGCCTTTATTTAAAGCACAGTTACTTATAAGAAATAACACAAATAACCTTTTTTTAAGCTCTTTGTTATATAAATATGATTTAATGTAAAATTTATTTAATCTTTAAAAATATACAACATTAATTATAAATATATATATATATATATATATATATATATATATATATATATATATATATATATATATATATATATATATATATATATATATATATATATATATATATATATATATATATACATACCAAGGGGTATGTACGTACGTAACGTACGAGCAAAACAGTCTTGTTACTAAGTTACTGAAAACGTGACAAGACGATAGTATTTATTTTCATATAGGAAGATTAGAACCCAAAATTATTATAATAACGAATACAAGCAGAATTTTCCATTTAAAAGTCTAGTTACCAAAGTCTTATCAGTTTTTAAATAGTTGAAATTACCTCGTAATAACATCTTTTATTAAATTTTTACCTTCATATACTGTAACCTGTACATAATAGGGTAAATATTCTGTTCCTACTAAGATGCTCTGCTATTTCTCACTTTTCGCTGGCATTGCGTATTGAAATATAATATATTTGCCTGGTTACCAGATCGAAGAAAGTGAAAATATTATCTTTATAATTTCCTCGTGTATAAATCGATTTCACAACTTTTCACTCTTACAGTTGCTCGTACACCTGCAACTTGTCCGTCTCTAGAAGTGCTAAATTAAAACATTTCTTATAACTATACCTTATATATATATATATATATATATATATATATATATATATATATATATATATATATATATATATATATATATATATATATATATATATATATATATATATATATATATATATATATATATATATATATATATATATATATATATATATATATATATATATATATATATATATATATTTATATACTCATATATAATTATGTACATTGTCATCACGTCTCTGTACGTACAAACAATTTGCATATTTAATGTTGTATAAAATGTAAATGCTATATTATATTATGTTTATGTCTAAATTGTAATTTTCTTGAAGCATATTCGTACAGCGACACGACGCGACGACTCATTTGGTACAGCAGCTCTACGCCGTAGCCTAATTTGCTACGGCAGAATACAAATCTGAGAATAATTTGTAGAAAGAAAATATTTTTATATAATAATTTCTATTTTTGTATTTTTATATTGGGTACCTTTTTTAAATAATTATCAAATTCAAATATTTTATTCAAAATAAGTAATTAAAAGCTTCATTTGTTGAAAATCAAACAATTTACCACAGCTTCACTAAAGTTACTGCCTCAGAACTAAGAAGTACCGGCAAAATAAACTCAGCTGGACATTTTTTTTATTTAATCAATTATTTACAATCATTGTCACTTCTAAATATAACATCTTTGAAATAGACTGGAACAAGTATTTAATTTCAAAGTTCGTGTTGTCATACTCGTATATCAAATTATTTTATTTCTAGCAGTAAATTTATGTAGTCTTTAGAAGAAAAAAATAAATCTACTTTATTCCATTTGTATAGGAATTTTCATAATACTTCCTAATAGGGAACATTGCTTAATTTTACTTCTCATTGACCGTATCTTTTATTGCATAATTGCCTTATTCTTTGTATCTTTACGGTATTTACAGTGCTTTCGAAACATTTTATATCGTAGTTATAAAGTATTTAATAAATTAATAGAATACTAAGGATGTCATTGGTTTAGAATTCATATTTGACACATTCTTACTACATTACGCCGTCTTTCAAATGTGCTTTCATAATTATTTCGTACTTTAATTATCATTTCCATTACTGGCTATTAGCTCACAATACTGAAATGTTTTTGAGCAGATAGTTTGATCCCATTAAAGCTTATCTCATTACGAGGTTAAACAAGCGTATAATTTTATCGTAAACCACACAAAAACGGCATACTATTTTACGTTATAACGCTCGTTATAACGAAACTAAATTGTGAATAAATAGTTATTTGAAACACAAGTACGAATAAACGAACGATGTATATCTTAAGTAGGTTCCCAGGTACCTTCCCTGCCATCTGATTAATTGGGATACAGCATAAAGCCAAAAAAAAACACAGCACAGAATTGTTGTGTTATATGAAATTGTTTGTGCGTATCTTAAAATATAATTTTATCTCGTTGTTACTTTGAAAAGTTCTATATCAGTGCTCTACTATACCAAATCTGGAGGTGTTGAACGCTGAAATTTGGTATAACTCGTACTTCAATTTAATTATTTGACTCCTGTAGTTTCGGTGTAGGCTGAAGGAATCTGACACTATCATTTCCTACTTTCCACCAAGTGTTGCCGCGTTTCACTTCAACATCAGAGCTAGGAAATGAAAAATATTAAATATTTCCTTTCCTTTCCTCAAGTGGGAATGTAACCTGTCGCGTTTACAGGCGCTTGTGTCGCTGAGCCACGACTAGCCCCTATATAAATTATGAAATAGAAAAATTACAGTTACATTTCTTGAGGAATAGTCTTAAAAAACACATGTAGTGATCCTATTAATATTTCATTTTATTTAATATAACATTTTATATCATTCCTGCATTCACCTACAGTACAATTAATGTAATACGCCAGGTCCGGATAATTGAAAACTGGTAATTTCCGTGAAAGACGGCTAATAATGGAACTATTATTTAGTACTAATTAGCGCTCTCCATTGTTTCTTAGGTACCAACGCTGCGAAGTGATATTTATTTTTTTATTTTCAAACAACGCCTCAGCGTTTCATTTGTTAAAGGAAATACGTCTTAAGAGTTCTTGTTACGAAACTTTGAATATAAATCTATATAATGACCTCGTTTTGAATAACACAAATCTTTTTATTGTTTACTTGTTTATTGGGAATGTTTGATAAGACGATCGTTTATTATATATTTTAAAAAAGCTGAGGCACAGCGGTTGTGGATTTGGTTTCTATGAGAGGAAATTAACTGTTTTCTTTTCTTAGTGAGTAAAATTGGGTTTTTTTACTGCGTTCTGCACTGAGCTCTGAAGTAATAATCTTTAGGGACTAATTTATAGATTGCGCAAATAGCTCGCTTATGCAAGACAAAAATTGACTTAACACTGACTGCATTACCCCAAAGAAAAATGCCGTAAGATAATACTTGGAAACTAGCTTTAGAAACCGAGGCGGGCCGTTACCACGTTTGTTAATATTCAGATTTTTTTAACCGTAAAAACTCCTGAGCTAAGTCTATTCGGCAATCCATCAGTAATATTTTAATTTGCATTCTTAATAGCAAAGAATAAATTTTCGTGTTAGGTTTTCTGAATATCACACATTTAGTTTTTTTTTCTTTTCGAAAGTAAGTTATTAGCACTAAACCTATATACAATTTTCGTAACAGCATTGTTTACATCGTCATATACTTTTTCCCCCTTTCATTTAAAAGGGTAACGATGTGCTATCAGTCAACAATACTATCTCATGGCTCTTTCTAAATGATTCAGGAGGCTTCTTGTCATTCTCATCATCCCTTTGAATCTTATTAGCTAAATAAGAGGTCAGGAGATTGAGTGTACGTTCATAGCCAATATTGAGTGCTGCAATCAAATGCCTTGGATATATCATATAACATGGCAAGAGCATTGTTCGATCCTTCCCGTGCCTCATAAATATTCTTAAAGAGACCTGTACCAGCTTCGGTAGGAGAGCGACCCTTAGTAAAATCATACTATTTATCATATATGAGTTTATGTAAATTTAAATGCTAAAATAATTTATTTTATTTACGTTTTTTAAATTTGTAATATTAATTTATTTCAAAATTATTAAAGAACCACCGTGAATGATTTTTTTCTGCTGAACATACTGTCTACTAGGTGATTATTGAAATTAAAAATAGCCTCAGAGTTTCGAAGCAGTAGTTTCTGTAATACAAATAACATGATCTAACAATTTAAGAATAATTCAATTTCCTAATTGTTTATTAAGATTTTTTTTTTATGTTTTGATGCACTAAGTTAGTTTCGTTATCAGAACATAATATATTTATTTATTTATTATTATTTATTTCATTTGTATAATTACAAGACATACTGCCGATAGAGATGGCCTCTATTTTGTCTTATTATTTAATTTAAATTAATTTGAACGGAATGAAACGGAAGTAGAATGGAGTGTCTTAACACCTTCCCTGCCATGTGCTGGATACAGCGTGAAGTTGAGACTGAGAAATTAATTAGAAAGGATTCCAAACATGTAAAAATACTCGGTTTAATAGGAACAGTGGTCTCTAAAGCTACAGTATTGGCCTTAGCCTTTACCTTAGTAAAAAGTAAATATCGTGTATACATACTTGCTATCTGTCTTTTGTAAAAATAAGATAAATGTAGCCTATCACGTATCATTTTTTTAATATTGTTTTCATTATTTATGTCATATGTCTTAATACGTATTATTAACATAATTAAAATTTATAAAATATATGTTACAATGGAATCAACAACCATCACGTTTACCGACGCCATTGCGCAGCCACAATACAACGATATTGCATGTTAGTTTCAGCGACCTCTCTTTCAAAATAAGCCTATTTATGTGACCACTAACATAAATAAACCGTTAACATTTTAGCACTAAAACGATACATACATCTAATAACAGTTTAATCACACAGAAACGTATTAAAATAGAAAAGTACTTAAAATAGAAACAATTAACGTTTTCAACTACAAATACAAAGTAAACTTATCACTAACTACTGTAGTTATTACGCCTACTATAGCTACTAAAGTAACAGTAAAACATTTACAAAATCCTATTAATATCAAATAATCCATAATCCAGCGGCAATTGTGAGCTCCGCGTTAATTTCTACGACAACACCGCACATAAATTGGTGAACTCCCGAATACGGGCACGTAACACATTACCCCGGCTCGCCGCTAATGAAATAAGCTGAAAGCTTTGTCTTCATTATATTTAAATTGCAAATTGTTTATATCTTTATACTATATTTATAAAGAGGCCTTGCGTAACGCAGGGACACAAGCGTGCGTTACTGTGCTGTTACTGCGACAGGATATGGGTTCGATTTCCAAGTCTCTAAAATATTACATATTTTATTTTATTGATATAAAAGGTATAAGTGCGGTATAGGCTCTCATAATTTTGTTAGTAAAATACGAGTGTAACGGCTTGTTTACCACACGGTATCTGGTCAAACACGTTGTGTTTTACTACGGCAACATTTTTTTTTGGTGCAATAAATATAGAAATAATTATTTTATAACATTGCTTCAACCAATCTTCACAAAACGATATGCTCTTCTGTTCCTGAGTAATTCGTTCACGATATTACGCAGAAATCTGACTTTGGTTAATATTTTAAATAATGGTTACCGACCAAATGTTCGTGGACTACTACGTATACTAGTGGTTCGCAGAAACAAAAATATGGTACAAACTTATTTTGAAATCACCCTTAAGTTCCTTTATAGTTTATAATCAAAATTTCTGTCAAGTCGTCCACCTTATGAAGTTGATCAAGAACATATTGGAAATCGTTGTTTTAAAATAATATGAATGGTATATTAATTCGACTATCACTCTTAAGCACATAAACACATATGTATATTATTACACGACTTTAATTCCGTCCAAAGTTCCATAAGTAACGGTTCTTATAAGAAAATATATATTGTAACATTTATACTTTAATATTTTAATTTTAATCTAAAAAATAGCCTCATTTTACATTGAAATTTTATTACTTATTTAGTTATTTTTTTATTACTTATTTAGTATGTTTTATACTACTTAATTAAATGCAAAGCTGCCAATATAAAAGGTTAACTTAACCTTTAATATTGGCAGCTTTGCATTTAATTAAGTTGTATAAAACACACAATTCACAATTCTACCAACATACGTAGAGATTTAATCCACTTTGAGAGTAAAGTACAAAAAAGTACACAACCGTAGAAGGATAATCAGTATAGCACTGACAACGTACGAGATGGTCGTAGCACAATATTTGCCATACTATCCTCGTCCTCGTTCGTAGGCGAACTAATCTTGTTAGATGACTTATGCTACTTTTAGAATAAGCTTCTAAAAAATCTTGTATTTTATTAAATATCTTTGATCAAGATAGGCTTTTGATGCACAAGCGTGCGTGTAATGCGACAGTTTAATCTCCATTCGAGGAAATGAACTGAAAAAATAAAAATAAAAATAAAAATATTTCATTTTTAATATAGCAAAGCTTAAAGTCAATTCTGCCGCTTTACATACAATGTTAACAATCAACGGAAAGCGGGGAACGAAACGGAGTGTTTTTACAGTAGGAATCCAATTTTTCTCTGTCATGTGCAGGATACTAGGAGAAATCAAGATAGGCTCAAGTACCTCGTTGCTACTGTAAGATAGACGAAAAACTATAATACAATCAATATTTTTTAAACTATGAAACAGATATGCATAAAAATAAAGCACACTACGTAAAATAGAAGAGATGTTTGATTTGTCCCAACGATAAAGACATTTGGTAAATCATAAATTATCAAATAATTGTAATTAAACGGTATCTTCGAGGACATTTAATCATGAAATCAGACTCAAAGGCTTACGTCGGGAACAGATGGCTTGCGTTAATTGTTCCTGGAAGGACGCAATGCCGTTCAGAGCTGAGTTATTACTGCGAATCGCTGGAATTAATACAAAAATATTGTACTTCCTAGAGGTTTGCCTTTAAATGTTTAATAAATCATAATTATTTTGTGTCAAATTAAACATGAATTCGGGTGATTTAAGAAATCATTGCTGATTTATTTTCTTTTTATTTCATCTTTAGTAGGATAGACAGAGGGGGAATACTAATGGTCGACTTGACTCCATGTTCTGTATTGAGTGGCGGCAAAGTAATAAGAATAGCTCTCTCGAGTGAAAAGCGAACCCACAACCACCAAAATGTCCTTCAGACGGTTTGCTGCAGTATTTCATTGGGGTTCCGCAACTTCAAAAGAAAACGAAATCGTCATAAGATTACCGCGTTGTCTGTCTGTCAAGACCATTTATCTCTTGAAACCTCGTTGTTATCAAAGTATCAAACTGAAAAGATATATAAAAAAATATTAAGTTAGAGTTCCTGGGAGCAGAGAAAAAAGCAAGTTAATACAGTTATTCAAAAGATTGAATGTCAAAGGATTTACGCATCGTTTTTGTTGTACTTTTTATGAAAGTCACCGCGTAATCCAAATCTGTAGGGTACCTACAGTGAACCTACAGTTATAAAATTTACAACAAAGTGAGAACGTGAAATACACATAAAGGAAAATGTTTATGTATTTTACGGAAATAAATCCTAAAAGCTTATAATGCGATGTAGTTTCATACAATATGGCTGTAAATGCTCGCAAACTTAAGTTTGGCAAATTTATAAATTTTACTTCTCTTCGATCAACAATCCCAAAAATTGGTATGGAACCCTCGTTAAGTGAATCCGTTTGCATTTGACTTATTTTATTTAATTACATACACATAAATGTAACTGATTTATGTAGAAAAGGGTTACTTTGTTTATTATTATCCTCTTTAAGTTGATCTGACGGATTTAAACGCAAACAACCAAAAATAGAACGAATATTATTGATAATATTCACTCAGCTTTACGCTCTATCCTGCGCATGACGGGATAGGCAGAGGGATCTTGGAAACCTAGTGTTAAGATACTCTTTTCCACATACGTTCCTCACTTTCTGCCGAATTTCAACAAGCCTGTTGAATGGCGGAACTCAACGCCGCGCTTTGTCTTGTTACCAAAGCGAAGAAATAAAAACATTAAAAATTTAATTAGAAAATATTAAATATTTCATTTCCTCGAGTGGGTATCGTACACACAACTTGTTGTTTGCAGTCACACGCTTGAGTCGTTGCGCCACGATAATAATATTTATATTCATTTATTTCGAAGGATCAAATAGTCAAATAGTGTGAATATTTTTTTATCAATGCAATGTTTTAATCATAATATTGTCAAACTAATCTTAAATAATTTCATTTCATAAAATTTTACATTTTTAATAATTCATATCTAAAGGACCACTTACGTACTTTGTTAAATAAAAGTATAAACGGGCTTCCAAAGCACCTACTCGAGGATGACTCTTCAAAATACGCTTTGTCCGGATTACGGTAAGTAAAAGGAAAAAGTCGTGTCCAGTATTTGTTGGTATCTTTGACCTCCCGTGACGTTCTTTTCTATATTAAATTACACCGGAAACAGAATTGTAATGCAAAGTCAGAGGTCTAGTTAACTGGACTAGTTTTGTTTGAAGAACAGTCCGTTGAGTGGACACTATCTGCGAGAGTACTTCCTTGTTACTAATGACTTGGCAAATTCGATTTAGGGTAAAAGGAAATTATTTATATGAATATATTATATATTATTTAAATTACTTTCAAGGGGTATGTAGCAACGCGAAACCGTGCGACTGTAAATAGGAAATTTTTTTTGAATGAACAAGATACAGCAAACGAGCGTACGGGTCACTTGCTGATAAGTAATGACCGCCGCCCACAGCCTCGTGTAACTTTAGATGAACAACAGGAGCGTTGCCGGCCTTTAAGGTGGATGGGCACCGGGGCTCGTCATTACCTTTTTTTTTATGGAAGAGACGGCATATGAGCGTACGGGTCACCTGATGGTAAGTGATCACCGTCGCCCACGGCCCCGTGTAACTCCAGAGGAGCTACAGGAGCGTAGCGGTCTTTTAAGGTGGATTGGCACCGGGGCCCGGAATTACCTAATGCGAAACGCAGTGGCCAAAGCCACTACTTAACGCCGGTCTTAAATGCCGGGGGTGGTAACAATCCGGTCGAGTCTGCCCATGCGTGTTGCCATTACTGGCAACGTGACTCTACCACACGCACTTTAGTCGCCTCTTGCGACACCATCAGTACCAGGGTGATTCTATTCTAAGCCCCGGATTAGAATAGGCATCACACGGCTAAAACCTAATGTGAAACGCAGTGGCCGAAGCTACTACTTAACGCCGATTTTCAATTTCAGGGGTGGCAATGATCCGGTTGAGTCAGCCCCTGCGTCATTGCTGACAACGTGACTCTCTTTCTCGTACATTAGTCGCGTCTCACGACACTATTAGTACCAGGGTGATCCTATTCTAAGCCAAAATCACACGGAAAAAACTGTCATTTAACACGCAATGCCTCAAATTCGACAGAAAGTGCAGAACGGAACGGTGTGACTTAACACTAGGTTGCGAGGTTCCAGTTTTTCAATATGGTAAAGCTACGAGTACTATGACTTAATTATGACACGAGAAATATAAAAGTTAACAAAATTAAATTTTTCAACCACAATTAATGGAGGCATAGTACCTATCTGGTTTTGCACGATTGAAATACACATTCATTACATAACAAATATGAAATGGCACAAGGAATAAAGACCATAAAGTAGTGAAATATTTTAAATAGCTAGAAAATTGAAAACTCTTGAAAGTTTCACCGTCTTCACGAAACTTCCCAATTACAAACCAACTCGGGATAAAGTTTCAACCTGTGGAAAATTGTTGGGGGATTGTATTTGAAAATGGCAGCGTTCTATGAAATTAGATGTCTACTTAAATTCATAGACATCATAGATGGCGTGTGGTTTGTTACAGCAAAAGTTTGTTAGTACTAAATGCTACGTGAGGCACGTCATAGCGCAGGAATACAAGCGTGTGACTGTAAACGCGACAGATTGTAAGTTCAATTCCCAGTCAAGAATATTCAGTTTTAATATCTTCGCTCTGGTTGCTAGTCAAAGTGCGGCGCTGAGATCCGCAACGCTATGCAAAATCCGGCACGAAGTGTCTAAATAAGTATAAAACGAGAATTGAATGATATGTAACAAGGTTACTGATAATAAAGGCTACGAATAATTCAGCCCTTATAATAAAAACCACGGCGATAAACTCCAACAAAACGGGTTACGTAAAGGAAAAACTAAATCTAAATCTGTAAGGTTCCTTAGGAATATTTCATCTCCGCATTAATATTAAGTAGACGTTATCGAAATTTACGCAGAATACGCGTGAAAATAAAAATCAAAAAGTATTTCCTGATTGGTGCATTAAATTTGTATATTTTTTTAATATCAAAATCAGTTTTTTTTCCGCTTCACGCTGTATCCCGCACGAGGCAGGGTAGGCAGAGGGAACCCGGGAATCTAGTGTTAAGACACTCCGTCCCACTTCCGTTTCCCACAAAATCAGATATTATTATTATACAATATAAATTTTAGAATCGAAATAGAAACGAAATAATAGGCTAGAATAGATTCTGTGACTTACGTCACATATAATCGTAATTTAGTAGTCGTAAGATATGATATGGGTGTATGCAATTGGTCGAACGTAAGTGTTATCAAACTTACACAATTTCAAAATTGTATGTCACGAGAAAAATAAAAGTTAACAAAATTAAATTTTGCAAGCACAAAATGAGCGCATATGTACGCCTCATGCACTCGACTTGTATGAACGGAACTACAAATATAATTTTATAAATATTTCTTTCTATAAATTTTCAGTTATCAGTCTTTTGGATTCATTCATTTAGGAAATTTTTCATTTGTTTCAAATTTAATAACTGGCGAATTTCAGATGAAATGCAGGAAAAAAGATTCATAGATCTTCATATCTTTTGATTGTGTATGTGATAGAAGCATGATTTACTTCTGGGCTCTAGATTTAAATATTTGTATAACAATATGATACAAACAAATATTTTCGGATTCCCAGATGATAGTCTTAATAGACGGACAGACAGAAAACAAACTGATCTTTCTTTTAAACCTTATTAGAAGTAATTTTCTAAAAATGACGAGTGACCCAATTGAGATGAGATTTATTTCTTGATAAGTATTGTAAGTCAAATTTCAAATGAAAATTTGGCCTAACTCGTGATTACATTAAAAACTTTCAGTTTTAAATAAATTAATTTCATGCAGGATAGTCACTATTGTATTAAATAATGAAACTGTAACTTTTCAATAATGAAAAGAGCAACTGTTGAGTTTCTTGCCGTCTCTTCTCAGCAGAACCGCATTCCGAGCCGGTGGTAATTTTATGTTGGTGACGATTCAAAAGTTCTTGCTAAAGCCTATTTGAATAAAGAATATTTTGAATTTAATATCATTTTTCACGCTTATCTACTAGGCATTCGATTCCTAACGCACCGTCCAATTATTGAGACTTTGTAGGGTTTGTGAAACTCTATGCTACGCTTTGTTTTGCTACCAGACCAGAAGAATAAAAATAATTAATTCCTTAAAGTGTAAATCGAACTGACTTACTTATTAATAATTAAGATTACAGTCAACTGTTTTGCAAACCCACAATCGCCTTGCCTAAAATATTTTTTTTTACTTCACACTGTATCCTACAAATAAAAGTGTAAACAGAGAGATCCTGGAAACATGGTGTCAAGACAGTCCTTTCCTATTAAGATACTTCATTCCCCATTTTCCTCCAAAATCTGTAGATATAGAATTGCGGAACCCAACGCATTAACTTTCACGTCTACGGTCGTACGTTTGTGCTCCTGCGCCACGATAGTCCTACATAAATTCATAATGGTTACATTTCCAAAAGCCAAGCTTAACTGTTAATTAAATGGAAGATAAGGACAAGATACGTAAGTAAGATAACTAAGTTCAAAGACGTAATAATTAGGCAATTTCACTGGATATTGGCATTTTAATACAATTTAGAAGTGTCTCACCAACTTTATTAGCTGCTTAATTTATAAGTGATTGTGACAAAAAGATCTTCTAGTAATTTATAATACTATATACGCAATATTTTGTGACCTTCCGTGGAGGAGGAGCACAAACGTGCGTCTCTAAATGGGGCGGGTTGTGGGGTTCAATCCATAAACTCAAGGATATTAAATATTTAATGTTTTTTCATTACTTCTTGTAACAAGAAAAAGCACGGCGTTTTAACACTCAATGACTTAATTCAGCTAAAACTGGGAATTGGAACAGAGTGTCTTAACACTAGGTTCCCAAGCTCCCTCTGGCCTACATTGCCATGTGCAGGACAGTGTGGAAAGCTTTTTTGTCGAATTCATGTTCCATTCACGGGTGGTAATATTTACATATTATAAACATAAAGTGTCTCCTTGAAATATTTTATCAATCATTGAAAACTACAATAAAATCCATCATGTAGGTAATTTAAAACAATAGACGTAAGAGGCTGGGACGTCTTTCTTGATTACTGTAGGTATGTTGAAATAGGTCATTTTTATAAAGAAATCTAAGTAAAATGACTGTACATTTGTAACACATAGGCAAATTACTATAATTTATATTCATGTGCATGTTAATAAGGCAAAGCGCGGCGTTGAATTCCGCCACTCAACACGCAATGTCTCAAATTCGGCGGAAAGTGGAGAACAGAAGTGGAACGGAGTGTCTTAACACTAGGTTCTCGGGTTCCCTCTGCCTACCGTGCCTCGTGCGGGATACAGCGTGAAGCTATAAAAAAAATAAAAAATAATAATAAATGCCCTTGTTATTATAGAGAACTACGACGTTGAATTCTGCTCTTCAATAGTTAACTTAAAAAAAATAGGAAAGTGTGTGATAGTATGTCTTAGCACTAAATATTCTCCGTTTCCTTTTCTATACGAGAAAAAAAAATAACATTTAGCTTCTTCTTCATTTTGGGAAACTAATTTCACCAATTCCGATTTTATATCATTCGTTGTGTAAAAGATACACCGTACAGGTGTATTTTATACGTGAGTGTTCACAAAATGAACTGTCGCTATAAATCTTTAGTTATTTACGCTTTGGGCGAAAATCAATCGAACCTTTGGAACTTATAAAAAGTAACGTTTCGTGTTTATCTTATTGTTTTGTTGCGGTTGAGTGTATGTATATACTTATGGAAGCGCTGTATGTTCATAAATTTGAAACGGGTAAAGTTGTTGTAGATGTTTTTAATTAATATTGATGTTGCTTTATAAAATAAAATAATGATAAGAATAATTGAGGCGTATGAAATACTCAATATTTTATTTCCTTGATCTGGTGACCAGCATCTGGCATTCAGGTGAATTGTGGAAACGGATGTATCTTAACGGGAACAGAATCACAGAGTTTTCACACGAGGTTCCCAGAGTCCTTATGCATATTTTTTTATATGCAGGATAAAATCTGAAGTTAGAAAAAATAACAGAGCAGAAAGCGCTACGATAAAAAGTGAACCATAAACGCAATTACCAAAATATAGTAATATTCTCAAATTTATGTTTAGAAAAACACAAAGTTAAGGAAACTCTCAAAATAACAACATTACGCCTAACTAGATAAAGCAAACTAACTCGATGTAAGCCTACAGCGTAAAAATACGAGTCCCCCAACTTCGAAGGCCTGTGTAATTTAATTCAATTCTTTTGTTTATAGCTTCAAAGTGTGAAAAAGTTTTTCTGTAAAAATATTGTCTATATTTCTTGTATAGTCTTATTTTGTGCCTCGATATTTATTTTCACCCCTACACTATATCCTGGACTTAGTACTCGTAGAGGCAATTTGGCAACTTAATATTAAGATACTTTGTTTCTCTACGTACGACCTCGATATAGTATATTCGACCACTTGTCCCCGTTGGAAAATCTATTAATATTTTTCTTTAAGACATTGGCAAGGTTGAAATCAGTGAAGTATAACATGACAGACGTTTTTTAATGTACTTCCTTCAAATATTATTACAACCATCTTTGATAAGGTTAACTCCTAGCCCATAAGAACGCAAGCTTTTAATAAATTTTATTCAGAGATTGACTGAATTAAAACTTCACACAACACAAACAATTAAGAAAGCCCCAGGATCTTAAAAGGTACGGACGATCAAGCTCTGTAGCGTAAAACAACAAATAAATAAAAATTACTAATTCCAAAACATGTGTTACGCTACTGGACCAAACGGCCTCAAGACGCCCTCGCCCTCTAGTCTCACCATTAAGTAAATATATAAAATAAAAACAAACTGGCTATTGTAAAATTAAAAAAATAAGCGCGCCGTTTAACACCGCCTCGTAAAAACCACACATACACGTAACAATAAATAACCTCAAAGGTGCAACAAGTTATTGTTCAATTTTGAATTTTATATCTAACGTCGTTATGTTACTTTTACAATATACATTTAGAGCTGATATGGGCCGTCAGGCGAACGGCTTTCGACCAAGATTTTTATATTAAGTACGTACTCGTCTGTACAACCTGACTTCAGTACTTAGTTTTTTGGTCGAATTATTTTCTACCCATCTCTATTTATACTGCGTGTGACCTTTTCTTTAACAAAGAATTAAAAGTATGATATATCCTTTTTGATTATTTAAAGGCTTTGCTAGTTTAGTCTCTTGATACTGAGTACATTTAGCTTTTAAAAATATCATATGTTTAGAAGCCAATTGTGCTTAGTATCAAAAAGATGTGACTGTTACAGCTCCTCGCTCTGATAACGAGGCAATGCATTGAATTTGGCGGAATCAATCATTCCAGAATTTTGTCAGAAAGTGGAGAGGTGTCTAAATGAAAACTGAGTACCTTATCACTAGGCTCCCAGGCTATCTCTGGGTACATTACAATGTAAAGAAATTAAAGTACCTATAGAGACACTACTTTAAATACATATATTTTTTATTATTGTGCGAAGCTTTTGTTGTTATCACGGACGCAGAGTAAAAGTGGAAGTGCTAAGTTGTTACTTAACTATGCTCAACCTATATATTTATTTTATAAATATTAATTAATTTCTGACTTGTGGAAAAACTTTCCACTTTAACCTTTAAAGCTATCGTGGTCTGGTGGCGTAAGGGTGTGGTGTGGTGTACGCGCGGTGGTGAGTTTGATTCTCACTTGGGTGAATAAAAAATTTAATATTTTTATTCCTTTGCTCATGAAGCAAAGCGCGGCGTTAAATTCCGCCGGTCAAAACGCTATGTATATAACAATCGGAAAAAGTGGTAAAAGGAAGCGGTCTAATGGGATCTAAGTATCTTAGTACAAGGTTTCCATGTTGCCTGTACATATCATGCCTATCTACTTATTTTGCATATACATAACTACAGACAGCCTGAAGCTTAAAAAATACTAAACTTCTTTTTAATCATATAAATTTGTTCCGTATGAAATTATATCATGACTTTCTCTAACTTAAGAGAACTTCCAATATTAAGAACAAAATTACACATAAAATACTACTATTATAACATTTCTTTGGGCTAAAACAAACAAAATATGTTCGAAGAAATAATATATTCACGAAAGAAACAAAAGAAAACATGATAGAACGAGGGCGGCGTTATTATATGCTGTAGAAGTATAGCGTTTAATACGTAATGAAAAATAAACAGAGCGTGAAGCAAATATTTATATTAATCCTTCTATATATCAATGTATTTGTATAACATGAGTTGGTTCTTATATTATGGCGAACTAATAAAGTATACATTGTAATCTATTTATTATATATAAAAGAATTTCCTTTATTGCTGACTGACTGACTTCATACACAACGGACATGCGGAGCTGCGTGGCGGAGCGCAGATGATCTGTAGTAAAAAAATATAATAAAAATATTTTATTAATTTCTCTGAAATCAATTTGAACCAGTAGCCATCATTAATTTTGACGCGGAAATTTAATTTAATGTCATTTCTGTGGTTAACGGCAGATCAGACACATGAGATATGTATTTGACAGTCTTTGGACAGACAATTGCGGTAACACGTTAACCTGGTGCTGTAATAATTTCAAATATCGCATAATATATGTAGTTTTTCTTTTTTATAACTTAACACTGTTTCCGCACTTTGTAGGGTAGGCAGAGGGCACTTGGGAACCTCATATAGTCAGTTTTCATTATAATACTTCCATTTATTATTTATTTTTTGAAATTCTTATAATATCAGGACAAAATACTATAAAGTTTACGGACTAAAATACAAGTAAATTATTTTTTAATCCTCTAAGTTCACTAAATGTAATTTTTATTTTATTTTATATTTCTTAAAAATAACGTGAGAGCTGGCTTTAGAAAGCTTAGACGCTACATTTCACTTCTGCGGTCACGCTCAGGTGCCTGAGTCGTGTCGTGTCGTGCTTAGTTGTCTTGCTGTTGTTGTAATGGTCTTGTAGCTATTAGGGTCGACCCTAAATAACGTTTAAGTTTGGAAATGTGCATTTAAAGGTAGAGAGGTAGTAGCTTGGCCAGTTGGTATAGTTACTTAGTGTAGACGTTGTTGTTTATTGTTTTAAAATTTAAAAATTAAAGATTAAATCATTTTATTTATAGGTATTACTCTATTTCATATATTTTTTGAATATCGTCTTATATAATTAGGAGGAGCAGATTCAAGTCCCGCTATAAGGAAATTTTATTTCTATTTTTTCTTTCGAGGCCTGTCGTGAAATATTTACAAAACGACAAAGAGTTCTACCGCTGTACAAGCAATACTACTTAACACAAGTGGGAAACGGAGTGTTATGAATCCCTCTGCCTACCCTGCTATATATAACAATTATTTTTTACTTTGAGAAAAAATATGTTAAAATATTAATATGTAATTGCGTTATTAAATTTATCCCGCTATGTATTACAAATCGTACAAACAAAGTCACAGACTAGCATACGTATGTATAGTATATAAATTTTCACTTACATCAACCAAAAGCCCGGGAACTCGTTTATTAATAAAATAAAGTAATAGCAATGTGAGGCAGCTCTCGCATTACCATATACGATATTCATATAAAATATCCATTTTCCAGTCCACAACGTCATACAAAAAAGGAGCCCAGTGATGTTATCGCGTATTTTTGCCTACAAGTGTGCGTCGTTATACAAATTTATGATGAAAACTTTTACTGGGTTCGTTTCAGAGTTAAACGTACAGAAGATTCTCTAATTTATACACGGGAGCTGAAAAGTTTGGAAATAACACAAACTAAATGGTTCTTTCTATTAAAATTCAAAAACTGACAAACAAAATCCAATATTACTGACCTGAAATTACAATTTTAATGTAACTTTTTCGTTTTATTGTTAACCATGTTTCGTTTTTTAGATATTATTTTCCAACTGCACCTCACGTTATAAGGGTTGAGAGTGTATATTTTGTTGAAAATATGTTAAATTTAACAAATAGGTAATGTAACCTGAATTTTCTATATTTAAATAAGTTTAGTCTTAACAAAATTAACGTGAAACTTTTGCTTATTATTTTATACAGAAATAAAGAAATAGGGATCTGTTGTAGCGCAGAGGCATAAGTGTGTGATTGTAAATACGACAGGATGTGGGTTCAATCCACACTTGAGGAAATTAAATGTTTTATACTTTAATTAGTTCGCTCTAGTAACGAGGTAACGCACGGCTTCGAGTTCTTTCACTTAACGCGCAAAAACTCAGTGTCTTATCACTAAAAGTGTCTTATCACTAAAAGTGTCTTATCGCTAAATCCTTAGACACTCAGTCCTCCTCTACTGGTTACCTTGCTATATGACTGAAAGATACAGTAAAAAAAAAACAGAAAACATATATAAAAAAACTAATTAACATATTTAATGTACAATATGTTACAAATACATATTAGATTTAATGTAGCACTCGTATATACTTATATATCTTTAATAATAAAAACCATCCGCCAAGAAATTAGTTATTTCATTTAATACGTAATTCAAGAACTGCACCGCTATATGAAGTGCTTAATGGATTTTTAAGCTGCTCTTACTTTTTGCCTTAAATGAAGCTGGAAAGAGTTTATATTAATCAGTTAAGCTCAAATAGCCGTACTGGAGCTGTTGCTGTAATTATATAACATGTTATTGAGTAAGGCTGACTCACACATGGCAGGGTAGGCAGAGAAAACTTGGGAACTTTCCTCGTTCTTGTAACAAGGCAAGCGCAGATTTTGTTTCTGCCCCTCAACAAGCAATGCCTCGAGCATTCGTTTGTATTTGTAAAACGAATGTGCCAATTATAATGAGAACGAAGTTTATAATCTTTAGGTAGCCAAGTTCTCTCTATCTACCCCGCTTAATTCAGGATACAGCGTGAAGCTAAAAAAAATCTCTTATAACCAAATTTAATGTTCAAGATTCTCATTGTATACTTTACACAGATAATTCTAAGGTAAGTGTGAAACTACTAAACTTAATGTACCGTGTAATCGACCCTAAATTATTAATGGTTGGGGATGTAACTGGTAGTACCCGCCCCCAGGTTTCCCTCTACCTGCCCGACCCCCTGGATTCACGTCGATGTAAGAATGAGGTTAGGTTATTCATATATAAAATTTTATGAACACAGCTTTTTATGGCGTTCCAAGTAAGTCTTTTATAGGTGGCTTAAATGAAGTGGCAAAGACACTACAGTTGTGGGTTTGATTCCCACTCGGACTTTTTTTTTTATTTCATATAATATTAAGTATATTCTTAAAGCTAAAGAAATAATGTTATTTGGAATTGTTGCCTTACGATATGTGTTAAAATTGGTGCTTTTAATATATTATTATACACGTATTAAATAAATATGAAACGAGAACCAAGTCCAGTATTTCCATTTTCGTAGATTACAACGAATTTGTTCGAGTGGAGAGTCCACAACCTGTCTCTTAAATCTTATTGAAATCAAATTGTTAGTTTCAGTCAAATGAAATCTTATTGTTAGTTTTAAAAACAACACATTTGTTTTTAAAACTAACTATAAGATCTCGGTAGGCAAACATGTATATCGTTTTAAGCTTTGGATAATAAATATATTGATATTTGAGGCCTGTCGTGGCGCAGCGGCACAAGAGTGTGACTGTAACCGACAGGTTCTGGGTTCGATCCCCAGTCGAGGAAATGAAATATTTAATATTTTCAATTTAAATATTGAATGTTTCATTTCTTCGCTCTGGTAATAAGGCAAAGCGCGGCGTTGAGTTCCGCCACTCAACACGCAATGCCTCAAAATTCGTCGGAAAGTGGGGAACGGAAGTGGAATGGAGTGTCCTAACACTAGGTTTCACTTCCGTTCCCTCTGCCTACCCTGCCTAGTGCGGGATACAGCGGGAAGCTGAAAAAAAAAAGATATTTAAGATCTAATTTGCCGATTGCAGAGTTAATTTTTAACAAATACTCCCCTATTCTGCTTGTTCCAAAAAAAAAGTTTTTAAAACGAAAAGTCAAATCTAACAAATAAAACATACTAAACTAAAAGTAAAAAACCGAAAGCTTATTACACGGCAACATAAAGTCTCATTCGTAGTTACAGATAGAGTGAAATAAAAGATATAGGCAGGAACTCATCGCGGCGAGTTTGTTCAAGAGCTCAATATAGATCGAGGGAATTGGGTAGAAAATTCGGTGATAGGCCGATAAATCTCCAAGAATACCAATATCAGACGAATAAACCCGCGCTGGCAAACATTTGTTCTTATATCGGGAAAGAATTAATACTTCAATATTGTTTCATTCTATGGCTTGGTGTGCGACTAATGATTTGAATTTGAAGATTGAAAAGTATAAAGTGATTACATTTCATAAACTCTGTTGTTTTCACAATTTTTATAGTTTGCATTTCGCTTAGAGTATAACACTTACATCCCTATAAGTGCGTGATACAGCGTGATACTGAAAAAAATGTTATCGTACATTTTTATACCATTGTAAATTATAAAAAGGAGAACAAAATTGACTTATTATTTTTTATTAATAGATGATACAAAATAAAATATATTCTTACAGTCTTTTTTTTTTAAGTTGTTTTTTATTCTGAGGTTTACCTTTATAAGCTGTTTACATTCTAAGCTGATGTTATATCAACATATTTCGTTACTGGCTGACGACGACTCGAATGACTTGAAATGTTGAAATTTGTCAACAATAAATTTAAGTACGTATAATACGTACTTAAATATATTGTTGACAAATTTCAACTATTGTGTTAAAAAAATTAGAAAATCTGACATTTCGAACAATTTGCAGTAGTCTGTGATCACAATCGTCTATCAGTCAGTCATCTGAATATATACTCTACGACCACGGTATTTAGCATATTTCACATCACATATTTCATAAAAAAACATAACCCAATTTATATAATGTAAATAATTTCGATTTGATGTAACTCAGTCTATACCAGTATATCTCCGTCGCTCAGAAAAACGGTAAGCTTAGAACGTAGTCCTGTGTCTCAACACGACTCTTAGTAATTTTCATTTGATCGCAACCAAACGGTAAAACACGGCAAAACTACTGCGTATGTGTTAATTTGGTAATACTTGTATCTATGTTAATGTGTAGATACTTATAAAAAAGTCTTCCTCTACATACTGTATAGAAATATTTAAGGAAACTAGCGTGTATTGGGAAAATATGTCATATTCGCTGGAGCGAGAGTACCACATTGTGGATGTAACTTCATCTTATTGATAATATTACTTTACGGGTAACAAATTTGGTACTTCATATTATATACTTGCTACCTTTGACTTTGTTGTAATTTGTAATTTAGAACATTTTATTCCAAATATAGCAGAGTTGGAATCTCTTTTAGAGATATTACGAGTTATGTGGTGTGGTGTGGCCAGGGCGAGCAAGTTTAAAAATAAACATTACCCTCAGTGGAAATCGAATCCATTGAACCCAAGCGGTCAGGTCAAGTCAGGTACTGTGTCC
Source organism: Eueides isabella (assembly GCA_019049475.1). Classification (NCBI taxonomy): domain Eukaryota; kingdom Metazoa; phylum Arthropoda; class Insecta; order Lepidoptera; family Nymphalidae; genus Eueides; species Eueides isabella. The sequence goes on from CM032401.1 coordinate 370,123, forward strand.
CCATGCCACACTTTTTGATATCCGTGCATATTTGACACATAAAATCCTTGTGATAAAATTTTATCGTTCTCCAATTTCTATTAATAAATATTTTCTTGAAACTGAAACATAGCTTTCACGTTCATTTTCGAGGTATGTTTAAACTGCATCGTGAATTCTAACTAACAATAAAAGTAGAAAAACCAAAAAAGATCTTATCCATCCATAAGTTATTAGCTTTAATGAACGTTTGTGTGGTTTGTGTTAAAATGGCTAAAGCACAAAGCTTGTAATAGATGTACATAATTTAAAATATTGAAAGCTTTTTGTAAGATCGTCTACGAACTTTTACAACATAGATTTTTTTCCATATAAGTGTGAGATACGGTGTAAAGATAAATATAACGGTATACAGAAGGAACCTGAAGACAAATGTTACAGTCACTCGTTCTCGATTCAAATATGTACTTACTGCTCGGTACCCTTCTGCTGAAGCTACTCAGTCACTTAACCAGCTTCACGCTATATCCCACACATGGCAGGGCAAGCAGAAAGAAATTGAGGCATTGCGTGTTAAGTGGCGGAACTCTTTGCCTTGTTACTAGAGCTGTTGAGTTTAAAAATATTAAATATTTAATTTCCTCAAGTGGCGACAAAACCCACAACCTATCGTTTACAATCACACGGCTGTGCGTAAAATCATTTCAACTATATATGACGGACCAGTATAAAGAAAATTAGTTTCGTTCTACTTTCAATACTTCGTTATCAGATCGATGCTTAACAAAGGTTAAAAGCACCTAAAATTATAAAATAACTTGATTTTTATGATAATATTTTCGTGTAGCCAATTTGCTGAGCTTTATTTACGAGTTTTCAAGAATTATAAGCTAGCACACGCTGCTTTACTTTAACGGGTAATATCATTTTTAGTATATTTCCAAATTTAATCTGGAACAGGACAGCTTGTTTCATTACTTATAGTACTCAGCAGAATACTAAATTAATGACTTAGAAAATTTTGCTCTTCCATTTGCCAATTATAATGAAAAACATTATGGATATTTTTGCAGAAATTTGAGACCATCGTGTCGCAATGGAACGATGTCCTGGACGAATAGATGATTGGTTCAAAACCTCGCTGAGATAAAGAGGGGTGTTGTTACGTATTTTACCTGCCTGTGTGTAGTTCTTACATGAATCTCTCATTTTGAGTGTGTTTTTTGTGGAAAGAAATCGAAAGTTTTGCGAATTAGCAGTTTAAGTACTCTATGAGGCCTGTCGTGGCGCAGCGGCACAAACGTGTGACTGTAACCGATGGGTTGTGGGTTCGATCCCCACTCGAGGAAATGAAATATTTAATATTTTCAATTTAAATATTTAATGTTTTCCACCACTCAACAGACCATGTCTCAAATTCGACGGAAAATGAGAAACGGAAGTGGAACGGAGTGTCTTAACACTAGGTTCCCAAGTTCCCTCTGCCTACCCTGCCGTGTGCTGGATACAGCGTAGAGTAGAGTACTTTATCATGAGTTTTTTTTTTTTTTATTTTGATAATTTTGTTTGCTTGTTTTCATTCCACCACCCTGAAGACGTAGCTCGACATTATGTGCCATTTTGGTATCTTTGGCTGTGAGTGCGGTAAGAACTATCTAAGCACACGATACTCTTTGCTTTTTGCTATGTACAAGCTGACATCAATTAGTTAGTTAGTTAAAAAAGGCATATAAAATTAACAATATTTTTTATCTATCATCTTATTTTCTGTTTAAATAAAAACACTGCATCCAAGAGTACAAGCTAAGCTTTGTACTTTATTGTTTCTTCATAAAGTAACAATGTAAGTATGAACCATATGAAGATCGTTATTTAAGCGATAGTAAAAGCGGTGACCGTACGAGTATATGCTCTTAATAGCTTCAGTGAATTCAGTTAAACAATCTCATCGGCTTAGTCCTCTCCAAATCTGATAACTCTCATAGCCATATAAATAACTCGAGTGAATATAGCATTTAGCAATTCATTCACGCAGATCAATTTGTATTGAATGATTAAAGCGTTGAGGCCATTGTGACGCAATGGGACACTGTCTGATTGAAGATGTTTTTTTTCGGCTTCACGCTATATCCTGCACATGGCAGGATAGGCAGAAGGAACTTGGGAACCTATGTTAAGACGCACTGTTCATACAAATACCGTTTTCTTGAAACTGAAGTGTGTTAATATTAGGTTCCCAGGTTTCCTCTACCTTGCTACCACACGTGCATCATCTACCATCTTTTAATGCAACTTCTATAACCAAAGATTGCCTGGAAGAGATCGCTTTAAGCGATAAGGCTGCCATATTGTACATTTTTGTTTGTATGTTTAATTTATATTTTATGTTATGTACAACAAAGTATATTGTATTGTATTATATTACTATATGTGGGATACTCACAAGACAAGGTATAGATAATTTGGGTTAATATTCAAAAATATACAATAATAATCAAGCTCTACAGCGTTTTAGTTCAAACGAACTATCGCTAATTTGACGCGGTAGAAATACTCGCATATTGACATATGTACATACTTACTTGTAGATCAAAGGCCACATTAGTGAGATGCGAAATAAAAAGCTACTTAGCCACATTTCCTCAACGTTATAATATTTACATATAAATAATATGTTGGATGCGTACGTGTTATATATATCATGTTGATGGAATATATAATAGGATTAGAATACGTAAAGAAGCGTGCGACGGTAAAGGCGACTGTTGTGAGGTCGATTCCCACACGGGGAAGTAATATATTATATATTTATTTCTTCTCTCTGGTAACGAGGTAAAAGAGCGTCGTTGAGTTCCACCACTCAACATGCATGTCTTAAGAAGTCGGCGGAAAGTTGGAAAGGGACGTGTCTTAATGGGAACGGAGTACCTACCCATCATTATATTCCCAGGTTGCCCCTACCTACCCTGATATCCTGATACAAATACAGTGTAAAACTGAGAAAAAAAAATATGTTATACGATGTGGGAGACGGAAATAAAATGATGGAAACGAAATAGCTCCACACTAGACTAGTCTAAGTTTCCCCTACCCCTATGACTACCTATGAGTTTATCTATCCCCTTCTGCCTACCTGCCTACATCGTGAAGTTAAAAAAATGAAAATACACTTTGTTATATTAAAAGTACAATATTTGAGAAATTGTTATGATTAAGAATTTTGTTTATGTGTCTAATCTAATTGTACGGTAATATTAGTAATAAATGTAAAATTATTTGACTTTTAGAGCAATTTAAAGTACGTTTTTTAATTTCACTAGGAGCCACAAGGAGCTACAAGGAGCTAAGTGTCAAAGCACTCCGCTCCACACGCACTGCCCGTTATCCCAACTTATGTCTCATAAACATATACTGTTATTTTAATTGTTTCTTCAAAAATTATGAAGAAATTAAAGCTGTGGTAAGGCTATTTTTAGTAAACAATATACCCTTAATGAATTTTAATTTCGATGGAAATATGATAACATTGTAGCTGAATCCAACAAACTATATAAAAAGGTATTTCAGTAGTTAAATAAATTTTATTTATACATGACTAAAAAATGTATAACAAATTTATATTTTATCCTTAAAAATGTATATAAAATGTAGCGTAAAATTTTCAATCATTTCATAAATATATTCTGAAAAAAATATTAAATTTATCAAAGATAGGTTTAAAAAAAACGTTTTTTTGAAATTTGAATAGTTTTGTTTTAATTGAGTCAATACAGTTAGTTCATGACACTCGGGGCAATAGTTCATTTTAATTTAATTGGATGATAACAGATTTTAGATAACACAGTTGAATTATGACATTTAACCAACAATGTCTGAGATTCAGTGAAAGGAAACAATATTTTGACACTCTGTTCTGCGTGCCTTTCTTGATAGTAGTAAGTGGTAACAATATAATACTATAGTTTAGTCAATTAGCCTGCTAGTGAATTGTTTTCGTTCCCATCTTTCCACCACTTCCGTTTTTCACCTTCCGCCAAAATCAAGACATTTCGTATTGAGTGCTAGAACTTAAATCTGTACTTTATCTTGTTACCAAAGCAATGACACCAAAATACTAAATATATCATTTTCTCGAGTGGGAATTGACCTCATCACCATCATGTTAACACCTTTCTGCCAATCGAGATACAAGGGCCTCTTTCAATGTACTTCGTTATTTATATATGTATATCTATAAAAGAAATCTATAAAAGAAACAATTTGATTTCTTGATCGCCCTTATGAAAATGATAAACTATTTTATGGATTGTCCATTGATAGAGGAAGGCTATATTGTATAACGTTATCCGTGTTACAGTACCCATCTGTACTAGTTTGCTTGCTTGATAAGAGCTATTTGCGTGATAAGAACCATTTATATTAAACTATCTACCTTTAATATATAAACATATAATAAAATAAATTTAATCTGTGTTCTAGGGAATCCTCCTCGTTGTCACTTTCTTCAAGGTAGGCAGAGGGAACTTGGGAACCTAGTGTTAAGACACTCCGTTACACTTTTGTTTCCCACTTTTCGCCGAATTTGAGGCATTGTGTGTTGAGTGGCGGAACTCAACGCCGCGTTGTACCAGAGCGAAGAAATAAAAACATTATATAATTAAATTGAAAATATTTAATATTTCATTTCCTCGAGTGGGAATCGAACCCAAAACCTGTCGGTTACAGTCACACGCTTTTGCCTCTAGACGAAACGGAACGCCGCGTTTTGTCTTGTAATCAGACTGAAAGTATCCATAGCTTTTACAGTCAAATAATATTTGGTGAGCCATTACGGCTTCAAACAAAAATTTTAACTTATTATATAGAAAAACTGAATAAAAACAAAAATAATTATAATTCCTGTTACTCTATAGAAGCGTTAAGTGAACAATTTGCAAACAAAAGACTCTTTTAGTACGGCATCGGCGATCAGTACGAAATTACGAATCAACACTGAATTATGGACCGTGAAAATTTAATGAGACTTAAATTTATATTGGATATAGTTTAAAGGTAAATGTTAGAATTGTATTCTATGAACTGTACGATTATACGATAAATGATATCAAATATTATAAATTTTGTTATTGTAGTGTAATAGGAAAGAGTGTGTATGTACTGTTACGAGTATATACCATGCTGTATACCGCACCTAACATAAACAGCGTGGAGCGATTAAAAGAAGAAAACCTAGTGGCACGCCACTCTACTTTTGATTTTGGAACGGAATCACTGAAAACCAAGGCCTGTCAGTTAAAATTACCTAAAGCATGGGCAAATATAATTTAAAAAAAAAGTATTAAAATTTGAAAGTAAGGCGGGACTCGAACCTGCACCTCTTGCCTGATTTTCAAGAGTAGCAGGCAAAAAAATATATTAGTTTTATTAATGAGGAGTAACAAATTAAAAATGTTAAAAATATATTGGCTATAAAAATATATTATTCAGTAGTTTCTTTTTTACCTTATTAGCATGATAACGTTGGGAAAGGAAGCACAAACGATTGATTATTATAATTAGTGGTCAAATTAGTTTGGTAAATAAATTACATCCAAACGAATGAACAATGCTGACTTTCTGCGAGATCGAAGATTTAAATTGGAGAAATTTTTATTATTACATTTACAGGATTTACACTGTATCCACTTGGCGGGGTAGGCAGAGTGAACTCAGAGGAATCTGAGCGACACGGGCCCTGGCTGTTCAAATACCCGGGGACAGTACCCGGACCCCAGATGGGGTCGCAGCTGGAACTACGGGTCCGGTTGTTTGTCTAGGGTGCCACGGGGACCGGAAGTTCCCAAAGCCCTTGTCCGGTCATTTGGTGTTGGACTCGCGGTGGTTGTGGTTGGCTGCAGAGGTTAGGCATGTTCGTCTGCCCGGTATAATTGTCACCAGGGCGTCTGACCTCGCGAGCAGCAAGTTAGTGTTTTCACCGGCCCAAGGCGAAGGGCTGCCTGGTGGACCTAGCGCGGTTCGGAGCGACCGTTAGTGGCGGCCTAAGTACTGATGAGCTGCTACAACTCGGGTACATGCCTGCTTAGCATGAGGGACGGGTCTATAACCGTAAGGTTGAAAGGCGAGAGTACGAGGGGCCAGTATAAAATAAAGTTAGTCTCGAAAGAGAATCGGGCTTTGGTCCAAAGGTACATTCTCTTGGATGATATTTTATACAAGGTTTTATTGTAGAGGATCTATTAATGTCGTATGGCTACATAAATATCTAAGATTCTAGAAAATAGTAATGTTGGACTCAAACTATTTTTGCTTTAAGTATAACATATTGAGGAAGGTGTCCTTAAATGTATGTGAACTTAAAACTTTGCGTATCATTATCATTACGTTATTCTTTCGACGCCCACTATTGAATATATACATAAATCTCACTTAAGGATCTTGATGACGCTTGGCCTTGGCAAATTCTATAACTTGTCCAAGGTATTTGATTTCGTGCAGCACTCAACGTTGGTCATGAAGCTACACCATTACGGAATAAAGGGACATATGTACACTCAATCTTCTAACCTCTTACTTAACCAATACAATTCGGAAAGTCGATGTGAATGGCATAAAATCTCCTGGATCATTATTCAGTTTGGGTCGATTCGTTTTTTCTTTTTAATATTTATGTATAAATAATTTACCATCTTTAGTTGGCAAGAGGCTTGAGATAGTAGTGTTTCCTGATGCCTCATTGTTAATTTGTATAATAAAAAGGAGACAAAAGGCAAAACATTGTTTTAGTGGTAAAGTGGGGAACGGAAGTGAAAGGGAGTGTTTTAAAACTAGGTTCCCAAGTAGCCTCTGCCTATCCTGATATGTGCGGAATACAGCGTAAAGCTGAGTAGAGAGTAAAAAAATATATGATTCAGTGTGAGGCAGGAAAGGTACTAGGAAACGTCGATTGATCTTTAGAAACACAATTTTAATGAAGATAAATCAGTAAAATCCTGAGGGATTTTTGAGAGACATGTACAACAAGCAACTATTGAGTTTCTTTTCAGGCTCTAACCTTCAGAACTGCCTTCCGAGCCGGTGCTAGCTTATATTGTTTGTTTATTGGCGGTTTGAAAGTGCTTACAATAAACGTAATACTCGGGATAGATACATCTACAAGGTTGGAATTGTTTTACACTGTTCACGAGGCTTGAAATTAATGCCTACTATTCGATTTTTGAAGCAAATGCACAATTATATAATATTTAATTTATTAAAGTAAATATAATTATTATTAAGCTTTTAATATTTCAAGGCAAATTTTAACATAACCTAATTATATATATTTTTTTAAATTGAATACTTCAAGTGACAAAACTTATTATATATGTGAAGTTTAAATTGATGAAAATGAAGATTTTTATATTGGTTGCCAGAATGGATTTCAAATTAAGTCTTAGTAACTGTGGAGTTCAAGCAAAAAAATTGCTAAAAAATTGTAAAACCGGACTCTAAAGTTAAAGTAACTCGAGCTTCATTAAATTTGACTATTCTGGGTTTGAAATAATAGTAGACTTAACTATATTTAATTCATAAACAAAAAAATAACAAAGTGGAGTTGCGTCACTTAAAGCTAACAAAAACGATTTCTTCAATTTAGAAAATGGGCAATGGGGTGTTTTTACACTATATTCTCTTGGTCTATTCTGCTATAAGCAGTACACTACATGATTCCGACTGATGAAAACATAACACTACAGGTAAAAGTCATGTTAATTTTACAGTTTTTTTTTTGTAAAAAGAAAATGCAAAGACTTTGTTAATTCACTAAATTATTACGATATATATTTCTATTTAACGCAATCCTATGCGTGAAATCTCAATAATGATATCACAAAATAACAAAATTGAACTTGTTATCTCCAAATGTATAACAGTGACACTAACGTTTCAAGATTCTGTTAAATAGTATGGAACTAGCATCATAACTTGCCCCGAAATAGGGGTATAACGTGGCATCTTAATTTACGCCTTTCACTAAACATGATTTAGTTCCCCAGGCACCGTTTGTTATAACTTGCGTAGGAAGACCATTTGGGGCTGAGCGGGCCCAATTAAAATGCAGGATAGGAAAGCAATAAATAGCCCAGCCCTAGCCATGCTTTGTTCAAGATCATCGTAGGCTACCATTTGACTAATTCTATTGTTTGAATTCGCAGATGTTTTTGTTTGATAGAATTGGTTGCGCGACTGCTGTTGACGTAATGCTGAGTGGATTTGATATTCTTTACTTCGAAAGGGTACAAATTTGCAATATTTTTTTTTTGTATCTCGTACTAGTAGGATAGGCAGAAGGAACCTGGGACGTAGTTTTAAGATACTCCGTACCGTTCCTCACTGTCTGCCAAATTTGAAGTGCTACATGTTGAGTGGCGAAATTCAACGCTGTGTTTTGCCATGTAACCATTGCGAACAAATAAAAATATTAAATATTACTTTAACCAACGCTTGTCCTGTTTTCAGTTGCACGCTTGTGCTTGTGCACGACAGCCGACAATTTTTTTATATTGATGATCGAACCTCCGTTAATTTCTTTTTAACGGTGAAGGTTGACGTATAACTTATTTAATTGTAATATAAGAGTATGTTATATGAAAATAATGTTATTTCTAGGAACTTGAGGTAGTGGGTACTTTATAGAATTGCGCTTGCTTGCGAAGTCATTTACGACGAGATCTTGTTATTTATATTGAACTTTGTAAACTTGCTGATATAAAACGACAGGTTGATGTTATACGAAAGTTAGATACGTAACGAGAAAATAGGTGAACAAAGCAATGGAAAAATCAATTAATGAATATTATTTTTAGTGTTTACTGTCATTGATTCTTATACCATATTATTTTTATTAAAAGTTAGAAAAGTTACTTTTTCTGCATTTTTATAGTAAGAAACAAGAATCAATATATAGTCAAAGAAAATTTTATCTAAAATGATATATGAGAAATAGATCATCAACGATCTTTATTAAAATAGCATGAAAAATTCTCTGTACACTTTATTACCTTGTAACAACATTGCGATGAGCTCAAAGACTTGTTCGTACCAGAAATAGAATAATGCAACAATATTCAAGCTTCCTCTCGCATGACGCTCAATATGGCAGTAAAGTTTGAGCTTACAATGAAAATGCGACTGTAAACTGTGAATAGGATACTGGAAATTCTTGTGTTTGTGAAATACTAATCTTACATTTTTTTTTTATTTAAGACAAAGCTTTGTGTCACAAGATGTGCCATCTAAAATTGATTTCGTATTGTTGTGGAATTATTTGTAAATTAAAGATATATATACATGTATTTGTAAAAGGTATCTTGCTTTCGCTGTTAATGATTCTTTCGAAAAAACTACAATAAATTCAACGCATTTTCTATCCTGCTATACAAAATCTGAGAAAAAAATCTTTGCTTTAGGTTATTTACCACATGGGAACAATTGCATATTTTTTGCTATACATTTTTGAAATTAATCAACCTTTTATCTCTGCCATTCATCTCAGTCTGCGAATGCTTTACAATGCATATATATATATATATATATATATATATATATATATATATATATATATATATATATATATATATATATATATATATATAGATATATATATATATATATATATATATATATATATATATATATATATATATATATATATATATATATATATATATATATATATATATATATATATATATATATATATATATATATATATATATATATATATATATATATATATATATATATATATATATATATATATATATATATATATATATATATATATTATCAGGAAGCAAGAAGTTAACTAGAACCAGATATCCTACCGAACTAACTTAGTTAGCGTTGTGTTTCCACGTGATGATATTCATGTACACATTGTATTATTAAGACTTAGTGAAGTTTAACGTTAAGTTGTCTCGAAGACGTTTCGAGTTTGTATTGGTTGTCTAATTTAATTTCAAACGCTATTGTAGTGAACTTGACAACTTAACTTAAATTAAAGTTACAAACGAATCTTACAGGTTCGATTTTCCTATTTTCATAAAGAATCAAATACCATATTCAGCGACACATATGTGGTACCTTACCACTGGAACATATATATACTCGTATATACGTAGAATAGTATTAATACGCTTACATATGCTCATCATAAAGTAAAAGGTAAGGTGGATTATTGAAAACTACTGTAAATTATACACGTAGTTTCCGGAAACGTCCATTACCAGCCACAATTGCATCTACTCATAAATTATTCTGCTTCCGGCATCTCCGTAATGAAGCAAATAAGCCTTTACACAAGGAAGCAGTATATATGTTGCGTCGTAATTAAAATATATTATGTAAAATAAGAGGTTTTCTTTGTAAACCTTTTTGTATCGAACATAAAGTTATAGGTAATAAGGATATTAATACAATTTATAATATAACTGGGTGTTTAAATTATTAGATGATAGATAATTTTTTTTTCCTTAAATTTCTTTTTTAAATGTTGAATATTCTAAACATTTTAAAGTTAGTTTTTAGCTTTACTTATAGGGTATTGGTATAACCCACACGTAAAAGGGTAAGCAGTTTGGGAATAGAGTGTGAAGACACTCCATTTTCAGCCAAATAGGAAATATATGCCTCACTCTACCTCATTACCAGAAAAATAAAATGAAAATATGAATCATTTTACTTCAAGTACCAACCAAACACAGTTTGTCTCATTTACAATCGCACGCCTGTGTACATTTCCTGGACACGACTGGCCTCAGACAAATTATGATATACAAATTATTTTTATATTCCCAATGATACAACATAATACGCAGCGTCGACTTCTACTGCTCTACCTGCAATGTCTCGAAAACTGAATGGAAGTTAGATACGGTATATCGTCTGCTTGTGTAAGTCAGATAACCTACAATAAAATGCTTAATTTAAAATACTTTAATTTGAATATTTTTACAATTTCGAAAATTAAATTATATTTCATTCTATAAGGAATAAAATATAAGTAAATTATGTATTCATTTTTATACTTTCGAATGCTATACATATGTATATATGTGTACCTAACAACTGGAATGGATTTAGCAGCCTTACACTCTCAGCTGACAATATGTTAACTCTAATTGTTAACCGTTGGCCTCTCGGGTACATACCGAAAAAAAAAAGAAATTTCTTTTATTTTACTGTACGTATGGTTAAAAGGTAAGTTAAGAGTAAAATATTTAACTGCAACCACGATAGTATTGGATTTTATTTCCATTCGAGATATTTTTATTATCTACATTGATTCGCTCTGGTAAGAAGAGAAACAACAAAATTGAGTTCTACTACTTAAAAGCCAATATAAAAAGTCACCGCCAACCAATAGGCAAAGCTTGAGAAAAGCTCTCCTTTTCTCAAGCTAGCTCCTAGCACAAAACAATCTCTACGTACTCTTCTCAATGCGGTATACAAAATGAAAACTAAAACCTAGATCGTTCACACTACACGACAATAAACAAGCAAACAAAATGTTTTATTTTTTAACACAATCTCATTTCCACGGTAAACGCATTCGACTGAAATATTTTCTCGCGTGAGCAACCACGGGGGCGGTCCTTACAGCATTGTTTAATGAATGGAAAAATCTAAAATACATATTGATGTTAGCAGCGTATGGTTTTAAATGGTGGTATACTTTTTGCGATGATCGTACGTTCGAAAATTTTATCTTCTCTAATATTCGTTGGATAATATTTTATTTTCTTTTAAACTAAGCATAACACGGGATTCCAAAACCTTCATGGCAGTTTTAGTCGTCTGTTCTATAACTTTGGTAATGAAATATTTATTGTACTCGTTTCTTCGCTCTGGTAATAAGGCAAAACGCGGCGTTGAGTTCCGCTACTCAACACAGCATGGCTCCTTAATTTAGTATCTTAATGAGAACAGAGTGCTTTGTCACTAAGTTCCCAGGTTCCCTCAGCCCATCTTGCTTAAGCTAAAAAAGTTAGAACACCAAGCCTATATTTCCATTTCACCTCTGCACCGAAGGGCTCCTCAGGCGTGTTCGTACAACCTAATGGCGCGAGTAATAGAATTTCATCCCTTCTAAAACCAAGCGAGGGATCTCCAATTACCCGCCGCTATCTGTATAGGGGGACAAAAAAGCGATAATAGCACTATTGACATCGTAGGTTTAAAGTCGTGTTGAGATATCTTATCTGTAGGTACTGTTCTGAAATTGGTCGTATCTTGACTTGTGACTTGTTTTCTTCCTTCCTGCCCGTGGACAGGGAAACGGATGCAGGGCTTTATGGGCCCTCTTCCGCGGTTTCAACCTCCGCTCGTTAAGACGAGCGCGTCATTAGGTGGGCTATGCCCGGGGGAATACAAGCGCCTGCGTTTTAACTCGCAGGCGCAGGGGATGTAGAGTCAGGATAGGATGAGCTATATGCCACCTGGGCGGTCAGCCCGGCCGGGTGAGTCCCCCGGTTGCCCGGGGAAGGCCCAGCTTAAGCGACCAGCGACCGAGGTGGCAGCTCAGGAATCGGAAAATTGGTCGTATCAATGTGATTCTGATTATTTATTTATAATGAAATAAGGACAGCTACAATAATTATTATATATGATTGGTAAAATATATATTAAATGAGGCACAGAGGGCTCGTGACAGGTTATGGATTCGATCCCCACTCGGAGAAATGAAATATTTGATATTTTCACTTCTTCGCTCTGGCAAGAAAGACCAGGCAATACGGGAACAACGGAGCTCAAAACGCTACGTTAAACAACACATTCGAAAAATGAAATCAACATTGTTTTTGTTTTCAAATGTATCTAAATCCACTTCTATTGTAACGGTCGGTACTTTCAACTAAAATACAACCTTCGTTGCCTTTAATAGCCCATCGTTACGTTCTCATTTAGTTTGCTTTACGACCACTCGGTATCGACGTGTATCGATTTTGAATTATTTTCGAATTAACTTTCTTGTAGAAAGAAAAATGTTTATTGATAAACTTAATGATAGTTGTTATGTTTGTAGGCACACTTATGGTGCATTGAGTAGAGTTTTAATGTAATTATGTCAGTGGGTTCGACTCTCACGCGTGGAAATATTATATTTACTGAACCATACTTAATAAAGCAAAAGTATTAATATCTGAATTTAAATCCACATTAAACATTAAAATGGCGGCGTTTAGTTCCGTTATTCAACACAGAAATAGCGAAACGGAGTGTCTTAATACAAAGTCCCCTTATGACTACACTACTATGTGTGTTTAATAGATCCTTTTTAAATATAACAAATAGTTAAAAGTAAACTTTAAAGGGATAGAACGTGTTGTATGTAATATGGGACACCAAAATGCAAATAAATCACAATAAAATCAAAACAGTACCAAAACAAATTTAAAACAATCATTAAATGTTGAAAGCATTTTTCTGACGCGCACGTCTTCAACAACAAAACTCAGGAACAAGCACTTAACGCGTTAATGGCGTCGCTGAAGGAAACGAAAATAATAAATTATTGACATCAGCCACTCAATGTACGCGTGCTTTTATTTTTCAAAGCGTCACTTTTTCTGTAATAGCATACTAAATTGAAAAAGACGTCCGACAACGTCTATACAAATTGTGTTGTTTTTTTATATTATATTAAACTGGTTGACTTGACATTATATACCCACATAGCAACCTAGTGTTGAGACACTCCGTTCTGTTTCTCACTTTCCGCCGAATTTATTTTATTTCCCCAAGTAGGGAAAGACTTCATATCTTATCACGTTTTCAGTAGCATGGTACTGCCTCATTGCCACAATAAGCCTGTTTTAAATATTAAATATAATATAAGTAAATGTGATTTATGTGAATTAGATTTCCTTTTCTTAGCAGTACAATTTATAAGAAGTTGCGGTGTTAAATTGAGCCTACTATGGGAATAGATGGAAAAAAAACAGAAAATGTTTATTAACATTATTCTTACGGTTGATCATTGACTATTGAAAACGTATCACATTGATTTTTGGAATAGATAAAGTAGTAATAATTGAAAACTCTATTCATATATTATAAAGCAAAAAAGGTTGTTTGCTAGAATATACTATTTTCATAATGAATATGAACATTTATGTCCAAAATCACTGTACGTGCAGTGAAAGTTACCTCACTCAGGCTACGTATCTAATTAATTGGCTAATTGACAAAAGTGTTAGACTTAAAGATAACAATTTTAAAATTTACTAACTAAATAAAATTATTTATAAAGCTTATTATGTAAAGCTTACTTATTACGAAAAGCAAAAGTTTAATTAAAATTTAAGCACGTAATAACGTTAAAGTTAAAATATTTCCATACAAAGCAGAGCTTTGCAAAATTATAAATGAATGATGAATTATATTTAAATTTGAAATATAACAATAATTTCTGTAGAAACATTGAAATAAAAACAACAATATACATTTTATTATTATATGTACTAAAGTTCCCGAGAGGTTAGTGGACAAACACACACGAGAAAAATCAAAACGTGTGAGGTTGTGGGTTAGGTGAGTCCACTCTGAAGAACTCTTTAAAAAATAGTAAAAATATTAAAATAAGTAGTATTCTCTCTTGCCAAACGATAATTCTTACGAGTTGTCTTTGGGTAGCAGAAATTTGTAAAAATCTCCCTACAGAGATGCTAACAACATAAATAAGTTGTAACAAGCGTATAAGAAATTCAACGTAGCTGGATGAGCAAGTATGGCTTAGTTGCTCAGAGCGCCTGGACGGTTTCCAAGAGGCGCGGGTTGAAATCCCGCTATGTTCAATTTTTATACGTTTTTAAAATTAGTATATCATACTACAGATCAACGATGACTGACTAAATTACTATTGGGGTTCAAAATGTTGTTTATATAGATTTCATATGAAAATGTTTAGAAATCGTATAAAAAATATACAAAACGCCTTGAATCGATGCCTTCTATGCCATCTAAGCGACTGATACCAATTAAAAAAAAATATCTAAGTTTCTAGATCAGGTTATTCATTCTCAAGTTTCAGGCAGTAGTTTTATTTAACTGGCGGTAAAATATTTGATGATAAAAAAATATTGGTCAAGTGCGAGCCAGACTATACCACCTAGGGTTCCGTACCAATTTCTTAAAGTACATATAAAAATTGACAAACTTACGTTTGCAATCATAGAATAAAAATTGGCAAAATTTTGCAATCATTCTGTTTAAATTGAAGAACAATTATAAGCTTGTAATAATAATAATTATGTTTTTTTTTTCAAATACAATATCTTACTTCGAGTCAAATTTATTTCAATGTTTTTACGATATTTGAGTACGCATCGAATAAAATTCACAAATACATAAGTTGGTTTTTTTTTATATTTTTTTTTCTTAGCTTCACGCTGTACCCCGCACGAGGAAGGGTAGGCAGAGGGTACCCGGGAACCTAGTGTTAACACAATCCGTTCCACTTCTGTTCCACATTTTGCGCCGAATTTGAGGCAATTTTATTATTTATAAATTTCAAATTATAAATTTTCATTTCAACGAGGCTCGTTGTGAGGTAGAAGCACAAGCGTATGACTTTAAACGCTATAGGCTGTAGTTTAGATCCTCGCTTGAAGACATGAAATATTTAATATTTTAATTTAGTCACCCTGGTAATATAGCAATGCGTGGTGATGAGTTTCGTCTCTCAAAACGCAGTCTCTTAATTCGGTTCATTAGGTTCCCAAGTTCCCTCTACCTACTTTGCCATGTGCAGGATACAGCGTGAAGCAAAAAATAAACAGTTTTCGGTTTTTTTCTTCTTTATTTATATTAGTTTCTATTAGTTCTCATTTTATGTCAAACTCATAACTGTTGGAATACAGAAAGTACTATATATACGATTCTCGCAATTGTTACACATTTTAAATGAAACACTTCTAACTGGATTAATCGAGTATCAATAAAGTATGTCTCTAAATTAGGACGATGCGAGGTGAATGGGTAGGTTATCTTACTTAACACTAGGTTATCTTAGCTACCTTGCTACATGTGCGATACATCGTAAAGGTATTAAAGATACTTGAATTGACTTAGAAAATGGTTTTAAAGTATTATTGTTTGTAGCAATGTTTACCTTATACCATGTCGACGGTGCACCTGACTCATTTGTATCGATTGACATACATCTCGAGCGTGAATTAAACGGTTAGAAACTACTGAGCTAGAAAATAGCATATTATAAAGTATGAAATATATTTAAAATATAGGCGGATTTACGTTGATCAATATGAAACTTTTTTTTATATTTCAATTGATATGGAAAAATACATGTTATGGATGTTGTTATTTAGATTAATATGTATATATATACCTCTTGAAGTCAAATTAAAAACAATATTATACAATTTATTTTTTCCTTTTTTTAATCACAAAATACATATAAATTTTGAGGCCCCATAATGCCGGTATCTTAACACTAAATACCAGGTTTCCTTTGCCTACCTTGACATGTTTCTTAATTTTATACTAAAATTGACCTTAAACTCGTACATATAATTGCATTTACCATAACACGCAGTTTTTCATTCGTCACTCAGTAAAATTTATAGCAAAAAATAGCATTTTCAAAAATCTATATAAGAAAAGATAAATAAATAATAATTACAATTTATCGAATTTATACATAAAACGCGATCGAAATCTATGTTGCAAAGTAATTTAGTGATTTCTCATTGTGACGGACCGGTCACAACTTTGCAGTGAAATTGAAAATTGTTTCACTTACGTACCCAAATTTTCCACATTGATCATGTGGCTATTATGAACTTACAAAATTGCATAGTGTGGCGTTGAATTTCGTCACTCAACAAGCAATTTCTCAATTTTAGCAATGTCACTGTTAAAACATATTGGTATGTATTTATAAGTTTAATTTTAAAGTCTAACGTAGAGTATACGATCTTTACAATATTTTTCTTTTGCTTACTAGCTTCCAACACCCTTACATCTTACTTACTTATTACTACTTGACTAAAAACGCTATAATTATACTTGATGATAATATAATGCAAATAAATGAAATGATTTGTACGTATACATATGTCGTTCTCTATCTAATACGTATATATGTATATAAAATAAAAAACAAGGAGACACACACACTCGCCTTTAATAGAAAAAAAAAATAACGGAAGCTGTTGTTAATAGAATAATTTTTAATTGTACCTTTCGATCGATGTAAGCAGGGGGATTGTCAAGCGAGGGCCCCCATATAGATATATAACGCATAGTTTTTAAACAACAGCAGGAAACAGATTAAAGACTTTTGTACATATTTTAAATGAACATATATTTGAACGTAGCTTCTTGTAAACCGTCCAAAACCGTCATTGGACGGTTTACGGGTTCAAATCCTGATACGTTAAAATTTTTATACGCTTTTAAATTAAGTATAATTCGTTCAAAATAGTGTGAGCATATACTTATGTACATTTTTGGAAACCCAGCATTTTAAATATGTAAAAATTAGTACATTGAGTTGCAATTAAGCTGTTTTTTACTATTCTGCTACTCGATTATAGTGTTTCTAATATTTCAGTTAAAATTTATCACAACGCCAATGTCAATTACGTCAATGATATTTATCGATCAGTGACTGATAATAATTAAGCACTGCGTCTAAACAAAAAAAAAACGAAATGTGTACGTAGGTTAATGTCATTTATGCTAGCAATATTTAAATGTCCAAACGATCACATCCACAGAGGGAGCTTTTGACCGAAATATCAAAATGGAAATAAAGCTTTTGGGAGCAGTCAATGAAACGGAAAGGATGGACGTGTGAAATGGAATCGGCGGCCTGTGATTTATTCCAAATTTCATGTTCATGCTATTATTACGTTTTTTACTTTATGGTTTAAAGAAGTTTACTATATATTGTGTAGTTAATGTAAAAAATGTTGTTGAAAATATTGTTGTTTTTTCTTTTAATATAATTTAAACAATCAGCATTGACTACGATTTTGTATATAATATTTTATCTAATCAACATTCTATCTTTTTTAAAATTGGCCTTGAGTGAATAAAAGTTCCTCCTGCCTACTTCTATTCTTTAAGGGACACAACGTAAAGCTAACGCTAACGTAAGGCGAATATAAATATTTATCTCTTCCTAGGCCAAAATTAACACTATATATTTTTTTTCAAAACATAATTACATTTTACTCAATATCAGATATTTCTTAATTTACTATCAAAGTAAACTTAAAGTTTACTTTACTATCAAAGTAATGTCTAGATTAATATAAAACAAACGCATAAAAAAGTCAGATTATTTAAACATTATATGTTCGAAACAAACAAGAAACATCTATGAAACTGATTGTATCTACTCGTAAAACTTTAAACTTTGCGCCTCAACTGTGCTTAAACTGTTCAGTGGCACTATACGTAAACAATACGTAGCTAACGATAGCTTCAGGTGAAAGGACAAACGTGGCAACTACTACAGTTCTAACAAAGGCAACGTATGAGATAACAAGGGAGAAGTAGCGGCCCCATTAGGGAGCCTTGAGGCACTCCTCCGTTTAATGAACACGAGACTGCTCTTAGCGTCCGCAATTATAATAAGTACAGTTTTGTTGATTTTCATTCTTTTAAATGAAGTTTGTATAGCTATAGGTTTTTATATTGATTTTAATTATGGGATATTTTTTTGTGTTACATTTATGTACAAGCTAGTGGAGGTTTGACCAAATGTGATAATATCTTACCTTTTTTATCAAATAATAATTCATCATAGATAAGCACGCCTCTAATAAGCCCTACAAGCGTTCAGATCATAAAGTTGTAATTTCTCACTAAGCTACATCTAATTTCTAATTTTCTAACACCAACAGAATACTCCATTTATACTAACATACTTTTTTATGCAACTAAATGTTATTATGAATGCTAAAACATATACTTAACTAAATTTGGTTAAAACACAATAAATTTTATGACTATGTACGAGGTTAAGAAGTCCTACAGGAACGGGATCAATAAACGAAAACCTCGCAAATAATGTGTAGTGCACATAATTATATTATACTATCTTACATTTAATGAAACTTGAGTTATTTACAAACTCTCAATAAAACAATACAAAAAGCCAAAATATAAATAAATTTATTATTTCTACCAATACGGTAGCATCGTATAGACGTTACACATTGCCATTGATAATGAGGCTTATCTATTAAAGGCTTCTATCTAAATTTTCACACATTGTCTTCATTTGTATTCAAAGGGCGTCCTCTTCTGGTCGTTCTTTCCTACAATCCTATTTCACGTCGTAGGAACAATCCTATCTCACACTGATAATGGGTTGATTATAAACATAGTAAATCCTTTATGAAACACGTTTAGTGATTCACGATTTGTTAGAAGTATAACAGAAGACTCCGTTCCCGACTAAATATCCGAGATGACTTTTATATCTTTTTATAAAAGCCATTTACAACGAAAATAATTTATGTTCCTGTTGACAGTCACACGCTAAGTCAGATGTTCTAAAGATGAAAGAATGAACACAGAATTTCTACCTTTTGCGTATACAATTATATTTGGCCTATTGTGCCATAATAACGTCAAACTCATGTATTTTAATATAAAATAATTGAATAACAAATTCATTAAACGAGTTTAAACAGGAGAAATATTATATTCTGTTAAAATTTTTATGTTTTATCTTAACGGTGTATCCCGCACATGGCATAGGGAACTTGGGAACCTAATGTTAAAACACTCCATCTTCGTTACACTTCCGTTCCCTATTTTCCACTGAAATTGAGGCATTGCGTGTTTAGTGGCGGAACGCTCGCTTTGTCTTGTTATCAGCAAAGAAACGAAATCAAATTACGAAATTAAATGTTTTATTTGAAAATAATAAATATTTCATTTCTTCGAGTGGGGATCGAACCCACAACCTGTCGGTTATAGTCACATGCTTGTGCCGCTGCGCCACGACAAGCCTCATATTATTACAGGCCTTATATTTGAATGTAAGGCGAAATTTTAAAAATCATTTTTAAATTACTAGCGAATTTGAAATTGAAAACATTAATAATAGATATGTGTTAGATTTTTTTTATTTTTAAGTATCTCCCACGTATAAAAGTGTACAGTCTAGTTTTTTTGACACATGACAATTCTGTATTTTCAAATATTAGATTTTAATAAAAGACCACGTTGAACGCCGGAGAAATAACGCTGTTTAAATGTTAATACTCCCATATTGTGTATTTAATACACAATCACGATAGACAGACACAAACCATCAAGCTAAGATGAAGTAAAACTCATAAATAAAGTAATTTTGAGATTCACAAGGATGGGGCCGTAAACGGGACAGGATGTGGGTTCGATGCCCATTCGTGGAAATGAAATATTTAATATATTGAAATTAAATATTTCATGTTTTCATTTACTTTTATGTAAAGCTTTAATTTCTGCGTAAAGTCGGGAAAGATACGGAATATTTTAACACTAGATTCCCATGTTCCTTCAGCTTATCCTGTAAAAAGAATTCGGTGAAAAGTGACCAATAAAAAGTCCCTAAGGCCCTTTGATTCTAAAAAAAAAACATAATTTACAAGAAAGAAGACGTAGTAACCAATCACTCTATCGACCGTAATAGAAATACTCACCAAATTAAAATTGAAATTTACCGTTTATGAAATTTAGGCCACCAATTGTGTTAGCGAGCAGCGTAAGCAATATACGTTGTAACTGCACCTCAAAGGTTTCAATTTATGGATAATTTCACTGGCACTACACTGCTACGTATTCTCCGATTACTAAGTGGCAGGGAGTGGGTTCTATTTCATTATAATTAACACATAAATAAAATTAAAGTTTCTGTCTATGATTTCAGGAAATATGTGTTGTAGTTATTTAGATGATACTAAAGTACAAACAAACAATTTAATTTTATGTTTTTCCAGAATGTTACTTGTCCGAAACTGCTGAACATATAGGAAATTCACTAAAAGATAAAAAAGGTTGTGATGTAATATATCGGCTTCTTTTTATCCTAAAATTTTCGCGGGATCGGAATTTACACAAGAAATACCAATTTTATGGCGGGCAAGTACGTCTATCTATATAAACATGGTATAAACAAAAACAAAACGAATTTCAAATTATAACTTAAATTAACAAGTTCAAGTAATTTAAAGTTTTTTGTTTGTTTTTTAGCTTAAAACTTAAAATTTATTTATATATAGTTTAAATATATTATATTTTTTTTATAATTTTATTGCCTGTAAACAATGTTATATTTTAAATTAGCAGCCTGCAAATTTATTTGCGTGGTCTACAAGGAAATTGCAAATCCCTGTTGTTTCTTGTTTTTGTAGTAATTTTTGCAGAAACCCTCTCTTAGCACTCTTCTATACTCCCTCCCTAACCTACTTTAATGCTAAAGTTCTATTAACCCCCGAAGTAAAGAAAGGTGTTAAAAAATTGACCAATCTGTGGGTCAGATTGTGGCACCGTAGCTCGTGTATGAGTCAAGCGGTTTGAGTGCGATTTTTTTTATCGAAAGCCTTCTACATCAAAGTAATTGATAGCTACGTTTAATGACAATCTAATTAAGAGTTTAAGTGTTAAAAACACTTTGCCGAGATGAAGTAGACTTTTATTTCGGAGACTTTTTAAAATTTTAAATTATAAACACTAAATTTGTGCATTGTCTGTTAGTTACACAGTAACGTAAGAGTATTTTATATATGAAAAAATATATAAATTGTTATCTTATTATATTAGAACATCAATTCAAAGGAACTAGATTCTAATGGCAACTTGAAATCAACTTACCCCTATTCCCAAATCACGAGCACACATTTGTTAAGTCTCTTGTAGTACACTCCGGTATCGATTTAATTACGGGCACACTTGAAAGTAATGAAAGGGAACGTTTAATGTATGGGGTGACCTGATTGTGATAGGTTCGAGATGTGTTTAAGACAAGATTTAGAAGAGATTTAGGATTTAACTCAGTGAAATTAAGTGGATTAATTGATTGATATCTATTGTATTTGGTAATGGTGTGAAAAAAAATATGTATACTTATATTATATTTAGTTTTTTATTTAGCTCCACGCTGTATCTCGCAAATATTAAGTAAAGAAGAGCAGAGAGAATTTTGAACCTATTGTGATCAGCAGTAGAGTGTATTACACTCGGTTCACATTCAGATTACCAAAAAACTTCCAACTTTTACAGAATTGGAGACAAGATTTGACTTAGGACTTGCGATCCAAATAAAGGATTTTAGAGCTCTTTTACAATATACCCTCATTTTTGGGATATTGATTGTCATAATTTACCACAACGCCACTAAATTTATTTACCCTATATTGGGTAGATAATTATATATTGAGATTTGATATAAAAAAATCAACTCCACCTTTAACTTAAAGGTTGGTAACGCACCTGTAGCTTTGATGTTACACAGGTTCTTGGGCGGCAATGATCATTTATCATCAGGTAGGTCAGATCCTGTATATATACGATCCTAGTAATGAAATGCATATCAAAATAAGCAGAGCTCTGCCTATTCTGCTACATGAAGAAGCGTTATATTGCTATAGATTTAATATTAAAAGATATGTTTATTATAACGAATAGAGTTTAGCAATTAGAATTTCCCACATCATGATACTTGAAAACAGCTTTATCCGTTAACACAACAGTCCGAGTATTTTAATTAAATTTTGATCTTCCAAATGTAACTACTGCTGCAGTGCACCTAACTAAATGTGAAGTTACTTCATAGAAAACATTGAACTTGGATAAATACGGTATCGTACCGTAATAGGATAGTTCGTTATACGAAGTACAAAATGGTTCCACTTTTCGCTATTATTATTATTTTTTTCGCTAAATTTTCAAGATATTTAAGATGAGCGATCGAAAACTAAATACAATATTACGCCGCTTCGCTAATATTACATGCAAATAAATTTTAAAATTTCAAAAACTTCAACTTCAAACCTCATGTTGGCAAACCTTTGTGCTTGTTACTCTTAAACTGCTAATTTGATTTTTATAAAACATAGCCAAGAACCATCGCCATCAAAGCTATCTATTTAACATTACCTCGATTAAATCGTTATATTCGTTCAGGAGGTATGGTGCGACGGACAGTAATATAGATAAATCACCCATCTTTTCAAGTCTGAGAAAAACAAAAATTATATTCAATTTAGATTCAACGAAGCAATAAGAATATTTCTTAACGAATCATTCTTTAACTTGAGCGTCAAAGCCGTAAAATCAACAACATTACTTCATTATTTTATTAAAGTAAAAATCAAATGTAACTATCTGAAAATATTCGATAGTTGCAATTAACGCCAGTAAAGTGTCTGCGCGAGTTCGTTTAATTAACTTTTTTATTTCTGTATCGCACATATAGCAGGGCAGGCTGGGAACCTGGGAACCTATTTAGCCAAGTCTTTGAGTGACTGATTTCAAAGATGCATTTTTCCATCATCAGAGCGGTGAAATAAAAATATTTAATATTTCATTTCCATAAATGGACAAAGAAGCCCACAATCTGTCGTTCTTACAATCAAGTGCCCCTGTGCTAAGTCAGGCCGTACGGCAGATCCTTAAGTTATATCGTCTCATTAACTCATTAAAACAAATATTTGTATGAACTGGGAAATAAAACATTTTGTTATTCACATACACATTCCTCCAATCTACGTGACACCGTCGAAGCCTATTGTACTCAGCTGGCACGTTCATAAGCTATAAATAAAAGATTTCAATTGAAATTACTACACGTAAATACCAGCCGCAGTATTATATTTATGTATTTTCTCCATTTCATGGTAAAAAATAGTGATAGCCTTATTATTGGTAAATAATTCATTATCAAGTCTGTAGCAATCTGAATAATTATTTATTATTATGATTAATTTGTTTCTACTTTCACGTTTTATCCCGTATATAGCAACGTAGGCAGGAAATCTGGGAACCTAGTGTTAAGACACTCCATTATAACATCTTGCACACGATTTACGGTGCAGGCATTGCTTGTTTAGTGGTAGAACTCAGCGCCGCGCCTCGTTACCAGTGCAAAAGACTTGAAAATTGTAAGTATTTAATTTCCTCGAGTCGAAAACGAAGCCAGAATCTGTCACATTTACAATCTTACACTTGTACCCAAAAAGCTTACGAAATGCTTAATTAATAATTTTATCAAAATTAAGTATTTCATCAAGTGAGTTATTACATATTGTTACTTTTTGACTTTAAATATAAGATTATTATGTTTTTAAAGGCAGCGTTAAGTTCCGTGACTAAATAAAAAATTGTATGGAAAGCATTAGGCTTACTACTTATGCGTGCGGAAAAAATGTGTTTTTTTATTTTTGTTTTCATGCAACATTAAAATTACCAGAAATCGTCCCCAATGGAACGTGAAGTACAAAAAAACATTCTGCACTTCTATCATAAAAAAGTGACATATTTGATTCTGTCGTGGCGAAGCTCAAGGCTCAAGTTTGCGCGTTTACTGCAAAAAGACCCCTTTCAATCTGGCGTCTAAATTCCAGGGCATTATTCTATGCACTGATAGTAATATTGGGATTCTTGGGGTCGTCATATCGAATATAGTCCAGTTTAAGGGTGATTTGGAGAGCAAAGCCGAATTGGCTTAAAAAAAGCTCGGAGTACTGGAAAGGGCGAAGCAGTATTTCACATGAGAGCATCGCCTTAAGCTTTACAAGGCTCAGGTTCGTCAGGGCAGGCGCCCCTCAGTATCAACTGCAACCTCTTGACTCTATTTAATGGTGGGCAATTCGAATTGTTGATGATCCCAAACTAACATACGGCTTAGAATCCTTAAGTATACGGAGAAAAGTGGGTCTCTCTCGGTGTTCTACCGTCTATGGGGAGTGTTGCAATGAGTTATTCAGCCTAGTGCCACCATCCTCTTTTTAACATCGCGCCTCCGCCTCAAAAGTAAATACCATCCTTACCACCTTGATGCATTTTTAGCATCCAATGTGCGCCCATCAAAATTATTCTTCCCACGTACGTGTAGGCTGTGGAATGATCTTCTTCCTGAGGTGTTTCCCGAGCGCTAGGATCTAGTGCTTTCAAGCGATCTAGTGCAACGCACCTACAACCTCAGAATGTAGATGTTCATGGGCGAAGGTTTTGCTTACCAACAGGTGAACCTTCAGCTCGTTTGCCCCCTCTTGAAATAAAAAAAAAGCAGCAGTGTCTAGAAGTAAATTAATTTTTATTTCTTCACACTGGTAACACAACTGTCTCGAAAATTAGAGAAACATGAATATCAAAGGGCTCTAACAATAGATTCCCCATATATGGTTATCTTACAGTAAGCGATATTTATTTAACGTTAAACTACTTTTGTATTTAAAGTTTATTCCATTCTAAAATTTTATCCAAACCCCTAAATAAAGCACGAAAGCAAAACACAAGCAGGAAGAACAAATAACAAATTGGCTAAAGTTAGCAAACAAAAGAAAATGCACGAAGTGGAGTGAAGAGTTGCATGATTAAGAGGCAAAAGCATTTCCCCGACTAAACTTGACGCCACTCAGCTTGTTAAGTTCTCGTTGTAATGAAACACTGTACACTGTACAAGGTAAACATTATGTTGATGTTGTTATTATATAATGTTAGAGATTTTGTTTTTAATTCTTGTTTGTCGCTTCATGCTGTATCCTGCGTACTGTAGCAACCTGGAAATCTTGTGTTAGGTTACTATGTTCATTTCTGTTCCCCTTCGCCCGGACTCTTTACAAAAACTGCCATTAGTTTTTGAAATAAAAAAATATATATGTTTCACTATTTCAACATCGCATAAAGTTGAGTAATGATCCTAGCGATATTACTCTCCAATATTAACTTTTCGTCTAATTTTGGACGCTAACACGCAGAGTCTAATTTTTATTAGTTTAGGATTGAATATTCGGAGGAATGGCTATTAATTAAAATTATTTATATATTTTCTATATTTTAGGCTTGTAACCTTGTTTCGTTATTCAACCTAGAAATACAAGTCCTGAGAATTGTGGGGTAAATTGGGAAGTAAATTTTCTTTACCCCTTTTTACAACCTGGGATGTTTGAGGTATAGCGTGGAAAAATTACATAATATTTTGAGAGTATCGAAAGTAATGTTATAATTGCCTTATCACTCATATTCTAGCAGTCTGACCAATTATATGTATATGCAATGCTTGAATCTACAAAAAAGTTTATTATATGTGCCTTAAAATAAAAAAAAATGTGTATTGAATATTTAAATATATTTTAAATTTGAAAACAGGCCTGTCGTGTCGCAGCGGCACAAGAGTGTGACTGTAACCGACAGGTTCTGAGTTCGATCCCCAGTCGAGGAAATATTTAAATATTTTCAACTTAAATATTTAATGTTTCATTTCGGTAATAAGGCAAAGCGTGGCGTTGAGTTCCACCACTCAACACGCAATGCCTCAAATTCGGCGAAAGGGGGGAACGGAAATGGAACGGAGTGTCATAACACTAAGTTTCACTTCCATTCCTTCCACTTGAAGAGATGAAACATTTACAGTTTTCAATTAAAATATTTTATGTTTCCATTTCTTCTGGAAAGTGTGGAATGGAAGTGGAACGGATTGTCTTAACACTAGGTACCCAAGTTTCCTCTGCCTACCATGCCATGTGCGGGATACAGCGTGAAGCTGAGTGAGTGAGTATGTTTTAAAGGTATTTATTTGTTTCTAGAAAAAGCTACATATATTTAATGTATCAATATTGTTTATGTTTATTTTATTTCATATTGATAATCATCTGTAAAAATAATAATTAATATAAAATTAAATAAACAACTTCCTTCCTATAGTAAAAAAATTAAGTTATCATTAGAATCGTACTTAAAATCGAGTTTCCAAACCAAAAACCAATGCGGAATTCAACTAATAGAAGCCACAGTAACCGTTAGAAATGCAATTACTTAGAGAATTCCTTTGCAACGCGTCTAATTGCCACTAGTCTAGTTAAATTTTAGCACGATAAGGAGTTATCTCATGAAAGATCCATTGGTGATTAACGAAAGTTATCTCGAACCAAATTACGGGCGAACTTTAGTTTTCAATCACTTCACTTCTCTCGGTCTTTCGAAGTAGATTCTCGTGACCAGTTGCGATTCATTGATTTTGCAATGTTTTTGTATTATGCTTTGGTAGCTCTTCTGGTTGATATGTTTGTTTTAGTAGAACTGTAAATATATAATAAATAGTAAAAGGGATAAATGTACGATGTTTCGAACATCCAACCAGAAAATTGTGAAAGCCGATATACTTTTGAATGGTGAAGCCGTAGATCCTGTTCATTTTACGGTATTTATCGGCATCACCATTGATTCTAACTTGGGAACCTAGTGTTACGACACTCCGTTCCCCTTTCGATCGCAACTTTCCGTCGAATTTAAGGCATTACGTGTTGAGTGGCGGAAATTAACGCCGCGTTTTGCTTTGTACTTAAATACATAATACATAATAATAATACTCGTTATAAGTTTAATCTTAGTGCACCTAAAACTCGATTGCATCGAGTCCGCAATTCTTTTAAGGGACAGTGCGTACGCTTTTACAATAGGATCCCAGAAAACATTCGAGAATTTTCTAATTCACAATTTAAAAAAGTTGTGAAAGATGTTTGTATGTTAAAGGTTATTACCAAATTAGCGATTTTATAAATAATAACACGCCTTGGGAATAAAATCCTTGCTCCAGGCTATTTCAAATGTATCATTGTCAATTATAATAATATGATGTAAAGCTTCGGTTATAAAAAATATAAGTCCCGCTGAGTTTTTTTCGCCGGTTTTTCTAAGGTTTGGAGGCAGTAACTTTAGTAAACCAGTGGTAAATTGCTTGACGTTCAAAAAACTAACTTTGTAACTTTTGAGACCTCGGTTGACCTTCGAAAACACCATATCGACGATACTGGAGGAAGATCACGAAAAAAGCATGTGGACCCCCCTGAGGTCATGTGTGTGCGGGTTGATGACAGTGCACGAGGCGATAAAGGTACCGAGACCGTAGCGTTTGGCGCTCCGTTCTTTCTGCCTACCCCGCTAGGGATATAGCGTGAAGCTAAGTTAAGTTAAGTTTTTATTTTAAATAAATATTTTGAATTTGAATAAGAACTAATATTTTTAAATAAATAATTAAATTCTTTAATTTTTATAAAAATCTATCTCTATATTCAACGCAAGGTGCCATTACATAATCAAACAAAATATATAAAAATAAAAGTTACAATATTAATAAATTAAAAATCATATTAAATCAGATGTTTTTTTTTCTATAAGTAAAATCAAATTTTAATAATAAAATTACATAGGAGAAAGATATTATAGACTAAATTATGATACAAATCGTTTGAAATGTGATACATGTCAAAAGGAAATAAAATATTTGACGTAATCGTATCGAATACTTGTAACTCGAGAAAATACCTTCCCTTTCGCCGGAACGTTAATGTGTATTGAAAACCTTAATATAATTGATATCTGTGAGTCAATACAAATATACCACAATCCGATTACAAGTAAATTACAGGCTAGAGCCCGTTTTATCAGCAAAGTAAATAGGTTGCGGCATTTCTCAAGGGAGAGTAATTAATTTCATTAATTTATCTCTCGAGGACCAAATTCTTTTTCAACGAGGGCCTAATCTACTGTATCTTAGCCGTGATCTTTTAAATTAAATGAAGTAGCGAGAAAACGGCCATCCGTTACGAATTCAAGAAAGTACCAATTTTTATAAGGCATTTTAGGTATTTTCCTGTCTTTAGCCCTCCCTGGGGTATATTTGACAAATAAACGTATCGTGGTAAGGATTTGCAATGGAAAAATTTCTTAGAGCTACGCGACCTTATGCTGGCACCGTCCAGTTATACTGAGCTGCCACGTCCCACGTAATCTAATACCTCACGTCACTTTTTCGAAGGATCAAATTTATTTCAGAGCTCCATCCATTCTGGTGGTAAAAGCTCTTGCAATAAAGGAAATTGTGAGCATTTGGGTATTCGAGTTTGGAAAACCATTTTTACGACGTAGATAGCGTTATGGGCAGGTAATGTTCTGTTTCAGATTAAGCAAGCCTCGGGTTATGGGCTAAAGATTGGGAGACAAGTGTGTTTTCCTTTTATCTATTCGGTCTTCCTGTAAACATGTTTTTATTTTATATCATATGTTTTTTGTACTAATTTTGGCAAATATACCAATTTATATAAAGAATAAATGCTGGGACATAAGATTGTGCAAAAGAATACAAAAATTATGTAACTTTAAAGTATTAATATTAAATACGATAAATACTTCTTTTTCGAAAATATTTCTAATTTTTGAGAGTAGAATAAAATCTCCTACTATAATGAATTGAGTACCATTACATAGAATACTATTATTATAACACAGTAATTTATAAGTTTATAACTTTATAATTATCTTTACAAGATATTTTTACCTAAGCTAGGAAAAAAAAATGTACTATAGGGAAAAGTTAGCTACATAAAATACAGATTGATTCCTAGCCTAGGGGGTGGGTAAGCAATTAAAAATTGTATAACTTGTACAAGTCCTTGTTAGGCCAAGAGTTGGTTGATGCGTTCTTTGAAGAAATCAGAAATGAGTTTCATACATACTCGCTCCTTATCTACCTTCCGCCCAAATTTTCAAGATACTGCTTATCAGTAGCGGAGTTAAGCGCAGCGATATGTCATCCAAAACGAATCGCTGTAATGATTAAGAATTGAATTCACTACCCACTTAAATTCGTTGTCCCACAGCGCCATGAAACGCAACTTAACAGTAATGAAAGAAATTAAAATGTTAATTTTATAAATGTTTTAATAATGAGGGTCTATAAATTTGAGTTAATCGTACAGTGCTGAAATTACTTTTAAGCTTTCATTTAAGCACTTATGTAATAAATGGCACAAGTAAATGTTAAAATATTTTCCATTTTGTGTAATATTGTTGACACTTTTTAAGGTTCCGTACACTATGGGTAAAACGGAACCCTGATGTTCGTCTATCCGTCAATCACCAGGTTGTTATCTCATGAACTCATACTGATAGTTAGCAAGTTAAAATTTTCACTTATGATATAAACAAATAAAAATGCTCAAATCGACTGCGGCAAGGAGGCTGCTACACCACAAAAACGTGATTTTGTGCCGTTTTCTATACAATAGTAACTCTCATGCATGAATCCGACTTGTACTTAGCCGCTTTTTTATATTATATTAATTTTATTCAGATTTACTAACGCAGGTTGACACTTTTTACCATATTTTAAGAAAGACCGAGTGCATCTAGTGCTAAGTAACTACCTTCCCCATTTACCGTTTCAATTTTGCCACATCGCCCTTAGACTCAACGACCGACCGTCATAATTCTGACTATAATATAAATTCACTTCTCAAGCAAAATCGACAGTTAAATAACAATCCTCGATCACTAGAATGCTTGGAATAACGAAAACAATTCTCGGCGCACTGGCCATCTTGAGATTAGCGTTACTCTAGATACGAGAAGATCTATAAATCCACTCTGTTGACCCATTTCCTACTTGCCTTCGCTGCGATGCTATGAAAAATACTCTAAATATATTAAATTTTGTGACACTCGGCCACTATGAGTTTATTGTGGTGTTGATATAATATACGTTGTTATTGCTTCTTCTTCAATTGAAATTTTATATTGGTTTGATATATTTTAATTTTGTGAAGTTACCATGATGGGATCAAATTTTTTCAGCGGTTATTGTGATATTGCCTAAGTTATTTCTTTAAGGCCAGTCGTGGTGTGTAGCATAAGCGTGTGACTGTAAACGTGACAGGTAGTGATATCATGCCCCACTCGAGAAAATAAATATTTAATATATTTCAAATTAATTATTTAATGTTTTCATTTCTTCACTCTGGAAACAAGGCGTGATTTTGAGTTCTACCCCTAACTAAATGTTAAGGCATTTCCGTTCCGCACTTTACACCCGAAATTTTTTGCCGTGTGTTGCCGGCTTAGAATAGGATCACCCTGGTACTGATGGTGTCGTAAGAGGCGACTAAAGTGCGTGTGGTAGTCGCGTTGCCAGTAATGGCAACACGCATGGGCAGACTCGACCGGATTATTACCACCCCCGGCATTTAAGACAGGCGTTAAGTAGTGGCTTTGGCCACTGCGTTTCGCATTAGGTAATGCCGGGCCCCGGTGCCCTTCCACCTTAAGGACGGCAACGCTCCAGTAGCTCCTCTGGAGTTACTCGGGGCCGTGGGCGACGGTGATCACTTACCACCAGGTGACCCGTAAGCTCGTTTGCCGTCTTTTCCATAAAAAAAAAAAATTATATCCATAATCCTAGCAATTTAATTTGAATCTGTGACTATGAAACTAAAATTTCAATAAAAAATGTGAGGCGCAGTGATAGAGTTTGAAACGTTTTTGATTGAATCACATTTAGAAAAAGTTATAGAACATAACCAAGTTTATTAATATTCCTAGTAATACAAAGTATCTCGTAACAAAGTTATAATTCCATAACCTTTTATACAGGGAGTTACCCAACACGCCATTTTGTGGCTAAAGGCAAAATAGAAAATGGCCGCTGGGGAAAATTAGTGGCGGTGCGGAAAACTTCTACGCTTTTTATATCTTTTTACTGTTTAAAAAGAAACATGTCCTGAGGCTAGGTCTTATTCGAAAAAGTTAAAGTTTTGTCGTGATTTTATTGCTTTAATAACATATTATATAAATGTATGAAGTTATATTGGATTTTATACAAAATAATGATATTTTATGCTGTGTCTACGAGTAAGAGGCGAGGAGGAGTATAATTCTGTACGAGTATATCGTATCTGTAGAAATTTCGAAAATTTGTTTTTTAACTCTTACTTTCTCTGTCGTATTTATCTACACCATATTAGCTTCACGCGGGAACATATGCCTCTAGCTATTCGCAGGATTAACCGCAGGGTAGGCAGAAAAAACCTAGGAACATAATGTTAAAACTCTTGGTTTCGTCTCTATTTATATAATTCTATATTAGGTGTAAAATATATATCAAACTTTGCCTATTCTTATTTTAACCTCTCGCTATACCCCGTACATGTCAGTGTAGACAGGAGGAAATAAATCGCCAATTGCCATAAGATTTGCAAAATACAATTTGCTTAAATCACTATTTAATTTAGTTTTATAAGAGATAAAGTGCCAAGCTCCTATGACAATCATTCATATAATACGTTAGCTGACAGCTTAATAGACATATATTGTTATACTATAACTGAAGTAGATAGTATGTATATCGAATAGAGTTCTGTCAGTGAAATTAATATAGTTTAGGGCATATCTACACTGTATTAATTTCACTGATCACACTCTGATTATGTTAAGTTCAAGTACAATGAAATCTGCTTCACATTCATGGGTAACTCTAATAATACTAATTATAACTAATTGTACAAGTAACTATATAAGAGCACAACAGGTTTTGGGTTTGATATCCACTCGAGAATGTCAACGCGTCAGCGGCGTTGAGTTCCGTCAATCATAACACGAGGTGTCGATGAAAAGTGAGGAACGGAAAGTGAAACGAAAACGTGTTTTAAAAAGAACGCAATGTATCCAGATAGTTATGCTGTATTTGAATAAAGTCAAATTGATACTCATTTTTTTTTATTTTTGATTATCTTATTGCAAATATATTATATATAAATTGTAACGTATCTAAAATCGGGATTGTATCCTACCACCATCTATTTGCATCACACTGTATTCTACACATGGTGGGGAAGGCAGAGGGAACTTGGGAACCTAATATTAAGAGTTTTCGTCCTTGTCAAGACACTTCCGATCAATTCTGTACGCATTGCGTGTTAAGTGACCGACCTTTATTACTTATCATACCTTTAAGCCGAAATATTTATTATTTATATCTTTAAGTGAAAGCAGTTCATTATATATACTTGTTACAGGTGGACGAAGACTATGTGATAGATATGATAACTATAAGATGGAAATTAAAGATCAAGGGATGAGAGAGCGCGTGTGAAAAACCATGACGACGAAAATGCTGCTGTCGCTGCTACTGCACTGCTTCTACGTGAGCACCGCTTCGATGCCCGGCGGTGGTAAGTAATAGATTACTTGTAGAATTCCAGGCTTGTAGTATGAATAAAAGAAATAAGAAAATATTTATAATGTTATATTGAATTGTCGGTATTTTATTTTCATAGTAGGCCCATGTATGTAGTAGAATGGACAACAAATTAAGGTAGTTCTTTGAAATATTACTTTTTTTACAAGCAAGGTGTTAAAAATTGGTGTTACAAATAATACATACATGCAATAGATGGCAAAATAAAACTCCGCAATGTTTTCAATTATTTTAGGGGATAATACTCTATTTACTGCAAAAAGTAATAAAAAAAATGTATATAAACTATATTAAATAAAAAATCTTCATATAAATACCATAAATTCACCTCCCACTAACTATGTACATACATTTGAATGCGAATAGTTTGAATTATTTCAATAGAATAGACAAAACAAATAACATTCATATTGAAATTCCAAATAGAATTGGTATCTACCGCAATATACTTAATTTGAATCACACAATCTCTGTCGTCAACTATACATATATTAATATAAAAGATATATATATATATATATATATATATATATATATATATATATATATATATATATATATATATATATATATATATATATATATATATATATATGTATATATATATATATATATATATATATATATATATATATATATATATATATATATATAACAGTTTCACGTTTTCTTTAAACTGCCGTTAATACAATGTATAAATCACGATATTACAGTCAAACAATATCCTTATTAAACTGTACATTAGAGATTACTTTGAACAGCCTAAAGTCTGTCGCGTCGCAAGGGCACAGACGGAGGAATGGAAATGTGTGGGGTTATCAGTTCGATCCCCACTAGAGTAAAATAAATTAAATATTTCATATTATCATTTTGTCCCTCTATATTGATGACATACGGTAACGAGGTAAAGCAAAGGCCTTTAAAATTGGCGGAAAGTGAAGAACGGAAGTGTCTTACCATCCATCTGCCTACCCTGCTACGTACGTGATGCAAAAAAAAATACTATACACGTTTAAAAAATTCAAGATTGATTGACAAAAGTACTCAAAGTTATTGAATATATTTTTTTATTATAACTTATCAGACGTAATCGATGAGGAAAAACTAGAGAAGTTCGATAGAGATGCTAACTAAGCTTCTAAAGTTTAATACAGCTTTCATTAAAAGCAGCCCAGTGGGTTTTGCGTTGTGCATATTGTACAGCTAATCTTCTATAAAAGAGGAATATAAACTTTTTTGTTGTGAACTTTTCACTTTATGTTGCATTTAGTTAAGTACATTGTGATAAATTACTCAGCATCACGCTGTATCCCGCATACCGAGGCTTTGCGTGTTCAGTGGCGCAATTCTACGGCGTGCTATTGCCTTGCGAAGACATGAAAACATTAAATATTTAAATTTTAAATATTAAATATTTCATTCCCCCGAGTGAGGATCGAACCCACAACCTGTCGGTTACAGTAACACGCCTGTGCCGCTACGCCACGACAGGCCTCACTCAGATAAATAGGTATCAAAATACTCTGTTCTTCGATTATAGTCAATCCTAATGCAGAAATTTGATTACAAACCAAAACGTTGTCCTTTCAACGATGAAATCTGACATCATATTTTGTCTCATCAGACCTGAGAGATGGAAAAAAATATTCTTTTCAAGTAGAGGTCTATCCTACGAATATAAAAGTTATAGTCCAACTTTACCCCGTAGCATGACGGTCTCTATTTTTACTTTTCACTGACAAAAGATAAAAGCTTATGATAAGCTTATCACTGACATTTGAAAATAACGAAATTAAATTTCAATATCAAACTGAGTGACAAAAATATAATAAATTTGAAAGGATTGTGATATTTTGTTTTCTGTGAATTACTCGTGTAAAAACAAAATGTTAATATGATTTTTTTAAAAAAATATCCAATATAGTAATTTGTAATTTTTAAATATGATTTTTTGGTACATTATCTAATAAAATTGTTTTTTTTTTTAAAGAAACGTCTTTTGGACTTTCACCTTTTAAATTTCATACTAAGCTTATTTTATTATACAAAGTAGTCACAGATATAGGATAGTGCACAGATGAGGAAACAATAAACTTTCACAAAACAAAAAAATACGTGGTGCTCATGAAAAATATGTCCCTTTTTCGTTTTATGCTGTATTCAAGTACCTAGAGAGGCAGAGATAACCAAATGTCGAGACTCTCCGTTCACTATGCCTGCCTAGTTATTATTGAATTTAAGCGTATTTTGCTCTCTCTGTCCAAAAGTTTTTTAAAGCTATTATTTTACTACGTGCTGATATAAACTTTTCAGCAACAAAATATAAAAGCTAGCGAGAGGCTTATCTGTGATGTGTTGAAATGATAAAATAAAATTGTATGCCAAAATGCACGGGAACAGATTAAAAATAATAAAGTTAAAAAAAAAATATTTTATGTTCCTTTTTTGTATGATAGTTCATACAAACCGGGCAAACGAGTTAGTGGGTCATCTAATTCAAAGTAATAACTGTTGCCTTTAATGAATGTTTGCGTCACCATAGAAGCCTTTATGGTTTGCCAGTTTTTTTACAAATTTCCAGTTTTACAGTTATCTAGAAAACACATGGTGATAGTTAGTTTCACAATTTTCGTGTTCGTGGAAAGGGAGATCGGACATACCAGGTAATTGATCTGACCTAAGACCTGAAGTGACAGTGGTGGCTACTACCTATTATATTACATAAAAATAATATAATTTTATAATCTAATAAATTTTCTGATCTGATGAGGCCTGTCATGGCGCATCAGCACAAGAGTGTGACTGTAACCGACAGGTTCTGGGTTCGATCCCCAGTCGAGGAAATGAAATATTTAATATTTTCAATTTCGTGAAATTGAAAATATTAAATATTTCATTGCGTGTTGAGTGGCGGAACTCAACGCCGCGCTTATTACCAGAGCGAAGAAATCAAACATTAAATATTTAAATGTTTCATTTCTTCGCTCTGGTAATAAGCGCGGCGTTGAGTTCCGCCACTCAACACGCAATGCCTCAAATTCGGCGGAAAGTGGGGAACAGAAGTGGAACGGAGTGTCTTTACACTAGGTTCCCGGGTTCCCTCTGCCTACCCTGCCTCGTGCGTGATACAGCGTGAAGCTGAGTAGAGTAGAGTAATAAATTTTCAATTGGAGTGTTGGAATCCACCTCTCAGCGCGAAATGCTTCTGAATTTCAGTGGATAGTTGGGAATAGAAATATTTGTTGACATTTACCTAAATGTTACACTTCTATAATAAATATTAAATAAAGAAATCATATCAATCAATTTGAGGTCTGTCATGGCGCAGCGGCAAATAATGGGTTGTGGGTTCGATCCTCATTCGAGGAAATGAAATAATTAACATTTTCAAATTAAATATTTAATGTTTTCATTTCTTTGCTCTGGTAAAAAGGCAGAGCACGGAGTTGAGCTCCACCACTCAACACGCAATGCCTGAAATTAGGCGGAAAGTGGGGAACGAAGTGTCTTAACACTAGCTTTCCAAGTTCCCTCTGCCTACCCTGCCATGTGCGGGATACAGCGTGAAGCTGACTAAAAGAAATTCTATCTGTCTCCTTCCTTCAGCTGGAATAACTAAAAATATAAATTGCCCAGCCATCATCAAATAAAGACTCTATCTGATTTATGCTCTTAAATTGGGCTCGCGGGTGTAATATATTATAGAAGGCGCTCGAAGGTAAGGCAAGAACACTGCGGGAAACCATTCATTTAAAAATACATACATAATACATAGGATACCTCATTTCGAATCACGTTTAAATATTCTCTTGAAAACCCGTAGCCGTTGCTCGTTTAACAAAGGCAGTCTTAAAAGTAAAACGAAGTAACTCAAAAAATGTCGATATATTAAATATTTGAATATTTTTTTTTAGAAAATACAACTTATGTTATTAAAAGCATCACATTTTCCACTCACCTTTTTCACTACCGTATTGGTAGTGAAGAAGAGACCTAATGCTAAGACACTATGTTCTCCATTTATGTTCTGTCAATTTTTCGAAATATTGCATATTGGGTGGCAAACGTCAATGCCACGTTCTGTCTTGTTACCCGAGCCAGGACCATCGCATTTATAATCAGCCGCTATAACACATCTTCTCAATAATCTAATAGATGTTAAAATCATTACATTAAAATCATAATTAACTGAACAACAGATGTTTGAGGCCTGTTGTGCCGCAGAGGCACAAATGTGCGACTGGTAACGCGATACGTTGCGGGTTCGATACCCGCTTGAAGAAATCAAATACTTAATATTTTTATTCCTCTGCACTGGTACATAAGCAAAGCGCGGCGTTTCCATATCTCAACACGTATTGGCTTTAATTTGGCAGAAAATGAGAAACGGAAGTGTCGTAATGGGAACGGAACGTCTAAACACTATGTTCCCAAGTTTTCTCTTTACCGTGTATCTTACCATGTACGGGATACAGCGTGAAGCTGAAAAAAAAAACATGTATATATTACGACATTGTGGAATATCTTCAAGTAGGTCAATATAACACGTAATAAAGTCACTGCAACGTTCTTAAGGAACAATATAACGTGTGGCGGCATAACTTATGTAAATGCCAAGAGATTGTATCACAGTGTTCCGCGGGAGGAACACTGAATGTGACTGTTAGACGTCTAGCTTTGGGATTGGGAAATTCAATATTTTGAGCGTAATACTCGCTGGAATGTTTGAATTTCATTCCATGATATTATAGACTTGTTATTTGTATAGAAAATTGATATTATATAAGCTTATTTGACGCCATTGTGGCGCAGTGGGATAGCTCTGAGTAAACATTGGTTATGAGTTCAATTTCCATATTATTTTTTAATTCTTGTTCCGACATAGACAAAGGGCTTCGTTGAGTTAAAGAAAATGGAGAGCGGAATATTTGGACATCACAATCAGAATTAAAATATTTTTTGTTCAATTAGGCCGTTACAAGTACTTTTGCATCAAGGTTAACGGAGAGTCAAGTTTCTTGTTGACTCTTCTCATGAAAAATAAACCATTAAATAAATTGTTATCTAATATACTCCTTACCCTATGATTGTAGACGCAAATAATATTTAATAATATATGTACTTGTATTACAAAAGTTGCACAGTGATAAGAATATTAAAAAAAATATTTCCTCAAATGGAAACCAAACCCACAATAAACTCTAATAAAAAAAAGAAAATATTTAAAGCAACAATCTTTCGTATTTTCTTGTATTTCCTAAACATACTTATTTTAATATAAACGTACCATTTAAAACACATAATGTATTAAGCGATGTGATAAAAGAAAATCCTAAGGGGCCGCCGCTCTAAATCTTTACAGATTGCGGCTAACGAAATCGGATTGCCCGAGTTACTTGTATGGTAAATAATTTTGTTGCCTAAAAGCTAATCCGAGCTTTCCGCCTTCTAACTTTCCTTTTTATATATTGGCTCATGGCGTAAGAAATATAGTTAGTTGTGGGGATATTGAGATCGTTGTGACGTAGTGAGACGATGTTTTGTTTTATCGACGGTCATAAGTTTGTTTTTTGATCGGGGATTTTTTTTTCTCTCTGATAATATTGCAAAGTGTGACCTTCCTTCCGCCTACCCTGCTTTATGAATTATAATATTTACAAAGAGAAGCTAAAAAATATCTTTTACATATCTAAAAATAAATTGAAAATACGCAGATGTTAAATTACGCAAATATTTCACATCTTCTAACATACATTTACAAGGAAGAGTAAACGCACGCACGAGTAAATAGAATGAGAAAAAGCTCCACGATCTTAGCTTAAATTATATTGAAATACAGCAAAGATTGTACAGATATACTAAGATCCTGAATAAAACGTTTGTAGTTACATCGAATGTTTTAAGTGGACGTAGAAAAAGGTCTATACATTTTATATTTATCTGTATCTTAAATGGTCCATATCTTGAAATTTATTGATAAAATATATATTCTAATTCTGACCTTTAGAACTTTCGTTCCCGTTCGTACATAGCAGAAACTATAGTAACTTAATCTCGAATAGAAATATGAACAGACAATTGAAACAGCAGAAAGAAAAAACTCAACGCCACGTCTGGTTTTATAAAAGCGATATAATAAAAATAATTTATTCATATTATGTTCTATAACAAGTATACCAATAAATAAATAATAAATCAACATTCGTTCAGAACGTTTGATACTATGTCAATATATTGAGCTGTCTCGACACTCCGAAACGCCTGATTTGTTCCAAACGATTTACACTGAATGTTGAAGCTCACTCGTGTGTGTAAGATTTTGGGAAGCTACCGAAAAATCGAGGAATTTTTTCCTATTGAGCTTAGTAAATGTATTTACTCAGAAGGAAGCACCATGTACAGTGGGTGAAGTCACCGGAAATGTGTAATTAAAGACAACTTTTACTTTAAGTCATGTGATTATTTATTTTTATAAAATGTCTTGAAAATTAAATAAATGTCATTGTGGCATAAAATAATTCTAATTTATTATAATCCGTGTCATGGTGGCACAAAATAAATAAAATTAGTGCAATAAATGTCGTCGTGGCAAAAAATACGTCTAATTGTTATAATCCATGTCGCTAGTAATTACTATTATTGTTTTCAGGTTAATATTTAGATAAATTATCCTTTATCTGCTTATCGACTGACCAATAAAGTGCAACCGGAAATATACGTGAAATGTTACCAATTGCTTTGTAGATTCCTTGAAGAGTGTAGGGTAGCACTAAAAATTTTATTGCGAACAGAAAAATACTTGAAACTTGACCTCTTAAAATAGACATGAACAAAGTTGTAGGTAACGAACGATTAATATTTTCTAAATCTTCTATGAAAGCTCTGTTACGCTGTTCTATGTACATTATATAGTGGGTAATAATTTGAAGTAAGAAAAAGGAAATTGTTAAATAGATATTTATTAATTGAGGCCAGTCGTGGCGTAGCGGCACAAGCGTGAAACTGTAAACGACAGGTTCAATCCCCATTCGAGGAAATGAAGTATTAAATATTCAATTTAAATATTTGATGTTCATTTCTTCGCTCTGATACAATGTGAAACGCGGCGTTGAGTTCCGCCAATCGACACGCAATGCCTCAAATTCGGGGGAAGTGGAGAAAGAAAGTGAAACGGAGTGTCTTAATACTAGGTTTCCAAGTACCCTCTGCCTACCCTGCCATGTGCGGGATACAGCGTGAAGCTGAGTGAGTGAGTGAGTGATATTTCTTAATTAGAAGGAGGTGTCTAGGTCTCATTAGATCCCCAAGGCTCTATTCACCCTACCTGTGAGATACAGCGTGCATATTTATAAATTTGCCTTTCATATCTAAAAGCCCGTAGATGCAATTATTGGCAGTATTCAGTGCCAAGTGAGGGATATCTTAATCGGAATAATTAAACTAAAATATATTTACAAACCTTAATAATTCCATTACTATATAAATATTTAATGTTTTCATTTCTTCGCTCTGGTAACAACGCAAAGCGCGTCGTTGAGTTCCGTCAATATGCAATGCCTCAAATTCTGCGAAAAGTGGGGAATGGAAGTGGAATGGAGTGTCTTAACACTAGATTCCCAAGTTTCCTCTGCCTACCCTGCCGTGTGCGGGATACAGCATGAAGCTAAGCTAACTTTATAAATAATAAATTATGAATCTTCAACCTATATTTAACCTTGAAGAAGAGTCTTATCCGCACTGATTAAACATCCTATAGTCCATACAAATATATAAATATACCCTATATATATACAATCGTTGGAAGAAATGAGGTTTGATTAATCTCCAGGAATCTTAGAGCACACGTGTGGGTCGCTAAGAGATTTAGGATAGCTATTAACCTGAATACCTCGAAACGTAATGGGTTACTCGGTTATAACTTTAAAAGGTACCTGTCGATTTATTACTTCGCATTTACTCGTGGGCTTTATTTTAAATATGGTTGAAATTTGTTAGATTTAGTACGATGATGTGGGTAGGTAGAGGGTACTTGGGAACGTAACGTTTTACACTGCGTTCCCATT
Source organism: Eueides isabella (assembly GCA_019049475.1). Classification (NCBI taxonomy): domain Eukaryota; kingdom Metazoa; phylum Arthropoda; class Insecta; order Lepidoptera; family Nymphalidae; genus Eueides; species Eueides isabella. The sequence continues at coordinate 411,421 of CM032401.1, forward strand.
AAAACACCTGTCTAATTTCTCAATTTTCGCCAAATTTGAGGTATTGCTAGTTGATGGGCGTGCATCAATTACTCGTTATCAACACGAAGAAATTAAGATACTAAATATATATAATTTCCTTATCAGAACAGTCCTCTATAACCTCTGGACATGGAATGGAAAGAAATACGCATATGAATTAATTATTCAATTTTTTTTTTTCTATACGTGTATATCACAACTAAAAAACAGTATCCTCTGAAAAATACAATAAAGAAATGGTAAAGTAAATTAAAAACATAAAGAATAAACTTTCCCCAAACGCTTTAGTAATTTGTTGAACGTAAACATAAGCTGACAATTTGTTTAGCGGCCACGAGTTTGCCCGCCGCGGAACTGGGCGTCTAAATAAATGCAACTTAATCTTCCTTCACTACTGGCCGGTGTGTTTTTTTTCTGAAACACTAATAGATTTTATCTGCATCATTTGCATATATTACTTAAGGTTTTATTTTGGATTATGGTTAGGAATGGTTAAGTCGAGCTCTTGTTATACTCATATTTTTATATTTTTATTTTTATTTTATGTATTTTGTCGTCCATAAACATAATGCAGTTGTTTCTGGAGGTTGTATTGTGTATATTATAATATAAAATTATAAGCATTTTTTTTTCTTCCGTTTATAATAAGACAGCGTAGTGTTAAATTTTTCTATTAATTATCATTTATCTGAAGACCACGTGGAGGTATCAAGGAGTGAAATCGATATCTAATATTCAAGTCTGCCTCTGCTTCTATGTCTCAGTGGACAAGCCTGCTTTTCACTATCTTTATTAAGAAAAAAATCTTTTTATTTAGTAATTGAAGGAAAGTCAGTACTTTGTGGATAGTTCATTCCGCTAGAGGGTTTCTAAGTATTAGAACCTAATTCATTCCCTCTAAGTCTACCGACTCTAAGCCCTACGGCGTGTATGCGCATATATTTAAACCAGCTTCATTATATGTACGTTTATTTAGAGCGTTTCACGATAATAAGCTCTTCGTGTATTTTATATATTGTAACTAAAATAATATATTTAAAATATCTTTTTCAACACTAAGAAATTTGATTTTCAGGTTGTATTTGTATAAAAAAAACAGATTCTCTCTTTTTCCTGTATAACATTGTAATTAGAGGGAACCCAGTGTCATGACACTCAGTTTCCGATGTACCATAATGGAACTGAGTATCTTAACACTTTTTGAGACAATGCGGGTTGAGTGGCGAAACTCAACACCACTCTGAGCCTTTTCGCCAGAGAATCTTTAAATAATTCATACCATAACAAATGGTATTAGCACCTACAACTGGTACACTGTACCATAATGTTAATAATTTACATCACGCACTCTAATATTAAATATTGTATTTCAAGTATTTTCTCATTCGTACAGTGATTGATTATATTCAAGACTGTCTAGAATACACAAGACCTGGGACAGATCTATCATTCTTATCTCAAATTTGTGTGACATCATTTCTACAATGCCTACGTACGAGTGTAGATCAAAAATAACTTAGGTATGTAGGTTACATTTTAGTATCTCAACTTCTATGCTAACATTCTAATGTTGAATGTTTGCTTGAAAAACGCGCTTATCTCAGTAAATGCTGGTGCGAATTGAGTGAATATTTTTGTCTATTCTTTTATTAAAGAAGGCTATGTGTAGATTCGATTCCTTTATTTTCGTCACGGAATAGTTCTATATGCTTTTTTATTTACCCGCTTGGTACAAAAACGGCGTTCAGTCCCGCCACTCAACACTCAATGCCTTGCAAATTGTATATTAAATGGAGAACAAAATGTCTTAACGCTAAGTTATCTCTGCCTACCATACTATAAAGAAATAGTTTTTGTAGCTTCAAATTGTATACCGCACTTTGCAGAATGGGTGAGAGAATCTGAGATCCTAGTGTTATCATCATTCCTATTCCAATAATCACTTCTATCAAGTTGAATTATACTAACTTATCATAACAAATTAAAGTAAAAAAAATATATATACTCCTATATTCACAAAGATAAAACACTAACAGCACTCACTAACCGCATTTAAATAAATAGAAAAAAAAACGATATATAAACGCCTGCTTCATAGAAACCTACAACGTGATTACATCTCTGACCTTTACCTTGTAGAGGTGACAATGGACTAAGTAACGAGACGAATCTCGAGATTTTATATAATTTCTTTATAAATAACGGCGCTCGCGCGGCTTCGTCTGCTGGAGCTGTACGAATATTTATTTAACGTTTTTTTAAGTGGAATAAAGGACAAATTATAAAATGCGCGTAAATCCCATTTCGTAAGAGTTTTAGTAATTTATTATTTGCATACAATTAAAAACTATATGTTAATAATGCCAATAAAGTAACTTCTCACACGCGTACATACTCGTAAGTACACGCATTTCATTTTTTTTTGTTAATGCTTGAAAAATCTCTCTTTCTATATTGTTCATTCCGTTTCAAAAACTATAAGTAACTAGTAAAAAAAAACAATTATATTTACAATTAAAAGTTTTTTGTTTTAAATAAAGTTATCGTTTTTAATGATATTACATTCAATATTCGTTTGCGCGAGTAAAGTCGAATTTGACTTGAACTTGCTTAGGTACTTTTCAAGTAAGGAATAAATAATATAAAGCAATTACCTTCATTCAATGAAAACTAAAATTAAATTAATTGAATTTCGGTATAACAGTCTCCGAAATATATTAAGAATTATAAATGAGAATAAGAAAATATAAAAAATAAATAACTAAAGACATCTCACAAAATTGGACACATTTAAGGGCCTAATAATATATGTCTTTTGTTAATTTTGCAATATTTACCTACAGTAACATTATTTTTAGCCGTGTGATTCCGGCTTAGAATAGGATCACCCTGGTACTGGTGATGTCGTAAGAGGTGACTAAAGTACATGTGGGGAGAGTCATGTCGTCAGCAATGGCAACACGCATGGGCAGACTTGACCGGATCATTACCACCTGCCCGCATTTAAAACCAGCGTTAAGTAGTGGCCTCGGCCACTGCGTTTCGTATTGGGTAATGCTGGGTCCCGGTGCCCATCCATCTTAAAGGCCAGCAACGCTCCTGTAGCTCCTCTAGAGTTACACGGGGCCGTGGGCTACGGTGATCACTTACCATCAGCTAACCCGTATGCTCGTTTGCCGTGTCTCGTCCATAAAAAAAAAGAAAAAAAAATATTTATCGACTGTTGTCCAATCGTTCAAAAGCTTTTCTAAGGAGATACGATTTAATGTCACAACATTTTAAATATTTATGAAATACTTAATATCAGACGACTGCCATTAAATATTTCTTTGAAATCATGTTTATGTTTTATACGACTTATATATATATATTAAAAAAATACTGATCATATCCATTTGGTATAGTCTGTTTTTTTTACTTATTTCTTAAATAAGGAATATTAGTGATAAGTTCTTATCACTTGAAATATTTATTTAATATAAAAGGGGAATAGTAGAATCTTAAAAGTTCCCAAGTTTCCTCTGTCTACTTTGATATGTGTGGGATACAGCGTGATGCTACAAAACAAGTTCTTCGATCGAGATTGAATTTATCCACAAGTAGATATGTATATTAATATAATCTGTCTGTATTAATAAAATTTATATTTCCAGTAAAATAAGTTATATTGAAAATAAAAATCGACATTTGGTTAAAACGGATAGCAAAAAAGAAACCAAAATTTATGTAATATTATATTTTGTACATTGCTTCCTTAAGATTGGCTAATATATTATTGGTTATTTTAAGTGAAACTTCATTGATTTATATTATATGTTTGTAATTTTATTGTATATGTGTTACTGTAATTGTATGTTTCTCAAATAAAAATAAAATGTAATATATAATCCTGTCGTTGCGCAGCGGCACAAGCTTGTGACTGTAACCGACAGGTTCTGGATTCGATCCCCGATCGAGGAAATTGAATATTAATTATTTTCAATTTAAAATATTTAATGTTTCATTTCTTCGCTCTGGTAATAAGGCAAAGCGCGGCGTTGAGGCCCGCTACTCAACACGCAATACTTCAAATTCGGCGGCAAGTGGGGAACGAAAGTGGAATGGAGTGTCTTAATACTAGGTTCCCGGGTTCCCTTTGCCTACCCTGCATCGTACGGAATACAGCGTGAAGCTGAAATAATATCTAGTATTTATATATTAAAAGAAACTAAGAATAAAGTAAAAATATAAGTAAAATAATATTTTTTTATAGATTCCAAACATTTTTTCTTAGAAAATTAAATAAGAATCAAGATACCGCAATTCATAAAAATACGTCTGTCTTGTATAGGACGTAGATAAAAACTCTTGTGAAAGTAAAATCTTTGTTTCATAGAGGTCAAGAGAGCGGCCATGGCGCAGGGGCGCTAGCGTGTGACTGTACACTTGACAGGTTATAGGTTCATTCTTCACTAATAAAAAAAGAACTATTTATTGAAATTCAAAAATTTTTATTTAAAATAACAAGTTACAAGCTTCGTTTTTTGAAACGTCAAACAATTTACCACCAGTTCACTAAAGTTACTGCCTCAGACCTGAGAAGAACCGGCGAAAGAAACTCAGCGGGACATGTCTTTTTTTTTTATCAAGACTTTACATCATATAATTATGTGATAATGATACATTTGAAATAGCCTGGAGCTAGCATTTTATTCCAAAGGCGTGTTATTATTTATAGTTAATATGGTAATAATATATAACATACAAACGTCTTTTCACAACTTTTTTAAAATGTGAAATAGAAAATTCTCGGACGTTTTCCGGGATCCTATTGTAAAAGCGTACACCCTGTCCCATAAAAGAATTACGGACTCGATGCAATCGAGTTACATGCGCACTAAGTTTAAGCCTATTTCTAGTAGTAATGTTATGTATATCACTGATTTTAGTATTTTTTTTTATGGAAAAGACAAGGCAAACGAGCGTACGGGTTACCTGATGGTGAGTAATCACCGTCGCCCACGGCCCCGTGTAACACCAGGGGAGCTACAGGGGCGTTGCTGGCCTTTAATAAATATATTAATATTTTTCTTGACATACATAACATTATCAAAAATGTATTGAGATGCAAAGGTCAATATGTCAATCTTTTTAAAAGTTTCCATTAAAGAATCTTTAGGATTTAAGTTTTATTAATTTTATGTAAGGAACGGAAGCAGGTTTCCGTATTCCCTATGCTGACACAACCAAATACGGAATACAACGTGAAGCTGAAAAAAGAGAAAAATCAAGATAATATTAGTCTATTAGATAGGGCCTATCGAGACACAGTAGGACATTGTATAATTAGCAGCATGATATCTGCGGGTTTAGTCTCTGTTATGGTAAAAAAAACCACGGCGTTAAGTTCCGCCAGCTAACTGACATTGTTTGAATTCGGACAGAATGTTTAGAGTGAATAGAACGATTATCCGCCAAGCTTGTCATGGAGATAGTAATCTAGTGTTGAGAGACTCTGCGAGATGAAATGTGAAACTTACAAGTCAATTATATACAAAACAAAAACTCTACTGCATAAGCTAATTAATGTATTCAGTAACATTAGCGCCGTCGAGACAAATTCATCAACGCGTCATTTGTAAAAATCAGTTGACTGTTTTAACAGTTACATAGGCATAGGAACGAAGAAACGGAAATATATAGCTAAAACACCATAATCTCTGAGCTTTATCGCAATCTGCTGAAAACGAGTATAGTACTATTTTAGAACAAATAATATATGTATGTGTAGCAATATTTGAACCCGCGTCTCTTAGTAACTGCTACATAAAAAATTATGTGGCTTCAGGTCTCGCTACATTAAAATTAAACACCTTTATTCTTTTTTTTTTCTTAGTATGAAATGTAACTTTAGATGTATAAAAAATAAGAAATATCATGCCCAAATATAGTGAAGGCACGACGTCAATTTCATAATTAATTTTACATCGTTTTCTTAAAAAAACCTTTCTCTTTTTAGTACGTGACATCTTTAACAAAGATTGGATAAAATATTTAATTTATTTAACGCTATCCTCACTTATATGAAAATTATTATTTTTTTTTTTTTTACTTTGTATAGCACAACTACTAAAACAACAAACAAAGCTGTAAATCACTAGATTATTAAAGCTTTACATAAATGAAACAAAAATAAACCCCGATCCAAAAAATCAATACTTCGTGTTGGTAAAGTGCTATGATCAAGGCTTTGATTACAAAAACCGTACTCAAATCAGTTTATTAGTTCAGGAGGTATGGTGCCACAAACAGACCGATATACTCTTTTTGCGTTGTGAGTTAAAAAAGACACCAAATACATATCAATCCTGGCAGATTCAGATTTTTTATGTCGCTTTAGTGTTTAATCTGAAAAAATCCAAGTCCATTACAGGGAAAGGGCCACTCGACGCTAATATTGCCTTTGATGTGCTCCCCACGGACGAACCCTTTGTTCCTGACTCACCGTAACTTTGATTAACCATTAATAGTTATTGTGTTTGTACACGACGACATTTTTTGTTGTATTTTTAAAGTGTAATTTAAATATCTTAATAGTTTTTGGTTAGTGAGGCCAGTCAGTATTAATATTTCCATTATTTGCTCACTCATTGACCTAGCTTACGCCATTATTTAAAAAGCAGAGAGTGGACTATAGGTGGCACTAAAAAATATGTACTGCCGGAAAATCAAGCCCTGCCGTTGAGAACTTTGATCTTGCTCACCAAGGCATTTTCCTCGATAAGCTGAGCGGCTCTGCCGGTGCTCGCTGAAGTGCTGGCGGCAGAACTCGAAATTAAACGTACTGATAGAGTAGACAACTCATGACATCTAACCTGATGAGCTTAAAACGGAAACTCTCAAAATTTCGCGGGTGACTATTGCCGGGTGGTAACAAAGATATGAATGGTATTGGGGATAGTAAGGAAAAGAATAGGAACCCCCATTAATATTTATAGAACGTGTTGGATCCTCTCAATGCCGTGTAAGTTGAGTCTGACTACTAGATATCCCAATGGTTAAATGCCAGATTTTTCGAAATGAGATTCTGTGAGGTGGGCGTGGGCTTCTGCGGCGAGGAGCATAAGAGCATTGACCACTGTACCGTTTATATATCCCTTCTATAGCGAGCTTCAGCGTGATATAATGGATGGGGAATCATTTGTAAGGAGGCGGACCGGCATTTAACTGTGAAGCTAGTTTCAGGTGAGAAGGCCAGATTTGGGACAGGATCAGAAATATTTGTAGCGAGTCAAGAGGTAGACTGACTGACAATCAAGTCGTCTAATACTTTTCACGTTTTGGACCATACAGCAAGATGCTGGTGGTTGCTGGTTTTGTCTGATGGGAACAGAGTGTGTTATCATTAGGTTCCCAGGTTCCCGCTACCTACCCTCCTATGTACAGGATACAGCGTGATGCTGAAAAATAAAATAATAATTTAATACATGACATTCCGTCAGATAAATACAGTCAAACGGTATACTTATCGACTACAGATACTCTACCCAATACACCGGAAAAACCGCAACTCATCAATGCTCAATCGCATGGAAAAGCTTGATGATAGCACTTTTCAAAGTTCATCTCCCTAATTATGGCGGAAGAAATATTAACAGCCTTGTCGTAGCGAAGGGGCATAAGCGTACGTTGAGAGTTCGATCCCCTCTCGGATATATTAAATATTCAATATTTTTATGATATAGAGTTCCGCCAATTAACACGCAATGCCCCAATTTGGGCGGAATGTGAGTGGTGGTAGTGACTGTTTAAATGGGACGTCTGTGTTCTAACAGTACCTAGTGTTGAGACAAACTCTTTCCACCTATTTGCAATGCGCGTAATACAGTGAGAAGCAGAAAAAAATTAACAGGCTCATGCGGTACAGTGATAGATTATGTAATCAAGAAAATCTCTGGAGGAGATCTCTGGAAAAGGATTTTAAATATTTACCTTAGTATTTTCTTTGCGTTTGTAAGATGTAATATACCTCTCTTTTTCAGTGCCAAATGAATTTCAAATACTCTTTTCTCATTGTTATCCTTTCCTTCCTACGCCATATATACGCAAAATATCAACTTTACAAGTCCAGTATTTTCAACTGCACGTCATTTCGTACACATTAGTCTAACATTCACTCTGTTATTGAGGAGCTTTATATATTTTTGAATACTTATAGGTACATATATGTTTATATTGTAGTATTTTATAAATGAACATTAAAGCCATAAAAAATGTAATGCCTTAGTAATATAACGTAAAGGCTCCATTTAATGACATCCTTCAAGCATAACAGGCCAACAATGCGAGTCCTTTGCGGGTCACACGGCTATAAAACTCCTGAATTTTACGCGCTCATTTATTTGTACGAACATTAAAGGATTGCGCTTAGTGTGGAAAAATTAAATTTAAAATGATATATATATATATATATATATATATATATATATATATATATATATATATATATATATATATATATATATATATATATATATATATATATATATATATATATATATATATATATATAATATCTAGGCCTGAAGTACTGCATGGGCACAAGAGGATGGAAACGTGACAGATTATGGAAGAAATTAAATATTTAATATTATTATTTCTTCGCTGTAGAAAGGAGGCTAAAGTGCGGCATTGAGTTTCTCCAGATATCGCGCAATGCATCAAATTCTAAAAGTAGGAAACGGAGTGCCTTAACACTATGTTCCTAAGCTCGCTCTGTCACGTACGTGATATAGCTTGAAGCTGAAAAAAAAAATGATAATGTTAATTTTGTTTTAATCACGCTCTGTCCCACAAACTGCGGGATAGGTAGAGGAAAAACACTCCGTTATCATTAATCAAGGTAGTATAAATTTACCAGAGATTTGGCACATACACACATACGTACATACATACATAGTAGTTGTAGGAAGCAGGTCGCTGGCTGCAAATTTAGGTCAAGAGGACTTCCGTGAATCACAAATTGCATTTTCGCTGATTCAATACTAAGTTGGATGCATTCATTTAATGTTTGCTTTTTATCCGTTGCATTGCATTCGGGGCGGGTAGGAATTTGCCTGACTTAATCGATTCATTGAGAAGTTTTTCAACATCGTTTTGTTCCCAGAACAGCGTAGTGCTCGATATTGTGCTATATGCGATAAAAGTTTAATTATTTTCGAAATACGCTTTTGGTTTTTTGAATTTTTTTTCACGATATGGTTTCTAGTATTTATTATATATAAAGGAAAACAAGAGAAAATAGCTTCGTGTTTTATTCCGCATGGCAAATAAGAGAAAACTTTATGAATAAGAATTAAGACACTCCGTTCTCCACGTAGTGCTCATTTTTAGAAACATTATATATTGAATGGTGAAACTTTACACGACTATGCATTGTCTACTAGAACGGAGAAATGTGAATAATTTAAATATAATCATTTACCCGGGATGAAATGGAACCTACAATTACCACGTTATAGTTCAACGCTCTTTTAATGTACCGCGATGTACTTACTTTAAATCCTAATAAAAAATAATTGTATCTTAATATGAATATGATAAAAACATATTTATATTTTAATGAGGCCAATTTTGCTCCGTTTAGGCATTACGTGTTGAATGGCTGAACTCAACGCCGCGTGTTTTGCCTCTTTACTAGAGCGAAAAAATTAAAACATTAAATATTTAACATAAAAATATTAAATATTTCATTTACTCGAGTGCGGATCGAACCCACAACCTTTTGTTTACAGTTACATGATTGTGCAGCTGCGCCACGACAGGCCTCATTCTAAATCACAACACATATCTAATTACTAATGTTTTTTTTTCATACTCATACTGTGGCAATGTCATAGCATCTTCTTTATTTTAACAGTTTGTTCCATTAATCATAATAACATCTCTTTTTGGTTTTAATTCACAATTAATACTAGCGCTAACAGTAGTTTCACAAATTTAATTAGGAATTGGGAAACTAAGAACTTTATGAATAAACTGGAAGCATAATTTTTTTTAGTATCTCAAAAATAAAAAATAAAGCTTAATTGAGTGGTACATTGCTGTTTTCGGAATTTAACAAAACTCTTGCTTCTTTTAATTTAATATAAAAAACGTATATTTTAGCTTCACGCTGTATCCTACACATAGGCACATGGCCAGGTATGCAGAGGGAACTCGGAAACCTATACCGGAAACGGAAGTATCTAACAGGAATAAAACACCTGTTAAGAATCCATTCTCTTTCAACTGCAATCTGGAAACATTGGACATTGAAACTAAACGTCGCGCTTTGCTTATTTACCAGAGTGACTAAATAAATATATAAATTATTTTAATTTCCTCGAGTGGGAATCGAACCCTCAACCAGTCACGTTTACAGCTGCACGCTTGTACTCCACCGGACGTCTGGACTCTAATAAAACAAGTACCTAACCATATATAATATATTATATTAAACATTTTACATAACATATTATATGAAAAATTGGGTGTTAGCCTATATTACACAAATTAAGTAAAGTTTACGTATACCCATTATGCAAAATCTGGTAACGCAGCAGCTGCTGCCAACTATCTCAGCGAAAATGTTACGAAATTGGGATAAAAGGAATCGTGCATTATGTAACCTGACTGACGGTTAGTAATGATGTAATTTTATACCACTTTTACGGTTTCGTCCGGTTTTACGTAATTTTACCTGGTTCTACCCGAGTGCCAAGACACTCTGTGCTCTGCTATTACTCGATACACAACGTGTACAGTGGTTAAACTAAATTAATGTGGTTTTCTATTCTTTCATCTACGCGATATATCCTACATATAGCATGTTAGGTAGAGGAAACTTACCGTTCACGTGCTCTGTTATCCAGACTCTGCTCAATTTTGGAGATATTACGTGGACATTCCCCACTTTCCACTATATTTGAGGCATTAAGTGTTGAGTGGCGTAACTCAACGCCGCGTGTTTTGCCTCTTTACTAGAGCGAAGAAATGATAACACTAAATATTTAAATTGAAAATATTAAGTATTTCACTTATTCGAGTGGAAATCTAACCCACAACCTATCGGTTACAGTCACATCTTTGTGGCATTGCGCCACGACAGACCTTTCCTCTACCTTGTTACCAGAGTGCAAATATAAAAAATATTTATTATTTTTATTATTTTTTCCCACGTTTAGGAATCTCATCTGCTATCATCGTGTTTGACTCTCTGTGATATATTAGCTCTTGAACGAATGACCCGATTCGAGTGTGGCATTATTTAATTGATGTTGATCCCGGTGGTTTTTTGCTGTTTAAGCGCGGGTACAAGATCGGAGTAGCAACTTAAGAGCAACAAGCACTTTGCCAAAAAGATTGAGAAGTTATTTTTTGGTCAGGGTTTTTTATTTATAAACAGTAAAAACAAAAAAAAATTGTTTTTTTTTGTGATAACAAGTTGTTGTTTTACAACACATAATTAAACTTAAATTCAATATATAAGTAATTTTACAACATATAAGTAAGCTTAAATTCAAGAACCCGCGTCGGGTTCAAATCCTGCAGCGTTCAAAATTTTTATACGGTAAATTTAAGTTTAGTATTTTCTGTCATAAGTGTAGAATAACACTTTAAAAAATAGTAAATAAAATAGTATTCTCTCTTGCCTAACGATAATTCTTACGAATTGTCTTTGGGAAGCGGAAATTTGTAAAAATCTCCCAACAGAGATGCTCACAACATAAGTTGTAATAAGCGTATAAGAATTTCGACGAAGCTTGGTGAGAACGAATGGCTTAGTTGGTCAAAGCGCTTGAACGGATTTCAAGAGGCGCGGGTTCAAATCCTGCTTCGTTCAAAATTTTTATACGTTTTTTAATTTAAGTGAAAATGCACTTTAAAAATAGTAAAAATAACAAAATGCACTTTAAAAATAGTAAAAATAACATATAAGTACTTTAAGTTTAGTGATTGTCTCAACTGAAAACGATTATATATTTAAATATGTATTTATATAATAATCGCCAACGGAAATCGAATCCAGAACTATCATGTTAATAATACCAGGTTCAATTGCCATATTTTTCACTACATTATAGCATCCTGATACATAAACTTATTCAATAATATAAGAGAACACACAATCTGAACATAATATGTAGCGTTTAGAAGAAAACAAGTCAACAAGGAGCCCTCCTTGTAAATATTTAAAGAAAAATCGCTGAGGCTGTGTAGAGAGGCGTCTTGCAATTTAACTAAAAGCTTAAACAGACAATAATATATTTATGTACCTACTGACGCAAGAAAAGAAAAACTAAAGGGGTTAGAAGAAATTTTTAGAACAAATTATTTGAGTAAGCCCAACTTTGCTAAGTTTATTTATTGAATTTGTATTTTTTCTTTATTTCAGGAGAACATGAAAGGATATTATGGTATGGGCTATTATGATAAGCATGATGGTCGTGGGTTCAATTTTAAGGCTCTGGTAACGGACTGGCTTAACGCTTGCTAAACTCAAGTTCCCTCAAAATCCCTATGTACACATAGGGAGTTTTTTTTTCATAAATATAGCATTTTTTATTCTCTCAGCTTCACGCTGTATCCCGTATATGGCAAGGTAGGCAGAGGGAACTTGGGAACCTAGTGTTAAGACACTCTGTTCCGTTCCCTACTTTCCGCCGAATTTGAGATATTGCGTGTTGAGTGGCAGAACTCAACGCCGCGATTTTCCTTGAGACCAGAGCGCAGAAATGAAAACTTTAAATATTTTAATAAAAACTATCAAATATTTCATTTCCTCGAGTGGGGATAGAACCAAAAACCTGTCGGTTACAGTCACACACTTACCGTTGCGCCACGACTGACATCTCTGCAAATTCTTAAATTGTGTAATTCCTTAATATATGTGAGTTAAGTTCGTGAGACCGCTTCATCTGCTCTCAATTAGATGGGAGTCGGAAAATAGATGGTATTTCACAGTTACCGACTGAGAGTGAATATGTTAGGAGGATGTTGAATTTGAACTCAGATGTGGAATAATTTGATTAGTTTGCACGCCGTATTACCGATATATAGCACGAAGTTTTATTATAATCTTTTACCAAAATATTTTACTGGTAATAATGATCTTTTCAATTATTTTTATTTTGATTTTCAAAAAAGCACAAGATGCTGCCTTAGCACACGTGTGCAAGTGTAAGCACGAAGATTTCAGGTCTGGTTCCCACTCGACGGATAAAAATATTTGATATATTTTATATTGCCACTCATTACGCAATGCCTAAGAAAATCGACAGAATGTAGAATGGATGTAATGATGTCTTAAAAGAAAGCAGAGCGTTAAAATACACATCACCAAATTTTTGAAATATTGGGTGTTGATCGGCGAAAGTCTACTACACGCTTCCAAGCCCTTTTCACTTTGAAAAATAAATTGCTTGTTAAGAACTCTAACATATACTTTCTTTCACAAAATTTAAAACCTCACGAATCAAGATCTCGAAATAGTGTTATTCTCATCTAGCCGAAGACAGCGTCAAATATTATTAGAGATTATCATCTTTGGCTGTCATTCTTATCAAAATGTTAACCACAGTGTAAGCCTGGTTCCCAAAGTGTTCCCGCAGCGACCCATCCGATAGCACGAAGGATTTTCTACACTAAAATATATGACCATTTCGCTTATTGATGTAACCATAGAACGCTTTGAGCTTTTGAAAGATCTTATCCACGCCATAGTGCAGTTGAACTATTTGAGATTTAACAAGAGTTAGAAGTTCGTATCAATTTTAGAACTATATTTATATTGGTATTGACAGTAGGCAGCTTGAATGGCAGTTAGAAGGAATCTTTTCCGTAACTTGAAATTTGGCTACGCTAAAAAAAGGATTTTTTTAAAAACAGAAGGATGAATTGACTTTGTTGTATTTTTTATAAGCTCTTAATATCAATACGTGATCAAAAAAAGAAAAGTTCATAATATATAATTAAAAAGACCCATAAGCATTTTATATTTTTTACTTCTTCGCTCTGGTACAGTACGAGGCAAATCGCAGCGTTCAGTTCCGCAATTTCCGTTCAACACGCAGTGCCTCTAAAATGCAGTGAAAGTGAGAAACGGGAGCTTTTATTACGGGAACGCAATATCACTATTCTGGGTTTCTAAGTTCCTTCCATCTGCTCTGGTAATGAGGCAAAGATTGTCGTTGAGAGATACAGCATACAACCTAAGCATAAGCATAAGCCTCTACAAAATGGGCAATGGCTAAATACCACTTTTAGCAACATAACTAAAAAATTACACCAATAAAAATATAACAAAACAAAAATCCATTAAGAAAAATCACGTATAGTAAATAACGAGGCATTTATTCAGTTAGTTTTCCTTTTTATAGTCGTGAAAGCGATAGCGCTGTATCCTCTAATCGTTCATAAAACTTCGTTCTTCAGAGAAATGTCTTCGGTCACAAATACCACTTATAGTGAATTTATTTTGTGAGGGACGCATTAATAAAATGGCGGCAGATTGGGCCTTGAATACATAGAGGACAAAATGTGTAATAAAAACCACTTCACGCTTTATCCCGGATTTAGTAAAAGAAAATTAGTGATAAAACACTCCGTTTCCTGTCGGATTTTCTTCAAGACATTGTACTTTGAGTGGCGGAAACTTTTTTTGGTTTGTATCATCCTTGTGTATGGGGCTCGATCAGTATTGACGATAGAGTATTGACACGTCACAAATAAATTATTTTCTTTATGGTTCGGTTATTTATGGTTGGCTGACTCAGGTAGAATGCATTATTATTATCATCACTCTAGTAATGAGACAAAAATTGGCGTTTTATTCCGCCACTTTACACGCAGTGTATCTCTAATTATAGGCGGTGCCTGGAGGACGGAGTATATTAGCACTAGGTTTCCTAACCTGGTTTATATAGAGTACAGCGTGTAGCTAAAAAAAATGGTTTTTTATTAGCCACAATAAGAGATAAACATTTTATATATGTGATTATTCTTGAACAGAAAAAGAACATATGTATCTTCTATCGTGTAAGCTAAGCCTAAGGAGGAAATTGTAAGTAACTGGTAAAAACGACGTCGGGTAGTTTTACATGGTGCCTACTTTGGTCGTTTCCGAGTGTTCTGAAGGGCAGACGGACGGGAACTAATGTGGGGGCATAAATCTCTCTGAATTCTCCTTCCGGTTGTAAATCTTGTTATATCAGGTTAATGCTCCGTGAACTATTGAAATTAGGCGGGTTTCCTTTTTTGCGGTAAATATTAACGGTGTGTTTCAATTTATGTGCCTATATCGTAGGAAATAACGTTGTTTATGTACGACTGCTAAAAGGGCAATTATATATGGATTTATTATTTTATGGTTTTTAGGATTCCGCTACACAAAGCAAAAAGATATCCTTATAAGATAAATTTGTGGTGCCTTTGTCCATCTTTCAAGTTATTAGGTGGAGAATATGTGGAGATCTCAAGAACTTAAATATATGTTTCCTCAGAGCACAGAAAAAATAAATTATCTAAAGCAACGCAATCAAAAGATGTGAGTATAAAAGCGTATTTTTTATGATATTTGTAAGAAATTCACGGTAAAGTCAAATCTACTTTATACCTCTCTTCGTAAGTACCTTTTATACCTAAAGCTTCACGTTTTTTTAACACAGCGGGATTGACAGTCATCTTAGTTAAAACAGCCAACCATTGTTTGTTGATGGAATCAAGAAAAAAATAAGAAACAGCCACCACTAGTCATTTTGAACTTATCATCTTACTTATGTTTTATTGTAAATATGAATTTTTTTGTGGATATTTCATTCAATTTCATGAAAAAACTAAAACATGTTAAGATGAAAATTTACAACATATTATACTCGTATTTCATAAGTTATGTTAGAATAATACATATGCTACAATTTATATAAACTTTTTGTATAATTTGGCTATAACATAAATTTAAATAGGCGAAGCCGCGTTTGGGTCTCTAGCACTCTAGTTTTAGTATAGTTTTGCATTTCCTTAATTTAAAAACTGCTCGGGTCAGCCAGCAAAATATGCTTAGCAGGAAATGAGTTTTGATTTCGAGATTCTTGGGGGAAGTTATGCAAATATTTTCCAAGCTCCCTGTCTACACCAGCCGGGAGCAAACTTGTGTCAAGTTACGAGTTCTAGAGCAGTTTACTTTGAATCAACTAATTGACAACATTAAAACAAAATTCTATACGCTTTTTACTTTGGCTGCTTCAATGTATAAAATTCGGAGACTGCGTTCTTGGATTTTCTAAAGATTTCATATTAATAATTTTAATGAAATTTTAGTTAATCTGTATTTGCCGTACTGAATAGATTATTTTTTTATACACATTTTTTCTTATTTAAGGTTGTCCAGAATAAAATAGCAAAACAAAGTGTTAAGCCGCTAATAAAAGCTTGTATATAATGATGAAGCCGTCGTACCATAGAGGCACATGCGTCAGACTGAAAACACGAAAATTGTGGCTTCAATCCCCACTTGAGGATATGACACATTTAAAATGTTCATTTCCTCGCTCCAATAACTAAGCAAAAGTGTGTCATTCACTTCCGCCACTCAACATCCGAAGCCTCTGGGATTCGTTGAACTTACTGTGAGAAACTGTCTTAACATTACGTTTCCAAATTTTCTCTCCTTAACTTCCTACGTGCGGGATACAGCGGAAAGTTTAAAGAAAAAGATAACACGCGTAATAAAACGTTCTACGTTTTCACCACCAGTAATCCAGCAATCGATGACTCATATTATCCTTAAGCCTTCCAAGGCAATATCTACGAGATAGTATAAATTATATCTTGTCGGACACTCTCATAAATATGTAGTAGCATAAGTCCGGACCTCTTTCAATTTTGATATAATATGCAGACCGTATATAAATTTGTTACTTTGTTACGTTCATATTGTTTTGAAGATTGCAACTTTGGGTCAGGACGAATGGGGACCTCATATTTCTTTTAAGATTACATTATCAATATTAATTAAGTGGTTAACGTGTTCGGATATTGGATTTAATACCTGGGGAAAGGAAAAGGTATTACTTTGAATATTGAACAATTCCCTGCCTTGATAGAGAAAATGCGGCGTTGAGTTTCGCCATTTGACACACAATGCTACGAATAGTCATATTTAATTAGGAACTGACTAAGATATATTGAACGAAAATTAATCTAAATATGTGATGTATGAAGTGACTCTCACTATGCCTTGCCAGTCTTGTAAACAGGATGTATTAAAGTCATGGTAAACATTTTAACAATTTAAAACAGTCCTTGATTATGAAGTTTATATTTATAACCTACTTCAAAACTTAAATATGAGCCCGTTCAGAAGTAGCAGCACAGCGTCTAACTGTTAACAAAATTATGTGTCGGATTGCTACTTGGGGGAAAAACTATTTTTTATATCCTCATTCAGATAAAAAACAAAAAAAACCCTTTTCTGGTTTGGTCGGTCCCGCCACTTAACAAACGATGTCTTGAAAATTGTATGCGGCGTGAACACTGAATGTTCTTACAGTATGTTCTGGGTCACTAGTGTAAATTCAAATATTACGTTAAATTATGACTTAGTAAACACAACTTATTTATACTGTTAGTATCTATGATTTTACAATTTTTTTTTATCCAAAGATACTTTCTTAATGAGAGTATGCTATTTATATAAGATTTTTTACGTTTTAAAAGTATTCTTTCGAACTTACGAAAGAAAAAAGCTTGTTTAGAAAACATACAAAAAATATTAGAAGACTGTCGTGCCACAAGGGCACAAGTTTGCAATGGTAAATGAGATAGGATTTGGGTTCGATACCTACTTGAAGAAAACCAAATTCGGCGCAAGGGGGAAACGGAACAGAGTGTCTTCCACTGGGTTCTCAAGTTTTTTCTGCATACCCTGTAATGTGCAGGACAGCGTGAATTATAACAAAATAACCAGTAAACAGTAGTAAGTAGCTGGATGGAACCCACGCCTCTAAGTACTGTTCCCTTACTTTAATATATTTTTATACATTTTCTAAATAAATATTTTACTTTAGTAAGATTGGAAGTATACAGGTACTTGAGAAAAGTTATATCTTTTATCTTATTGCCATGCACGGCGCACGGCGTACGGTAGAGGTGGAGGTGAGCTGTCAAAGTTGAGAGGGCATTCCAGGCGTGTACTTTTTCTTTTTACACTTAGCTCAACTAAAGTTGCTCTTGTTTTCTTCGTAAGTTTATTATATATACGTATTCTGACTTAATGTATAATAAAAACGTGGCTTTGTCTTCTTTAAATTGTTATTATATTACATCCAAATTATATAAAAACTGTACATAATTTGCAGTCTGTGTACTATTCTGATGTATAAGTTTTATTACAGTAAACTCTCAACTCCGTATATTTTAGGTGAAAATTTAACAAACATGCATCCTCATAAACTTTCACGTTTATAATAGTATGATTTAACAGTAGTTAAATAATTTGTCTTGGCTTGAAATGTATAACTTGGCAATAAAATACCAGTCAATTTTATATATCTTTAATATAACAGACTTTCCTTAGAAGAGACATAGCGAGACATAGCGAGTGGCTGAACGAAATGCCGTACTCAGTCTTGTAAACATATTATAAAATCTATATACAAGCCCATAGTGAAATATATAAGACATCCCTAGTAAAAATTTGGGATTTATATATCTACTAGGAAACCATCCAAAACTGTCGGGTTTACAGTGTTAGACGTAAAAATACACAGGCCCCAAACTATAGATGTTGCTAGAAATTTAACGTCCAAAGTATAAATAATACTAATCAATTATGTTTCACATTATTAGATACATAACAAAGCAAACACGCTAAATCAAATTAAATAAATTAATTAAATCGCTAATTTGTTGAATTAATTGAACATATTGATTGATATACGAGTATGTACGTTTGAATAGTTTAGTTTTGTTGTTACTATCAACAAATATTGGTCTACAACAGCCATTAAGCGCAGGCCTTCATAAAAAAAATATTCTGAACTGATTTTTTTTCGTTGATCGGATTTAGGTTTAAAAATGAAAATCGATTTCCAGTTGTCAAGTTATAAAAAGATTTCCATATCTTGTTCGGTGAGTAGCGGAACACAACGCCGCGTTTTGTCTTTGAAAAGGGTATATTTTCGTTAGTTAATTCATTATCACGATGTCACGTTTATAATAAGAAGATGTGTTACTGAATTACAATTTTAAACATATATGATAATAAAACATTAAAATAGTCATTTTTATACATTATCTTTACGTCCAACAATTCCATCTCCATATTGTATTAGAACGCTTCCATTTATAACAATTTTAATATAACGATATATAATAACGGTTATATAACAGTTAAATGTGCGGTCAAATCGACATTTCTGAATAACGTGTGATTGGGTGATGTATAATATTATAGTACAATTATATCGGGGTAAAGCTCCGTTATTATGTTTAGTAAATTTTGATGATATCTTTACGTATTTTATTTTATTATAGTATATATTATTTAGGTAACGCATATTGAAGCTGTAAAATGCTATTTACTGATAAGTAGGTGTTTTTATATTGTTGTGAATATTTGTAATGTATATATATATATATATATATATATATATATATATATATATATATATATATATATATATATATATATATATATATATATATATATATATATATATATATATATATATATATATATATATATATATATATATATTTATGTATGTATGTATGTGTGTGTGTTAATATATATGATAACTGTAATAAAATTACTGAGTTTTTTAAAACCAAAAAAAAAACGATAATCTTAATCCAATCACATGTCATTTAGCTGGTAAATGGATTCCACAATATCTCTTCACTTACAAACGATTTTAATATGGGTATTATTATTATTAGTTCTAAATACTAGTTGTTATTGTATTTACGTTAATATGCATACAATAAACACGATTAAGATCATAAAATTTAATGATATTATTTTAACTTGCATTATTTTACATAGATGTATAAATTTAATTCATTGCTAAATTTCATAGAGAATTATAATTATTATTTACAAATAACTCATAAAATTATATTTTTACAAAGCAACATGTCCAAGCCGAAGAGGTACTACGCTACGTACGGCTAAGTTTTATATGGAATGTTGCTTTCGCTTTGGCGATTCCCGAAATGATGGACATGGATATCGTTTCGGGAATTGCCAAAGCGAGAGAATCATTCATTACTCTTCACTTCGTAAGAAAATTGCAGAGGAAGATTACTACTGAACTTTTTTTATATATTTTTTGTTTACCTATATAATGTATTTTATTTATAATTATAAATTTTCTAGTATTTCCCAAAGCTTAAAATGAAAAAATTGATTGAAATGGAAAATGTAAAAAAAAATTAAAAATAAAATTATGTTATAATTTCAATGAGTCTTTTCATTTACATTAAAGATAATTATAATCTCCTTTCAACTCTAAAATCTAATGTTACTTTTGCTTCGGCGAACCCCAAAATGATGGATAAAGATATCGTTTCGGGGATCGCCAAAGTAACGATTTGTATAAAACTTAATTATAATAAATAAAAAGATATCAATGAATCATCTTTTTCGGCAAAAGATGATTCATTTATACCTTTTTGTTTAAATTATATTTTTGCTTAATTTCATTAGTCAATGTATCTTGTCACTAATATTAATATATAATATGTGTAGAGAAAACAAAATGCAGAAAATCTTAGATTTTCGTTTCGTTTTCGTTTTGGCGATTCCCGAAATGATGAATACAAATATCGTTTCAGGAATCCCCAAAGCGAGAGAACTATACGCTTATATTATTTTTTATATAAAAATTACATTAATCAATCGCATTTTAACACAAACCAATTTAGTTTGTATCAACTTTATACCTTCAATTTGGATAGACCTTTAACAATTTTTTAATTTTTTTTCTGATACTTGTATTAAAGTTTAAGCCTAAGTTGATATAATTTACGTTTTTAAATAGTGTAAGCGTAATAAAAAGTATTAGTCCCACAGGAATCTACCACCGGCTGCTGAAAAGAGCCTGCGAAAAACTCAACAGTTGCTCTATTCGAAATATAATTCAAAGTAAATATATACCATTTATATAACTTAAAGTATGTATATAACATTAGCATCTTAGTGAGTACCAACAGTATTTAATCTCACACATTTTTATCATGGTACCTAATTATCTTAAATTGAATAATATGCTTTGCCCAACAATATATTCTTAATTTTTACTTTAAATTGTTGAAGTGGCAAGTCAAAAAATCACTTGTGAAATTTTATAATACACACGTGTACTATGTCCTATAAAAATCAACTAACTTTTTGAACACAGAAACTAGGAGTGATCCGCTTGTTTTTACTTCTTGTGTTGTCTATCACTGTTCTTATGTAATTGTGGCTATATTTCTGAGCAAGTAATTGATGTAGTGTAAAATGTAAATTATCATAATTTTTAACCGGGAACGGTACAGAATATGTTAACACAGGGATTAGGTAAACCTTACATTTCAATATTTTTTTACACCCACGTACACACACACACACACACACACCCACGTACACACACACACACACACACACAATGAATAGGAGGAAATAAAAAAGATATTGAATTCATTTTTTAAACTAACTTCATTTTTTTCTAAATAAAGTACAAAACCTTTATCTATGCTGTCACGCGTCACTAGTGACAAAAGGTAAAAATTTTCACGTTGATACGGCCTCACGACAGCAACGACTGGATAAAAATACGTATCGCCAACCCCTAGAGAGCGCTTTGTGCCAATTAATGGCACTTTTCACCTTTATAAAGCATTTAGTACTACATTCTATATTTTAAGTTACCTTAATATTCAGCTTTTATTAAGGAAAGGAACCTTATTGATAAGATAGAGATACTGTGATGGTTTAAATATTTTGTCGTATAAAATGATTATCTTTTATACAATATTATAAGTAATTTGTTAGGGCCAGTCGTGACGTAGAGGCAAGCGTGCTACTGTAAGCGCAGTTTTAGTAGTTGTAGTAGCGCGTTATCGATTTGAATTTAACTTGCGAATATGAAAATAAAAATATATTTATTTTTTTTACATTTCATAACTATGCAAAATGTTGAGTTGAGTCACTTAAAAAGCAATGCCACATTTCGACGGACGTAGTATTTTTATGGGGACGGAATGTCAGTGTGAAATGGAAAAAGACAGTTTCATCTTTTTTTATTCAATAATGCTGCTGCTCAAATATTTGGATTTGTCTTCGATGGTCATCGACCATGTTGATTGTGGCGCAGATACAATATATTTCTTAATATTATTATAACCTCCTCGTCTCTGTACGAAACAGCCATTTTAATATTGTTTTCGACTGTGCATATCAGTCACGGAACCTAAATTTGTCCAGCAGTTCAACCTGAGATTCGTTCAAGAGTGCGTACTCTGGACTGTATGAATGGAATGGGTACATTGTGACGGGGGAACCTGTTTGGATAGAAACAACCGTGATCTTCTTAGGGAATAAGTCTGTTGGGCTGATTAGATTCCGCCATAAACCCCGTCGAATGTGTATGTTACTTTTAGAGGATATCAACAGGATCTTGTTAGGTCTTGATTGATGGTTGTTACAAGGATTGTACCAATAAATTGCATATGGATGAGACTTAATCTGAAATTGATTTTTAGTCAAAGACTCTTAAATAATTGTGACGATGTCATACGGAACTATTAGAAAAAACGTTTTTACTATAGATATTTAGCCAACAGTTAATTTTCATAATGTATTATAATTGTATAGATTTAGTGTTTATTTTTTATAAAAGTGGTCGTCAATATTCAGGTTAAAATATTATTATAATAAGTGGTAACGGTTGTAACTTAAATTATAAAAAAAATAGCATTGTTATTTTCAGCTCAGTACTATATATTTTAACTGTATACAAACTACGCTGTAATATAAATTATATTTTGTTTAAAATTTAATAGTTATTTAATAGTTTTACAAGAATATTTTTATATTTTTTTTATTTTTTTAATATTCACATAGCGAACGAAGGTCATAAATTCCTTTCAAGTTGGAGGTGAAATGTTGCTTTCGCTTTGGCGATTCCCGAAATGATGGATAAAGATATCGTTTCGGGAATCGCCAAAGCAAAAGAATCATTTGCATGTCTTCACTTCATATGAAAATTGCCGACGAAGATTGGTGTGAAAGTTTTTAACGAAAGAAAATTTGAAGGTAGCGGGATTTAAACCTGCGCTTCCTAGAAACTATTCAAGTGCTTTAGTCAACTTTTATGAAAAAAAATTTTCAAAATTAAGTGTGGAATGTTACTTTAAATATGTATTTTTTTTACTTGTTGTATATTTGGTGCTTCATCGTTATTTTTTGTTTATGGATAAATCACAGAGATTGCTAAAACCCTTTTTGTTCCTTCTCAGATATAGAAATCAATATTGTCATTTATGTCACCAGACTCACTAGAAAACTTAAATATTTCTCAATAGTTGTTCTTCAAAATAAAATTAATATATTAGTCTGTTAGTGTTATATGAACGCCAAGTGATTATGTTTTTTTTTTAAGAAATGTTTATATATATTATTCTATTGCTATACGTTAAGTATTTGATAAGGGTTTAATAATTATTATTAAAATTAATTAAGTATTGATTGTTAATAATTGAAAATTTTATATTAGTTTTAATTAATGGAGTATTTATACTGTGAAAATTAGAACTAACTATAAAATGTCATTTTTTTTTATATACTAAAAAAATTTAATTTATGCTAATATAAATTTTCATTTTGTTCAACATATTTTTAGACTAAAGAGTTTTATCAACAGATCAATACTGTATGCTATATTTAATAAATTATCTAAGCAAGACAAGCTGAAGAGGGCCGCAGTCTTCAACGGAGTGTTGCTTTCGCTTTGGCAATTCCCGAAATGATGTAAATAGATATCGTTTCGGGAATTGCCAAAGCGAGAGAATCATTCCTGTACCTTCACGTCGTATGAAAATCAACGAGGAAGATTAAACTCAAGATATTCAAATTTAATATGAAGACATATGAAAATTTAAATATGATAATTTACCAGGCATTCTCTCTTTAAACATGAACAATGTTGATAGTCATTTTCAAATAAAAAGGATAGAAAACTAGTTATAAAAATAAATATAATTTATCTTCAAACATTATAAATATAGATGTTAATGAAAATTTAAATGATTTCATAATGAAATTGTAACTACACGTTTTAAATTTTTGATAATTTTACATACGACAACATGGGCCGGATAAACGGTTTAATGTCCGGTAGATGCGGGCTCGACCATTATTTCATATTATAAGCGCTGTGGCAATTATTACCGAAATAAATTCACATCTAAAGTGCAAACAAAAATACTTTGAGCTTAAAGCGTACGCTATAACACAATTTTCATTATTAAGTGTCGATAAAAAGTTAATAATACGGTTTGTTATTTTTTATTTGATGTATTGTTTTTTTTTTGTAATTTTTACACACACACACACACACACACACACACACACACATATATATTATTACTCTCACACCTTTACACTCACACTCACTCCTTACTCCTTTATTACTCTCACAGTTACGAACTCACACCCAGTATACAAAGCCTATAACAGCACATTCCTACTGAGCAATAAAGGAGCCTGATATTTTAATGCTCCAATTAATGGATAAGGATCGTTAATATTAATTTGCCGATGCAATGTGTTTGGTCGCGTAATGCCGTCCATATATTATACAGAATCACCTGACATATGCAATAATTAATTATGGCACGAATTAAAAATCCAATATCTATATTTAATTAAACACACCATCCCTTCGATATAAGAGCTTGTAAACTTGACAGATATTCAACTTGTAAAATGAAAAAACCCCTTGGGTCTTCATAATGGGATCTGTGTTTTTTAAGATTATTACACATTTTAAATGGAACTTGAGGCCTGTCGTGGCGCAGCGGCACACTGTGTGGTGTGACTGTCAAACGATAGATTGGGGGCTCAATCCCCTATCAATAAAATTTTTAAAATATCAAACTCGAGGATATTAAAAATTAAATATTTTCAATTTAATTATTTAATATTTTCACTTCTTCGCTCTGGTATCAAGGCAAAGCGCGGCGTTGAGTTCCGCCGATCAACATACAATGCCGTAAATTCGGCGGAATGAGGGGAGCGGAAGCGAGAACGAGCGTCTCAACACTAGGTTCCCATGTTCCCTCTACCTACCCTGCCATGTGCAGGATACAGCGTGATTGAAATGAAACTTTTTTATTGAAATTATTCAAATACATTTTGGAAACCTGATGTTTAGAACAGCAGTCCCGGCTCTACCAGTGACAATACACTACTGTAACATTCTTATTCCTATTTCTACTATGTTTTAAGGTGTTATTCCACACTTAGGTCAGAAAATACTAAACTTTTCTTTTCTTTAAATTTACAAAGCGTATAAAAATTTTGAACGAAGCAGGATTTGAACCCGCGCCTCTGGAAAACCGTTCCAGCGCTCTGACCAACTAAGCCATTCGTTCTTACCAAGCAATATTAAATTTAAGTTTAGTATTCTTTTTTCTGTTTCCGTAGGGAGTATCAAGTTTCTCACTCAGTTCTCACTTGTACTACCGTAGCCTATGTATATCTCCCTATAACATACAGCCACCGTACAGGAAAAATTATTGGATATTTATATAGCCTATATAAATATCCAATAATTTTGGCTGTACGTTGTCTATCGGACATTCAGTAAAGGTAATTAACACAAGTAAAAAAAATATGAAATAAACTAATTCCTTCCTAGAAAATTCCTGCAATAATCAATTTTTCGGTGCTAAAATGTAAATTGTAATTCCTCTGTCTTCCTTCCGAGTATTCTAGATAACAATTTTATTCAAAATACTGTAATACACCGTTCTATTTCCTAAAGCCCAAAGCTGTTCCACGGCTTTCTTTGTACCATGTTTATGGCTTTCATAAATTTGTCAATTTTGTAATCCATTTCGATTTTATTGCTCAATATATTGTTGGATATTCCGATAACAATGCTGAATCGTTGTTAGCAAATGAAATTATATTATGTGGATATAACAAAAGCAATCAGAGGCCATAACCTTTATGTGGGAACGTAATAATTTGACTTTCACTGTGCGGATTATCCTGTGTTCATTTTGATTGATTCCTTGTGATGTGTAGGTAACACATATATTTATATATTTTTGTTTTCGGTCTGTCTGTGGTACCATAGTTCATAGAATAACAAACCAATTTAAGTGAAATTGTTTTTAATCAAAAGTTCCTATAAAAAATCAACCACATCGCAGCTATGTTTTATGAAAATCGGATTAACTTTCTAAGAGCTACAAGCACTTTGCCAAGATGGGTTACTGATTATTTATAGAGGGTGTATTTCTAAAAAAACATTCTCATTCTAGTTACGTGTCTTTTCTTATTTTTTTATATAAGTAAGCTTACATGGAAGTTTACAGTTAAAATAAGATGATTTTTTTTATTATTCAAATTTGAATATATTATTTACTATGATATAATTTTTCTCACCTGGTACGCTCGAAACGAAATATATGAAGAACTTTCCTTTTATGAGGTTCTTGCATTTTATCCGGGTAAATCGATATAACTATTATATGATATATAATATTTCTTAAATAAATATTCAATGTTTTCATTTCTAATAGTAAGGTAAAATGGAGTTCCGCCACTGAACACGTAATGAAAAAGAGAAGAAAAAAGAAGATTAACGCTAGGTTTCTTATCTTCTATTGAAGATAACCGGGTACTCCATGGGAACCTAGAGGTATGAAACCAAATTTGGAGCTGTTGAGTGTTAAATGGCCGTACTCAACTTTACGGTTTGTATACTAGAGTAGAGAAATTATAATTCCCTCGAACCGAAATAAAACCTATATATAAATATTTAAAGCTTAAGTCAATATTATTCTCAAGCGCAATTGCAGTCCAACGCCAGAAATATACGTGGTAGTTATAATGTATCATTTTTATATTCAATATTCGGAGGTCGGCCAGTGAATCCGATGCATGACGGCGCGGCGATAAAACTGCGGACGTTTAAACAATTTATGAAGTGCTTTGCGTATAATATTAAGATCGTTAGCCGTTTTGGATAGTTTTTAAAGATGTTTTGTGTCGTATGGTTTTTTTTTAAAATTGTTACTAAAAAGTAGAACAATTAATACTCCTATTAGCCTAGTGGATATATCTCGTGCGAGATATATCCACTAGGCTAATAGGAGTATTAATTGTTCTACTTTTTAGTAACGAGCGTGATGATTACAGGTTCAATTATTTTCGGGGCAATAAAATATTTTATATTTGTGTTTCTTCATTTTCCTAACGGGGCAAAACACAATGTTGAGATCCACCTCATGTCTCAAGAATTCGTGGGAAGCTAAGAAATGTAAATGACTTAATGGGAACTCTAGGTTTCCAAATTTTCTCTGCCTCTCCGTCTACATACGGGATGTTGTATCCCGTATGATAGTGTTTAAAAAGAATAGTTTATCATATAGTCGTTAGTTTGAAAAAAAGAATCACAATTTACAATTTCTTGAAGTGATACCTTGCCTCCATACAACGAACACTAAGGTAGCAAGGTAAGGCGGTAAATACAAAATGCCAGGTGCCAAAAGCATCCGGCCCCAACTCAATGCTGACAAGTTCCGATGTGCATGCAAATTACAAGTCATCCTATCTCATCCAAAAATGAATTCTATTTTCAGGCATTAAAGTTGATATTACAATGGTCATGATACGGAGCCACGTCGCGAGTGTCATACAAAGCCTGACAGATGTTGACGTCGAGTTTGTACTGAGGTGTATTTTGTTTCAGCTTTACGTGTTCTCATTAAGAATAGGCTTTGTAACGAGAGGCATTTCATTCCTAAACTTCAGTTACTTGTCGTGTGATTTTGTTTGCTTGAATATTTGATTTTCGTTAAGTTTTAATGTGTTTTATATTGCCTCGCTCTGGTATCGAGGCAAAGCGTTGTGCTCCGCCCCTTGACAGGCAATGCAATGCGTTCCGGAAACGGAAGTGTCATAAAGAAAACTGAGTGTTTTAACTAGTGTTAAGTAAATGTTCCCAGGTTTCTTTTGCTTACACTGCTATATTTAGAAGCATGTAGAGTGAAATTTGAAGATTTTGAAAGATTTTTTTAAAGTTTAGCTCTAATTATTTAAATTGCCATCAAGTCTTTAAAACTCCTGGAATACAATAGTTAACAGGGCTAAATATATATATTATTAAGTATGGAAAACAGAAAAATACTCATATAAAAGTTGAATTTCCTAAAAAAGAAAATTACTTAGTATTATTTTGTTGAGGGGAATAAATATTTTAATCTCATCGCTGTCGTATCAAACCACAGCCACGAAAATCACAATGTGTTGAAAATAGAGCGCTGACAATTGAGAAAAACGGAGTGTCGTAACACTAGGTTTCCTCTGCAGTGGCGTCGTTTGCGAGATACATCGTGATATTAAAAGAAAAAGATAATTGCATATTTTAATCAACGACTCATACAAAAATAGTCTAAATAATTGAAAAAATACAAGGTCTTGAACCGAAAACAAACTAATAAGTAACTGTCGGAGAACAATTGAACAGAATACCACTTGTAAGGCTCGATGTTTTAACTTCCATCACATAAAGTTGGAAACATATTTGGGCGCCGACAACTTTTAATTAATCAAGTCCAAAGTCACAAAATTGTATTCCGAAAGCTAGTCCATAATGAGCGAGGCTTAGCCCAAGTGCCCAGTATCTTTTTGGGCTGTATCCAAGTTTTAATAAACCTCCACTAAATTTAACACGTACTGGAATAAAGTAATCAGGAAAATAATGTTTTTCATATATCCGCCCAATGTAGACTCGCTTCAATATATTTATTTACAATTTAAACTTTTATTATTTAAAGCATGTGTGAATTGTTGAGTAGGAATTCGACGAAATTAAGGATTTAAAGATATTTATATATTTATTGCTTCTGAAATATTCATTATAATCGCTCAGTTGGACAAACTGTAAGCTTGATAGTTATAGATTCAATTTCCACTTGTCATACGTATATAGATTGCCTGCTTTGTGAAAGCTTCGACAAAAGCGTTAAACTGCGAAAAAAAAAAGAAACATTTGTCGATAGAAATCTGTGTAATATTCAATGATTATAAATAGGATCAAATAACTGTCTTCTTTTCTTCAAAAGCATAAAAACTTTTTTTATTTTGTAAAGAAGTAGTAAATGAAATAAGTTAATTAAATACGGTAACACATTTAGGGTATATTAAAATGCCAAAGTTTTAACTGTCTTTCCTAGATGCGCTTCTTCGTCCGCGCGTAAATGTTTACAGTATTACTTTTATTATCATGGTTACCTTTTCAATTAAATGTATAAAGTTTATTGAATATAAGTATTAAAGTATTAAGATCAGTTTTTCTTCATTAACTTTTTTTATTAAAATTATATATTGTGACCCAAAGTCGCAAGTTACTGTAAACGTGACAGGAAACAATACAAGAAAATAAAAAAAATATTTTGATCGGTTACGGGCAAAAAGCGGTAGTGAGTTCCTCAACACGCAATGCCTCAATTCGGCGAGAAGTGGCAAGCGGAAGTATTCGTATGGGGACAATTACACTAAGTTCCCAAGTTCTCTACCCTGCTATATTCGGGATAAACCGGGTTTGTGTAGAAGATGAGATCTTTTATGTTCCCTGATATATTTAGTAGGTATTATGAAAAACAACTTACTTACTTATTTAGCTTCACGCTGTTTCCGGCACATGGTAGGGTAGGCAGAGGGAAAAACAACACAAAATAAATTTACGATACATAACGCTTAATCTTCATCATATTTGATTAGTGTAAGATACACAAGACATTTTTTAATTCCTTAAAATATATAATACCATACAATCGGAAAGCAATATAAAATTTCTATCAAAAAATCCGCTAGCTGGACGTATAAAGCGAATATTTCAATTCAATAAAACGGATCAACATATGCAGGTTGCTGGGTCAGCTATAAACGTTATTCGACATTTCAAAACATAAGACCACTCTAATGCACGTACACTGCACACTGCACACGTTGCAGGCTACAAACGAAATCAAAGTTGCGTACAACTATTATTAATTTTTATTCAAACCAGTACATTTTGCATAAAAATTTTACACAAAAAAGGGAAATGGAACAAAATTCCATCTAACTGTATTTATAGCGGCCGATGCGGATGCAGATATCATGCGGATATACATATGAGGCCTGTCGTGGCACAAGCGTGCGGCTATAAGTGTGATAGGTTGTGAGGTCGATTCCCATGCAAGGAAAGGCAAAAGGTGTTTGTGAGAATGAAGTATCTTAACACTGGGTTACCAAGTTCTTTTTGCCTATTTTGCCATATACGGGATTCAGCGTGAAAATTTGTTTATTTGATGTACCAACACGCTTAGACGCAAAGGTATTTTAGATATTTTGCCGTGTGATTCCGGTTTAGAATAGGATCACCCTGGTACTGATGGTGTCGTAAGAGGCGACTAAAGTACATATCATTGTCAGCAATGACAACACGTATGGGCAGACTCGACTGGATCGTTACCACCCACGGCATTTAAAACCGGCGTTAAGTAGTGGCCTCGGCCACTGCGTTTCGCATTGGGTAATGCCGGGCCCCAGTGCCCATTCACCTTAAAAGCCGGCAACGTTCCTGTAACTCCTCTGGAGTTACACGGGGCCGTGGGCGGCGGTGATAACTTACCATCAGGTGACCCGTACGCTCGTTTGCCGTGTCTTATCCATAAAAAAAATCTGCGTAGTTTTAAAATTTGAACGTAAAGGGATTTAAGCCCGCGCCTCTTAAAAACTATTTTAGTTCTCTGACCACTAAGCCCGACGTTGATGAAATATTTTCAGCATTTTTTAAATACTATTAAGAATAATTATATATGTTAAAGGAAAATTCTTACTGAATTATAAAATTTTTAATAAATGTGCTCTAGATCAGAAAACAATAAACAAGAACTATTAGAATCAACGTGGCTATCCAGAGCCACGCTAGAAGAGATGACACTGTCAATTACTGTAACCAATCCAATTCATTTGATATTCGATGACGTGTTCGTAAATCGCAACGTATTGTTCTATTTGTGATTGCAATTTGATATTAGAAATCGATTTTGCTGCTTCGTAATGGTTTTGGTGTAAATTATTAATTTTCTGCACACATTGTATTGTGCATTTATATGAATATTATTTACACTTTTAACGTGTTTGTTGATCTGATTTTATAGTTTCAATATCCACATGAGGATATAAATTTGAATTATTACTAGGAAATAACGCTATTTAGCGTTACATTTTATTGTATCAAATTTAGTGATCGCTCTAATAAAAAGTTAAGTTCGACACCTATTATCTCTAAAATTGAACGTTGAGTGGAGAACAAAGTGTCTTAACACTCAGTTCTCTCTTTCCACTCTACTAAAAGCAGAAAGCTGAAAAAAGTTGTTATAAAACATCATGCATATCTACGTATATATCGTACTATAAAGCACACTTTAGCCAATATGAAAATTTTCATTCGCAACAAACTCATAGTTTTCAACTGTTTGCGACTGAACAAAAGCAGTAAGGGATTAATCTCGTCATACCGACCACACGCGCATACGTTTGTGACAGTTATTTCACGCTGCACTATAACTATATTGAAATTGAACATTTTGTTTTATCCAACTTTGAAAAGAAGTGTTACGTTTTACGTGACTAAACACAAGAATACTTTTTTTACAGTAGTCAGTAAATTAGATGTAGAGATGTTTTAAATCAATGATTTTATCAAAGTTTAAAAACAAATACATACTTAAATCAATACATAAATTAATATATATTTAGACTTATATTTTTTAAATAGAATGAACGATACAGAATTAAAGAATTTTTTTGGCAGGTTCCTTGGAATCGTTGAATGTTTACAAAAAATAATTCTACCACCGCATCGGTGGTAGAATTATTTTAAAAGCAGTTATGGTTAAAAAGAGCTATCAATACATTCAACAGGTGCTGTTAAACCAATATCATTATACACTGAAAGATACAATTCATAATATATAATAGTTTTAAAATGTACAAATATTCTAAACACATTCTATTATAAATCAAAAGAATAAAACATCCAATCGATTCCACAAGTGTCAACAGTTCATTTTAGATTTTCAGTCCTACAGATCCTAAGATTCCAGTCAAACATCTGTTTTTTCAGCTTTATCTTATATCACACATATAGCAGGGTAAGCAGAGAGAGTTAAGACACTCCGTTTCTATAAAAACACTTCCGTCCCTCTGCGTTCTACGCTTAAAACAACGTAAAATGTAAACTATAAGTATTATTAACAATTAAAGAACATTAAAAAAACGTTAGTAAAAAATAAACTTAGCCTAGAAGTGCGTATAGACTATGACGGAAATGTGACATAAGTCAAACATTTTTCCTATCTAAAATGTGTCAATTTCATGATATTTTAATGCTCTTAATATGCGTGGTGCTGTATATTCAAAATAATTGATAATAAGAGCAATTTATAAACTTTTAAACTGTTCTAAATATGATAGTAATAACTATGTAGCAATAAATTTCTCTATTAGAAACACTTATTTTTATATAGACACAGTCGATGATCATAGTCTATTCTAGTATATATGTAGTAGAAAGATAGTCTATTCTAGTATATAGTAGAAAGTAATTACAATGAATTAGACCAACTTAGGTAAATATTAGCATTTCAAAACAATTTAACATTTCGTTTAGCTTTAGTAACTTTTCTTATGTAAAAAGATCATATGTAGCAAAAAGCCTTAAAATTGATACTACTACATAGGTTAGAGTTTACATCATCTATATATAACATATGAAAAGCCACTTACAAGTTAATAGTTCAGTCGTCATTATTATAATTAATGAATGCAGTTTAAACTAATTAGTGTATATTAAAATAAATTATAATGATGAAGTGTTGACTTATATAATAAAATATGAAGTTTTTAAATTGCTACTCAGTTTCACGCTGTATCCCGGACATGGCAGGGTAGACAGCCCAGGGAACTTGGAATCTAGTGTTAAGACACTCCGTTCCGTCTTATCGTCGTTTCCGCCGAATTATATATGGAGTGATGGAACTCACGCCACGTCTGCCTTGTTACAAGAGAAAAGTGATAACATTAAATGTTTAATTTGAAAATATTAAGTATGTCATCTCTTCAAGTGGAGATCGAACCCATAGCCTGTCACATTTACAGTCACTCCCTTGTGCCTCTAAAAACTATTTTTTATATTTAAAAAACTAATTATTAGCAGATGTATTATTATAATTAACAACTGACTGAAAATACGATAGATATGAGTTCAAATCCATTATGGAAAAACGATAACAATTTCTTCACTTTCCTTTCGAATTTGAGATATTTCTTGTTGAACGGAAAGAAATGAAAATAAATTTTAAACATAAGATAACTTTATTTCACTTATAATTCTATTATTTCATTAAAGCTCATCATCATAATACAAGTCAAATTTCAAATCCATTTAATTCAAAACAATAAGCCCGTATGTCACACACCAACTCAAAAACAATCATTACTACCGACCAGTACAAAGCGAAATCCTAATGAACGTTCTCAATACAGTACATTAAACTGAAGTTAGTCAATGCAACGTATGACAAACGTCACTGAGGTACAGAAGCAAACTACAGTCGATCGTTACTATCGAATAAATTGTGTCAGGTTAACGTATCAAATACCGTTTTGGTGGAATTTCGGTATACAGCTGGAAACAATAACCGTCGACTCTGTCAGCACTGTCAGTCTGTCAGGGTGGATGATTGAAGTGCCAAATTGCGTACTCGTTCCATATAGGTACTACTCGTACATAGTTCTAC
This sequence comes from Eueides isabella, assembly GCA_019049475.1. Lineage (NCBI taxonomy): Eukaryota > Metazoa > Arthropoda > Insecta > Lepidoptera > Nymphalidae > Eueides > Eueides isabella. The sequence goes on from CM032401.1 coordinate 445,534, forward strand.
TGGCATTAGAATTCAAATGGATATTTCTTTTTAATACTAAAAACACTGTTTATAATAATATGTTTGATTTTCGCGATTGTTACACATTTTAAATGAAACAAAAATTTTTAGCACTCAGTTACGCTCGAAATATATACGTGATTAATCCGGTTAAAAGTGTTCATGTCATTTAAAACACGGTTTATGTTACTTCTTCTTCTTCTTCTGAGGCCTATAGGCGCAGTGGCAAGAGCAAACGATAGGTGGTGGGTTCGACCTCCACTCGAAGAAATTAATTTTTTAATATTTTCGAATGAAATATTTAATGTTTTCATTTCTTCGCTCTGATAACTAGGCAAAGCGCGGCGTTGAGTTGCGCCACTCAACACATAATGTCATAATTTCGTTGGAAAATGATAAGTAAAAATGGAGCGGTTCACAAGTTCCCACTACCTACCCAGCGTGTGTGGTATACAGCTTGAAACTGAGTGAGATTCTTCTATAATACACGATGGTTTCGTCTTTTTTAGCTTAACGGTGTAATCCATAGTAGGACAGACAGCGGGTACATGAGAACCTAAAGCTAAGACACTTCTTTCCCATTAAAACATGTTATTTTACTATTTTCCCTTGAATTCTTATAATATTGCGTGTTGATTTGCAGAACTCAACACCGCGCTAAGCCATTACCAAAATGTTTTTACATTTTGTTACCTCCACCTATTTGCTATATGCGCGATACAGTGCGAAGCAATGTATTTAAACTAATTCCCCAATTTTACTTTCGAATACAATTACCTATTACAGAATACATTCCAAAAAACAATCACAATAGATATTGTTTAAAATGCAAACTATTGAAGGTACCAATTTCGTACGAATTTTTCCGTATTTTTATCGCAACACCATTCTACTCGATATATTTTTATGCACTTGTTAGTTGATTGGACGTTTTAAAACGTGAGTAATGCAGTGAGCTAATAGCTCGGACCGACGAATAAAGTGAAATCCAGGTGGATTGGCCCACATCAAAATAATTCAGCCCGCCAGGAAGAATGATACGAAACTGTATATATAAGTACATATGTATATGTGTTGTATGAAAATTAAATATATATTTAATCCCCGTCATCCATTAATCACGTGACGTTTTGTAGCATTTTCACCTCCCCCTTCCCCCTTGGTGATATGTGGTGGTGAGGTTTAAGGCTACACTCCCTTCCAATCCCAAAATCACGTGTATTTTTAGAAATTTCATTACATTGTTAATGGTCCATAAAGGTCCATATTTACACTACTTTTTTTTGAGATAAGAGTTATTACGTGAACGCGTAGAGATCGATTTATATAAAAGCACCTTAAATCTGGTAAAATTAGCTTTAATTTACATACATTTTTTAATAAACTTTTTCTCTTGCATTACGCGCTTGACAAAAACATAAATACACGTGATATCTTAGTGCACCCTTGTGATTTTTTTTTTAATTTTCGCCGATCAGCCTAATCCCCCTTCGAACCTCACGGCCCCTATAAGGAAGGCGAGGCAAGGCGTTATATTATTATATTTTATTTATTATTATAAGTTTGTCCAGCCTGCCTGCCTGTATGTGGCACCATCCGGCACCAACCTCCTGGAATATACTGTGAGGCTAGAAAAATAAAATAATTGGTAGCGACAACAAATTAAACAAATATTAAGAATTTAATTTTCCTTAACATAAAGAAAAGCACGACATAATATATAACTGCGTAAAACGTAAATCTGTCCATTTATTCACTATAAATATACTGAAACATCGCCAACAAAAGCCACCCAAAGTATTAATGATCTGATCCGACGATTGATAGTATTCAAATGAAAGTAAAGTACACTCTGAAGTGTCGTAGCAACAGTAAATGGGTCTGAAACGTTGTAAAATGGCGTGTAAATTTGTTATACTATAAAATATATGTAGTAGGAAAGTGATGGAATATATAATATGACCTAAATAGTTGTCTGTCGTGGCTCAGGGGAAAAAATAAGTGACTGTAAATATGAAAGATTGTGGGTTCAATCTCCACTCGCTTTGGTAACAAAGTCGTCGTCGACACGATTTTTCCATGCGAGAATTAACTAAAGAATGTTCAACGGTGTACGTATGTGATCTTGGGAAGAAGTGGTCGCTTTAGACTATTTATTTTATAAGTATGCTTGTCGTTTATAAATGTTTGTATGTGAATCTGTGTGTAAATAATAGAAAAAAAATATATTGACGTGTTTCTTGCCTGAGTTCTTATCTAGTTTGAGGCAGTAATTTAACACTGGCTTTCCAAGTTCCGTCTGTCTACCCTGCCATGTCCGGGATACAGCGTGAAGCTGAGTGAATGAAGTGTGTAAATTGTGAATTTGAAATAATATAATTTGCTTTTGATTTTATCATGTGGCGCAAACGGCAGATACTGTGTATGAGTGAGTACAGTATCGACATTTAACGTGTTGTATTGAAGGTTTCCTTTACTAGTGGACTATTTGATACTATTTGAAAAAAAATCTATTCTAAGCAATAGTCTTAAGAACTATGACAAAACATATACTAGTTTCTTGAGTAAGAATTTAAGTCTATAATTTAATTAACATTTTAACATATAAAATCACTTGTTGTTATAATTAAATATACATATGCTCGGGTACAAGGCAAAGCGCAGCGTTGAGTTCCGCCACTCAACAAGCAATGTCTCAAATTTGGCGGAAAGTGGGGAACGAAAGTGGAACAGAGTGTCTTAACACTAGGTTTCCGGTTATGAAGTATTGATTGAAAATGATAAAACATTTTCAATAATCCAATTATTTTTTTTCCAATATAATCCAATATCTAATTGATCGCTTCAAATATAATGTAACGTAACCTCCCCATAATAAATACTAAATAAAAACACAAACACTCGTAAAAAAAATTGCGTAACTCACACAGCCAAACACCATTACCGTGCCTTTGCTCATCTCAATGGCCATCAGCTTTGTGACGCAGTACAGAACTAGGTAATACACAATTGTGGGCAGAGAGAAAAACTGTCACAGAATCTACCTCTACAGGAAGTGGGACGTGTAAAGCGCATAAAAGTCCATTGAAAACTATGATTATAGAGATATTGATTTTAGGTTAATTTTTCTTAGTTTCACGCACTATCCCGCTCTATGGCCATCTGATAGAAAGGAAAATGTTAAATGCTCATATCTCACCACTCAAAATTAGTCGAGTAGCGAAGTAATATTTTTATACGTCGTGTAAGATTTGAACTTACAATTGTCACGTTTACCAGTCAGCCAGTTTCAGCACATAGCAGAATAGGTCAAGGGAACTTGAGAACCTAGTGTTAAAACACTTTGTTCCCATTATAACACTTCCTTTTACCACTTTCCGCCAAATTCTTGTGTTAAGTGGCGCAATGCCTGTGCTTTGCTTCGCTTCTAGCGCTATTGTACTATTTATTAGCATATATTAGCAATATATTTAGCGTAAATATCAATACACCATCACCATATACATGTCGCATAATGTATAAAAAATATTTACAATGCATCGTAATTTAAGAAGAAAATTAATATATAATTGAATATAATTTAAAATAATGACCAGATTTGACAGTTTAAATTATTTTCGGCTATTTAAATGGAGTGCCTTTATTGACCATTAAATGATTATCTCGTGTAGTCGATCCGATGTATCCCAAAACTTATTATAGGTATTTTAATTTTGATTAAAAAAAGTTCTGTAAAAAATCAAAAGGTCGTCCATCCGTTTTGTTCCCTACCTTCCGTCGAATTTTAGGCATTATGTGTTTCTTCGTGAGAAGCGCAAGTCAACGCCACCGAGCTTTCTATTTTTACCGTAGCAAAGAAATAATTAAATAGAATATTTAATTTCTGTCATAATAATATTAAATATTTAATTGATCATGTGATTCTGGATTGGAATAGCATCACCCTGGGGATGATGACGTAGTAAGAGCGTCTAAATAACGTGTGGGAGAGACATGTTCACAGCAATGGCATCATACATGGGCAAACACGACGTGTTTATACCACCCCCATCCTCGTTGTCTTGCCAACTTAGAAGGTCAGGACCACTCGACTTTAATTCATATAACGGCAGTTAGCTGGGGTCACGAATCACCGACCAGACCGGGGACCGGAACTCGTACGTCGGAAACTTTACCCACATCTTAGTCCATACGTCAAAAGAGAAAGTCGATCTCTGGGGTGCTCTCTTTACCTCGAAGTAAACTATAGATGACCGAGGAACAAAGCTGTAGACTGTAGCTATGTCAGAGTTCAATGCCTGACGTGAAATTTAGTCTAAAAGCTGTTATACCGCGATATATTTATTTATTGGACATCCACAAGTCCAGCGGACCAGATGGAATATCTTCTGTAGTGCTCTGTACATATTATACTAAGCTGACATTGATGCTATCACATTAGGAATTTCCACATGTCGGTACTTACTCATTCAGTGTGGCCATACTCGTGAAAGACCACCTTTATCCACCTGATTCCGAAAAAAGACGATGGTTCCTCCAACTAACTACCTAGCCTTATTGCTATCATCTCCCCGATCTCAAAAACTATAGAGATCAGCAGCAGCAGCCAGCTCTTGGTTTTCTGAAGAATCACAGATTGATTAATGACAGTCAAAATAGCTTCCGCCAAGGACGCTCAGCCGCAGATCTTTTGGTCTATATAATCCACCGCTGGGCTATCAATGATACGTTAGAAGACTCTTATATACATTGCTGTGCAGACGATAGCACTGTGGGCGCAACATAATCCAGCCGTGCAAGTCTTTCTCGGAAAAATGCCGACCAGTGTCGAAATAAACTTGTATCTTCTGTTAAAGCATCCTGTCGCGATTACAGTCAAATGCTTGTATCATGAAAAGTAGCGGACTTAGTGTGGGACAACGTTAAATATTTTATAACCAAATCTTAAAAAAAAATAAGAAGGAATGCATTCATTAGCTCTATGTCATTATGGGTCTTCATTAAATTTCAAGTTAAGAACATAGCTGCAACCAATTTGTCAACTCGACTTATCCCCTATGACTGAAAATAATTGTACAGCTATTTGCTTTTAATTTCTTGTCTGTGGTACCGAGATAAAACGTGGCGTTGAGTCAAATCACTCAACGTGCAATATCTTTAGAATTAGGCATAGATTTTCTACCATCTTTACCAACACTAATATCATCATCAATTATCAGATTGAACTCTATGGAAGTTTGAAACGAAATTATTCTCAAGTCCTTTCTACACACCACCTGCCAGTACCAATCAACTACTAAGATCACCAGCAACAGCAGATATCTTTTATACTGGCCAAGCTAATATTTCTCTCGCTGAAGTGAAAGAACTAAGAATTTAACTTGTATCCGAGATTGAATCTACTTTGCATCTAGTATCGGAATAGGGCCCTTTCATTTTGGCGCCAAAATTTGTGGGCATTTTCCTATGTACCATTAGTAATATTGAGATTCTTGGGGTCGACATAGCGAATAAAGTCCAGATTAAGGGTCATTTGGAGAGTAAAGCCAATTTGGCTTCAAAAAAGTTAAGAATACTAAGCAGGGTGAAACAGTATTTTACATTAGAGAATCGCCTCATCCTTTATAAGACTCAGGTTCGTCATCATAATGAATACTGTTCCCACTCAAGGGCAGCCCTCAGTATCAATTACAACTTCTTGACTCTATTTAAAGCGGTCAATTAGAATTGTAGATGATCCCAAACTTACAAACGGCCTCAAACCCATGAGTGTCTCAGAAAGTTATTCGATCTAGGGCTCCGGCCTCAGGAGTAAATATCATCCGCACCATCTGGATGCATTTTTGGTATCCAACGTGCGTGCATTAAGCTCGTTCATCTCACACACGTGAATGCTGTGGAATAACCTTTCTCCTGAAGTGTTCCCCGAGCGCTACAATTTAAGTGCTTTCAAGTGTCATGTGTACAGACCTTTACCCTAAAGTCCGGCAACGCACCCACTAACCCCTCAGGGTGTTGATGTTCATGAAAGAAAAGAAATTGGATCTTCAGGTCGTTGGTCCACTCTTGTAGTAAAAAAGATATACAATATGTATAAATAAAAACTAAACATTTATTAGTTAGCAAATGCATTTTCATTAAACGTATTGAAGCAGAAAAACTTTATCTTTTCCGGTAGAAACAAACCGTTGAGTTTGTATTGAATGAAATGGCACTTGATTTCAATTGATAAAAAGTCGGCTTCTCAGTCAATAGGACTGAATCGCCATTGTATCAGCCTATGATAACGTCAATACATATTTAGCTCTGGACATAGATACATTTTTTATAGTTTCACACTGTATCCGGCAAGTAAGTAAGATATATATTGGAAAGCACACGAAAGCTTCGCTCTACTAAGCTATTAGTTTATAAACAAAAGTTGCAACGATCGTATACAAACTTTTCCCTAGTAAGATGGTTAATAAACCGTAGCTGTATTGAATATGTATATTCAGATCGGGCATCAAATATTGTTTAAACGTACTAACTTTTATAGGATGTTTCACTGAGAATTTAAAATTTTAACTTACGTAAAAACCGTTCTATTTAAAAAGTTCCAATACACAAGTATATTTTGCTATTTTTGCACAGTGCTATTTTTTTTTGTGAAAATTTAGTACCACTTTTCCTGTCTAAAAATGGAAAACTTGTATGTTAAAAAAGCTTAGATATTATTATATTCTCGATTTATTTACTATATCATTAATAAATATACTTTCGTTTATACTCTTTTCTTTTGGTAGTACACTTGGGAACGCTAGGGTGTTAGGGACTGTAGAAACTCCCGTTTTCCACTTTCCGCCATATTTAACGCAATACGTATTGAATGGCTAAATTCAACGTAACACTTTACTACACAGGAAATATACAGCACTGGAAATAAAAAATATTATATTATTAATATTACTTAGTTTTAATGTAAGTATAAATATCATGCGAAGAAATCCTTTAAGCCGAGCTTACGTAGAGGTCACGATATGGTAATTATAAATTAGATCGGGATAAGCCCCGAATCACCGTAAGTGAATCATTTAATAACCTCGGGTCAAAGAGGTTACGTGAGTGACCAACTATATAATTATAGTTTGATTGAATTTGAATAGAAAAAATATATAACAGCAACGAAGAGTGTTGAACGGATTGTCTTACGTGAAGTTCCCCCTACATATAATACCCTATTTGAGATTCATAGTAAAACTTTTTATTGTTAAATTGTATTCAACATACACAGTAAACGTTCACATAGATAAATTGTATGCATATATTTTTTAGATATTTCACATTTAAGAAAGAAAAATGAAAAAATGATGAAAAACGTATGCGTGTATATACAAGCAGTTAAATCATATGCACATTTATGTAATGACCACGCATAAATAATGTTTTAAATATCTCTTTTTCTCAATTTTTTCACTCCCATGAGTGGGAATTGAACCCACAACGACTTCAACTTTCCTCAAAAGTAAATAATAATAATATTTCTAGAAAATTCATTAACTTTCAATTGTCGATGTACTCGTATTGGTAGTCATGTATAGTTTCACCTTCACTTGAAACACGTTGTATTATATAATAGATGAAAACTATAATTTTCGTCGACTACAGTGCTCTTTTCATACCGATCTCACCAGAACGAACACTCTGCTAGATAAAGTTGCAATTGTTGGTCAAACAATGCAGCTATTGTTTTAAATTTTGTATGTTATTGCAATTTTTATGGCTGTACGTAGATATTGTTCAGAAATATTTGCCGTTTATTAATATTTAAATGTACAATATGAGTATTGATTTTTTACTTTACCTATTGCCTGATTTGGCCTGGAATTTAGGTCATAATTTTTATACCAATATCAATAGCCAAGTGTCACTAGCGGCTTAAATGTGGGCAAATATAGAAAAATTCTTAAATAAAACTCATATATACATTCTAAGTACATAAGAACACTGACTGTAAGTACAATTGGCTATATTAAAATAAAACTTTTCTAGAAAAATAATCTATAGGTACAGTACGAAAACAATTTTCCAATTTAAAATAGAATATCGTGCGTTCAACCAAATAAACTCAAGCTTTATATATTTGTTTAAGTTTCACGGACCTTACATATACCAGAGTACGGATTAGGGAACTTATGAACCTAGTATTGAGATAGCCTTTTCCCATCAGGATTCTTAAAGGTATATGTACAGGGCAGTGATTACCGTTAGTAAAAAAGCAATAGGTGGACCTCAATAAGCAAAAGTTGGAAACGGCTCCCTCTATCATATATCGAAATCTGTAGTAAAACAAATTAAAAATATTACGTACTTAAAACCACCATTCAACACTTACTTTACTCCTACAGTATAAAACAACACGTATGTTATAAAATCTCAGTATACAATATTAATATGGCAAAGAAGGGAAAAAGTCCCATATAAAAGCGGCGTAAAGCCTGCTGTTAACGACGATTCTATCAAACTTTATGAATTCATTCCAACGCTTCAGTAGATTCATACATATATTGTGCTTTTTATTATATGGTGCATATGTTTGATTATATAGCGTTATAAAATTAATACAATATTTCAAATGAAGGACTTAGTTTTTTTTTTTTTTTGGCTGTAAAAGTATTTTAGATTTTTGACTACTTATGGGTTGCATGGGCATAAGCGTGAGACCACTGAAAGAAATGAAATGTTTAATTTTTCATGTTCGCTCTGGTAACGAGCTGATTTAAGCATTGCGTGTTCAGTGGCAACATTTGGCGGAAAGTGAAGAACGGTATCCAACACTAGGTATCTAAGATCCCTTGGTCCCTGCCATTTGCAAGATAAAGCGTGAAGCTGAAAGAAAATTAAATATTTTGATGTTATTGATCATTACCGTAAACTATTTATGTCAAATTAATCGTATTACTTTGTTAATAATATCTAAAAAATTTATGCGTATTCTAAAAAAAATATTAATATCTGGATTAGAAATTCAACACAAAAATGCCCCGTTTTACTGCATCGGCGATATAATTCATAAAACAGAGAGCAGCATTGGGTTCCGACTTAATAAGTAATATATAAAAAAATGAGGCCTGTCGTGGCGCAGCGGCACAAGCGAGTGACTGTAACCGATAGGTTCTGGGTTCGATCCTCAGTCGGATGTGGGAAACAGAAGTGGAACAGAGTGTCTTAACACTAAGTTCCCAAGTTCCCTCTGCATACCCTGCTATGTGCGGAATACAGCGTGAAGCTGAGTGAGAGTAAAAAAATAAGCGGTGCGTAAGGAACAGAGTGTCTTAATGCTAGATTTTATCTATTGTAATTAAATTAAACTCTTTCAACAGGATTAATCACGTATACATATCATATATTTTAGAAAATTTGAAGTTTTGAATACTTGGCACTCAGTTGAGTTCAGATCTTTAATAATGTTTCCGAGCATACCAGTACAGCACAAGATTACTTCGCCAATGTCACATTGTGTGGAGATTACAAGAAGAATGTACAGTAATCAAGAGATATCAGTGCAGTAGTCCGTGAACTCAGGTAGACTGAGGTGGCATCCGTCTGCTAGTTGACATAATTATTATCATTATATCAAACTACCGCCAATGATATCTTAATTGCCATGAGTACTCCCCTGGATAATACTAAATGTACGTTATTAACCCGTATAATATTCGTGAAAATCAAACAGAGAATAAAAGAGATTGAGGCATGTCGTGACGGAGCGGCACAAGTGTGTGACTGTAACCGACAGGTTCTGGGCTCGATCTCCAGTCAAGGAAATGAAATATTTAATATTTTCAATTTAAATATTTAATGTTTCATTTCTTCGCTCTGGTAATAAGGCAATCGCGGCGTTGAGTTCCGCCACTCAACACGCAATGCCTTAAATTTGGCGGAAAGTGTATAGGTTCCCGGGTACCCTATGCTTACTCTGCCTCGTGCGGGATACAGCGTGAAGCTAAAAAAAAGCAACAGAAAATCTAAGATATTGTTAGTGTGAAATAAAGATTTATTATAGCTATCAGTCCCGTATGTGAATGTAATAATGCTACTACTGCCTCTTTATTTACCTTTCTAATAATCAAAGTGATTAATCGCTAAGCCGACGGACCAAATCCACTTCTTAAATAAACTTTTTAAAAGTTAAGGTCTACGGTAATTAAAATACTAAATCGGTCGACTGTGAATTGGAAACGCCCAAAAAGGGTTCCGTACCATTATCAAGATTAGAGGTTACCGGGTTACCCACTACAAGATAAACATATAAGAGTTTATAAATTTAGGTTTCCTCGTAATCGAGAACGAGTATGTGCTTAGTTTATATGAAATTGAATAATAAAAGTCGGGTAACGTTTTTTTTTACAAAAGAATTATGAATTTTTACTTTTCATATTCTTTTCATATTTTAACCAAATCTTATACGGGTCATACTTATACGGGAGTTACTCAACTAATATAGGATTTGATTACGGAGCGAATTTCATATAGAATGCATCAAAAACGATACTAAAATACCCGCGTCTTTTGATTATGATGGGTTAGAAGTAGTATTTTATTATTATTTATGTACAATCTATTTCATTCCCTGATACCTCCATACGATCTCGATATAAATGATCTCAGCAGACGGACAAACAGACAGTAAAGTGGTCCTTTAAGGGTTCCGTTTTAACTTTTTGAAGTACGGATCCTTAAAAATGTATAAAATGGACTGTAAAAGTAAATGAAACATTCTTAAGAATACGCCATTAAAGTCACTAAGCAGAATGATTAACAATTGAAGCACTTAGAAAAAGTAAAAGCTTTTTATACTGCCTCTATTCAATGGAGTTTATAATTAATCACCTATCAAGTTGCAGTGACTTAGCGGAATCCACCGAAATGTAAACAAAACGGTAACAAAATGAAATGACAACCCGTCCATGCTTAGAATGCAATTAACAATGTCGGGTGACAAACGATTAACTGACATACTGACGGTACTCGCGTTTTGTTTATTTTGATGAGGGAATTTTCTGTCATTTTGTTGTTATCACCAACGTATGGAAGGGTAGCCAGAGGGTAATTGGGAACCTAGTGTTAAGACACTCCGTTTCACTCCCGTGCACCTGCACCAGCACTGGCCTTGATTTTTAATAGAAAAAATCAATAAATAATAGTGAAAGAAACCTTGAGGTGCATATTAGCAATAAATCATTTAAAAACAACTCCTGATTATTTTACACGTGTTTTTTAATGTATTTTAACTTTTATATAATTCTGCTTTTAGTTCATACTACTGTTATTAAATGTTAATGTTATTTGCTTATATATCAATTTAATTTTTTATATTGTATGCTATTGAGCGATATAATGAAAATAATTCAGACTCCTGAGGCTGTCCTGGCGCAGCACAAGCGTATGGCTGTAACCGACAGGTTCTGGGTTCAATCCCCACTCGAGGAAATGAAAATATTTAATATTTTCAATTTAAATATTTAATGTTCTCATTTATTCGCTCTGGTACAAGGCAAACGCTATGCCTCAAATTCGGTGGAATATGGGAAACGGAAGTGGAACGGAGTGTCTTTGCCACTAGGTTCCCAAGTTCCCTCTGCCTACTCTGCCATGTGCGGAATACAGCGTGAAGTTGAGTAATTCATATTTCTAAATGGGAATGAACCCACGATATACGACGACGTCATATTTGTAATCACGCTATAACACTATGGATTATAAATTAATTGGTCAATTAATTGTTCTCACTCAACTCGCTAAGTTTGGAAGATAGTTCTAATAGTAGAAATCTAGCACACACTCCACTTAAGAGATACCGTGGGTTTATAAAAAAGTAATCGTTTTTCGTATACTCACTAAAACATAATTTTACGACTCGTTCACTAAAATACGTAGAAAATCCGGTCGTAAATAACAACAAAAGCCCACTTTGAATATATAACCGTGTTCCGTTTTCTATTATATGGCAGTAACAATTTTTACTGGTTTTCTATGAATATCTCACTTGTTTACCTTTTTTTCATGTACTTTTGTATTTACTATGTACATTTTTTTCTGGCATTATATGCAACATAAGTACAATTAAAAGCCCACTGTGGCGTAAAGGCACATCGTTGGACTATAAACGGTACTATGTTTGATTCTCAACTAGACCAGATGACCCAGAAGTTGGATTCTGCGTCTGAGTTTGGGCAAACCACATTGCCCTACTATAGTCAAATAAATTAAATGTATCATTGTCACGTATAATAATATTATGTAAACACTATTAAAAAAAAGACATGTCCCGCTGAGTTTCTTGCGCCAGTTCTTTTGAGGCAGTAACTTTTGTGAACAGGTGGCAATTTGTTTAACGTTCAAAAAACGAAGCTTGTAACTTCTTATTTTGGATAAAAACATTTGAATTTGTATTTGAATCACTAACCAAAATATGTCGCGCCGTTATTATTCATTACAGCGGCTGCCGGCCTTTGTAGTCGTAAACTTGTGTGAAACTAAAAACGATATAAAAAATTATACAGCCAGCATGCGCGGATTCAGATAAAATTTTAATTACAATTATGCTTAATTTTCAAGTAAGTTCATCTCGTCTTAAAGGAGCTTAGCTCGTTAAAGACTTCTCAAAGCTCAGAATATTTGCATGGTTTAATATTTAATACGTATAATGAATATAGAAGTTCCTTGTTCCGCTGTTACAGTATCATAAAAAAATCACGATAGTTCTAGGTTTTACTTTCGTTTGTTATAAGTATGTAGTTAATTAAAGCTTTTTCTAGTGAAATGACAAAAAAAGCATTTTAGATAACAAATCATGACAATAGGGTAAGTGAAATCTATAAAAAAGGATATTTTGTACTAGAAATATAAATTCCAAATAGACAAATATATTTTTTGAGCTTTACGTCGTATTCCACATTTAATAGGGCTATTAAGGCACTTTCGTTTGCTTCTCATTTTTCGCCGAATTCTGGAGGCAGTGCGCCCTTAGTGGCGGAACTCAACGCCGCATCCTTCTTTTGATGAAAAGAAGAAGACTGATAATCCTAATAGACCATGTGCTTGTTTTTTTCGCAGTCGGATTATTTCCTAGTTTGTGTAAGGATTTGTTTACTTAATTTACTTCGACTCTCATTCTATTAAAGTGAGACTAATTAATAAATATTTAAGTACACCAAGTCATAAATATCGAAACAGTCGGGAAAAGAACAGCATTTATAGTTAACACACCTTAAAATTTTACATATATATAAATATATATATATAAGCTGTTACTTAAAATGAATAAAGGCACCATCCTTTACGTAATAACAGCTCTTTTTAAATATATTATTGATATTATACGTATTATAAGTAAGCCTTACTTTTAAACAGTTCAAACTATGCACTTTGCAAGAACACTTTTGAATTTGAAGATTTTTCTTCACTAGAAATAATAACATTGCAAAGCTGTTATATTTTTTCCCAACTTTATCTATCTAAGAACACTTGGGCTAAGTCAAATCTAACGAAATGAAGCAAAAATACCTCTTCATCGCATTAAATAGTGGAAAACTAAGTGAACTAATAAGGTTTCCGTTTAGTCATATTGAGGTGCTTTACCCTAACAGCACAAAGACGTGTCAAACATTATTACAGCATTGTGGGTTAAACCCTCAAATAGTTAGTTAATAGTTATTAAGTAACAAATAATCACATCACAAGTTCCAAGTTACTTAAATATAACTTAGCGTTAAGTAGTTTGGCACTTTGCCAAATCTTATACGAGTATAGCATTAGTTGCCAGCGTTTTCAGCAGTTTTAATCCGTACACAATTAAAAATGTACAGAAACATTAAAACGTATGAATATAAAATACCGTAAGTAATTTCCGTTGTGTTATTTTGTATATTTTTTGGTTATTGTTCGGCTTGTTTACGATGTTGTGACGCAATACGGATTTGTTTTTATTGAGTGTAGTAGTAATAGGTTCAAAATTCAGTAAATGCTTTTTTTATACATTCACTTTGTATTCCGCACAAAGCAGGAGAGGTGACCAGAGAACTAAGTTTTAAGTCACTCTGTTCGTATCCCACTTTGAATTGAGGAATTTCGGAAATGGAAAACATCCAAATAACTATAGTCACCTTCACTCTCAAATTAAATGAATATACTGCCTGAATATAATACTGTTACTTCGCTTCCATGGTACAATATTTTGTTGAGCTCCCTACACATGCAGGGTACGCAAAAATTAACCTGGGAATCAATAGTAAGGTAACTATACAATCTATTCAACTTTATTTTATGCTATGAAATTAATTATTAATTTTAAAGAAATATAAAAAGTATAATTTTCCCATAATTTTATATAGGTTAAAGATACTTCATGGACACGAGTTAGTTAACTTGCATTAAAAATATATATTTTCACATATTTCCGTGTTTCTCATCAAAGGGGCCGTACCAAGGCCGGCATGAGATAGGTGAAGAGTGCTCAGAACGCTTAGCCTCTCAACTGAACGACACATTAGAGTATAAAGTAATAAAAATAACCCAGCTAAAGCAAAAAAAAAAAAAACCTTCAGAAAGGTAATTTTAATTTAAAATATATTTTAAAGTAAGCATATTTTAAAGCTGTTGTAATATTCTACGTCTACTTAACGCGACGGTTGTGAATTCTATTATCACTTGAGAAAAGTATGATTTTTTATTGGCAATAATGTGATAAGTACAGCTGTTCGACATGATTGTTGAATTGGAAAGAAAATGGGTAACAATATCTTAACACTAGGTTTTTTTCGCCTGCTGTCTGATATACAGTTTGAAAAATTTAATTTGTGGGCTCAGCCTTACTTTTTAATACTAATAGATTTTCTACTTCGGAAATCAAAACTAATGAAAATCTGATTCAAAAGTGAAGCTAAAACAGAGAACATCGATTTTCGTCTTCACCTTGTTTCTATAGATTGTTTATCATCAAGTCAAGCCGTTCTAACATAAATTATTTTTTAATATATTTCGTCCACAACAGAAATTTATATTTAGGAAGAATTAACTTTGTCTTCTACATTTTTTACTTCTAAAATTTTTCAGCCTAACGCTGTATTCCGCATATGGGCAAAAGGACCTTGGGAACCTAGTGCTACGACACTCATTAAATTTCCTATATTCTACCGATTTGAGGTATTAAGAGTAAATACACTTTACCTTGCTGCTAGAGCGAAGTCACACTCTTGAGCTCCTGCGCCACGTCAGGCCTGAACTACCTGACCAGTAAAATCTATAATCAATGACCGAATAAAGATTACAACTATACTTACAAACATAAAGCAACTATATTCTACAGAAGAAAGCTTTAAAGCTAATCGAATTTGTAAAAAGCACAAGACTTTTACTCCATTGCCATCCAATAAAAAGTTCTTAGCGTCAGCACATGTCGTAAAATGAACATTCCCTAGGAAACGAATGCACTTAAAACGGCACGTGCATCCCTTAAATTTAACCCGACGACAACTTAATAATTTTCAACAAACATTTAGAGAAATATAAGCTTCAGCTAGCTTGTACCAGGGTTGCCTTTTGAATTATAGTATTGAAAAATAGTAAAAAGCGTATACAGTTGGAAGCAAGCTTTTTGAATAACGCGAGAGTTGCGGTTATGGAATAACATTGCATGTTAAAATGTTGGTTGCAAGTAAGCTCGGTACAGCGATAGTTAAATGTACTGTCGGATTTCCTGAAGTCGAAATGGAGTTATTAGTGCACTTTATCACCTGTCTCTCTTTGTTTTATATATATTACTTATCAAACATTATAAAGGAAATATAAACGAGGCGCTGGGGCATAAGCGTGCGACTTTAAATGCGATAGTGTGCTCGATTTCTATTTGTGAGGGTAAGATATTTAATATTTTCACTCTTTCGCGTTTTTAACTTCCACCATATAACACCCAAAGCCTTAGTATTTAATATTAATATTAAATTGAATTTAATATATATATATATATATATATATATATATATATATATATATATATATATATATATATATATATATATATATATATATATATATATATATATATATATATATATATATATATATATAATTATATATATATATATATATATATAAAAAAATACTATCACAATCAGTGACGCGGTATAAGCGACTGTGGTTAAGAATAATTTCATTAGAGTTTTCCTCTAGAATTGAGGTTTACCATACGATTATCATTTCTGTTATAGAACAATAACAGCATGCATTATTTAGACACGTTCAGTAAATAATAACAATTATGTGCTCAATTAAATTACTACAGGCGTTTTGTATTATTTACGTAACAATGCTAATAAAAAAATGGATATTGATTATGTATAGTTGATATTTTGTGTTATAGACGACAACTTTATTTGATAACGTCATAAGAAAACATTGATAAAATTGCATACTTTGTTTTACCATTGTTTTGTGTCACACAAACAAACAAAAGGAAACCTTTTACAGTACTCTTAATTAAAATATTTTCTTCGTATAGATTAATTACAAGTAAATTTCTCTGAGTGGATATCGAACTATCAACCTTTGCAGAAAGAAGCACGGTTATATGTAACTAC
Organism: Eueides isabella; assembly: GCA_019049475.1. NCBI lineage: Eukaryota > Metazoa > Arthropoda > Insecta > Lepidoptera > Nymphalidae > Eueides > Eueides isabella. The sequence continues at coordinate 462,153 of CM032401.1, forward strand.
ATATGTGCCACGAAGGTCTCGAGAGTAAACATATTTATAAAAAAGCGTACTGAACCTACTACCCTTTTCAAAATAACCAAACCTAGGGTCATTAGAATTAAGCCATTCATTTGATTAAATTTGTTCAGGGCTGGAGTAAATCTGCGGTTGGATGGGAGCGGCTTTGATCTCTCGGAGTTCTAACGGCACTTAGTATATTGTTTATCTATTTAACACTATTTATTGCGAGTTTGTTACGAATCTTTTTAATTTCAATAATATGTTGTATGTATAGATAGACTGCTTAAGTTATTAAATACGCGTAATGTATAGATCAAAAGAAAGAGGTATGCTGAGATCGTAGCATTTGGCACTCCTTTCTCTCTTTCTACCCCGCTTGTTCCAAGTTCTCTCTGTATACCAGCGTGAAGATAAAATATATCGAAAATAAAATATATCGAAAAAATACTGTATAGCATTTAAATAAAACCAACTCTAGCCTTGAGTCAGAGAGTTACTTTAGGCACTTAGCTAGTTCCGATTCGTTACGGAAGCGAAGCCGCAGGTCGCCTTCTATGTTATACAGCTATTCTTATCATATTTATTCCTCTATTTATGTGATGATACTGCGTGTCCATTAACTGTGTGGAATATATGTATATATCACTATGTTGAAGCATTGAGTTGTGTAGTAGCACGCAGCGCTTTGCCTCAAGATTTGCTTTAGAGGCATAACCTAACCAGCGGCCCAAACGTGGCTTCAATCGTTTGAAGTTGTAGTTATAATTATTTACCCAAAAAAAGGCTTAAATTGTAGCCTATCATTATGTTACATAATATTAAAAAGTATCATCCAAATCTGTTCAGTAGTTTTTACGTAAAGATACTAAGAGAAAACTAATCATAAAGTCATGAAATAATATTACGGTTTTGACTGTATATACGATCAAATAAATCAATTTGCATAAAATGAAAGCGAGCAAATTAAACGCAATTCAATATTAAACATAACTCATCTAAAAATCTAATGAGCTGCGAACCAAATTTCTTCAGGACTGATATGGAAAATGTTTTAACGAAAGCTGCAATGAAATTTCAACTTTATTCCTTTGCAATGAAATATAAAATCTTCGTTTCGTTTTCTATGAATGCAGCTCATTTCCTCTCGAAGGTTAATAATAAGGGAATCATCTCAAAAGGTAGAGACGACGGAAAAATGTCTCATGAATAACTTTTTCGGTGTTATAGGAAAATTCTTTATAAATTTTATTCTGTTAATTAACAACTTCTAGGGACATGGTAGTGGCTTCGCTCGCTTGAGTCGATTGTTTTTATATTATTATATTCTTTTTAAATTAATTATAGTATTGTGTTATTCTGATGTCTGGGCTGTATTACTGTAAAGTTTCATTAAAATCAGTTTAGTAAGATCACAATAGTATTTGCGTTAAAGGGAAATAAGTATCGATCCTCATAAACCTTGTTATTTATAGTATTCATAATACTTATAGGCAAAACGCGGCGTTGAGTTCCGCCACTCAACACGCAATGCCTCAAATTCGACGGAAAGTGGGGAACGGAAGTGGAACGGAGTGTCATAACACTAGGTTTCACTTCCTTTCCCTCTGCCTACCCTGCCTAGAGCGGGATACAGCGTGAAGCTGAAAAAAAAAAAAAAAAAAAAAAGAAAAAAAAAAAAACTTATATAATGTTCTGCCTGTTCAGCTACAGCTATACAGCCCGAAATTAAAGAAAAATAAAAGATATTAAAAACGCAGTTGTGTCAAGTTTCCTCGGCCTATCCTGATTACTATGGTTGCTGGTTCGAGCAGGATAGGCAGAGGAATCCCGGCTAACCTACTCGTAGAATTCAGATGCTTTGTTCCCAATGAGACTTTTTTGTTTCTCATTTTCCGCTGAAATACTGAGGTATTGCGTGTTGAGTGACGGTACTCAACAAAATGAAAATGTTAAGTATTTAATTTTTCTGTATTGGAAATTGAACCTACAATCTGTCACGTTCACAATGACACGATGACTCATCTCGATCACTATTACTTAGCTTTACGCTATATCCCTAGCGGGGTAGGCAGAGATAACGGAGCGCCAAACGCTACGTTCTCGATCTCTATTATTGTATAAAAATATTTTTGAAAACCAAAATACTCAATAAAGAAAAGATATAACCATTTTAAATTTCAAAACGTATTTAATGTATACAATTTTCTGAACATAATACAAATGATTCCACGATATAAATCTTTAATTTCCCTTTGAGCAAACTCTAACCTAGGAGATCTTCTATCTCAATTAATGAAGAATTACACAAACCATTGAATTGGAAAATAAAATTTCTTAGAAACATAACAACATTTCGTAAATGAGTTTTACGTGACTTCAACTTAATAGCCTTAACGTTGAAATGTAAATAGTAATTAAAGTTAATAATCAATTTAAGTTTTAGGTGAATATATCTGTTAATTTAGCGGATAGTGACTCTACCGAGGTAAAGAGCACGGGTTAAACTTACTTTAAGTTTTATGTACGAGAGAAAGGTTGACCTTCGAAAAGAACTGATGGTTCTGGAGGAAGGTTGTTACTTTCAAAGTCTTCTCTTCCGGTGAAGGGAGATGTTTATGTATTTTACGATAAAAGGCATAAGGATCTCTCTTTCTTGGAGGCTTCTATAATTTTACTAATGTTTATGATGGAAAATAAAAAAGTTAACAAAATAATAGAGTTACGAATTACGAGTTAGATTTGAAATTTAGTTTAGCTTCGTATTATTCTTATTTTAGAATTTAAGATTGCAGCGGCACAGCGAACGGTGGTACTTTGTAAACGTGACGATTCAGAGTTCTGTTACCACTCAGGGTAAGAATTAATTTATTTCCACGCTCTTGTACACGCTCTTGTACAATATGCGGCGTGAAGCTTTTTTCATAGTACGCTGCTATAATACAGCTTAACATTGTGTCGTATCCCTGGCAACCGTGGCAGGATAGACATTGGGAACTTGGGAACCTAGTGTTAAGGCGCTCCGTTCCATTCCTTACTTTTAGATTTTAATGCATTACGTGTTGCGTGCTCATTCGCAACTCATCGCCTTGCTTTTTCTCGATACCAGAGCAATGGAAAGAAAACATTGAATATTTAATTTGAAAATATTAAATATCTCGAGTAGACATCGAACACAACTTGTCACGTTTACTGTCACATGCTAATGCCCCAGCGCCACGACAGGCCTCAGGCTTTGCTATATGCAAAACATAAAAATTTCATCATAAGAAAATACAAAAGAAAGCAAAAACCACATAATTAAAAAAATATAATTTAAAAACTTAAAACCTTTGAAACAATAAAAGAACGATCATCGATAAGAATATTTTTATTAAAAACTTTCGTGACTACAGAAGGAGTTTAAAACGTTTATCGTTTATGCAAATGAAGTCAAACGAATGCATTGCCACAACCTTCTTGGCATCCTTCCCGTTGATACTAAGGCAAATTGCTTTCCATGAGTACAAGTACATTCTAGATATTGCATTTGGAGACTATAGGATAAACTGTTCCGAAAATTACTATAAAAGGAAACAATGGAATAATTTTATATTGTATCATAGGTTATATTTGTCATAATTTCGAAAGCAAGCACGGCGTTAAGTACCGCCATTATCAACTGAATGAAATATGCGAAAAAAAAATTAATCAAACAAGTAATAGATAAGAGTACCTTGTAATAGTAAATCATAACGTCTGTATAAATAATTGTTTTGTTTTTATAAGTTTAGTTCTTTATATATAACACTCCTTTATTTAAGACAAAAGACCAACATACCGTATAGTAACGAAGGCTTACAATAGCGACCATGTCCTTATTCAAGCTCCAAGTTCCTCACACAATGTAAGACTAGACTAGATTAGTAGAGTAGGTCTTTCTAAGTATTTTTTTTAGCCTTATGACTTATCCCTAGTAGGTAGCTAGTAGTTAAGAGAACGAAGCGCGCAACACAACGAATTTGGCATACCTTTTTCATCTCATCCACAATCGATGTACCCGAACCACCTCAGTATGTTTTTCTTCTCACCCTTATATCTCCGCTTAATATCTACGGAAACGAGAAAAAATGGATTTCCCACTTAAAAGTCCTATCAAAGTTGAGGATTTTAAAAATATCAGTCCAATGTTATTTTTATCAGAAGCAAGATATACTATCAAAAGCGCTATTCTCAAATAGAAAGAATACGTCCAGTTTTTCCATAAAGGAAAAACTTATTTATAAAGGACATTCCGTTTCTTATTTCTTTAGACGCCATTGCTAATAGCAAGCCTTCATTATAACAAAAAGAAGGCCTCATTTTGTGCCTAACAATTGTATCTTGAAGGCACTCGTCGTCGCCATTTATAACAATTCTATTCTACAGATATTTCAAGTTAAACTCAGTGATTCATCAATTCATTGCGTCTTTTGTGGAATGCTTTTAAAATAGATACTTTTATAGTTGTATTATAATGATTGAGACATAAATTATATATTGAGGCTTGTCATAGCGCAGGAGCATAAGTGACTGTAGAAATGACAGGTTGTGGGTTCGATCCCCACTCGAGCTATGAGTGACTTAATGGGAATGGACCCATATGCGGGTTACACAGTGAAGATAAAAAGTTAGAAAAATGTGAATATATTATATGCTTCATGGTATAGTAATAACTTCTGAACTTCGACCTATTGAAGCTATAAAATTATTTGGTTGAAATCACTAATCTTAGGCACTATTTTGTTCCACCTGAAAACTGGTGATTTATTGTGTAGAAGCAGTTTTGTGTCAGACGACATATTTTGATGAAGCTAAATATAGGCTCTGTTACGTCACGTTAATCGGTGGCTGTACCTGCTATCAATATATATCTCGTACAGAAAAATATCACAACTAAGAGTTGTCCTACGAAAATTGTATGTAAAAGTTAGTGAGAATGAAATTTCTGACGAAAATTTGATGGAATCTTACAATAATATATCTTTCAGACCAACCCATAGGCATAATAATTCGTGTAAACAATTTTGAATGATTTTTTTGTGGTTTTAATATAAAAACAATTAAACACGTAAAATTTTCACTTTTCGGCTGGTTATTTATATTAAAATAAATACGCAAAACAGAAGGTATGAAATAAGAAGAATTTACATCATTAGTATTTATTTAAAAAAACTACGAAAACAAACACATTTTCTAATAAAATACATGTCTTTAAGTAAAACGTACGAAGCTCGTGTTCAATATTTGTCTGTGGACAGTATTTCGAAGGACGATTGTCTGAAAAGTTTTAGATATATTTTAATTCGCCTTTAGTCTCCTTTAATCTTTCTTGTTCATTTTACGTAAGTTATTTCGAAGTTGCCGCAGTCGATTATGTTCTGATTGTTGGTTTGATTCCATTTACTGGGAAAGATTATATTCTTTTCCCTGCTCTTGGGGATAAAGTGCAGCTTAGAATCCAGCCACTTAACATCAGATATCTCAAAAAAATTGAGATGTATCTTAAAAAACAAAGTAGACAGAGGAAATTTATCCTCCTGTCCACTCTGTTATATATACCGTTATGAAGCTAAAAGATATGATAATAATATATTTTTCATACGGCTGCCTATTGTTGAATATCCACAATCCGTCCATCCGACTGTCTGTCTATCCCTACCTTAGCTCTTTGACATAGGAAACGGTACCATATATGCGCAAGTCCGATTCACATTTGACCGTTTAATTTCTTATTTCAAGTGTATATAGCAAAGATATTTCCAAAAACACATTAGACCTCATCTTGTTCTATCTATGTATATGTGTATTTGAATTAATATACTTTATGATAATCATATTGGAACTTTTTGTAGTGCAGCGGCACAAGCGCGCGAGAAAATTAAATGTTTAGTATTTTCGTTACTTTTCTCTAGTAAAAAAGAAAACACGGCGGAAATCGGCAATGAATGGCGTTAAATTTCACTATTCATCAAGCCATGCCTTCAGAATTTTCGAAAAATGGATAAAGAACGTATCTCATAACGAACTGAGAGTCTAGAATCTCACGTTATGTGTGCAGGATACAGCGTGAAGTTGACAAAAATTATAATGATAAATACATATACTCGTTGAATTCAGTTATTACTTATACTTTTATAGTGTTATTGGGCATAAACTAGCTTCATTCTGGTATGGTAGCCAGCTGGCAAGAACAGGTAAGTTGCGGTTGCCTAATCAGCGCATATATTTGTATAGATATTTATGCCTTAATATTAATTATTCAACTTGAATATGTTATATAAGGAAGCTGATAACAAAATATGTTGCTTAAAAATATTTTTTTAATGATTACCAGCTTACTTTAGTAGTTCTTTTTAAACAAAATATGTGCTGTGTTAAATCACTAGAAATATAACCTGAATCGCTATGTCATCAGAACATTCAGTACATGAAGTATCTAATTGACTCACAATCTTAATATTGGTATGGAACTCACGGAAATTATAATAAAATAAAACCGCACTCATAACGTATCGCGCCTATAGTACGCTTGTGCCCTTGTGCCGAAATCTCCCATCCCTCATTTGCTTCACCAAATCGAAAAACTTAAAGGAAACGTTACCAACTTGAAAATATAAAAATATATCCAAGATAATCCTTCTTCGTATTTCCTCGTTAAAAGCAGATGGAAAAAATGTGAATGGAATAAATCACAGCGGTGGAGTTGTAAATCCGTCGGTGCTATGAATAACGGCGCACGTCGTTTGAACTACGACGATCGGGACGAGATACATTACTGTATTCCGTTCGGAATTACACTGTTTTTACCATAATGTCTGTATTATTTAAGCGAAATTTTAAAATATCTTGGTTGAAAATCAAGATAGGTTTTGTTTATAGATATAATATTATTCAATTCTCTTTAATATTCAAAATTCTTTTAACGTTAACAGTAACTTTTAAACATTTTAATTCCTTTGCTCTTGTAAAGAACGTGGCCTGGAGTGCTACCGCTTAGCGCGCAATGACCTAATTATAGGTCTTTTAGTGAAAAATTGCACTAGCCTTCCTTTGCTTACTGGACTTGATAGTGGCTGGCTATACTCATTACAGAACCTTCAATCACTTATACTACCATACCTAGTTGTTGTTGTGGCGCAGAGGTATAAACGTATGACTGTTAACACGACAGTTTTGGGCGACGCCATCTTAAGGAAATTAATTATTTAATATTTTACATTCCTAGATTTGGTAACGAGGCAAGCTACCACTGCCCAGTGTGGCGAGTATGGGTAAAATCCCTAAATGAGTATACAAATAAAAACAAGGCCCCTACAGCCCCCAGCGGATCCATACTACCCCTGGCTCCGATAGCGGTCATGGTAATAGTGGGGCGGGGGAAGAATATCTAAAAATATTCGTGAGAGTCATTAAGGTATACGCACCGAGTGATCACCGAATAGTAAGAAGCACTTCAAAGATCAACATCAAAGCCGAAAGGGCTCGGACTACGAACATCTAAAGCCCAACCAGGCGGTAGTATGACGTTGACTAAGGCCGACGTTCTAAGAGAGGTAAAAATTTTCTATGGACAGTTGTACACATGACTTATCAAACCTGGTGCTAAATTAGAGAAAAATCCGACAACCAAGCTTCAGACACTTCAGATACTTCGCCGAAGAGATCCTGGACATCGGCGTATACGAGATTAGGATGGCTCTAAAACAGCTTAAGAGTAACAAAACGCCTAGTAAGGACGAAATAGTTCGGAACTACTGAATTTGGGTGGATACCCGGTAATTAAAGCGCTTCAAAAGCTCTTATTCCCGTTATGCTCGAAGAAGGAACTATACTGGTAGCATGGTTTGAAGCTTTTCCATCATAGACCGCATACATACGCAAAGAGTATAATACACCATTATGTTTAGCATTTATGGACTATGAAGAAGCTTTGGATTCGACTGAGATTTGGTCTGTGGTCAGTCTCTTCAACAGTGCCATTTTGACTGTCGGTATATCGAAGTGTTGAATTGTTCGTATAAAAACTCCACTATGTTGATCCAAGTACATGAAAAGCGTAAAAAGGATCTACTACATCGTAAGGTTAGACAGGGAAACGTTATATCTCCGAAACTGTTTACCACCATGCTAGAAAACGCCTTCAATATTCTTGAATAGTGAAGATTCGGCATCAATATTTATATCTTTCACTTTCGATAACCATTGGAAACTATGTTCTGAAGTCATCGACATCTATATATACCGAGGACAAGTGCATCAACTAGATAAGTCCAAGTTTGAGAAAGAGGTCGATCACCGAATCCAACTCGGCGGGGCAGCGTTCGCAAAACTTTGTCACATCTTCTCATCTAAAATACCTCAGTGCCTCAAGATGAAAGTCTTCAAGCAGTGTGTACTACCAGTGATAACTTATGGGTCTGAAACGTGATCTCTTTCTGTCGTCCTCATAAGAAAGCTCAAGGTGACTCATCGAGCTATGTAGAGGGCTATGTTAGGTGTTCCTCTACGTGATCAAATCAGAAATGAGGAGATCCGTAGAAAAAACAAAAGTTACCGACATAGCCCACTGGATTAGCAGGTTAAAGTGGCAGTGGGTAAGTCACATAGCTCGATGAATCGATGGCCGTAAGGTTTTTGATTGGAGATTACGAAAGGGAAGGAGCAGAGTGGGTCAGCTTCCCTCTCGCCGTACTGATGACCTAGTAAGGGTCGCAGGCCACCATTGGATGCAGACCACACAAAACCGTCAGTATGTCCGTATCTATATTAGAGACGCTTTAGGATGACATGTCCAGCAGTTAACTTTGGTTGACAAATTGTGATAATAGTCTTCATTTAGTCAATCATCAGTATACATAATAATAATAATAATAAACCCGCAGGGCAGCTTGTGGCGAGCTGTTGGGGAGTAGCGACCCCACGGACCTGAGTCCTCCAGAGGGGAATTGTAATCTATCCCCCGCCTCTGGCTTGCCTTTGTTGGCCGGCAGAGTGGAGCGCAAGAGCTATATGCTTGAAAGGGTGGAAGTGCTCAATCTGCGTAATAACGGGGAAACCCGCTCACGAGTTTCTCGTGATGGTGAAACCGGTGCACACCTCTCTACACCCTCAGCCGACCACGTTGATGTTGCGCCCGAGGCTTTACGCCGCTTTGTGGGGGCCCATCTAGTGGGAGGCGAGTCACCGTCCGCCAATCATTCAATTTGAGACGTTGAAAAGGCGGACGTCCGATAGTCTCCTCCAATAGCCCAGTTCTCGATCCATCCAAACTACATTCCATAGACCCAATTTAGTTTTTCATATTTTTTATAGTTTCTACGCATTATCCGGAGACCATCTCTGGGCAATTACCTCTGGTTACTCAGAGATGGATCCCGGCTAATGCGTCACAGCAAATTATTTTAATATTCTCGAAGGGGCCTCTACGTGTTGGACCTGTGTCCCCACGCAAGCCTTCCAAAGGACCGGGTTCGGTTTTGAACCCGAGAACTTAAGCCGAGAAACATAATAATAATGAACAATAACAGTATACATACTCTTAATTTTTTTTAAGTTTCGAATTGCGTTCTCAGAATGCAATTCGCAGAATGCCAATTTTCTAAACATCAGCCTAACAAAAAAAATCTTTCACTGAGTGATAATCGAGTACCTATAACTTCTACGTTTACTGTCATACGCCGTAACACTAAGCCAGTCGGCCTTATTTGTAATACCCAATAAAATTTAACTTATTATTCTGAATTTATTACCAAAAAATTATACAAAAAAGCTGATCTCAAAAAGCTTGCTAAAAAGCTGAACTTGAACCATTATTAGTATAGAAAAAGCTTTTTCTGAATATTTTACGTTTTATATGACAAATCCAAAGCTCCGGCCGGTATTATGTCATTTCTTACAACAAAATAATTGTGCGTCACAAAGATCATTCAGTTTTTAGACTCTATTGTGGCGATATAAAAGTACCTGCAAGAAAATTGTTCCTGAGTTCGTTTTGTTTACGTTCAGGGAATTTGTCAACAATTTTATTTTTATAATTTAATATGAAGTAACAAATTTAAGAACTGAAGTAAAAATAAATTTTATTATATACTCAACTATTTATATGTTGACTAACATAGTTTCAGTTTTTTTTCTCTTTTTGGAGTTATGGGTTCGATCCCCACTCGAGAATATGAAATATTTAATATTTTCATTTCCTTGCTCTGGTATCGAAGCACGACGTTGAGTTCCGCCACTCAAAGTCGTACTCAAGTAATACTTGTAGAATTCGGCAGAAGGTGGAGAACTGAAACCTGATATTGGTATTATTTGATAGATTTACAAATCATTATTAAATAATGTGCCTTAAATTTTACAACATTCCTCTTCGTGTTTGAATTTGAGGTTCCTTAATTTATTATACGATGAAGAAATTCTCTACTAATTTTGTGAGAGTTAACCACCAACTTTACCAATTAAATTGTATTCGGTTTGTTTCGGTGAATGCCTTTGAAAGGGTTTGAGATATACTCGTACAAAAACTTATGTTGATTCTGCGTATAATGATTTATTCGTATTTGAAAATTAATTTTTATAGAAGAAAATAATACTACAGATGTTTAGCTGTTCAATAGTGTTAATATAAGAATATTTCATGATTATTTACCCGCATAGTAGGGTTGATTTTACATAAAAAACACCTTTTTTTTACAAATTTGTCAGTTTAAAAAAAAAAAAAAAAGATTCCACCCAATGGGTATCGACCAAACGACCGTTATTTTTACAGCCACATGCTGTACCACTACGCAACTATGGCCTTACAATGTTAAAATAAAGGAATATGCTAAAAAAATATCCTTTAACGCAGTTCACGATGAATTTATTCGTAATCTTGGAATACACAACGGCTGCAGATGCGGTTCCGAAGAATTATTACTAGTGGAAATTGCTTCAATTTGAATATTATTGTGTTTGTTTTGTTAGTTTTTTGTTCTCCAGTTCTACTGAGCTACGTTTTATGATGCTCGTTATGGGGGTTGTTGTTTTTTCCTATTTATTGAATCGTTAATATATAACGAAGGATTTACTATAAATAGAAATATTTTAGCTTCACGTTGCATATCTCACAAGTAGAAGGCAGAAGGAATCTAAGAAGTTGGAAGTGATTAAACAATCAGTTCCAATTAAGATACTTTCGTTACCCACTTTCGCAGCAGATCTCAGCCTCTCTTTGCCTCATTACTACAACGAGAAAATAATAAAAATAAAGTTGCTCGCTGGTGCCCTTGCGCCACGACTTACCTTGGCACGACAGGATAATATATTTTAAATCCAATTATCTTCAATTTCGTTAAAGTCATCTCAAAATTACCAAGTACGTCCTCATCTTTGTTTATTCCCAAACAAAATTCACACAAAAAATCATTCAACCTAATTCATTAAGAATAATCTAATACCAAAGTTGTTTGCAATTCAAAATAATGACCTTCATTAACTGAAGTGGCCGAAATAGAAAACGTCAAAAGATAAAAAAAAAACACGCGACAGGTCTCTAAACGTGGGATTGGACGAAATATAATTAATATGAGTCCTTGAAAGTTGAGTTCTCTTGATGCGGCTAGATTAACCGTTGCCTAGCAACGCTCGGCCTCTTTGACATTTTGTTATGAATTTTAAATATATAAAGCATTTATAATGTGCTTTTATTTTCTTAAAATTATGTTTGAGGTATTTATTTGTGTTGCTTTTTTCATTAAGCAAATGATGCCTACCCGGCAGAAGACTTGACAACTGAACTGACTTATTAAGCCATTCTAATACACAATTTCCGCTGAAATTAAGGCAGAGCAAGAAAATAAAAATATTAAATTCCCTTAAAAATAGACCGAACCCATAACCTGTCATGTTTACACTCAGTCAGTCACTTGCAGTCAGTACCTGCGCAACGACATTTCTTTTTTTGCTATAATCCTTTCTATTATTTAGCTTTACTGTAGACACTCTTTCCTCACGTTTCGTTCCATATTTGAAACGTGCGCATTTGTTCGGGTAGTTCCATGGTAATGGAAACTTCTTATAGTGATCAATAACTTAAAGTTAGACTCTGTACCACATAAAGTATTTTACGCATCAAATTCAGAAAAAAAAACCAAAAAAAAACAGACTTTTCTTAAAAATCAGTACCTAACCCAAATCACGTAAAAATATTTATTATCCTATTTAATTGCAAACCAAAACCATTCTATATAATATTCATACATACTTAATATAACCAACTAACAACTATTTTATATTTCTGTATTTCCTGGTGCTTTTTTAACTTCCCTCTGAATACCTTGAAAACGACCGCCATGTTCCCTTCAAGACGTTCTAATTTCGACGACACGATTTATGATTTGAAGAGTAAGTGCTCTTTCGTGTCGGCGTTGTTCATTTATTTACTTAGCGGAAACATTTCTTATGTTTTATTTATAATGTAATGTTGATATGTTAGTTTTTATTGTGGCTAAAGATTAAAATTGCTATTATATATATTTGTATAAAGAGGCCTAATGTGGCGCAGGGGCAGAACCGTGCGACTGTACATATGATAGATTGTGGGTTCGATCTCCACTCGAGGAAACGAAGTATTTTATACATTAATTTTCTTACTTTAACAAAATAAGGCTAAAGCGTCATGAACGTTACAAAGCAATACTCAAAGACTACAAAACTCAGCAGAAAGTGGTGAAATTAATGGGAACGTAATGGGAACGGAGTGACCTATCACTTTAACTACCCAGATTTTTTTTGGCCTACTATTTACTGGCTAGTATTAAGCACTAAACTTTTTCCATAGTACAAATCGAATCCACAACCGAGATCTAGACATTCCACTTACGTCACAGTATCGTAAATAATATTACATAATATGTAAGCCATGAAATCAATATTCGCGCGCCACACCACCTATTATTAGTAGCGCTTCACTCAATTTATGTCAATTACGCTATCAGGTTTCGGAGAAATGAAAATATCGCATAAAAGGACCGACACACGTCCCAGCAGCGGCTTTTGATGTTTGAAACGTTTGAAATATTCATCTGGTGCCTTTTCGTGTCCTCGTATCATATCCATGTATCGTTTTATATTGTTATTATAGATACCTTAGGCTTAGAATGTTGCTGTGTCAGGTAGTAAGATGGTATTATAGATGTGATAGGAATATATAAGCGAAAGCGGCTTATTACTTCGATGAATAGAATATAGTGAGTTTGCGATAAACGCGATGGTTCAAAGTTTTTTAACACTCGGGTTATTAATTTAATTTCTTGTCCTTTCAAGAAAATGGTTGCGTTCAGTTACGCTACTCAACCGGAAAAGTATTTTTTTATATATATAAAATTTTTGGCTACAAGTACCTTGTTTTAAGTTATTTTTATGTATAACTTTCTTGTCGTATGTAATTATTACAATATTTTTATATAGAAGAGTATTGTAGTGTCTGTCTGTATGTGTGTGCATATGTGTGTGCATAAGTGTGTGTGTGTGTGTGTAAACGCCACAAATTGTGAGTTCGATTCCCACTCGAAAAAATGAAATATTTAAGAACTTTAAATGACCTAATATATTATATTATCATGTCTTCGCTCTAGTAACATGGCGAAACGCAGCGTTCAGTTCTGCCACTCCAATTTGGCAACAAGTAGGGAACGGAACGGAGTGTCTCAAGATCTTTTCAAATTCCCCCTCCCTACCCTTTCATGTACACAATTAATATCTACAATATTCTTATCTTTATATTATATTTTTTTATTAGAAAGAGAAATGGAGATTGGCGCCATCTCTCTTCAGACTAAAGTTGTTTCTGATTACCCACATTTATGAAGGATAAATCGTGAACCTAGAAACACCTACGGAATAGTTCTATAACGTTAAGTAATAAATATTGTTTTTATGTATCCCAGTGACAGCTTCACGTGGGTCAACAGTATACGGATTTTTGGTAATGAAAGATTTTTATTAAGCTCTATATAAACCTTTAGTTATACGTAATATTATTATATACAATCAATCTTACAATATGTCAATTACTAACATAATTGCAATTTAAATATTTAGTTCTCTAATCTAGTTTTAATACTTGGTCCTCTTTTTTTAATTATATGAACCTAACTACTGAAATAATAAGTATCTTATTCATAGTATATCACCTGCCGAATAGTGAGAACAAACAATCAATTGATATTACTGTGCAACAGAAATGTAAGCCCAGAGCAAACCCAGCTTGGTCACAACAATAGACGACATGGCGGAATTCAATTACAATTACATTCAATTAAAACAGAGGAGAAACGGCTGACTGACTGGGATGCATGAAAACCTGGGAACATCTCAAAATTTTAATATGAGAACAGTGCTGAAGACTTAATTTATTTAAATGGTCAAGTGCACATGTGTGTTGTTGGAGAAGAAGAAGAAGAAAAGCATCGATAGCACCCTAGAATCCAACGGGCATGGGATTTGTCTAGGATAAAATGGATCAACGGGGTTCCCAGATGCCGTAAAATAACACTTTAAAACTGATAGGGATGCCCCTATCAGTTTCAAAGTGTTTCATTTTACTACAAAAATCACAGAAGCAGCCAGTGCATTACAAAGTTGCATTTTGATATCAATGTTGGATAATAGGATAAAAAAACCTTAAACGTGCAATCGACTGATTTTAGTTGATCCGATGAATTGATAAATTACTTTAGACCCATGAAGTTAAGTGTAGCTGCTTAAATCTCTAGAGTAGAAGAATTATTACTAATAGGGAGTATATCCCCCCCATACCGACTTTTTTATATTGACCAAGAGAATCATTCGGTACTCTACCAAGACCAAGCTTGGAGCTTTGATGTTACTTATTTTTATTCATTAACAAACGAACGAACTAACACAATCGCAAATTAATCAGAGAAATGGGAAGAATATAAATTCAAAAGTACTGATGATCATTAAGGGGCCGTCCATTAATCACATGGGATTCGAAAAGAACGTAGGGGGGGGTGGGGGGCGGTGTAGTAAGATATCACGTGTACGTATAAGTAAGTAATTAATAAGTTTAAACCTAACCTGGAGGGGAGTTAAAAATGCTACAAAAACATCACGTGATTAATGGACGGCCCCTGAGCCCAGGGTCTGACAATCACGATAGTCATAAAGCCGATCAAATTGCACCTATATAACAGCGTCTCACACGCAGTTGTAGCAATAGCACGTTACACTAACAGGTACTTCTAGTATAACGGTGGTGAGGATGTCACGGTTTAAAGATTTATCCGAAATGCAACGGGAGCACCTTGAAAATTAAAAGGCAATAAAACACCTTAATCATTTATATATAGTTATATATTTAGATTGAGTAAAGTTGTCAATTTATAAGAATAACTGGACTCTTTAAAAACATATCTAGTTTGAAATAATTTGTTAAACAAAATCTATAAGAAGAAATGTTCTTTTTTTTAACTACAGGTACAGATTTTAGGGCCATAGTGTACCAATTAAACTTTATTAAAAAAATACTAGGTCATCTCCGCTTATCCTGCTCCAAGCTTGCCACAGCGTGAAACTAAATATTTTTATAGCTGCACACGGCGTTTTGTCACTCTATTGAGATCACTTCTGTCCCCACTTTCTGCCGAATTATAGAATCATTGCGTGTTGAGTGGCGGAACTCAAGGCGGCAATTTGAATGAATAATATAACATATTACCAAACTTTCAAACTAACATCCTATCTCTTTTATTAACACAAAATAAACCGTCAAAATTTTAATGTTTTCAACAAACAAACTACACGGACGTCGCGTCGACTTTTCGCCGAGTTAACCCGTATCGCTCCCTCGAGCCCGACCCGATGATTAACTTTACCCATTATTATGTGCCTACAATAATTCACGTGTTTTTGTCTATTCTTGCTCTGTGGACTTGTTAATGTTATGCTTATAACATATACTTGTAGTATAAATATTAAAAAACAGAAACTGTGGAATGTCTGCTTAAAGGCGGTTTTATTAACCGGAAAGTTAATATATTTAACAATTTTCGGCCACTGCGTTTTACATTGGGTAATGCCGGGAGCCAATGCCTATCCACTTTATAGACCGGCAACGCTCCTGTAGCTCCTCTGGTGCTACACGGGGCCGTGGGCGACGGTGATCACTTACCATCATGTGACACGTACGCTCGTTTGCCGAGTCTCGTCCATAAAAATAATAAATAAATTGAGTGTTGGGTGGTGAAACTCAACGCCGCTCTTTTCCTTGTTACTAAAGCGAAGAAAATGAAAATATTAAGTATTTCAATACTTTGAATGGTAATCGAACCCACAACTTGTCGCTTTTAAAGTCGCACGCTTGTGCCCCTACGCCACGACTGAAATATTATACATAATATATAATTTTTTTTTTTTTTAGCTTCACGCTGTGTCCTGCACGAGGCAGGGTAGGCAGAAGGAACCCGGGAACCTAGTGTAAAGACACTCTGTTCCACTTCTGTTCCCCACTTTCCGCGGAATTCAACGCCGTGCTTTGCCTTATTATCAGAGCGAAGAAATGAAACATTCAATATTTAAATTAAAAATATTAAATATTTCATTTTCTCGACTGGGGATCGAGCCCAGAACCTGTCGGTTACAGTCACACTGCGCCACGCTGCGCCACGACAGGCCTCAATAATAAAATATAATTTAAAACATTTATATTTTGTATTTTTTAATAATAATGCTTTTATTTAGAAATCTTTTTTTTAATAATTTATATTTTTCTTTATACTTCAAGTACTTGTTTATTAAGATCCTATCTAACACTCCCTTTTGCACTCAATGATTGTGGGATCAAAGGTCCTTTTGAGATTGCGAAAATTGATAAGACTATATTATATTTTAAGTAATAATCTAAGCATTGAAAATTACTATATTAATCTTGTTATTTATATAAAAATCGTCGCGCCGTCTTCACACAGAGGCAAAAGTGTCTGTAAGCGTGCCATGTGAATATTTGATTCCTACTAGGGGGCATGAAATATTTAATACCATCATTTTCTCTGAAGACGTGGTGAAGGCCTGGTGGAATGGAGCCACTATTCAACACGAGATATTGCGAAAAGGGCATGTTTAGCTATCCAAGGGATACAGCGTGAAGCTAAAAAAAAGTCGCGCTCACTCAACGCACAATCTCTAGATAATTTAATGGAAACGAAAAACGGAGTGTCTAGTCGACTATGTGGAAAAAATATAGAACCTTTTTTTGTTTAAATTTTAAATAAGACCTTTAAAATTCGGGCAATATAGTATAAAATCGTTTAATTATTTACAAAGTACACGAATATTACAAAATATTCCTGATATAATACGTTCAGTTACCTTCATGAACAATAGTACTTTGTCACGTCACACGACCACCCATGTGAACTCACAAAAGCGTCCGTCATAACACTCCTCGAACGTACGAAGTCAATTAAAAAGTAATAAAAACGACGTTATCACCAATTTGCTAAAATTTCACCATCAAAGCTTCGAATGTCGCGATCCATACACACCAGTGAGCAAAATTTGATCTTTTTTATTTATTTCGCGTTTTGCAAAATAAGTGTTATAGGTTAGAAAAGTAAAAAAGCTGCCGACTTTTTTATATTCCATTCGTTTCAGTGAGCTTTTTCCAAGTATATTTTACTGGTAGATGCAATTTATGCTTCGCCCACCCATTTTCGCGGTCCCAAACTAAATTCTCACGTTGAGTCTCGTGTCAACAATTATCAGGTTTGTTCCGGGAGATACCTCAATTTTGAATTTGTGAATAAGTTTCGTTGTTTTAGTCAATTTTAAGTCTAACATTTTCAAGTTTTTTGTGTGTACCTCATCAATCTATAATACACTTATTAATGTAAATTATCTTTTTTGTTCTATGAAAAATCTGTCGACTTTAGGGTAATGCCTGTTGAGTAGCGGAACTAAACGCCACGCTTTGCCTTGTTTCCTGAGTGAAAAAAATGAAAATATTAATGTTGTATTATCATTTCATTAATCATATAATATTTTATCTACTCTACTCTACTCAGCTTCACGCTGTATCCCGCACATGGCAGGGTAGGCAGAGGGAACTTGAGAACCTAGAGTTAAGACACTTCCTCTTTGGTAACCCACTTTTTGCCGAATTTGTGACATTGCGTGTTAAGTGACGGAACTCAAAGCCGTGCTTTGTCTTGTTACCAGAGTGAAGACACGAATATTTCATCAATATTATTTTCATATTGCTTCTCCTCGAGCGAGAATCAAACCAACAAATTATCGCGTTCACAGTCGCCCTCTTAGCGTCTGCACCTCGAAAATGGAAGAGAAGAACTCTTCGATATTTGTACATGAAACGTATAACGCGTAGTACAGTTTAATTTTGCATTAAGATTCTTGGGTTAACGTTTAACGGGACCACTAAAAGAATATGTTCAGACATTCTAACGAAAACGGGAAAAGTACAGAATTTCATGAACACGAAGCGCTACATCCACGCAAACGAAATTTTACATATATTTATAACTTACTTAAGCCTTCTCTAGAAAGAGAACACGACATTACAAAAATTAATTAAGAACAAAAGCTTTCTAAAAATATATACAATAAAAACTGGTCAGGTAGACACGTAAATTTTCAAATGAAAATGAACAATCTTTAGTTAGATTGTCTAAGCACTAGATTAATAAATTTCCTGCCATTTGCGGGATACAGTGTGAAGAAACAATAAAATTAATACGGGAAATATTCTTCTTAAGATCTGTCGTGGCGCAGCGGAACAATTGTGTGACTGTAACCGACATGTTGTGGGCTCGATCCCCACTCGAGGAAATGAAATATTTGACTTCGCCACTCAATACGCATTGCCTCAAAATTAGTGGAAGGTGGGGAACGAAAAGGGAATGGAGTGTCTTGACACTAGATTCCCAAGTGTCCTCCGCCTACCCTGCCATGTACGGGATACAGTGTAAAGTTAAATGATTGAGTGGAAATATTCTTTAACTAATAACATCAAAAATACCACTTGACAAATGTATGTTGAAATTTAACAATCCCGGCATATATCTAAATCATGCATAAAGCGTATACTTGTTACAAGTAATTAAATTGAATTCGTTCTCCCTTCAAATGAACTTACTTTGGGTACGATCCGTGTAACAAAACTTCGTATATTTGGATCATTGAGAACTTCCGAGCCAGGGGTCGTTCGAACAACTTTTGGCTTTTCAATTTCCAAAAAAATACCTAACAGAAAACCTTTACGTTAATTAAAGCGGTTGCAATTTGTGAACGGCGCACGGCAAACTCGATTACGCGTAGAATTTACTGCTCCTATATTCTATGGCTTAAAGCCGAGATCTTTTATCATTTAACGTGTAAAAGTTAGCGTAGAAAGTGAGATTTTTAATTATTTTTTGTTAGCTTCACGCTCTATCCCGCACATAGCAGAGTAGGCAAAAGGAACGTTTCCATTAAGATATTCCGTATACTTCTATCATTGGTATGAAATTGACTTTAAGACTTTTGTGGTGGAACTTAACGCCGTTCGTTTCGTTTACCACTTCCAACTGATTTTTTTTATGGAAAAGACGGCAAACGAGCGTACGGGTTACCTGGTGGTAAGTGCTCACCTTCGCCCACGGCCCCGTGTAACTCCAGAAGAGCTACAGGGGCGTGGCCGTCCTTTAAGGTGGAAGGGCACCGGGGCCCGGCATTATCTAATGCGAAACGCAGTGGCCAAAGCCACTACTTAACGCCGGTCCTTAATGTCGGGAGTTATAATAATCCGGTCGAGTCTGCCCATGCGTGTTGCCATTACTGGCAACGTGATTCTACCACACGCACTTTAGTCGCCTCTTACGACACCATCAGTACCAGGGTGATACTATTCAAAGCCGGAATCACACGGCAAATATGATATGGATATTCAAAGCATTGTATATTGAGAGGCGGAACTCAACTCCACACTGTGCCTTATTACCGGAGCGAAAGAAATAAGTACATTCAATATATGATTTGAAATTATTAAACATTTAATTTTCCCGAGTGTACGGAATAATTGCGTATGTCCAATTATAAACATTATTGGAAACCAGACGTTTTGAACACTTCGCATTGCTCAAGTCAAGTAAGTAGGGCTCAATATTCGCGATCAACCCAGCTTAGTTTGTTTCATTTGATTTTAGTATTTAATTTAAATTCAATAAATTATTTTAAGAGATTTAAAATAAAATAATTAATTTAGAATATGACTGACATAGTACAGTAAAATTAATAAATATCAAGAAAAAAAAGTGATTGATAAGTGTTAGGACACTGTATTGATTTACGGATCTCAACGCCGTGCTTAGTTCATCACAGTAAAAAAAGACATTCTGTCATTATACACAAAATCAACGAAAGCAATTTCAATTGAAAAATATCAATTTTATTTTAAAATGACGAATCATTTACATTATGATAACGATAATGGCGTAATGGCGATTTAATGCTATCTTAATGACTTTGGCCGAATACGAGAACCATGTTGTTTTCATCGAGATAATTCTATAACAGCAAAGGTATTACTTTTATAGATTATTTAAATATTATATAAATAGACTTTGATACCATCGCGGCGTAAGGGCACATGCGTGCGACTGTACCGCAACGCTTGCAAGTTCAAATCTCACTAGGGGTAATGAATTTTTAATACTTTCATTTTCATTGATGATTGTGAGATAAATCGCGGCGATAAAAACCGCCACTCAACTTGCAATGTCTCAAAAAATACGAAAAGTGAGGAACGAAATTGTATTTAACAGGAATTGAGTGTCGTAACATTGGTTCCAAGGATCTCTCTGCCTACTTAGCTATGTGTAAGATACAGTGTGAAGCTAAAAAAAACATTGATAAATTAATAAGTAATTAATGTTATCAAATTTAACACTGTTTGAGATCAAATTTAAGAATTAATATTATCAATTTTGCATTTTCCATCGGCTTATCGAAGGTAATTGGGTTAATTTGAGTAATTATAGATTTAATATTTTAAATTACGTCGATATTTAATGACATAATTATGATACATTTTAGAAATAACAAATAAAATTGCTATCAATTCAATTATTCTATTTCGAACTGATTTTCTTTTTTTTTGAGCATCACGCTGTATCCCGCATATGAGGCAAAAGGAACGTGGGATTAAGTCACGCAATTCTTATTAATTATCATTTACGTTACCAGAGCGACGAAATGAAAATGTTATATTATATTATATTCCTCGATCGGGATCAAACCCACAATCTGTCGTTTATTATACACGATTGTGCTACTGCGCTATGACAGGTTTTTGTAAAGAAACTTGACAACGTTTCTTTATTCCGAACGACCAGCATTCTGTTAAATTAACACTATACTGAAGTCAAACCTCTATTCAAAAACTCCGACAGCCAACTTTGCTAAGCTCATTGTAATCTCGGAATAAATTAGCGAAAAAATTAATTTCACGCGTCATCGACAGCGGCCGAGTGTTCAATAAGAAAACTCTTGAACAGTTACAATATTATTAGACGGTAAGCACCTGAGAACTAAGGGGTGATTTACAGCTCTTTTTTAAATAGTTTTTTTAAATTTCAGTAGTAATTATTAGTTTTTAGCAAAGTTTGTGACGTGTTGCTATTCGAGAAAGCGGCTGTTTTTATAATACTCATTTTATTTTCTAGTTTGTCGTAGCACAGGGGGTTGTTTTTCTGGTAACAAGGCAAAGCATGACATAGAGTGCCGTCAATCAACAAGCATTGCATCAAATACTACGGAAGTGAAGAATGGAAATGTTATATTTGAAATGTAATGTTTTAACACTAGGTTCCCAAGTTCCCTTTGCCTCCTACTTCTCTTTTATATTGGCAACGTGTGAGATACAGCATATATGTGATTAGATTACATTAGATTGGTTAGAAAAACATCAGTACTGTGAGTTTTTGTTAAAAATATGAGCTTAAAAAATATTCATCAAAAGAGTTTGCTTTTCATCATTTAAAAAATCGTGTTTATGAAATTTTAAAAACAAACAAATTTTAATTGTGTTATTTGATATGGTAAAAGCTTATATACAAATGTTGTTCCATTTAGGAAATGTTATCCACCATACTTCATAATACGAAAAAAAAATTTTTGAAATAGACCAAAGCATTAGCATATTTTTACTAAGTGACTAAAAACGTTGAGATCAGGCACGTGAGTATACGTATATGTTATCTTCACGCTGTATCCCGCACAAAATACGTAACGAAAAAATTGAAATCTAGTATAAAGACACTCTGTTACCATTAAAACAATTCCGTTCCCGACTTTCCACTGAATTATCAAACACCCGTTGAGTGGAAGAATTTACGTCGCGCTTTGTCTCGTTATTATACCATATTAAATATATTATTTCCGTGTGTGGAAATCGAAGCTACAACATATCACGTTTATAGTAACACAGTTTTTCCCCAGCGCCTGAACTTAAATGTTAATATATAGATTACAGTGAGAGGGAGCACTATTTAAGATACTTCTAATTTTCCTGAGGCAACAGGCTGTTTAATTTTTAACCTACTTCTCTTTAAAAAGTTGCAGGAAACGAATAGTTTGACAAGTATACGGATACTGGTTAAGCTGGATATTTTTAACGTTTTCCGTAACAATATTTTTGCAAGTAAATTAAATCCGAATGGCGGTTTAAATTTTACTGTGGCATAAAAAATTAACGTTATGGCAACCCTTCAGCGAAATGATGTTATTACCCGGACGTTCTTTAACGGTGGCCATCGAATATTGAATTTAATAAAGAGTATTCCATTATTGAGGCCAGACGTGGCGTAGGGACAAGCGTGCGACTGTAAACGTGACAGATAGTGACTTCGATACTAACTGAAGGAAAATAAAAAGATTTATTTACTCACTCTAGGAATGACTCTAAACGCGGTGTTGAGTTCCGCTACCCTTCACGCAATACCTAGGGAACTCATCGAAAAGTAGAGAATGAATGTGTCTTAATAAAAACAGTGTCTTAACACTAGGTTTCTAGGCACCCTTTGCCTATACGTGAAGACAAAAAAGAGTATTCTGATAGATCTAATTTATAATATACACTTTTAAGACATTGCACGTTAAGTGGTGAAGTGGAGGGGAAGATTTCCGCGATAACGGAAACGGAACTTCCAACATTCTCTAGTACACGT
Organism: Eueides isabella; assembly: GCA_019049475.1. NCBI lineage: Eukaryota > Metazoa > Arthropoda > Insecta > Lepidoptera > Nymphalidae > Eueides > Eueides isabella. Next base: position 485,390 of record CM032401.1, read on the forward strand.
AAACGTCGCCTTCGTTCACGCTATAGCTAGTTAGATAAAAAGGGAAATCCAGTTTAGTTGTACTTTTTATATTCACTTCATAAATATTACGGACATTTGATTAAAGCTAAAGCACAAAACCGTCACAAAGCACGGGTAAAAGCTACAAAATCGGACGCGATGTACGACACTTAGTTAAATTTAAATACATAACAGGCAAGCTTTTTAAAAAATCACATTTTTCACAAAATTGGATTACCAGCGCTTTGCAGATATAAAAATGCTATAAAAATGTCAGTGAGAATTCATGGTACATTACACTAGCGCTTTTATTTTTAAAAGAGATATAACATGGAGGTGAACTCATCCGTCTGTCGGGTTGTTTCATTCTATTTTGAAGTGCGGTATTTAATTACGCATTATCTCTAGGTCTATCGTGGCGCAGGGCATAAGTGTTCTGTAAACGCGATAAGTTGTGGGTTCGATCTCCGTTCGAGAAAATGAAATATTTAATATTTTAATTTGTTCGGTCTGGTAACAAGGCAAAGCGATGGCGGTGAAATATTCAATGGCTCGACTTTTGGGCAAAAAAAAATGAACGAAGTGCCTTTATGGGAACGGAGTATCTTAAAATGAGACCTGTCGCAGAGGCACAAGCGTGTGAAGTAACGGAATGGTTCTGTCATTCTGTTCAATTCCTCGCTCTGGAAATAAGGCAAAACGCAGCGTTGAGCTACGCCACTCCACACGCAATGTCGCAAAATTCAGCAGAAAGTAGGGAACGGAAGTAAAACGGAGTGTCTTAACACTAGGTTCCCGGGTTCTCTCCGCCTACCCTGCCTCGTGCGGGATACAGCGTGAGTATCTTAAAACTAAGTTGTCTCTCCTCCCCTGCCATGTGCAGAACAAAAAATAAAGCGTGCTGCTGAAAAAAAAAAAATCTACCCATCTCCTGAACTTTACTCTTGTAAAAACCAGAGATAAAGAGATTTGTCTGTCTCAATTATATTTCGCTAACTCAATATAAACACAAGTGATGTTTTCCTTCAAATGTTCATTCGCTGCCATACACAAAAGCTTCTATTAATACTTAATTAACATTAAAAAAGTTTTAACGTCAACTGCATTTATTTTAAATTACATTTCTAAGTGTAAATTAAGAAAAAAAAAACATATAACAGTTTTTTTAGAAAAAGTATAAAAATTTAAATGTAGTGAGATTTGAATCTGCGCCTCGTTGGAAACCGTCCAAGCATTCTAACCAACTATGCCATACGTGAATGACGCTATTCAGATCTACGTTCTTAAATGTTTTCTAAAAAAGTATTTTTCTTTCCTATGTATGAAGGATAACTTCAAATATGTTAAAACCTCATAAAACAGATACTCTACTCAGCTTCACGCTGTATTCCGCACTAGGCAGGGTAGGCAGAGGGAACTTTGGAACCTAGTGTTAAGACAGTCCGTTCCACTTCCATTCCCCACTTTCCACCGAATTTGCGGCTTTGCGTGTTGAGTGGCGAAACTAAACGCCGCGTTTTTGCCTTGTAACCAGAGCGAAGAAATGAAAACATTACATATATAATAGGAAAATTTATAAAACATTTAATATACCTATTCATTCAAACATCAATTATATTTCAGTTAATTTCACCAGATAATTAAGTATGAATGATAATTAATTATTACTAAATCTATTATAACTCTCTGAAGATGGAAGCCCTATTACATTTCACAGATTGATATTGCGTGTTTCCCTCTGACTTATCGAGGAGCGTCCGAGATCGAGTTTCAGGGAGGAGAAACGGACGGGAGGGACTAGGACCAACTTCCAGCACTAAGTATGCCATGATTTGAGCTGTCGTTTATAATTTTCTAATTAAAATATAGTTTTGTTCAACATTAGATTTATATATATATGTTGCAGGTTTGAATTTTAAAGAGTTCGATAGTTTTACACAATTTTTAAGATAATTAAACAAATTGAGGTTATTTTGGTACAATATGATTTCTTGTGTGAAGACTTTTTGCACTACAAGTGTGTATGTGTAGATGCAAATATGATGAGCATATAATGTATATTCGTTATGATGAACAAACAATATAACTACGAGCTTCTTTCTCGAAAAATGAGACATTATGAATGAAACACTTTTAAATGGATTAATCGCGTATATAGATCGGTAAGCATTTTTGGAAATATTTTTGAAAACCCAACGTTTCGAACACTTTACAGTAGTCCGTGGTAGTGTACCCGTGACCACGGACTACTGTAAAGTGTTCGAAACGTCGGGTTTCCAAAAATGCTAACCAACCAATATACGCGATTAATCCGTTTAAAAGTGTTTCATTTAATATGTGTAACAATCGCGTAAATCAAATACATTATTATGAGAGATTATGGTTAAAATTTAGTCATGCCACATCATACTTGACATAAGGCCAATGACGCAGAGTATAAGCGTGCAAGTACAAAAGCGACAGGTTGTGGGTTCCCATTTAAGGAAATGAAATATTAAATAGTTTCATTTTCTCGCTCTGATTGATACACAAGGCAAGGCGCGGCGTTGAGTTCCGCGGGTGACCTAATGGGAAGGAAGAAACTTTACACTAGATTCCCATGTTCCCTTCTACCTATCATTTCACACGTGAGACAGTTCACGAAGATAACTGCCCTAGCCTATTAGAATTACCCATTTTTTTTCCGGGAACCTAGTGTTAAGATACTCCGTTCCACTTCCATCCCCCATTTTCCGCCGCATTTGAGGCATTGCGTGTTGAGTGGCGGAACTAAACGCAGCGCTTTGCCTTATTACCAGAACGAAGAAATGAAACATTAAATATTTAAATTAAAAATTTTAGATATTTCATTTCCTCGGCAGGGGGTCGAACCCAGAACGCCACGACAGTCCTAATTTTAAATTAGCCATTTTAAATACTAAAAAAAAGATTTACAACACAAATAATATATTTACACATAATTTAAAAAGTAAATAAAGCTATACAACGCCATATATTTAGTAGATTACCAGTCTAAGCGTTATGATGGCGGGGTCAAGTGTCTTAAGCCTGACACATGTCAACTTTGCCTGCTATTATATTTCCCTCGAGCTCCTTTTATTTATGCTGTACTTGATTACACGAGTACCTGTAACGAGAAATCGTTAAGCTTTCACGAGTGGTGTTCGGTAACACATTATATATTAAGCGCAATGGATTTAGCGAAAGAAAAGTTTACATTGAATGTTTCAGGTTAATTTACTATTCTATTTATAGCTTTCTGTATTTGCTTTTTTTATTATTTCTTTGTTCTCTTTCTAACTTCGAGTTATAAGGGGCAAGTCGTGCAGGTGCAGGGGCTCAAACGTGCGGCCGTAAGTCTCGGCCGCGACAGATTTTCGGTTCAATTTTCGCTCGCAAAAATAGTATATTTAATATTTTAATTTTCGTCGTTTTTATTACACCACTTGACACGCAATGTTATAATTCGTTAGAAAATGGGGAATGGAAGGGTCCTTATAGGAATCATGTCCTAACACTAGCTTCCGAAGCTTCCTCTGTTAAACCATTTATGTGCAGGAAAAATTCACGCTGCATCTAATATTTAGCAGTAGGCAGAAGTAGCCTAGGGTTAAGACATAGCGTCGAACAGTGGGGCAAATAGTTGCTTCAGCTGCATGTTAAAATTAAGTACCGAATTTTACGTTGCGATCAGAAACGGTATGAAAATAAATACCCGCTACGCTTACAATCACGTAAGTACTGTGCAGTTACGCAACGACAGCCTCTTAGCCAAATTTATAAGTTAAGAAATAAGGACGGAAACCTTGAAAACAATTTCAAAGAAGACTACACGAGACACATCCAGACAAAATTGGGGCGACCGGTAATAAAACAATTGGATTACCCAAACATTTTCTAACAAAAAAAAAGCTCACACTAACTTAACGAAGTCCGTGGAGCATAAAACTTTAACTTTGGTCACATAATCGAAACGAACCAAACTCTAAGTGAGGCAAGTAAGGGCATTTATATTTTTTTGAATAATCGCCATCAATTTTGGGGTGCCCTATTAAAAGTTGTAAAGATTATGGGCGTTATTGCGGGTAGAAGATGAACTTTTCCATGGGGTCGTGTGTTTTGTTAACTTTGTTAAAGACAAGTTCGTGTTTTGCCATTTTCGCGCTTATTAACAGTTGCAGACAATTTTTGTTTGACATTGCCTATTTTTATAGAGTTTTTAACTCTGATGGAAATAAAAATCCCTTATATGATTATTAAATTAAAGATCACATTCATATACCCACGTCTCGATTTTAGATCAAATGGAAATATGAAACTGAAATTAATATCAGGTCTACCTTTCTAGGAACACTTAAATAATTGATATTTCTAAACTAACAGAATCGTACTTTACGTAGATCTATAATTATAAAATTTAGAAATTTATAGGTATTTCATAGAAAAAATCATTACAAATTTATACTTTTTGTTCATTTCATAAGATAGTCAACTTTTTTAAATTATATGACCGATGACCTTCAATTAACATTTCATTTTTATTTCTCGTTCGTCTATTTATTTTTAACAGTATGTTTTTATCGAAATTTATTTCATATATTATATATCCAACAGATAATAAGAAAATAAACATAATTCAATTTACATATAGAAAATATAACCTTCAAGTGACATACGGTACTACTTGGATACGTCGTAACTAGGCAAGTATGTATAGTAGACAATCAATATTATGTTTCCAATAAGAGTTGCATGCAATCATGTCACTAACTTCTTAAAGTTAGTTACTTGTGAGTTGTTTACGTACAATAACATTATGACGGAACATTAAAATAAAGTGGATGAATTTATCTGTTCTAAACTCAAAGAATAAGTATTTTTAACCTTATATTGCACTCCGTACATGGCAGTTGCTACTACATAAATACATTTACGTTCCCAACCAAATTAACCCTTGCGTGCTGATTTACGAAACTTAACGCCACGTTTTGCCTTATTAGCGGAGTGAAGTATACCATGTGTAGAATACAGCGTGAAGAAATGAAACATTGATTATTTTATTTCCTTCAGTGGGGATTGAATCCAAAACAGCCTGTAAAAGTTGCTCATTCGAGCGCCTGCACCACGATAGGCCTCTTTAAACCTTTTAATATAGAAATTTACTAGCAATCTAGACTGTCGTAGGAAAGTTAGTTCCCTTACTTGTGTTCTCAGCGAATAAGTCGAGAGCCGCTTTTTAATATTTGAAATGAGCTTCATTCTTTAGATTTACTTAGACTCGAGCTCGAAAATACCTCAAAAGGAATACCTTAAAGAAGAATTTTTATTTCTTCCATCATTTTGTTTGGAAGAATTTGCTTGCTGTGTGATTCTCGAATATGCTAAGTTTATAGTTCACTTGTTTTGAGTTATTTAGTGAATATTATAACTTGGCTAAAATATAAAGCAGTTACACTTTGTTGTACAATGTTGTTAAGTAATAGGAAAAAAAATACATCAGAAGACAATTGTGAGTTCGATTGATTTGGATAGTTGGTATTAAAACTATAGTATAGTATTGTACAATATTACAATATTTAAAAAAAAATTACGACGAAATGAATAATGATGTGTAGATTAAGGAAACATTTCTATTAAAATATCCATCCCACTGTCCACTGGACTCTTGCAGCATTGCCTATCGAGTGATGAAACTGAAAACTGCGCTTTGCCGCTTTACCAGTGCCTTTTTCCTGGAGTGAGAACCGAACCCACGACCTGTCGAATCTACAATTGTACGCCACACCACTACTAGGAGCTTATAAATCAATAAACATATACCAAGTATATCATTACAATAAAAAACTCATACCAAGCAATTCCATGAAATAAAATTCAAATAGACACAAAATAATAAAACATCATTCCCCGAACGTCGAAACCGTTAGTACGATATCATTTTCACACAATTCAATGAATCATCGCCAAATCCCCTATAATAGGGACGTACCCCACATTATTATAAAAACAGGCATACATGGTTATTGGTTTTCCGGTTGCCGAGCGTATTTGATGAACGAGGAACGGCTACGTAGATGTTTGATACGCATGAATTGTTTATTTGCCTATTATAAGGTCTAATGGCGGGGTTTGTATTGTAATGGTTTTATATATTAAGATTTTGAAACGAGATCTGAAACTAAAACGATGATTGCCATTTCAATATCAACTAACGATATTGAATTATTTTAATTTTCTCACTTTAGTGGGCAAAATAAAGCATTTTCTCGGTCTCTTAACGCGCACGCAATATCTCCAAAACTACGTGAAAAGTGAGGAAATGAGTGTTTGAACAGTAAGTTCCCTCTGCCTTTACTACTATTGACATTGTTGATGATTGTAAGGTATATTTATAAACATCTTATTTTGATAACGTTTGAATCAATGATGTTTGTACTATCCTTTGCTTTTTTCAGCTTTACTGAAGGAGTGCGAGGTACAACATCTCTCTCAACTTAAAAACGTCGCATTCCTCGTTACACGCTTATTCTTCTGTGTCACGGAATAATGAAATATTTTTAAAAGAAATACGTTCCTTTGAATGAAACAAATAAATCTATCCGTTAATAGCTTTTAAGGACTAACCTTTCCACTAAACGCTAGAAGCGTCGTTGTTTTAACACTCAACAACTTTGAAAATAAAAGCTCTTAGTTGTTAATTGAATAGAGAATTATTTATTGGTTAAGCAACAAAATATATTTTTAGCTTCACGCACATAACAAGTTAGACAGAGGTAACCTGTGAACCTAGTGTTAAGACACACCGTTTTCTAATAATTCAACGAGAAGAAAGAAATGAACGTGTCTTCAATGGAGGGCGGTACATCGTGCAAGCAATAAAAAAGCGTGGCAGAAAACGTGATGGTGGGGATTTTGTGTGGTCGCGATGATTTTTTTTTTATTTCTCTGCTATTGCAAGACAAAATGCTATGTAGAATTTTACCACTCAGCAGGTAATATGTAATATTCAAGCGAAGAACGGACGGGTACGGAGTGTATGAACACTATTTTCCTTAAATTACCTTTTTCATTATGAGTATTTGCTACATCCCCTTGGATATAGCAAATACTTACTCATTCAGCTTCACGCTGTATCCTGCACATGGCAGGGTAGGCAGAGGGAACTTGATAACCTAGTGTCAAGACTCTCTGTTTCATATCTGTTCCGCACTTTTCGCCGATTTTGAGGCATTGCGTGTTGAGTGGCGGAACTCAACATTGCGTTTTGCATAGTACCAGAGCGAAGAAATGAAAATATTAAATATTTAAAATATCAAATATTTCATTTCCTAGAGTGTTGATCGAACTCACAAACTGTCGGTTATAATATACGTACAAAGTCAAACATAAAAACACTTTTTACCCCACAATTGTATATAAAAACAGTCAAAATCACATAAAATAAGTACTTTATAGATGGTATAAGAGGATAAAATGTCAAACATCAACTATGTAATGTCGCCATAATTTTGGACAACGACGGACATCTCCCGTTGTTCTTTGACCCATTTGGTGTTTACACCGAAAGTTTATACATTAACATTTTATTGTATCACTTTATAGATATATTAGCAAAAATTATCGATACGATGAACTTTCTTGCCGCCGTCGAGGCGGTGCGTTGAGAACTGTCTCGTATACAAGATAATTCTGATTGCAGTCAATTTAATGTTAGATATAGAACTTAAAAAATATTTATATAAAGGAAAAATATAGAAAGACAAAGTAGAGGGTAATCGTATCTATAACTGATAGACATCAGATGTGGAAGGTAGCTTTCATCGTGAGATTGGTGAAGTGATTCTGTGCTCAACTGGCACGCTCGGAACGCCATAACGAAAGAACTGAACTGAACTGGAAGGTCGCTAATATCATTTACACAAACTATTTAGTTTGTGTACCATTTGGTACTTAATACTTTATGAAATTCATGTGTTCTTACGTTACAAGGCAAGTCCCAGGCTCTGCTCCACAGCACACAGTGTAGGCTTAAGGAATCCCTTTCAATGCATAAACATTCGTCTTTACTGGTTCTGCCCGATATAATGACACATAGAAATATTAACTTTTAAAAATTCGTTAATAAATAAGTTACTCTCAAATTGAAAATTGTTGATGTGCTCAACAGAGGGCGTTATCGATCCTATATACAATTTATAACTATTTTATGCAATTATAGATTCAAATTATTAATTAAATCTATTTCTACAGTAATAATAATCTAGTTTTGTAAAATTATCGACAATATTTTTTGACGCCGTCACGTCATCAAAGACTTTTCCGCGTGCAATAATATACTTGATAAGAACGTATAGTTTAGTGATAAGAGCGCTTGGACAGACTCCAAGTGGCACGTGTTTGATTTCCACTGTATTATTTTTTTTTACGTTTATTAAAAATATTTTTGTTATCAAATAATAATAATTTTTAAGTATTAAAAATATTTCATAAGGCAAAGTGTTGTATTAAATTCAGCTTCAATTTACCTCTAAGAGGGACAACAAGAAATCTACCAAACGTTAGACACTCAAATATAAAAAATATCACATACCTATTGATATATTTATCTACGCATTAGGAACTGAAAATAATTCACGCCTTATCCTGCACGAGGCAGGGTAGGCAGAGGGGAACCTAGTGTCAAGACACTCCGTTCCACTCCCGTTCCCCACTTTCCGCCAAATTTGAGGCATTGCGTGTTAAGTGGCGGAACTCAACGCCGCGCTTTACCTTATTACCAGAGCAAAGAAATATAAAATTAAATATTTAAATTGAAAATATTAAATATTTCATTCCCTCGACTGGGGATCGAACCCAGAATCTGTCGGTTACAGTCACACGCTTGTGCCGCTGCGCCACGACAGGCCTCTGAAAATAATTAATTTTGTTAATTTCTACACGCATGACCTACTTTTATTTTTCATTAGAGACTTTATTTGCAACTTTATAGCTTCACTGACATATTGATTACACACGCCGTGAAATTACTACGTCAAAATATTACGCATTCTGATATAGGCATTCTGATATAGGGTTTCACCAATAATAGGGTTGCTCGATAGAGGAGAAGTGAAAAACATCATATCATATATTTATTATCAATAATGAATATAGCTAAATTATTTTAGCTTCACGCTGTATCTCTCACATACCACTCGACTTGGTAGTCAGGGGAAACTTGGGAACGTAATGTTAGGACTTCTCACTCGCTTCCGTTCATTATGTAAATATGCTACGGATTGAACGGATTCAGAAGAGATTTGTACCTCCTCCCTCGGACTGGCTAATTAGTTAAGTCTTACGATGAGCGATAAAAGTATTTTAAAATTCCATCTACATAACAGAAAGATTTGACTTCATTGATTTCATCATTATTTAAAAATTGATAAATTATAATATAGAATATTCTTTTTTTTTATGGAAAAGACGGCAAACGAGCGCACGGGTTACCTGGAGGTAAGTGATCACCGTCGCCCACGGCCCCGAGTAACTCCAGAGGAGCTACAGGAGCGTTGCCGTCCTTTAAGGTAAGGGCACCGGGGCCCGGCATTACCTAATGCGAAACGCAGTGGCCAAAGCCACTACTTAACGCCGGTCTTAAATGCCGGGGGTGGTAATAATCCGGTCGAGTCTGCCCATGCGTGTTGCCATTACTGGCAACCTGACTCTACCACACGCACTTTAGTCGCCTCTTACGACACCATCAGTACCAGGGTTAACCTATTCTAAGCCGGAATCACACGGCGAAAAATTCTAATATTCACCACTGTTGGACTGCTTTAGAGTCCCCTGTAGATGCCCACAAAAGCCCATAGCACCTCTCCGCGGTCCGTTTCTTTGTTCCTAGGATTTCGCAATCCCTAGATTGTGTATAACGGATCACCACTCCAGCAACATTGTTGACATATTCAATATGAATTTTGGCAAATTGAAGCGTATTTTTAATTTGACCTACAAATAAATATTTGTATTTAATATAGAACAGTATAATGACAGCTAGCTTCCGTTAATCAAAAATGATTTTTTAGTTTTCAGTATATACTACTTTGTATGTTTTGTTTATTTATAATTATTTTTTATATTTAGTAATAGTTTTTCGTTTTGTATTTATACATGTATCCTTTCCTGTCGGTGAACCATTTTAATTAATAAATAAATACTCCGCAAGTTGCGAAAACTAAAAAAAGCTAAAAAAAAGTAAATGTATGTACATATAAATAGCAACATAATAAATATTCGAGCCGTGATCCAAACGCCACTTGAACTGTAAGTGTTGAGCGCTTCAATTTGAGTAACTTAATTTCGCCGCCATTAGGACTAAATGGGTCGCCACTTATCAGTACATCGGTCGATTAGCCATGATTTTATGCCAACGTGTTATCAGTTGATAAGATTCACGAATTTCGTTCATCTGTAGAGGAATTACTTAATGACTTAATAGGAAAGACGATGTGAACTATCGTGGCGTAGGGGAGCAAGCGTGCGACTGTTAACGTGACTGGTTCAATCTCCACTTGAGAAAATTAAATATTTCATTTGTTATGTGTTTTCTCTGGAAACAAGGCAAAGCGCGGCGTTGTGTTACGGCTATATTTGCTTAGTTCTATGTGCCTCTTTGGTCTTTTTCCTCTTTCCTCAGTTAAAAATGAAAAAGGGAGACTTAGGTTTTATCATTCAATACTTATTATATCTTCAAGTTGAGAAAAATGTTATTTAAATACATTATATATTCTCGCTCTAATCTGCAGCTAAGAGTTTCACCAGTCAACACGTGATGCTTCGAAAATTTCGTTGAAAAAACGTAAAGCTGTTTTCTTACAGGCATTTATAAATCAATTTAATTGTAATATATGATTTGAGGCCTGTCGTGGCGCAGCGGCATAAGCGCGTGACTGTAACCGACAGGTTCTGGGTTCGATCCCCGGTCGAGGTAATGAATTATTAAATATTTTCAATTTATATATTTTATGTTTCATTTCTTCGCTCTGGTAAGGCAAATTTAATATCAATTTATATATTCAATGTTTCATATCTTCGGTCTGGTAAGGCAAAACACGCAATGCCTTAAATTTGGCGGAAAGTGGGGAACGGAAGTGGAACGGAGTGTCCTAACACTAGGTTCCCGGGTTCCCTCTGCCTACCCTACCTCGTACGGGATACAGCGTGAAGCTAAAAAAAAGTAGTATATTAATAAGTAATATTGTGATAGCAAATTATTTTTTTATTAATATATAATATATTTAAAAAAAAACACTGTCACAATTGGAATAATTTTGTTTTTATTTCCTATAAAATAAGTAACAGAATAATAATTATATTTGCTAGTACAAAACAAAATACAAATCCAGTCTATCTTTTTTGTTTATTTGTTACGCCCCTAAGTATTGCGAAAGTAATTTAAATTGGATGTGATAAAGCATCGGGCGTTGCTCGTAAAATCGTTGTTGCTGAACAAAAAATTATTCGGCCTCAAAGACCATTAAGATACCCCTTGTTTATAGTTTAGGTCGCTAACTATAAAGTCTTGTTCACAGTTTGAGGATATGTTTGTATTATATCTTATCTAAAAAGTATATATTGAACCACTTTTAAAGTTTTAAAGTTTAAAATGCTCTGAATTATTTTAAAATTAACTTTTCTAATAAAATTCCTTATTAACTATGTTAATATTATTATAAGAAGCTAAAATGTACAAAAAAAAAGTAACTTTTATATATAATTTACTACTAAAATCAATAAAAAGTTCTAAAAGTTTTTCCAAATCAAATCGTGTTAAGTAACTTTTACATGCGGATTTGTTACATGACTACGAGTATGTTGCTTACAACTATATAAGATAAGTAAGACTTGCAACGTGATAAATTTTAATGATAACAGTTATAATGAGTTATATCAAAATGATAAGTATAATGTAAAATAGGTACAATTTAAACTAAAAAGAAACAAAAGGATTTTTTTTATTTCAAACCAGATATCCATTGTGAACCAAATAAATTCTTCAGCTTTACAATATTAGTATAATATATTGGTGTGATATATTGTTATGTTATAATAACGGCTTTGGCAAATTCGCACTACAATAGATAGCGATGTGGACGATATCGTAATCCTATTTATATAGATAGCGAAGATTCTTGCTCTCCTGCAGTCATACAGAAAATTGATATCTAAAATTGTCCAACAACATTATTCTGTTTTTATCTTGACCCTGTTACGATAGTTTTATGTTACTGTTACTATGGTAATTATAACTAGGATGTCCTGAGAGAAGCGAGCACCAAACGCTAACATATTTTTGCATAAATTTCCGCATATTTCGTGTTTTTTTCCTGATAGACGACTATATATCGTCGATACTGCCGTGTGATTCCGGCCTAGAATAGGATCACCCTGGTACTGATGGTGTCGTAAGAGGCGACTAAAGTACATGTGGGAGAGTCACGCTGTCAGCAAATGCAACACGCATGGGCAGACTCGACCGGCGATTATTACCACATTCGCATTGGGTATTGCCAGGTACCCATCCATCTTAAAGGCCAGCAACGCTTCTGTAGCTCCTCTGGATTTACACGGGGCCGTGGCCAACGGTGGTTATTTACCATCAGGTGACCCGTACGCTAGTTTTACGTGTCTTGTCCATAAAAAAATCTGTATTCTCAAAAGTCGACGGAAGTCAGCCTTTTACATCAATCACTCATAATCACAGCTATACTATGTATTTGTAAAGTAATAAGTAAGAAAAAGTAATTACAAGAAACCATATATTAAAAATCGCAATATATCTCACTGTCACTGTGCATATAGATTTAGTTTCTTTGCTTTCGATACAACTTCATTAAAACTCGGCGAGCACTTCCGCAGTACGTTTAGTCACAGTTCGAGACTTGAAGTTTTCGAATGAAACGCTGCAATACTTTATATTTTGATGTTTACTTTATATTTATTTGTAAAAGTAAAGTTTTCATTTAACTTTAGTCGTTTTGTTTTCAGAAAACATAATTAAAATGTTTTGTGAAATTATTTCTTTAAAAAGATTTAATATGTACATCTTTAGTACTAATACTTGTGTTTAGATAAGTTTTAAATATTTATATGGGTATTTCTGTTATTATTCTTTTTTTTTTCAGCTTAACGCTGTATACCGCACGAGGCAGGGTAGGCAGAGGGAACCCAGGAACCTAGTGTTAAGACACTCCGTTCCACTTCCGTTCCCCATTTTCCGCCAAATTTGAGGCATTGCTTGTTGAGTAGCGGAACTCAACGCCGCGTTTTGCCTTATTGCCAGAGCGAAGAAATGAAACATTATTCAAATTGAAAATATAAAATATTTCATTTCCTCGACTGGGGATCGAACCCAGAACCTGTCGGTTACAGTCACACGCTTGTTCTGCTGCGCCACGACAGGCCACACATTATTATTCCTCCATTATAAATTGTATCTTTAGGTGAAGCAATCATCATGGTAGGATGGCGACCATATTACCGCTCGCAAAGTTTGACTCTTATCTTTTACTAGAAAAGAGTAGTCTGTCTATAGTTAGGTATCGAATTGACCTATTTAACGAGCTACATTTAGAATTCGGAGGGGGAAATTGGAAAACGGAGGGTTTTGACATAAAGTTTTCATTGTCTGATCTGCTAAAGAGTAAAGCTGTATTCTTCACTGTAAAAATCTCAGTTGTATGTGTGTACTACGATAATCATGCAGATAATCTATTGACGTTACGATGACATATTTTTATGAATTTCATTTTATTATTATGTCAATATTTTTTAAATAATATTGAAATCCATGAATCCTATAAAATAGTTAAAAAATATACCCATATAGAAAAAACACTCATGTATTCTAAATACACAATACACGGTATTCGGCCCGCATTTTCAGTGTTGCTTGCAAACAGGAAATGCACTCTACTTTCATATTTTTTTCTACATTTTGAAATAAAAATGTGTATACACGCATTTTTTTCTATTATTTTCAAATATTTTCCTTGAACATCTTTTGAGAAGCTCCACTCCCGTTATCTCACACAGCAGGGTAACCAGGGAACATTGTGTTTAATCATTAAATTACCTACACGAGGAAGTAAATTATTCTTATTTCTCCACTCTGGTAGACTATTTTGTCCGTCAGCGTTAAATTCCACTGCTCAACTCACCATCTCGATCTCAAAACTCAAACGGCAAATGGGAAACAGAGTATCTTTACAGTAGACTAGAACGGAGTATCTTGTCAGTAGACTAGAACGACTAGACTATCACTTGGAAGTCTACTGTAAAGATACTTATCTTTACAGTAGACTTCCAAGTGATAATAAACGTAACAACACCCTAGACCATTACACAATTGCACGCTTAAATCGATTAAGTGATAGTATATCAGTCAGGACTTTCAATAGCGGTACCGAATGGGGCCATTATAGTAAAATTTATAGTTCTCCAAGACTAAGCCATTGTCCGAATGCGACACTTTTGTGAGCTCCCCTACGTAATGTTGGATGGAAATTATCTTAGAAAGTATAAGTGGTTTTTGTATTGAATTTGCGATGCTTTTGAGGTTCAAGCAATTTAATGTTACTTAGCTTAATTTTTTCTACTGTCAAGAAACTCCATTCTGTTCTTCAGCCGCAATTAAAACATTGCGTGTTGAGTGACGTAACTCAACGCCATTCTTGGAAGTAATGAATGGAATTGTAGAATTCTATTGATTAGAACAAAGTATCGTACTACTAGGGTTCCAGGTTCTCTTTGCGTAACCTGCTTCATACAGGTTATAGAGGAAAGATTAACAACTCCATTAATTGTAAAAGTTACAGAGGTATACTTAGTTTGTAAGCTTTTGATGTCAGTTAAACTAATTTTGAATAGCAGGTGGGTATATTTTTCTATATTTATTTTTGCAATACTGGAGGAAAAAATTACATTATACAAAATATATTAATTTAAATTTATGATTTATACTCATAATACAATGCTAAAGGCAAAGGCAGCAAGGAATCTAATGTTAAGACATTCCATTCCCAATATGCCATTTCCCCAATTTCAGCCGAATTCTTGAGGCATTATGTATTTAGTGGCAGAACTAAACGCTGTCCTGTGTCTTTATACCATAGTGTGGATATGAAAATAAATGAACGAATAGAAGAACAATAACAATGACATTAAGAAAAGTGAATCATAAAATCCATACAATCGTTTCCATCATTTCAATTTCCCCATAACATCTCTACTTAGCGAATTAGCTTTAAGGAATGACCGCTTATAACTATAAATTATTCTAATAGCCACTGCCCGAGAAGATTTATTTGGTATCTCACCCTATGTTTTATGGCTAAAGTAATGTATGTCTGGCCGTTCGTTGAATGGACGCTCAAGAACCTGCATTCTCTTAAAGAATTACCGTGATTTGTCGCGTGTATGGTAATAAATCTGGCTTTATACTTGGACAAATAATATTTACTTGTTTTTCTTTTGTGAGAGCAGTTATGTTATCGTATAAGGAAAGGGTTGATATATATTTTTTCTCAGCTTCACGCTTTATCCCGCACTAGGCAGGGTAGGCAGAGGGAACGGAAGTGAAACCTAGTGTTATGACACTCCGTTCCACTTCCGTTCCCCACTTTCCGCCGAATTTGAGGCATTGCGTGTTGAGTGAACGGAACTCAACGCCGCGCTTTGCCTTATTACCAGAGCGAGGAAATGAAACATTAAATATTTAAATTGAAAATATTAAATATTTCATTTCCAGTTAATTAGGTTGAGTATTTATATAATTATTACTTCTTTTTATGCTTCATGCTGATTATGGCGGGGTAGGTTGAGGTAACCTAGTGCTGAGACACTCTGTTCCCATTAGTGCACTTCCATTCCCCACTTTCCGCTGAAATCTTGAGTCATTGAGTGTTGAGTTGCGAGACTCAACGCCATACTTATACTCGTTACTAGAACGAGATTCAGAGTCGGTGTCTATTGGGGTGTAGAACCGAATGCTGCTTCCTTATATTACGATTTTGGAAATGATGTAGTATTCAGAGTCAGTAAGATGCGCTTCCACTACGCCACGACGTCCTATAATAATATGACTAGCAGTTTCACGCTGTCCTCACATGAAAGGGTAGACAATGAGAATATTAAGATCATAGTTAGACACATAAAAGCCCACACGTTTTATGTAGAAAAGCATAACTCAACGCCGCACTTTGCTTTTTACTTTTTTTATTTTCCTCTAAATAAGAAGTAACATGCTTTATATTGTGAATATCAAAGAATTTAACATCGGTTCATTAAAGTTACGCCTCAGACTTAAGAAGAACCCAAGCAAGAAACTCAGCGGGATATATCTTTTTTTTAATTTATTTAATTTATATATGTTGTTATAAATGAGAAAGTTTGTGAGGATGGATGTTTAGTCCGCTTTTACGCAAATAGTAATAACGGATTAAGAAGAAATTTTATAGTAATATAGCTTATACACTAATATTGTCTATATGTGGGTCACAAGTACATGCATAAAATAGTTAAGGAAAAAAATTATGGAAGACACAATCAATATAAATGAAGCGCTTAGCGAGGTAAGATTGACACGTGCAAACTTTGCTTATGACGGAAACTTTCTTTATCTATGCAGTGTTTGTGCTGGCGTTTCTTATCAGCTTTAAATTATAATTTTTATTTAAAATTATGAAGATTTGTTGATTTGTCTTCAAGATACGTTAATACCGTCTATTGTATTTTTTTCAGTATCCATTTTTTTTGTTTACAATAAAGACCAAATTATAATTTGTACAGTAAATATAAATTCTGGGGTATTTTTTGGCAAATCGTTTCGTGCGTGTGGTAGAGTCTCGTTGCCAGTAATGGCAACACGCATGGGTAGACTCGACCGGATTATTATCACCCCCGGCATTTAAGACCGGCGTTAAGTAGTGGCTTTGGCCACTGCGTTTCGCATTAGGTAATGCCGGGCACCGGTGCCCTTCCACCTTAAGGACGGCAACGCTCCAATAGCTCCTCTGGAGTTACTCGGGGCCGTGGGCGACGGTGATCACTTACCACCAGGTGACCTGTACGCTCGTTTGCCGTCTTTTCCATAAAAAAAATACGAGAAAGCTTATTACCACAGAGAAGATACAAAAGTATAAAATATTTCATAGCCTCCACCGGGAACTGAATGAACAACCTGTAATGTTCACAGCCACACCCTATTGTCACTGCGCCACGACCCATATATATAAAAAATATAACAACAAATATAATTTCAAATCAGAATTATATGCGTATTTTTCATAAAGCTGTTCACAAATATTAAAAATACCCCCCGCTAGCACTGCCTCCCCAACTTAGCATACATTACAATATTACCACTTCACATACGAGAATAGACGTTATTGCTATACTTTATGACAATTCGTATCATATGACACTTAATAAACTTTGACTTTGCCAATATCATATAATATAATAAAAAAATAAAAGAAATCACAAAGACAGTGGCCAGTGTGTGAGTGACTGTAAACAAGGCAGTTGTGGGTTCAATACAAACTCGGGGCAATCAAATATTTAATACGATCATTCCCTCACTCTGATAACGGGGCAACTCAACATGCAATATCTTTATAAATTGGCGGAAATTGGGCAATTGAAGTGGAAACTAATAGGCCCAGAATGGCTTAACGCTATGTTCCTTCTTCCTGGTATTTCTTCTTCCGGTTTCTGCCTTACCTGATGTTGTAGACTATATCCGTAAAGTTAAATGCAATTATTTCTTTATATAATTTTAATAAAACAAATTAAGAATTATAATTTATTTTTTTGACTTCGTATAATACAGATTACTTAAAACTAAAAGAAACTATGAAAATGCACTTCAGGTGAATCTTTACAAAAAGCATTCGAATTGAGGAGTACGCGAGCAATCCTCGAGATAGCTGAGATTCTTAAAAAATATTAAACTTTGAAAGCCCTCGGACAAATATGGCTGTTGAAATATCTTTAAATTGCAGTATTTTTCATTTCCAGCTTAAGTGTAGTAACGGTGTTGCGTTTATTAAATGTATTTTGTGCTAAAATAAAAAAAATGTAACTATAAAAATTGTTATCATCTTTTAAGGCACAGGCAAGCTAGTATTAAAGCACTTTTATCATACACGTTTCAAATTTTATGGGTTTTTGCAAATATTGCACATTGCGCAGCGTTATATAACCCCATACTATATTTTCTTTCCAGATCGAGAAAATACAAATTAGTGCCTTCTATTGGGAATTGAACCCACGATCATTGTCTTTACATTCACGCTGTACCACTCAACTATAACGGCCATTTCTCATTTTACTTTAAATAGAAAAAGTGTAAATAAATAGAGAAAGTCTTATTAAATAGAATTAAAAGAAAAAAAAAGTATAATTTCGTTTGGCAATAAGAAAAACAATGGCACAAAATGCTTATATATTTTCTGTACTTTATATATTATAGCTGAGTTTAATGCATTGGTAAATTTTCAGTTTCGCTAAGCGCGATCATAAAATTCGCCTGTAAAATATTGAATATATTTTTAGTCAGAGTTCAATATTTGGTATAAAACATTATGTCCTAGTTCTTGCAAACTTAATTTTCAATAAATAAATAATTATTTTTTTTTTCTTTCAGCTTCACGCTGTATCCCGCACTAGGCAGGGTAGGCAGAAGGAACGGAAGTGGAACCTAGTGTTATGACACTCCATTCCACTTCCTTTCCCCACTTTCCGCCGAATTTGAAGCATTGCGTGTTGAGGGGCGGAACTGAACGCCGCGCTTTGCCTTATTACCAGAGCGAAGAAATGAAACATTAAATATTTTAAATTGAAAATATTAAATATTTCATTTCCTCGACTGGGGATCGAACCCAGCACCTGTCGGTTACAGTCACACTCTTGTGTCGCTGCGCTACGACAGGCCTCGATCAAGCAATTCATCTTATTTTTATTTCCGTATTTCACCTTCAAGTTTCCTGATTTTCGGGAGACTACTTGACTATTGGTGGAACTTAACGCCGGACTTTGTCTACTACAGTGTACTTTCTAAAGATATTCTCTACCCCTAGTGGAAACAGAACCCATAACCACCGTGTTATAATTAAAAAGTGTCACACTCTGCTACGACAACTACAATAGTCAATATTGTTATTACAATATTTACGTAACACATTCAAATATTCATGCGATTAGTGTTGGTTCTACATAGATTATTTACACTGCATATTGCTCGAGGCTGAAATAATATTTACTTAGATATATACTTTTAAGACTTGTCATGGCTTAGCGGCACAAGCGTGTGACTGTAAGCGGGACATGTTGTGGGTTCGATTCTGATGAAATTAAATTTTTAATATTTACGATTTATTATTTATTAATTTTTTCTTTGCTCTGATATTAAGGTAAAGCGCGGCGTTCTGCCACTCAACACGTAATGCTTCTGATTTGGTGAAAAGTGAGGACCAAAAATATAATTGGATTTAGAATTGTTAAATGTTTAATTAAACTATTTTTGACAGATTAATCGTATATACATTTACACAAATCTGTTGCCATAAATATTTTTGTTAGTTCACGCTGTATCCTGAACATGGCAGGGTAGACAGAGAAAATGTAGGAACTTTAAGTTAAGATAGTTCTACAATTTCCGCTGAATTATTAGTGCGTGTTAAATAAACCCTTATCTACATAACCGGAGGTTAATAAATAAACATATTAAATATTTCATTTTCTAGAGTAGGAAACTAGTTTAAACACGCTTGTGGCCCTTCACCAGGAAAAAACAACGATTTTGGAATTGCCTTATAGGAACAAAGCTACGGTTCGACTATGCGTACATTCTAGTCACGTGTGCGAGTGACGCCTGTTTTTGTTCCCATGCATTTTAGAAGGCAACGATAAATATTTTATGTGAATTCACATCACATATATTTAAAATTCTAACGCAACCCCGTGATCGATATCTAACTGTTTCCAGATTTACGGACGTACATAGTTGAAAAGTTAAAAAAATCATCAGATATATATTTTCTCCTCTTTCTTTTTGGCTACACGCTGTATCCCGGCAGGGAAAGTAAAACGAACTTGGGAACTTAGGAACTTAGTGTTATATACCGTTTCAATCAAGACTCTTTCAACCTTCACTTTCCGTCAAATTAGAAGCATTTTATTTATTGAGTGGTGGAGATCAACTTCACACTTTATTTTGTTACCGGAGTGAAAACATATTAACATCATTTCCTCGAGTGGGCATCGAATCTACAACTCAAAAAACTATATATTTTTTTTTTCTCAAAAAAACTGTCCTCGAGACAGTGTTCTCTCTACTCTACCCTGGTTTACGTTAAATACAATGTAAATCTAAAAAAAAAACATTTAATTAGTGATTGCAAAAGCTAACTCAAATTAAACTTCCTTTCATGCCCGTATCTAGCCCATTTGTTCTGTAGAAATAAAACGATCGGCTTGTCTGCAGGCGCTGGTACAGTTCCACGCCGCTTTGCGTTATTTTGTTTCATCCAACCAATGTCTTTACATTCACTCCGAATTCGTAGTTGCTTGTATCGAGCAAACATTGAGCTTTATTGGCTTTCACCTGATACCAGCTAATACGAGAAAAAAACATTTTTTTTGCTTTACTCTGTATTCATGACTGGCTAGGCATAAGGGATTTAGGTTCTTAGTATTAAAACACTTCGTTCCATTTCCTAGTATCTGCTGATTTTCGAAACACTTTACCTCGTTATTAGAGCGAGAAAAATGAAATATTAAATATCCATATCATTGCGCCACGACAAGCCTAAAAAAATATAATAAAATTCAATAAACAAGTAATTAATTACATTATGTACTAACGTTATTTATTTTTAAAATAGGTCTGCGAAAAATATTGTTACGGTTTTAGCATCTCAAATGCGCGAGTGCAGTGCTCAAAGTGACCCTGGCTATATTTATGCCCCCATACAAATACAATGAAATATAAAAACGAGATATAACTTAGCCTCACTTCATTGATGACTGTAAATTGATTGAGTAATGTATATATATTATTTTTTTCATTCTCTACTTTTCGACGAATTCTAGAGACATTGTGTTTAGTCATTGTTATTGAGTAGCTGTACACAACGCCGCGCTATACTTCTTACCAGAAAATAAAATTATTGAATATTTAATTTCCTCAATTTGGGACCGAACGACACCTTGTGAATATTAGTAATATGTTATTTATTTAAAAATAAACGCACTTAGCCAATAAAGTCCTTAAAAATGTTATATGATATATTGTAAACAGATCATTATTATGAAACTGGACCGTAGTAAATTTAAAAATAATAATAATATAACCATAACATCTCGAAAGCTCTTGCTTGACAGTCAAAAACCAAATTAAAAAAAAATCACTAAAAAAAGCCCAGAAAGTGTCAACACAAAATCTCGGACACAAGTAATCAGTACAGAGGTATAAATTAAAATATGAAGCAACTCCAGCCACTGTAAACAACCCAGGCCATTCTTTGCCAAAAAATAAAAATAATGTAGCCATAGACTGACTACAAAAGAGCTCAGATTGTACATTCGTGTGATTTATTTGGTGCAATATCACAACCGCCGGTTCTTTATCATAGTGAGACGGTGGTAAAGGCCGGGGACGACGCGTTAGAAAAACAAAAGGCCACCTTAGTGCTCGTGCCACTACAAAGAACCTGCTGTCATTTCCATTTTACTATGCAATGGTACGGCTTTTAGACGGGCGAGTTTCTTTTTTCTTTTTATTGGTGTGACGTAAGTGACTTCATTTACCTAGTTCTGTGCGAGGAGGTATAAAGTTTAACCAAATATATGACGTAGTGGCGCTGAGCACAAGTGAGCGACTGTACGACAGGCTGTTGATTTACTTCTCGAGAAAATGAAATAATTAGTCCTCGTATTCTCATTTTACTCCCTGTGGTAACTACTCAACACGCCTTACGCCTACCTTAAATTCAGCGAAAAGAAGGGAACATACTGTCTTAACACTAGGTTCCCAAGTTCCCTCTGCTTACTCTGATATGCGAGATATAACATAAAGCTATTAAAGAAACTAAATATATACAACAGTAATAACAGTAATATTATTAACTTTATACATTTACACTCCATAATGATTTTATGGCGTACGTGAGTAAACATCGACGACGTACTGCAATAACATCTTGAAAACTTCCAATGTAACATTACTTAGTATTTTAATAATTATGTGATTTTTTTATTATATATATTTTGTAACTCTGGCCTTTTGGCCTTTTTTCTTGGAACATATTTTATCAAATGTTCCTGGAAATTTGTTCGCTAAAGTTTGATATTTTTATTTTAATTATATTCTTCAACTTCACGTTGTAATTTATTTTTTTGCCACATCATAAAATTATTAAGAAAATAAAATAAAAGTATATAACAATAAAGTATATTTTATTTTTGTTTTATTACTAAAAAAATAACACATAATAATATTATGACAATCGCTTGTCGCATAGCCCTAACCAGCAAGTACTCAAAAGCTTTTCAAAGTCTTGAGCTGCGGCCTTATTTCCGGTTCGGCGCACGCGTCAGCCCTGACTCCAGATAATGACGGATTGTTAGCTTTTTGTGTAACCTAACACACAATAGAAGATTTTTTGGGAACCTAAAATGTGCAAAAGAGAAATGGTTTCAATTCTTTTCTTGAAATAATCGTCGTTTTTAGGATAAATGCGCTGTATTTTAGATACTTATGTATAACTCATGTATAATATGTAGCTGCTTGTGCTATAATTATACATATTCGTGATATGAATGTCTTTTTTACGTTATTTGAGTAAATAAAGATTTAATTAGTGATTTCTTTTTGTTTTGTCCCACATATAGCAGGGTAGACACAATGCACTTTGGAACACTGTTCTTATTAAAACACTTCCGTTCTCGATTCTCTACCCGATGAATCATGCTATAAATTGTATGTAATAAAACTTTTCAGTGCTGAATACCTGATATATATATCTTAGAAAGTATATTTGGTATTTAATAAGGTAAGGGAGTGCAGAGAAACACTTAGAGTAAATTTCTGGAAAGGAAAACAATAATTTTTTTTCAATTTTACGTGCCAAAGCTTAAGAAAATAAATAATGGTCATGACTGATAACACTATAGTAATTTATATTTTGTACGATTACACAAAATAGTTAACCTCTCAAAAGTAAATAATTAAACTCTTCTTTGAGAACATCAATTTAATTGTTACGTGCAGGATACACCGTACTTATAAATAAGAAAACTAATATATTATCGCATAAGTCTAGTTTTAAGTATTGTTTAAAATATATAAAAATGTGAAATTATTAATAAAAAGAAATATTTTGTACGTATCAAATCAAACCAGCTACATATGTACTCACGTTTCACACTGTATCCCGCACATGGCAGGGTATGCAGAGGGAACTTGGGAACCTAGTGTTAAGACACTCCATTCCTCTTCCGTGCCAAACTTTCCGCCGAATTTTGAGGCATAGCGTGGCGGAACTCAACGCCTCGTTTTGCTTTGTACCAGAGCGAAGAAATAAAAACATTAAATATCAAAATTGAAAATACTAAATTTTTTCATTTCCTCGAGTGGGGATTGAACCTACAATCTGTCGGTTACAGTCACACGCGTGTGCCACTGCGCCACGACAGGCCTCAAGTTACACATGTAATAATCAGTTAAGTTACATTTATAATAATCAATAATATAATGTTGATGTAATATGAGGATATCCTACACAAAGTTCTGAGTATCTCATAATGAATATTGTTCAAATATAATGAACACTTTAACAAGTAATAAATATCTTTGGTGAAGCTGTAACAAGTTCTGTCTAGTTCATCATTTTTATAATTAATACTAGTAATAAATAAAGACTTTTAACATAGCGGTGATAGGTTCTTTTCCCACTCGTAGGAAAAATAAAAAATAAAAAAAGCCTTTTATTTCATACATTATTGCTTTATACGTTCTTTAGAATTCAAATAAAACAGTTTTGAAAAATGTTCGTTATCTAATAATACATAAAAATCTAAATATATATATAACATATTTTAATTTTCTCGCTCTGGTAATAAAGCAAAGCGCGACGTTCAGTTCCGCAATTCAACACACAGTACTTCGAGGATTCAGTGAATGGGAACAGGTGAACGGAAGTGTCTTTATATGAAAAATAAAACTTTCTAATAATAGATTAATTATTATTAAAAAGGTTATTAGCATAATAGGTTTAGAGTTGTAAATAATTTATTTTCATTACCCAGCTTTGGCTAAGCAAAGCGTAGTATTGAGTTTTGTCAGCATTCAAGCGGAATTTGGAGAACAGAACATATTGACACCACTCTTTATAGTTCTAAATTTCAGTTTTTATTTCAATTGCATTATGGAATGCATAATAAATATTAATTTATTATTAATTAAAAAAATAAAAAAGTTAAACGGTTTTTAAAACAACGGTATCCAGTAAAATTTTCAAACGTATTCAAAACCTAAAAAATAATTTAAGGAATTCAGTCATAGTTACTGTTATGGATAGGTACATTGATAATTCTTTTCTGAATAAAGTAACTCATGATCCACTCGCTTTGTAAAAATATCTGTGCTGACAAAAAATCCTAAACCTATGACATGACACATGAAAAGATGACGTTTTTGAAATATAAAAAATTAAAACATATGCATTGCTAAAATAAAATCATAGGGCACGTCCTATCATCAGTTGTTGTGTGATACTTCACAAAGAACATTCATAAGTTACATACTTCCGTAGTAGGTGTTTATGGGATTGAAAGCCGCCATCTTGTAGTGCCAGCCATCTTAGATTCTTAATGATATTGAATGTACACAATTGTATTGTCACCAGAATCAAAGGCATTTACCAAATTTCAGATCAGAACTGCGAACGAGTAACTAAATAAACATTTGCTGTACACTTAGTTGTCGCAGTGTATTGTTAATAACAATATTAAATAATAAGAAAACAATTTCTTTAACAGTACAATTATTGTTTTTAATTTAACCTGTAAAAACCAATGTGATTAATCTTTGCAAATGTATGTTATTTATATTGAATTATTTTAAGTTTATCGTTTTAGTACAGAGGCAAAATACGACGTTTATATTGTATATTTTTTATTTCCTTATTAATCAATAGCAAACTAGGCAGAGTACTACTGTCCAGAGCGGATGTGAAAGCAACAATTATATTTTAAATCTAAAATTTAAAAATGTGCTAAGCTAAAGACAAATAAAAAATGATTCCCCATGGCAAAATTTGCCAACCTTTCCCATTGAATGTTTTAACGCCGCCACCGCATTTCCCACAGCAACCTCTGGCAAACCGGAAGTGACGTCAAAGTCACGTGACCCGTTTACGTTTGTGTCACATAATCAAAATGGTTCATTATATATCTTCTATATATGTAGCCTAGAATTTGGGTATTATTTTTGTATAGTAATACACTTTAGTGCCAAAATATACTCCTTTTATCGATTTTAAGCATAGGTACAATACATTATATTATTTAATTTACTTAAATAAAATATTACTTTTGAACCTGGAATAAAGGGTAGACAGAGGGATCCTAGTATTGAGTCACATCATCATCATCCATGTTCCACTCAATTTTTGAACCATTCCGGGTTTATTATCGGGGCTTAACGCCGTCTTTGTTATTTTTACCTATGCCATAAATAAAAACAATTTATTCGACTTAGATAAGAATCGATACTTAAAACCAATCTAAGCTTGATACAATGTATAACAACAAACGCTTGTTCCCTTACTTTCTTTCAAATTTTCGTTATATTGTATTTTAATTGGCGGAACTCAACGCTGCACTTTTTCTTCTTAAAGCAAATAAAAAAAAGAAAGAAAAATATTTAACTCAACCCGTACGTCAACCCTGCCCGTGTATTTATAAATTATGAAAATTGTAATGTATTTAATTAAATTATATTTAAATAGAACAGTTTAAAATTTTAAAGTAAACTAAATAATGCGATGAACGGCAAATACTATCATAAATTGATTTTAAGTGCAGCTCAGAGGAGCTTTGAGCGAGGCGAGGCTTCCATACATTGTTCTTGCTAAGCTTCTTTAAAAACACTGTTATATTATTTTGAAAAATTCTTTTCTCTCACATTTCCACCGTTCCATTTTTTATAATCTATCGATATTTTTCATGTGTGGAATTAGAATAGTAAATATGTATGCTGATTATTACACGCTGTATCCCGCACGTAGGCAAAGCGAATCTATCATTTTTAGATAGTAGTACATTATACTTTCTGCCCGATTTTTGCTCTACACCGCGTTTTTCATTACTAAAACGATAAAATTAGTCACTTGTAAAATATTTATATTATTATATATCAGTATATTAATATGAAAACAAGCATGTGACATAGGCTCTATCCCCAGTCGATGAAATGAAATATTTAATATTTTCAATTTAAATATTTAATGTTTTCATTTCTTCACTTTGGTACAAGGCATGACACGTTGAGTTGCTCCACTAAATACGCATTGCCTTAAATTTAGCGGAAAGTAGGGAATAGAAGTGGAACGGAGTGTCTGAACACTAGTATCCCAATTTTTCTCTGCCTACCTTGCCATGTGCGGAATACAGCGTGGAGCTGAGAAAAAAAAATGTTTATACGTATATACTAATATTACTAAGGTGAACTATTACAGAGAACTTTGTGTTACGACACTACGTAAATAATACGTAAATAATTTCATTATATAACTATGAATATATTCTTGTTACAGTATTGGGCGGTCTTCCGGGTGTGACCAGCGAGACGAGAGCAGAGCGGCCATATTTCGACGACGTATCACCTAGAAACGTTTCCGCCGTGGTCGGGCAAGCAGCTGTGCTGAGATGCAGGGCGAAGCATACCGGAAATAGAACAGTGAGTTATTATTTTTGTATATGTTTTTATATGAAGATTATTTTTGAGTAGATATATTGTAAATATTTTTTTTTGTAGCTTGTAAAGTGAAGCTAGGAGCGACAGTAAACGTGAATAATATTTTGTTTTTTTTCCCTTTGGTAACAAAACAAAGCCCAGCTGATTTGTGCCACTCGTATTTTGTGCCACTTGTATTTTGCCGTGTTATTCCGGCTTAGAATAGGATCACCCTGGTACTGATGGTGTCGTAAGAGGCGACTAAAGTGCGTGTGGTAGAGTCACGTTGCCAGTAATGGAAACACGCATGGGCAGACTCGACCGGATTATTACCAACCCCGGCATTTAAAACCGGCGTTAAGTAATGGCTTTGGCCACTGCGTAGCTCCTCTGGAGTTACTCGGGGCCGTGGGCGACGGTGATCACTTACCACCAGGTGACCCGTACGCTCGTTTGCCGTCTTTTCCATAAAAAAAAAACTCAACACGAAATGCTTTAAAAATTAGACGTAAAGTTGAGAACACAAGTGTCTATCTAAATGGGAATTTTCTTATCCACATAAGTGCGTGATACCGAGTAGAGTTTAAAAATACATAGACAATTTTGTTATATTAGTTAAAATAGATTGAAGAACAATATAAAGGTATAGTTTTAGAAAAAAAACGTTGCGGACGCCAAATAGTTATTACTACTACGCTATTAGACCAAACACAGCGTTAAGTACCGCTAAATAACTTAAAATATCTCTAAATAAGCAACACAATAACCTTGTGTTTCTCTATCTGCGTCGTACTACCTTTTAAGATACGTATTATATAAAAACATCGTATTCTCATCACGATCCTCTTCCCCCATATTATATACCACATTGGATTATTGTATAATGACGCGTGATAAGCGTCAAGCTAATTGAGTATAAAATAATTTCGCTAACATAATCGTTATTTTGTAACATTTTAGGAACATTATACATGTAAATAACGCTGTATCATATGCAGGGAGATAGGCAAAAGAAACTTGGTGATAAGAGTTTCTTATCATAAGTAGGTAGGTTTACAGATTACTCCCAATTTTTAGATTGCATGTTGAATGGTAACCACCCAATTGGTCTTGGATTTCTCTAAATCATAGAAATCAATTTACAACTGTCACATTTAGAGTTAGACTTTGAAGTTAGACGCTGTGCC
Organism: Eueides isabella; assembly: GCA_019049475.1. NCBI lineage: Eukaryota > Metazoa > Arthropoda > Insecta > Lepidoptera > Nymphalidae > Eueides > Eueides isabella. The sequence continues at coordinate 513,578 of CM032401.1, forward strand.
CCAGTATTACCTTGAAAGGTCGTATACCTCGATAGCATACACATCCACTTAACAGATTTTTTTTAGTTCCACACTGTCTCCCGCAGTAGAGGGAACCTGGGGACGTAGTGCTGGGATGGGTTCCCAATAAGACTTTTCCATTCTCTGCTTTTTGATTAACTCTAGGGATATTTTGTAGTTTTTAAGCAGAACGCTTCAGTGGTAAAAGATAATGCATATAAGTATTGATCGAATGCTTTTTGGTAATACGCCAGTGTATGCGAATAAGAGAGTATTTTTTTACTGTGAATAAATGAATAACATTGATTCTAAACCTTGTTTTCTCTAACTATTGGTATATTTCAGTTGTTATAATCACGATGCTCAAGGGCTTATAGCCTCTAAAGCTTATAACACCATTATTTAAAGAATCTTTACTTAAAATAATTATAAATTTTAATAAAATCCTAATACCATCGATATATATATATATATATATATATATATATATATATATATATATATATATATATATATATATATATATATATATATATATATATATATATATATATATATATATATATATATATATATATATATATATATATATATATATATATATATATATATATATATATATATATATATATATATATATATATATATATATATATATATATATATATATATATATATATATATATATATATATATATATATATATATATATATATATATATATATATATATATATATATATATATATATATATATATATACGTATTACACATATTTCATGAATTCAAAATAAATGTACATTTAGCTTTTTGTGAATTTCATCGTAAATTCAATATTGATTATATGAAAAATTCTTTAGAATATATTTCAGCTCCAAAATTTGATTAATGATAAGTCTATTTAGTAACATTACAGTTCTATGTAAATTAGTACAACAGCATTAAATTAAAAGGTTCCCGCAAAAAATGTATTAAATCAATGAAATTATCTTGATTGAGGCCTGTCGTGGCACAGCGGCACATGAGTGTGACTGTAACCGACAGGTTTTGGGTTCGATCCTCAGTCGAGGAAATGAAATATTAATATTTTCAATTTAAATATTTAATGTTTCATTTCTTAGCTCTGGTAATAAGGCAAAGCGCGGCGTTGAGTTCCGCCACTCATCACGCAATGCCTCAAATTCGGCGGAAAGTGGGGAACGGAAGTGGAACGGAGTGTCATAACACTAGGTTTCACTTCCGTTCCCTCTGCCTACCCTGCCTAGTGCGGGATACAGCGTGAAGCTAAAAAAGTAATTACCTTGATGTACCATTTCGTTTCCTATATTTTTATGGACATACACAGAAAGTGTTATTCGACACTTAGGACAGAAAATACTAAAATTAAGTCTTAAAAACGTGTAAAAATTTTGAACGAAGCAGAATTTGAACCCGCGCCTCTTGAAAACCCTTCAAGCGCTTTGACCAACTAAGCCATTCGTTCAAAATGTTTTTAAATTTTAAGTTTAGTATCTACAAAAAGCACTTTTGAAATCATTTAAAAACAAAACTCAAAACAAAACACAAAAAATACTTGTATTTCCTGATGGCACAGGACAATATATTACAATCTACATACATACAAATAGTAAAGGGACATGTCAGAATGCTATTTATTTCCAGACGAGGATCTTACATCATTAATATGGCGGTCAGTCGAGCGAGGGCCATAGAGGGTGTAGGATCGACTTTGAAAAATGATATTTTATACTGCAGGTGTCGAGATAAGTTTAGAAAGGGTACTTTAGAAATTTGGTAATAATTTTCTATCTGCAGGAAATGAGCTGCAGTTGTGTGTACGATTTCCACTTGGGGGACCAAGTTTTCGTTTCGTTAAAATTTAAAAGTAATTCAGCTATATCATTAATGGGGCTTAGATTTGAACCTCGGATTTTTTATTATATTCAAAAGCATTAACGAATTTTATTATAAGTACAAAAATATCAAATACATAACAAATTTACCAAAAAAAACCATATTGAAGTTACATATAAAGAAACAAATGTAACCGTTTTTACTATATTTTAAAGTGTTATTCCACACTCAGGACAGTAAATATTAAACTTAAATTTAAAAAGCGTATAAACATTTTTGAACGAAGCAGGATTTGAACCCGCGCCTCTGGAAAACCGTTCCAGCGCTCTGACCAACTAAGCCATTCGTTCTCACCAAGCTCCGTCGAAATTCTTATACGCTTGTTACAACTTATTTATGTTGTTAGCATCTCTGTAGGGATATATTGTATTTTTATAGATGCTAACAACATAAATAAGTTGTAACAAGCGTATAAGAATTTCGACGGAGCTCGGTGAGAACGAATGGCTTAGTTGGTCAGAGCGCTGGAACGGTTTTCCAGAGGCGCGGGTTCAAATCCTGCTTCGTTCAAAAATTTTTATACGCTTTTTAAATTTAAATGTAACCGTATTATTTTGAACCGACAATTTGACCACTTTGCAGTAGTTTGTGGAGACGGGTAGTTTGCTGCAGCACGTTACTATCAGTTAACATAATTATTACATCAAACTACCGCCAACTATTTCTTAATTGCCTCGCGAACAGCCTTAGATTCTTGTAGAATGAGCTGACTGTGAGTCTTGTCCTCTTTTATGAGTGGCTCCAATGTGGTAGAAAGTTTCCAACCGTCTTCTTTATTGAAATTAGGAATGATTTTGTATTTCAAAAACCATTCACAGATCATTCTAGGGTTATATCAATTTTCCCTAGCGAGTGTATGGGATTTATCAAACATATTGGTTTTTTTTTATAAATAAAACACCATGATCTTTACTGATTCTGGCCCTTGTCTGCTTTTTATATTGTATTTTTATAGAGATTTAACTTTTTTTTTAAACTGAATTTCTTTTTTCTATTTCTATGATATCGGAGATGTGTTCTTCTCTTTGTTTAACCGATGTATAACAAGCCACAGTCACAATCAAGTTTTTGTACACCTGCGGGTGTCGACTGCAAAGGAATGTTACTTTTCACTGGTCTCAAGAATTGGCTCACTTTCTTGTTAGGCTTGAGTGCTCAAAACGTCGGATTTCAAAAATGTACAATTTTGAATGTTTATTTAATTAAAAATGTATCAAGAGTTTTGCTACACACATAAATGAATCTGAATCCAAACGCAACGATTGTACTCGTAGGTGCGATTCACACTCGGAGAATGCTAATTTTGATTTAATTACTCTGGTAATAAAATAAAACGCAGTATTAAGCTCCGCCATTCAAGACGCAATATCTTAGAATTCGATTTTGATTCCCTCTATGTACATGTGGGGTACAACGTTAAGCTAACAAAATGTTATTTTCAGTGAGGTCTGTCGTGGCGCAGCGGCACGAGTGTGCTATTGATTCACGATATATTATGTATACAATCCCTACATATTTATTATTATTTTTCGTTGCTATGGTAACAAAGCAAACCGCGGCGTTAAGTTCCGCACATACACATTGCCTGTTTGCTTAACCAGTCATGTGCAAATATATTTCGGTGTAATTTGAACAAACAATCTGTTTTATAACGTACTAATATGATGTGTAGAAGATAACTGTACGTGTTTTCATACTCCTTAGAGACTTCGAATGTAACATGATATGAAAGTTTCTATATTAATTACATTAGTAGATGCAACTTAACAAATAAAATACAACGAGAAAGGGAAATTCGTTGAGGTGTAACCGGTATAATCCGGCTGAGATGGTGGTCATGAATTCAGTTTCCAAATTATAATAATATATTTACCAAAATAGGCGTAGTGGAACAACGTCGTCGTTACTGCAACGCCTGGGGGTTCGCTTCACTTCCGGTTGAAAAACGGAAGACTATTTCATGTTCTCGTCTCAATCTAATCCATAATATCTAGAGCCAGAGGTGCTTTTAAGAATGTACGAGTAAGAGAATGTCATATACGAGTCAATTCTGAGTCACAAATATGAAGCGATATTAAAAACTAGCATAAAATATTTCTTAAATCTTCGTACAATTTAAATGGAAAAAGACGTTTAGCCATTCAAATATGAAATGAAAAATTAAATTATAAAACATCACATGTTTGATTTGGTAATCAACGCTTAGCGATTATCGAGAGATCGAGAAAATTAAAATTGAAATATTTTATTTCTTCCAGTCGGAATTGAATCCATATTGTGTCACCACTGTCCTCAATTGTTTTTCATTAAGAGTAAAACACAAAATAATAAAAAAAATATTAGTAACAAGATATAATTAAAAACATTTCAAAACAACTCCGTTACACCCACTGTAGTATACCATGAGATATTTCATTCAGTTTCAATTCATCAAATTGGATGCAAAATTTTTTGCAAAAAAATGGCAAGAACGCTTAGCCGTTACTTAATTTTATTATTTAAGGGACTGTAAAGAGTCTGAATACTGCGTCTTTCTTAATTACGACGTAGGCTTACTTCGGGCTCGCTCTGGCTTACTCTAATTACGTTCCAAAACAAAAGGGCGAATTTATTTTCTAATTTCTTTGAGGCCTCAAATAAAAAAATGTATAATTTTTATATGCTTATTGTTTGTGCTGTTGTTTAATCGAATTTCGTTTTTGATTATTTTTTGGGTATTCTGAAATATCTCTTACAGTATTAGATTCAGCTTTACGTATATGGCAGGGTCGGCAAAGGGAACTTGGGAACCTTTATTTTAGACAATATCCCGTTCCCCACATTGTCTTTGCCGTTTATGAAATATAACAGCAACGCAATCAAACTTAATAAATAAACTTTACCGGCACATTGACACATTTAATTTGTTTTAAAAAACCTTTTAATTTGGCATCAAATTTGTAATTCTACACGTATGATAATAATGGAATGATTCATGGAAGACGTAGGAGGAAAGTAACTATTGAGGGCGACGTAATAAAATGTATAACAATGATTATTTACTGTTTTGGATGTTTATCTGTGCACTTGCATACATATTAATTTTAAAAATGGCTTAACCAATTTTAACATAATTTTAAGTAATATATATATAAACTAAGTGTTTTATTTAATTTTCGAAAGCTGATTAAGAAATATCTTATGTAGATACACTCTATTCAACTTGTTATAAACGAATATAAATGCTTTTATGTCTATTAATCAAAAATCCTTTGTCTAGGTATCCTGGATGAGGAAACGAGATCTACACATACTGACCTCACACATCTTCACCTACACTGGCGACGCGAGGTTCAGTGTTTTACACCCCGAGCCATCAGACGACTGGGACCTGAAGATAGACTATGTCCAGCCCAGAGATGCTGGTGTCTACGAGTGCCAGATAAACACTGAGCCTAAGATCAATATGGCCGTTATGTTAAATGTGGAAGGTATATATATATATAATTCATTATTTTAAAATTATTTATCATAGTAAATAGCGACGTTGAGTTCCGCTCAGTGTTCAATATGTTGAAAATTAGGTGGAAATTGAGGAATTAAGTGTTATAGCACTACGTTTTCAAGTTCTTTTTGCCTGCTAAGAGACAGAGAGAGTGAGAAAGTGTGAAGGTAAAATTGTTAGCATAAAAATTTTATTAAAAAAAATATGGCTTGGTAGTAAGACCACTTCTATTTCATTTGGAAAATGGAACTTGGGAAACCTGTGTTAAGGCATTTCGTTTTTTGTTTCCCACTCTCCACCGGAGGCATTGTCTGATTGCGTGACAGATTGTGGGCTTGATTCCTACACAAAAAAATAAATATATAATGATTTCTTTTCCTCGCTTTGGTTATTCCGGTAGAAAAAATGGCATTGACTCCAACACTCAACGCGCAATGTTTAAAAAATCTGGCGGAAATTGTGTACAGAAGTGTCTTTTATAGGAAGAGAGTGTTTTAACATTAAGTTCCCAAGTTAACTGTTTCTACTCTGCTATGTACAGTATTTATGGTTAAACTAAACAAAAGCAACAATACTAGAATGAAAAGTGAAATAATACTCCTGAGTATCAAAACAAACCTTTCCTTATATTATATACTTTCAATAATTGGTACATTAAACATCCAAAGCTATTACAAACCCCAAACAAGATCAAATAACATATTAAAAAGAAAATTGACTTCCATGATAACAGAAAAGAAAATTCTCCAAAAAAAAATTCAATATATAAAATGAATTGTTTATCATTTTAATGTTCGAAACATTCGCGTGGGCTATGAAACGCGACGTAATCACGCATCCATCTCTCGTCATATTAGAAGAGGGTGTAATACCAGGATACAAAGTGGAAGCAATTTCTCTAAGCTATATATATGTATATATACTTATATATGTACGTATGTTTGTATGTAATACTGGGTGAGCGCCAAGTAACGTAAAATATATTTTTCGATGGTGTACTGAGGCACACGCGAGTGAGTGTAAACGCTGTCGCTTTTACACCCGAGACAATGATATATTTAATACTAGAGCCGATAGCGGGGCTTCGTCTGTTTGAATTACGCTATTTAATTTACTCATTGTAACTACTTTCTTGTTCTAATAACCTTATGTACTTACTGTATTAAATAAGTATATAACGTTATTAGAAAGAAACTTTTAAGAAAATATCTATCTATTAATTGATAATAAGAGTCTCAGGTAAATAAATATAAAAAATTTGAAGCAATTTGTTGATCTTAATGTTTTAAATTGACGTAACATTTTTTTATTTCTCAACCAACTCAAATAAAACAAACTCGCAATGTTGAAGAAAGATTGTCAAAATATAAATTCGGCAATAATATTTTTTATTTAAGTACTTCGCAATTAACTATTAGCATGTGTAACATTTATTTTTATTGCAATTTATCCAAGATACAAAGTGTAACTTATTTTAATATGTTAAAAATAACATTTTAAAATTTTGATAGACTATCACTCGAAATCAGTCAAATATTTCTCCAGTCTCCGCTTAGTCGTTACGGATCAAAGTTTCATCTTAAATAAGACATCAGATATTTATATGTTACAGTACCGTATCCTTATCACTTTCTAATAATGATGTTAAGGATCTTCAGATAGGATTGTAAGTAAATTAAAAAATACCAATTATAATCCACTCCTTTGATATCAAAGTTCATCAGTATGAATTAATAACAACCTCAGCGAAGATTAGCTTCAGGATTGAATAAATTATTCGACGATTCCCCTCCTATATAAGATGCAAGAGTAAAACTTAATAGAGCAAAGACAACGGCCCCTTTATTTAGCTTTGATGATATAATTAACAAAAATTACTGCTAAAAATTTTGGTGAAATTCTTATATGAAAATAGCAATCTCGGTTCGCCGAGTGACCCAAATATTAAGTTTGCTGAAATTTTGTATTATCTGTATCGCAGTCGTTTTCGTTTGCATTAAACATGACGGAATGGAAATTACTAAATTAACTGAATAATCTTTGATCTTTTTTTATTTTCTTCTTTAGCGTCACGTTGTATCCACCTCACATGACAGCGTCAGTCAAATGAAACTTAAGAACTGAGTGTCAAGATACTCTGTTTCCATTCAGACACTTGCTTTCTGCACTTTCCGTCGAATTTGTGTGATCCATGATGATTGGTGGAACTCAACGCCGCGCTTCCCCTCGTTACTAGAGCAAAGAAATGAAATATTAAATAATTCATTTATTCGAGTAACCCACAACCTGTTACGTTTATAGTCGCAAATTCATGCCCTTGCACCACGATAGGCCTTCATATTTTTATGTTTTATTATTTATTATATGTAAATAACAAATATTTACAACGTTATGTTTAATTTAATAGTAACATCGTGCAAATAAAATATATAATACTTTTTATTTTTTTTTTCTTAATTTCACGCTATATATCACGTAGCAAAGTAGGGTGACTTGCTCTCGTACTGTGGAGGAAGCACGTGTTAAGTGGTATAACTTAACTTTACTTAATTTAGCTATTTTCCTTATTATGAGGCCGTAGTAGTGGCGCAACGACGTAACAATGGTGTAATTAATTAGATTCATGAATAGTTTTCTACAATTAAAACCCTCTCAATAAGAATTAATGTAGCGCAATGACAACATTCAATGTTCAGAAAATAACAAAAAAAAATAGAGGATGGAGGTAGAAATAGAGAATTGTACCACAAAAACCTTACCGCTGCGCTACAATATCTTCTAGTCTAATTAGTATGTATCCTTATAATTTGATCTTCCAATATGATAAAACTTAAATTTAAATGTAAATTGTACAATTAGACTGTCGGCACACAAATTTTCACCACTTGCTAAAATCTCTTGTTCAAAGTCCGTCGCTCCGCTGATCGCTTCTTAATACTTTAAGCTAATATTGGGAGTTATTCAGGTATTTGACAAAGAATCATATCATTTATATTCAAATTTTGTTACTTTTCCTATACAAATTTGTTGAGAAGCAGTCGATTTTCTTAAACATTATTCGCTACAATTTAATATGGATCATTGTTTGTTTTGTTTTTTGTTATTTTAAAGACAAGAATTAATATGTTTTTTTCTTTGTTAGTACTAACATTTTTTTATAAATATTTATTAAGTTGTCTTAAAAAAAACTGATACTAAATATATTTCTAACGTTATACGCGGGTTTGATTCCCAATCTGGGAAATTAATTATTTTCATGTCTTCATTTGAATGATAATAAGACCAAAGTTAATTATTACGTTAATCCACTCAACTCGCATGTATCTAAAATTATGCAATTATGCGTATACATTGCAAAGGTGTCCTTATACTAGGATCTCTCCGCTTACCATAAATAAATTTCTAGTTTTCAAAGATTTTTTTTAAATGCAATAATAAATTATTGTTAAAATGTTTTTGTTATATTTTCTTTATGCTTTTCCGGGAACCTTGCGAATAGACTGGTTTTACGTTTTATCTATACCCCTTTCGCCTCGTCCACTATCATCAACCTCTTCATACATACATGCCATCAGAAGATCCATTTGTTTTTACGTGACCTTCTTCCAGTACCAATGAGAGACTGAGATTTCAAAGGTAACAGAAAACTTTCTTTTATTACTCATTTTCCTTTATACATTTATTTGCCATTCATTCCTAACTTATTCGCCCAATATACCCAAACATACCGAGCACGTTCTTCTTCATTCTGAATGTTGCTACTAGAAAGGACGTTACAGTAAGAATGAAGGTGGATCATGGAGAAATGAAGGTAGGGAATGGAGATCGCATTCCACTGCACTCATATTTCTTTTATTCTTCGACACTGATATCTACTGTATAGGAGCCACGGTAATATATTTCATTATCTACAGTCAATCGTAAAACTTTACGTATACATGACGTTTCGTCTTGGATAAGGATAAAAGTATAAAAGACATAAAAAGAAATATTAATTAAGGATTGTTTAACGTATAAAATGAAATGAGTAGACTTTTAAAGAATGGAGGTATTTTATGGAACAACCATACATTTTGCAGTGACGGGCGGAATACTACTAGGAGACGCTTATTATACTTCTCTCTTCTTGTAGTATTCCGCCTGATGATGCCTTTCTTTTAAGGCTTTAAGTTACAGGAAATTAAAAGATAGTGAAATTTGTATAAAAAAATAAAAAGAGCAAAATGAAAACTTATCTGCAATGAACAGCAGGTGCAGATAAAGTTACTGCCGAGATGATCATACTGATTATTTTATGTATTTTGGAATTTTTAGTATTATTTTTTAGAGTAGTCATCTCGACTTTGTATAATGGTAAATGCTCAAAGATAAATTGTGCAACCTAAATCAATTTCGATAAGCTAGACTTTTAAATTTATGCTTTTAAAAAATGTATGAAAAGATTAATTAGATAACAGAAAAGCTATTATCACGGTTCAATATACTTTTTACTGCAGGTTGTAATTTTTTTTACATACATCACTCAACCAGTGTGCAAGTTGCTAATATCCCGGCTTGGTTGGATATGTCTTACGATAGCTGTCTCCAAGTAGGTAGCTGAAAGTAGGTGACCTGAAATTAAATCGCCTTTTGTATGCAGATAATGCAGTGCTAATTGCATCATCAGAACGTGAATGGCAAACATTGGTCCGTAATCTGAAAGAAGGGGGCAAAAATAATGTGTGCTAATATTAAATGTGAGAAAGACAAGTGATCTGATATTTTTATTATTTACAGAAAATACTTACGTATATTTTTTTTGTATTTTTTATTTTAGTATTTTCTGTCCTAAGTGTGGAATAACACTTTAAAAAATAGTAAAAATATTAGATAAATAATATTCTCTCTTGCCAAACGATAATTCTTACGAGTTGTCTTTGCGTAGTGGAAATCTGTAAAAATCTCCCTACAGAGATGCTACCTACCTATGTAAATAAGTTGTTTTTAAAAAAAAAATAGCAACTAAATAAGTTGTAATAAGCGTTTAAGAATTTCGACGTAGCTTGGTAAAAACGAATGGCTTAGTTGGTCAGAGCGCTTGGAAGGTTTTCAAGAGGCGCGGGTTCATATCATGCTTCGTTCAAAATTTTTGTACGCTTTCTAAATTTAAGTTTAGTAAATGTTCTGATATTCGCTAAAAAATAAAAAAGAACGGAATTTACTATCAGCGTAAATGGTAGAATATTAAAACAATTGAACTCAAATATAAAAACAAGTTCACGGTACCTTAGCTTCAACATAAATTTTACAAATATAAAATACACCCTTTGATAATATGCAAATATTATATATTCAGAAAGTTCAACCAACTGTTCCGCATCAACATAATTGGCCAACACGTCGTATGTGATGGAGCTGTAGTTTTTTTTTATTTCATCGTTTGTGATACGAGACTCATTTATCAGTATACGCTCCACAACCTGAAATAAATCAAGCATCTCAATTCGTCTAGCCAATTACAGGGCTTGTTACGCTGAAAAATATTGGTACGTAACCAAATATGCGTTTATAGGAACTACTAACTGACATATATTTATATTTTTATGGCCTTTGTCACTTTGAAATATCTGTGGTAAGATTTTTTTTACATGGATATATGACAATGAGGTCACTGTGCACAGTGGAGACTGTTAACGCGAAGGTTTTGTGTTCGATTTTTACTTTTGAATGTGATTTCTATATATCCTTGCGTTTGTCTTATTACTGGTGTGAAATACAAATTTAAAGAACGGATGCTATTCCGTTTCTTAAAATTGGGCGGCAAATTAGTAAGAAATTGTTTTAATATTACGTTCTCTGTATCTGCTCTACTATACATATAGGGTATGTAGCGTGAAGTTGAAGTACAAGTATTGTAACATAAAAAGGATATATATATATATATATATATATATATATATATATATATATATATATATATATATATATATATATATATATATATATATATATATATATATATTTATTATATATATATATATATATATATATATATATATATATATATATATATATATATATATATATATATATATATATATATATATATTTATTTATATATATATATATATATATATATATATATATATATATATATATATATATATATATATATATATATATATATATATATACTTCTTTTTTATAAGAAGACAATATCTACACAGTATGTATATAATTCAAATCTAATAAATATAATCATACGCGGTGAATTTTATATAAAAGTATCCACATTTTTTTCCCACATAGCAGGGTAGGCAGAGAGAACTTATTATAAAGTAACCACCGTTTTCTATTATCCATCCAATCTCGAGACATGTTGCATGTTCAATTACAGAACTCAGCGCCGCGTTTGACATGAGTCAGTCCATGAGTACACAAAACCTACAACCATAACGATTACAGTTAGACATTTCACTGTGCCATGTCTTTAATGCAAGCTTAAACTATTCTACATACATATAATATAATTTACTTAGAAATTAAACGTTGGTTAGTAATTTAACAATTCACCCTATCGTTAGAATTCTGTTTAGTATTCCTCTTCCCATCCTAAGCTGTTGTCTTGTGCATTCCAGATGAGTCCCACACCCCCGCGCCTCAGCCGCCGGTCCGTTCCTCAGGTACAAATACTCTTTTCGTTTTACGATTTCTATATAAACAAGTGAATCATTACTAGCCCTTAATTATTTAAATGGCATATCCCTCTCGAACACACACACTGATAATTCTTTGGCTTCGGCAATTATCGAAAAAGTTGCAGTTATCTTGCTTTTCACTGAGATTTCTAGAAATTAGATTGTGTCCTCGTGAAATGTTGTACAATTGTAGCTTAGTCGCATAGAACGCTTGAATCTGCTGTTTGAGGCAACTTCAGAATAGTTTGTTTATTTAATAGACTGGCTTGTGTGTTCTTATATAATATGACCGTGGTGTACCAATAACTACTTGTTATATGAAAATATTATTAACTTGGGTTTATTTTATCGTAATATACATTGTTTTTAGATTATATTTGATTTTATTATTTTTTCATAAATTATGCGTAAAGTCATAAGGATTATAGGAATATATGTATATATTACGGATTGTCATTATCAAATAGCCATACCATATATTAAAGAATATATAAATTATATGTAAAAATATTAATTTAAATAGCGTAGTTAGAATCTATGTAAATGTTAACTAAACATTAGGAAATTAAACCTGATATGAATACCAGAAACAGTTAAAAATACTACTTAATGCTAATTTATTATTATTTCGGGATGATTTTACAAAGTACATTTCACCATCATGTTAATAAAATATAAGAACAACATAAACAGGATTTCATATAAAATAATCAAAATAAAATTAGACAAATTTACAAATTCAACATTTCATTTGACTATTTACATTACATAGAGAATAATTGAAAACGAAATCTGAAGGATATCAAAATTTTACCTTTGATGTTCAGTTTAGTAGATAACATGCTTACAATTCAAATTGTACTTTATTACCTTTTAATAAACTCCAGTTTCGTTTGTTACAGCCGCTGCGGCAACTATCTGGGGCTCCCAGGACGTGTATGTGAAGAAAGGCAGTACAATATCACTAACCTGTTCAGTGAATGTGCACTCGTCGCCGCCGTCTAGTGCCTCGGTTCTTTGGTAAGTCTTGATAGCTTCAGTTACTGTAGCACAGGTGACTGAAATTACAAAACATGAGTTGATATTGGAAATGGAAGTCTGTGAAGTATTTGCTTTATTGTTTTTCTTTTAAAAAAACATTTTTTTGCTGTAAATTGAGTTATAAAATCAACTTTTTAATAGCTGTTCGTAAATATGTATGAATTATTTTGTAAATAAAAAACATAATGAAAGATCAAATTCACCATTTTTGATAAAGAATATATATTATGTATATTGAAGAACGCTTGACTGTTGCAGTAAGCTTTAAGCGTTTCCAAAAACCGTCAATCCTCGTATAGATTAAGACATTCTTACAAAGCAATCTGGAGTAAATGCTTTTTAAATGCTCATTTTCTAAGGAAAACCGTTATGGACCTTAAATTCGGAAAGAAGGGAAGTCAAATATTATAAATTGAATTACTGTTTTCGCAGCTTAGCCTACTTTTATTTTTCTTTTGATTAAATTCGATGAGATAACATCCGTTGGGACCATCTTTGGATAGATTACTTGAAACGAATTCAAATGTATATGTGTTTGTATCAAAAATATATCAGTTCCTTAGTTTTCATATTATTAAAGAAATATTGCGTGTTAAGTAGCAGAACTCAATGTTGCACTTTGTCTTTAAAAGTGAGATCGAACTCACAATCAATATATTATATTAATTTATTATAATTCCTTATTATTAAATTGTATATATTATTGTTATTATTTTTTTTTATTTTTTGGATATTATTGTTATTTTTTAACGTCAAGAACGTCGCAGGGACATTAAGGGAACTTGGGAACCTAATGTTAAGACACTCTGTTCCCTTTAAGACACTTCGGTGCCCATGCTTATGATAAAGCTTAATGCCGCAGTTTTTCTCATCAGCAAGCTGGAGAAAATGAACATAATAAATATTGCATTTGCTCAAGCAAGAATAGAACCCACGGTCTATCGCGCTCGTAGTCTCTTGTGCCTCTGCACCATTAACTTTAACATTTTATGTAATTTTGTATTCCGTAAAGCAATTATACTCAAAACATTCTACAGTATTATTTAACGGAGGAAGGCTAATAGGTTAGCGTAGACAGCTAGTTCGACAGTCACCTGAGACCTGAGCCAATCAATCACGAACATCCATTAGTTCCGATTGTAGACAACAAGTCCCTTAGTGCTTATACTGAAAGTTATTACTCTCTTCTATAAGCTGAAGTTATTTTATTTTTATGTTTACTTTCCGTTATTTAGATACTTTAGACTTTTTTGTTAAATGGTTGAATTTCATGAAACTTTAATAAAAAAAATAGCTTCACGATGTATCCTGTATTCAGCTGGTTAAGTATAGGGAACCTTTGTTCCCCTCTTTTCAATCTATTTGCGTGACATGATTATTTGAATGGAGGAACATAATTAATACTTGTAGCAATTACTTCTGTTTTAGTTGTTACTTTTGTTTTAGTTTTGAAGTTAAAGCGTTTCAAGCGGTACAGTTTTTTGAGGCCTGTCGTGGCGCAGCGGCACAAGAGTGTGACTGTAACCGACAGGTTCTGGGTTCGATCCCCAGTCGAGAAAATGAAATGTTTAATATTTTCAATTTAATTAAAGCGCGGCGTTGATTTCCGCCACTCAACACGCAATGCCTCAAATTCGGCGGAAAGTGGGGAACGGAAGTGGAACGGAGTGTCATAACACTAGGTTTCACTTCCGTTCCCTCTGCCTACCCTGCCTAGTGCGGGATACAGCGTGAAGCTGAGTACAGTTTTTATTATAAACATGATGGTTGTGGGTTTGATTCCCAGTCGGGGAAGTTCATTTTCTCGTTCTGGTCTTTTACCAGTACGAGAAAATGAACTTCTCCGAAAAAGCGCAGCTTAGAGTTCCGCAAGTAAAACACAATGTCTAGCTATGTGGAAAGTACATGGAGGTCTCGTTACTAGGTTCCTTTTGCCAATCCTGCTATATGCGGGATACAGCGTGAAGCAATATAAATATAACAGAATATTGTGTATTTACATTATTAAACAATATTTTTCTTTAAACAGGTATCACGGCAATGCAGTGGTAGATTTTGACTCACCACGAGGAGGCATAAGTCTAGAGACGGAGAAAACGGAGGGTGGGACCACTAGCAAGTTGTTGGTCACTAAAGCTGCCCTCACTGACTCTGGCAACTACACTTGCGTTCCCAATAACGCACACCCTGCTTCTGTGTCCGTTCATGTTTTTAAATGGTAAGTTTTTTTAATTAGTGTTAAAAATGGTAAAGATTTACGCAAGAAATATCTTTAAATATACTAAAAAAGGTAAAAGCGATGGTAAAAGATTAAAGTTCAACCATGTAAAGTTGAAAATAAAATAGCATAGTAAACCACTTTCGGCTAATGTATAGGGACATTGCATTTTTATTGGCGGAACTCAACGCCGCTCTTCTATCAGAAAGAGAAAAAGATTATAAATTAATTACAATATTTTTTTCAAATAGGGGTCAAATCTACGACCTTTAAAATCAATTGCTGCTCTACCCACTGTGCCACGATACCTCCACAGAGCTTTTCATTTAAAAATATTTTCATTTCACTATTATGTGAGTTTTAATATTGAAAATAATAAAAAACATATTATTATAGAAAAAAATACAATGTATAAAATATTAAAAATTTAATTTTGACTTTATACAAAACATGCAACATTTTTGAATGCATTGCTTAAAAATTATAGACTTGGACTTAGTAAAAACATAGCAAGCCACACAAAATAACTGCCACTACCAACATAATAATATGCAATGATTCTAGAATATTCTAAACAAAAGTACTTACGTTGGTACTTCCGGGGACAAATAAAAACAAACACATTGTCAGTTGCATTTCTAATATTTTCTGGTACTTTCCTCTCTTATAATTTTGTGAAACTGGAGCATGAAATGCTTAACATTTTTCAGTAACGCTCCAAGATAACATTTTGAAATTCCTCGCGTGTTTTTCTTGTATAAAAATTCTTACTACATAAATAAAAACAATTTTATTTTATTTCATACCATTTTATGTTTTTATATTTAAAAAGAGGCCTGTCGTGGCGCAGTGGCACAAGAGTGTGACTGTAACCTGACTGTAACCTACAGGTTCTGGGTTCGATCCCCAGTCGAGGAAATGAAATATTTAATATTTTCAATTTAAATATTTAATGTTTCATTTCTTCGCTCTGGAAATAAGGCAAAAAGCGCAGCGCTGGCCACTCAACACGCAATGCCTCAAATTCGGCGGAAAGTGGGGAACGGAAGTGGAATGGAGTGTCTTTACACTAGGTTCCCGGGTTCCCTCTGCCTACCCTTCCTCGTGCGGGATACAGCGTGAAGCTAAAAAAAAATAAATAAGAAAGGACTATTATTGTGAATGTGGGCTATATAGATGTTTTATAATAGCTCCACTTTTTTGTCCCTTCTATATAATTATTGTTGATTTTTTTCGTAGAAAACTGAATTTTGTTAAGTTTCTAATATTGTACATTAGTCTCTTATGTCATTACGTTCTAATTGGAACATGGGAACCTATTGCTAGGACACCGTTCCCTATTTTAGAATTTTAGAATTTCTCTAGAAACTGCATCTCTAAATTTTCTTTTCATGATACATTGTGTATTGAATGGCGGAACTTAACGCCGCGTTTCGTCTCATAACCACTTACACACTACATTCACTGTGCGAAAATCTAACTCACAACTATGACAACTATAATCGTACGTTTGCGCTGACTTTATGTTAAATATTGTTTTATATAAAAAATATACATTATTTATTTAATATATATAAAAAACAATTTGTAATACTTTTATTTCATCCCCTAGGTGAACACCCAGCTGCAATGCAAACAAGTAATCGCGCTACCTACCTCACTTCGCAACTGAGCTGCGCGGCGGTCACCTATCTCCTATCATCTATGGCCTGTAGATGATCGGCTTGAGTTACACACTGGGAGCTTTTGTTGAGCTTTTGGTTAAAGCCCTAACAGCTTATTGAAATGTTAAGTTTTCTTTGAGCTTCGCGTTTAAGCTCGATAAGTTTGTATAGAAGTTATTTGTTTAATGTTAAGAAGTTATTTGTTTAATTAAATGTTGATTAAAGTTAAGCAACACTCGTATTCTTATTTAGTTTCTCAGTTATGTATTTAAAAGATAATTTTGGACTCAGTGTAGGTCTTAAAATAAATCTTTAGTTGCTGTTTATTTGGTATTTTTGTTAGTAAATTAAGTAAGTGAAACACTTACTTACGTTGAACACTACTTATATATTTTACGTTTTATATGATCCGATTGCTGTATTTTCTATTCAGTGGGCGATCGAATGTGAAATTAAATTTAAGCTTTCAAATAAGCTTTCGGAGGAAAAAGCTTTTCATGAAAAGGAAACTTTGTAATTTGACAAAACAATACTATTTAAATTTAAAAACTAACGTAAGTATATATTGTAAATTATCGTTTTTTTTTTTCATTGTAATTAAGATTTCTGCGTACTGTGCATTTAAAAGCAAAACAAAAGCTCCATTTAATAGGAAAATATTTTAATTAAGATTAGTTTTAATGCCGTTGGTATAGTTCTTTATAATAACGAGGGCTATAAATAAAATAACGATACTTTTAATAGAATTGTTTACAAGAATCGAAGAGATTGTGGTGAAATTAGTTCTTTCAGAATATAAAATGATACATTCACTACGCATATATAAGATGTTATATGCTTATATAAAAAATACAATCAATTAAATAGATACTTTATAGCAAGGAATATATATATATATATATATATATATATATATATATATATATATATATATATATATATATATATATATATATATATATATATGTATATATATATATATATATATATATATATATATATATATATATATATATATATATATATATATATATATATATATATATATATATATATATATTGTTTGTATGTATATAATTTATGGTGTCTGACAGTAAGAACTACGATTGTGGGTACTTGCGGATGTCCTTTACCTACGCTCATATAAGCAAGTGGAGATGAAGTTAGAAAGAAGCCGTTTTCCCCACAAACACGATTTATCATTATTTCACCATATAATTTACTTAATTTACTTTTCTATGAAAAAATTAAATTAAACTCAAAGAAATAAACATTTTTTTTTATAAAATTAATTAATATTACCGTTATATTTGTAAATTGCCCGTTTTGTAAATAAGCCGAGTGAACGATACGTAAGTAGTGTAAAGTTTATATCATGCCGTTGTAAATAATTTGAACTGGTTTGTATTTGTAAATATTATTATTGATTTCTTAATTGTAGTATTTCACCGTTCTGAAGTGAGATTATTTCGTTCCTAGAACAATTTAGATATTAGGAGACCTCTTTTCAACAGATTATTTATAATATAATATGGCATTGTCTCTTGCCAAGTGATAGTTTTGAGGAATTACCTTTGGGTAGCGGAAATTTATAAAAATCTCCCTACAGAGGTGCTAACAACATAAATTAGTTGCAACAATCGTTTAAAAATGTCTACGTAGCTCAATAAGAACGTATGGCTTAGTAGTCAGGGCTGAACTCCTGCCCTCAGGCATAAATCCTGCTACGTTCAATTTTTTGTTCATTTTCATTAAGTAAATTATTTGTTTCTGCAAAATAAAAATACTTAATATTAGCTAAGAAAAATACCAGAAAGTTCAGATTTCTTTCTTGGATATAGCTTCAGATGAACAAGAAATTAGCCTGAGATAAACAAGAAATCTTATTTCAAATTAAAAATATAACTACAATGTTATTAATATTTCATAAGAAAAATCTATTTACAGAATGACTTATTTAAATAAAAATGTTTCAGTAAAACTATCAAGTCTAAGAAAACATTAGAACAGAAACGAGCAAAATGAAAATAATTTAATTGAAGTACGGAAATGGAAAAACAAAGAGAGTCTGCGAAGTGGAATGGTTTAGTTAATGTTAAAGTTTCATAGACAACTAGAATAACTGAAACATTCTTATTAACTTATAACTTTTAATAATGAAGTGACTTATCATTTAACTTTTTTATAATTAAGTAATTATTAAATTTATTACATATATACATTTTTTTTATCTTCACGCTGTATCCCGCACGAGGCAGGGTAGGCAGAGGGAACCTAGTGTTAAGACACTCCGTTCCACTTCCGTTCCCCACTTTCCGCCTGATTTGAGGCATTGCGTGTTGAGTGGCGGAACTCAACGCTGCTCTTTGCTTTATTACTTTTTTATTATTATCATTATTAATCCACGCCGACATATTAATATCAATACGTAAATAAATTAACACGAACATACACAAACACTAAATCATTCAAACACACAATTACTCAACAATCAAATCGCCAATCCAAATTTGTAAACACAAAAACACGTAAAATAATTAATTGCAAAATAAATTAATTATTAACATAATTAATTTTAATTGTCACGTTTATGATGTTGTTTGTGTGTCGTAATATATCTATTGAGAAGAGGTCTTTGAACGTATACATGTAATTTGTAGGTATAAATGACAAATAAATTAATTAACTTAAATAAAATCTATCGACTGTTTTCTATTAAAAAAATAATAATCTTTTCTGTTATCAAACTCGTATTACTCAATTTACGGACATCATTTGATTTAGTTAATCCAGCTTCCACGTAAATTTGTATATATTTTCTATTAAGCTATCAAGTTTCAATTAATAATTTACATATAATTCCAGAATTTGCCGCATGATTCTTTATAAGATCCTTCTTTTAAATTTGACATGTATTCATTTTTCAAGCACATAAATTCTTCCACGAGAGGCGTATCTTCAGTAATACGAGTGTACCTGAAACTGTTGAAACTTCTATTTCTTCTTGTAAAGTAGATATAAAACTGATATATTACTATAGCACGGTAGAGAAATTATTACTAGATATGTTCCTTAATATGCGTAGGATGTTATGAATGTAATTTTGTTATTTGTACCTCTAATACGTCTTTTTTAAAATCGAACGAGTCGAATAAGTCCCCGCGGTCACTTTACCTTGTTTTGTATTTTGTAAATATTATTATGATGAATGAAGTGGGGTATAAACAAATAAATATTAAAAGATTGACTGATTGTTTTATTTATGATTGCCTAATAGAATAGTGCTTTAATATTTCAGGCCGTTGTGATGATAGCACATATGTAATTGTGGCGATAAATGCGATGAGTCCGGGGTAATTTCCCACTTCTGGGGAATGAAATATTTAATATTTTCATATCCTCGGACTGGTAATTTGCTATATTTATGAACTTAATACTTATAAAAAAAAATAACAAAAAAAAAATACATAGATTTTTTTTAAAAGTTCATGTTAAAAAATCTCTATAAAGATACTATCCAACATAGATAAAAGGTCTGCAAGTGTGAAGACCTCCCTGCCAAAGTAACATTTAGCTTTTCGCTGTATCTACAAAAGCTTGATGAGAAAAGGAAGCTTTAAAACATATTGTTAAGACATTCTGTCCTTATAAAGTCACTTCCTTTTCCTACCATGGATATATATAGATCAATAGGCCTGCAAGAGCCTGCGCCGACTTCAATTGACAGTCTTTACACTTATTTTAAGTAATATAACATATATTATAATTAATTTCTAAAAGTTATCTCAAGTTTAACAAAAAATATACTACAAAAAAAAATATTGTAAACCGTTTTTTGAAGTAACATTATTAAATTGAAATAGAAATATATAGATATAAATTAAAAACGTGTAAACAAAATGTTTAACTAACAAAAAATACGATACGAGAAAAAATAATTTACACAGCACATAATAATATCTAAATTTGGTATCAAAAGCTCGTGAAAGCTCGCGGAAATATAAAAAATGCTATGAGAAATAAATAAAATTACAAGACGCCTTAAATCGTACCGACTTCACATAATCACTGTATCCGCCAAAGTGATACCTGAGTACGAATCTTTTGAAGCACCAATCTTGGAAATTATATTTCGTCAGTAATTCTCTAAAGTAGGCTGTTTTCCTTCAAATTATAATAAAATCATTTTTATATGTACGTGTATATATAGGGTAGCTTTTAAGCTTGGAATTAATATTTATTTACGTGTTTGTGTATTATTTTGAATGTTGGGGCATGACTAAAAACCAATTTATACGCATAGCAATTATATTAACGTAAAATAATTCATTATAAATAATTTGATGTAATAGTGTACTATTCAAGACTAGTTCGTGTAATGATATACCGAGTGTCGCAAGCATTGTTTTATATATACATATGTGTATTGCAAAACTGAACTGAACGAAACTCTTGAGTGCTACCTACTTGATTGTATTAATAAATATAATGTACTAAAAGACTCGCACCAAATATAAAATAAACATATTGTAATAATTTGAGACTTTTAGTGGTATATTATAAGATCAATTTCGTATAAAGGCAAAATATGCAAGGGCGACATATTCAGGATCAAAGTGAGCTTTGACCAAGATTATAATAATTAATGTTGTTAAACGCTGTGGAAGCTTTCATGATGGGCTTATGTGAACTACTATAACGAGATTAACTCCGTATATCATGATGTTTACCGTCTCGCGGTACGAAAACGATGTTTCTGCGGCGTTGGTCATTGACATAATGTATACAGTTGTTGTTCTACGAATCAGAAGATCATAAGTAGGTGTGATGCTATTTTATGTATTGCAGTATGAATTAGTCCATCCATGAATCTGACACCTTGTAACGTAAAAAGTACTAGAGGTGCGAGACGTCTCCGGTCACCAATTTAATATAATTCAATATAATATTATATACAAGCGAAATAAATACCTTGAGACACACAAATAAATGTTCCAAAGGGTTCGATACTGACTGTTGCAGCCATATTCTGGTAGGAATTCACGATGTAGGGACAGGATCATGCCTTTATGCTTTTTTTCCTTTTATTATAAGTTAGCGATAGTAAAATAACCCCTTTATATGTCTTCATCTACCAAAAAAATAGCGAATTGTGGCTCTTAGCTGTTCATCGGTAGAGCTCTGAACTATAACAATGAAACGTTCCTGATAACAAATAACTTATGGTAATATGTCTGATAGATTAATCTAAAATTTATGCAATACCAATGACAAAATGTTCTGACCACTTGCATGTAGATCACGAGCCAAAGAATTATTCAATAAACACATATTTTAAAATTACATGATCCTCTTATAATTTTTAAACATTCAGTTGCATACTGTGAATATGACAGGCTGTGGGTTCGATACTCACTCGAGGCATTGGTAAAGTGTTAAAGGGCAGCAGTGAGTTCTTCCACTCAACACGCTCTTCGACTTAAGAATTTTTCAACACTAGGATACCCAACCTTTTGCCTACTCTATCACGCCCGGGATACAGCAAGATGCTCAAAAAAAAGAGTTTTCTCACTTTTATTAAACAAGATTAAGAACACAAAATCGATATTTTCGCCAATTCAAAATATCACAAAACCAACAGGTTGTGGGTTCGATTCCCACTCGAATAAATTAAATATTTAATATTTTCATTTCTTCGCTTTGGTACAAGGCCAAACGCGGCGTTGAGTTCCGCCACTCAAACACCCAATGCTTTAAATTCGGCAGTAAGTGGGGAACAGAAGTTGAACGAAGTCTCTTAACACTAGGTTCGTAAGTTCCCTCTGCCTACCCTGCCATGTGCGGGATAAAGCGTGAAGCTGAGTGATTATTAAAGTAAACTCACAAACATAGGACTGCTATAAGCGTTTCATTCAGCATAATATACTCTTCAAATACTCCTCTATTTCACATAATAGAGGAATCGTTTTCCCGAGCCGAGCTTACACACCGCGCTATCACCATAAAATATATGTATATATAATGGGAAATACGTCTGTCTGTTTCAATCTATTTTATGTTGTACTGTGTTTTTGTAATATTTGTTTCGTTTAAATGTAATTTTTGAGATAGTATAAAAAGATATATTAGTTATTTAATATTTTCAAATTAAATATTTAATGGTTTCATTTGTTCGCTCTAGTAGTAGCATACAACACGCAATGCCTCAGATTCAGCAGAAATTGGGGAATGGAAGTGTAACGAAGTGTCTTAACACTAGGTTCCCAAGTTTCCTCTGCCTACCCTGCTATATGCAGGATAAATATGCGTGAAGCTGAGTTATAATAGTTATAATAGTGTTTTAATATTAGTCAAATTTTATACTCAATTAGAAAATGTAGTAAGTAACTCATCGAGAGTTTATTCTTACGCTTGCCACGAAATATCTAGCATATTATCATTTACCTTTATAGAACAATATGCAATTTATAATGTACAATAACGTATACAATGAGGCCTGTCGTGGCGCAAAGGCACAAGCGGGCGACTGTAAGCTGCCTGTTGTGGATTCGATCCCCATTCGAGAAATGAAATATTTAATATTTTCGTCTCATTACTCTGGTAACAGAAACAAGCCCGGCATTCCGCCATTCAATTTGCGCCATGATTCAAATTTGGCGGAAAGTGACAAAGTATTTAATATAACACCAAGCAAAACCAGTATTTACAGGTTTACTCAATAATAATCTATAGAAACACTTTTTGATGATGTCACGCTTTCCGTGGAAATTTTTCGGATCGAAATAGCTTTGGATAAGCTTCCCGAATCCCCAGGCTCATTAACTCTGTATAGTAAAATATTAATATTTATTTTGAACTTATCGCAATATTTTATCGTGGACTTATAATATTTTCAATGTTTTTACGGTACGGTAGTGTTTTTGTTGTTGTTTGTTGTGGCATATTTTAGCTGTCATCAAAATAAAAGTGAATAAGAAATTGCTACTAACCCCAGTATAAATCGATTTTGTTTTACGTTGAATCCGCATTTAGCCTGGTAAGAAAGGGAATCCTAGTTTCAGGAGGCGTTCAAATGGCGCAACTTAAAACATTACTTAAATAATGATTTAGTTCAAGTGATCGAAATCACAAGCATCTGGTTTGCCGTCAGTTAACTGTGACAACATCAATAAGTTTCATTATTCTGACAAAACAATGATTTTTAATACATATCCAATATCTATAAAATTGGAAATTGAAAAATGCATAATATTACAATATATTATATCAAAAAAAAATATAGCAGAGGCGTATCGTAGCGCGGGGACACAAATGTGTGACTGTAAAGGCGACAGGTTGTGAATACGATTTTCACTCAAGAAAATTATATATTTATTATTTTCATTTTCCTTGTTTAGTAGGGAACCAAAGTGTACTAATTAATATACAAGTCCTGTATAAAGTAAGCGTAAAGTGGAGAACGGATGTCATCATATAAGAAAACCTAAGTGCCTTAAGAATAGGTTCCTAAGTTTTCTCTGCCTACCCTACCATGTCATACAGAGTAAAGCTGAGAAAACAACCTAAACCTAAGTTATGCTAAGAAAGTATCACAAAAATATGAGAAAATATTTGTGTAATAACAAAGCTAAATGAATAAATTTTTTATTCTGTTCAAAAAACAATATAGTTTTATTGTTTTTTAAAATATGCATTTCAATGTACATATAAAATTTTATGCATTAATGAAGTTCGACATCATCGAGATGCAGTCGAGTGTTGCTATAGCGATCAATTCTTTTATGATGCAATATTTATACTTATAAATAAATATCTATCTATCTAGCTTTAAGCTTAGACGTGGCGCAGGAGCACAACTATGCAACTCTAAACGCGACAGATCCCGAACCAAGGTATGGAGTTGAGTTTCTCCACTCAACACGCAATGCCTCAATT
Organism: Eueides isabella; assembly: GCA_019049475.1. NCBI lineage: Eukaryota > Metazoa > Arthropoda > Insecta > Lepidoptera > Nymphalidae > Eueides > Eueides isabella. The sequence continues at coordinate 538,510 of CM032401.1, forward strand.
TAGCGTATAGTAAGGAAATTAAGTGTATATATTTTTTTTATAAAGATAATATAAAACAAATGCTTGTCGTGGCGCAGCGGCACAAGTATGTGACTGTAACCGACAGGTTCTGGGTTCGATTCCCAGTCGAGGAAATGAAATATTTAATATTTTCAATTTAAATATTTAATGTCTCATTTCTTCGCTCTGGTAATAAGGCAAAGCGCGGCGTTGAGTTCCGCCACTCAACACGCAATGCCTCAAATTCGGCGGAAAGTGGGGAACGGAAGTGGAACGGAGTGTCTTTACACTAGGTTCCCGGGTTCCCTCTGCCTACTCTGCCTCGTGCGGGATACAGCGTGAAGCTAAAAAAAAAATCTTTGCATGTGTAGATTTCTGATAATACTTGGTTTTGTGTGTGATAACATGTGACGATGATTGGTCACAGGTTTGGATCTGTGGTCCCACATGTGGAACTTTGCTCACATGCAACGTGCACAAGTGTAACTTCATATGTTGATGTTTGATCATGTGTGTGGATGATTCCATATGATATTTGTGTGTACGTGTGTATATGTCTGTGTGTGTGTATAGTCACACATGTGAATGTGCATTGTATGATTACGTATGACGTATGATTACATATGATTTTGTGTTTTTATTTCTTTATCAGATATTATATTACCTTATATAGTGGGGTTTGTTTTGTAAAATAATATTTACAAATTTCAAAGCAAGCAAGAATAATTATTCACATTTTGTGCACAGGTAGAGTTCCTAATATTTTAAACAATAATTTATTGAGTTGTGTAACTTAACGCTGCGCAATGTCGACTTGGAAAAAGGGAATAAACTTCCTGAGTGGTAATTGAATCGAAATCCCTCTTGTTCACTGTCAAATACTCTTCCACTGGGCCATTAAAGCTTATATTTAATTCAATGTTCAAAATATGCATGATCAGAGAGTACAACTTTGTCATGTTTTTAATATCCACAACTCAAATTTTTACGCTGCCCACATCCGTAGGGTTACCTTTTGTAAATATACATTAATTATATATACATACCTACATACATAAATACATAAATTTAAGTGTATGTACAGAGCTTTTATGATAATAAGTGCCGTAGATTAGGAATTTTAATTCTGCCTTTTTGTTTATAATAAAATTACTTACCGAGGGTGCTTTCGGAGGACATTCTTTTTTCATTTCATAAAATTTGCTGCAATTATTTTTTGTATATCTATACAGTAGGCAGATTCAATTTGGGAACCTAGTGTTGATGCTCTGTTTCTATAAAGACATTTCTTATAATATTTTCATTTATTTCGCTTTGGTACCAAAGCAAAGCGTGGAGTTGGATTCGCTATTCGAAACGTATTGCCCTTAGAATTCGGTGGAAAGAAAACGGAAACGTTCTAATTAAGTACCGAGGTTCCAGTGTCAAACTATAAAAATCAATATTTCAATTTTTTCTTGCGACAAACTTTCCTATGATCGTCTCCATCGAAAGAATGACATTATTTATAAATGGATTCTTTCTACTTACTTATATATATTTATAAAGAGTACAACACAAGATCAGCAAGAAGACCTCTGTTGGTTTTGTTTTCTTATTTTTGAAGCTTCACAGATCTACGAAGGATATAAATCCCGCGCACAGCAAGGCACAGCGAGGGAACTTGGGAACCTTCTGCTTAGACACTTCCGTCGAATAATTTACACCGAATTTGATTGTTGCTTGTTGAATGGTGGAACTCAACTCCGCGCGTTTCTTCGGTACCAGAGCAGGGAAACAAAAATATAGAATATTTCATTTCGTCGGGTGGAAGTCAAACTTTATGGGTTCTACTAAAATCACTCACCTATGCTCCTGCGTCACTATATGCATATTGTTATAATATAATTAATAATTAAATATGATATTACTGTGCTCAAGCATGCTATGCTATTTTTATGTATCAACCTAAATCTTGAAAAAACTAAATTTAATTTTATTATAATCAACAAATTGATTATAATGAAGATGTATGTGACTTCTATAATTAGAGCTTTTCAGAACTAAAACAACAATTTTAAGTACATAGGTTTTGGAATGGACAACGGTAATTACGACACAACTGTACGAGATGGCCGTATCGCGTGACTGCGGCGGTACAGGTGGCAACCTAAGTTAACAATATTTAATTTATAAATTGAAAAATATATTATTGCGTTTGATAACTCTAATTGTAGATTAAAAGCGAAATCTGAAGGATTTGAACCGAGAACTATCGAATTTTTGACGTTTTTTTGAATAAAGTGACATGTTATTTATAGCTTTACTTTGTATCTCGTAAGTAGGCGAAGGAAATCTAAAAATCTATTTATTAGACACTTCATTCCACATTTTTTGCTGCAGGCTTTTGAGGCTGTGCTTTGTTGAATAACTCTAACGTTATAACTGTACGCCGCACTTACTTAGCGAAAAAATTAAAATATATAATATTTTGGTCTCCCGATTGTGAATCGCACTACAATCATCAATTTAATAGTGTTCTGCCATAGAGATGGTAAAATCATAGATTTCTTATATATTTAATGTTTTTTAAATTATTTATTAAAATAAAAGATAGAGCGTCATACAATTTTTTATTATCACAACCCAATGCCGTCTTAAAATGCTAAGTTCTCTTTGTCTTGTTCCTTACACTGTTATGAGCCTCAGAATTGTGAGACAAAGTATTTCTTCTTTCCAGATAAAAAAAACATGAGATTTCATAAATGGGCCATAGCATTAAACCACAGATATAACATTTTAAAATAAAAACTTCAATAATAAAAATGTATTATTTTTTTTATTTTTTTTCTCTGGCAATATGGCACAGCGCGGCGTTGAATTCCGCTACTCAACACACAATGCCTCAAATTCGGCGGAAAGTGGGGAACGGAAGTGGAACGGAGTGTCTTAACACTAGGTTCCCGGGTTCTCTCTGCCTACCCTGCCTCGTGCGGGATACAGCGTGAAGCTGAGTACGAGTTCTATTAGAAATAGAGAACATTTTATATGTAGATATATAAAGCTATGTATTGAGAGGCGGAATTTGACGCTACCGTCAGCCTCATTACAACGAAAAGAAATAATTATATTAAATATACGTATAATTTGAATAGAAAAGTGGCTAAACACTAGATTCTTAAATTCACTCTCCCTAATCTACCATGAACAGGATACAGTGTGAACATGAAAAAAAAAGCAGCCAATACAAAACTTTTCTCGCCGCCTGTACCTAATACCAGACGCGCGTCGAATAGCAAAGTAGTAAAATAGTGGACGGATTTTTTCACCACTTTACTTCAGCTTTACGCCGAACGAGAATTAATGATGCAGATAAACACTGTAATAAGACATTTGTGATACCTCCACTGTGTTATTATGCGGTAATAAAACTTGTAACGTATTCTTAACCGACTTAAAAATAGAAAGCGATTTGAACTGTATGAATGGAACCCATAATGTTCAACGATAATATTGCTGGAATACATTAAAACACTTTTAAAGCTAATATCAATGACTTATAAACTATATATTTCATATGTGGCTGTTTATACAAAACAAATCGCGGCGTTGAGTTGCGTTACACAAAATTTAACATTTTGAATATTTAGTAGAAACTGGGAATCGCAGTGTTTAGTACTAGATTTTCTTAGCCTACTTTGCGGAAGATGGATGAAAGTTAACAAAATACAAATCACATATTTATCTCTACTTACAAGGGACATCAGAAAAGACGGTACATTAAAATTTAATACAATCATCTCTTCCATAACGCTAGTAGAATTCAATTTCTCAGATTAACTCATAAAGAAGTCAAAGTGACCAATAAACGTTTGAAAGATATAAATTTTACGCCTTCTATATAATCTATTGAGTAACGAGATAGCACGGATAATATAAACGGTAAATATATTATAGACATATCTATCAGTAATCTGTACATATAGTGGGGATGGCAAGTAATGTCATAATTTCGACTACTCCGCTACTTTTTTTAAATGGGCGTTAAGTTACATGACCTGGCCTACTGGAATATATTTTGTTTGTTTTTAAAAATAACATTAAATGATGAATCTCATCTCCACGCTGTAACCCGCACGAGGCAAGGTAGGCAGAGGGAACCCGGAAACCTAGTGTTAAGACACTTCGTTCCACTTTCGTTCCCCATATGACGATGAATGAGACTCGGTTTTGAAATCTATTTAAGAAAATATAATTTTTTAAAATATGATCTATTTAAAGATAACATTTTTCATTTATAATGGTAATAAGGCAAAGCGCGGCGTTGAGTTCCGCCACTCAACACGCAATGCCTCAAATTCGGCGGAAAGTGGGGAACGGAAGTGGAACGGAGTGTCTTAACACTAGGTTCCCGGGTTCCCTATGCCTACCCTGCCTCGTTCGTGATACAGCGTGAAGCTAAAAAACTAAATCATTTATTTTACGTTATTATGCAATTATTTAGTTCCTAACCATCACAGAATAGTGATGCTTAGAAAAAGCGTACGTTTTTCGTTATAATATTTATTTTTATCTGTGTTATAGTATTCATTATTACAGCCGCATTAAATATACATCATCTGTGATCATTTCAATCTGTCTAGTTCGTCAGTTACACTCATTTTAGTAGATAATAAAATACTCTACGAAAAATGAGTTAAGAAGCTACAATAACTATTTCAACACCAAAACCGCTTCAAGTAAGATATCAAAAAACCCCCCACTCAGTTACGTCAAAATTCGTACAGAAATGGAAAAAGATAGTAAATGAACACTAGGTGCCATCTGCTTGCCCTGTTACATAGGAATAAGCATAAAACTACTTTTCTTTAATGGATCATACATTACAACAAATACGAAGTAATACATATTTTATTATAAAAATAATCGCTTAATTAAGTAAATGTGGTAAACTCTTACTTTTCTCTATTGTCGCTGATAGAGACGACATTTCGAGATAAAACTTTTTATTGGCAGAACGCTCCAACACTTTATGAGCTATCTGCCCGGACTAGGGAATGACGAAAACTGTGAACCTCGGAATCAAGTTTAGTAGCAAGAAAATATATCTATCCCAACCCCATAACAAATTTTATTCAACATATAGACAAGTAAGGTAGGCAGAGGGAACTTAGGAACCTAATGTCAAAAAAATATGATTCTATTAAGATACTCCTTCTGCTACGATTTCTGCTGAGGTATCGTGTCTTGGGTACCAAAACTCAACGCCGCACTTTATCTCATTACCAGAGCATGGTAATGAAAATCTATAATATAATAAAACGGTAAATAAAATCATGTTGTGACATTTGATATATGTGTGAAAGAGCAAGATGGGGCGACTTAAAATAACTATTAGAACACAAATGTACTGTTTCTATATCTTACCTTGACCGTCATGGATGAAATTTCTTTTATTGTATAGCTACTACTAGGTTTGAGCAGGATAGGATAGGCTATATTTTATTTTGAAGACTTCGGCACCTGATGCAGAATCAAAAGGGATCCGCTAACTATAAAGGGATATCTCAATGCGAACATAATTAAGGTTGTTGAGTATAATGAATATATTCTAGTGAGATATAAAAATTTAAATTTGGTATATCTAATGAATAATCATAGCAGTTCATGAAAATTATATGAAATAATAAAATGCCACTTTAACAAAAGTTATTGAGCATGGTGAACATTTTGGTTTAATTTATAAATAAATGAAAAAAATAAATATTTGATAAATATGTACAAGAGTCTCGTAACTTTGATTCGGGAACTTACCTTCACGTTGTATCCTTAGTGGCTACGTAGAATGAAAAGTGCACCAAACCCTAAGGTCTCGGTGTTGAAATATTAAAATTCTACTTTAACAATTCGATAGGTACAAAACTATTTGAGAAGGTGTCACCTCACTTCTGGTTATAGACTATAGATACTTTATACTCTGTGGAATCTCGTTAAGTATAATAAAACTACGTTATAAATTTCTTTCGATCTTTTAATAAATAATCTCAACAGGTTATGGGCCCAGGCCACCTGATTACTTTCATAAAACAGTTAAAAGTATAATAGTAATAAAAGTTTCATTGAATCCGTATAATAGTAGTTCCGAACAGTCATAACCTTAAAAGTCACACGTGCAAACTTTCTGTTTCGTACGATCCCCTCAATACTCACTCCTCATCAGCAAAATGTCGTCTACAAATACGATGGCACTGATTGAAAAGCTGATTGGAAGAGAAAACTATCCAACATGGAGATTTGCCGTTCAAACTTATCTCGAACACGAGGACTTGTGGCAATGTGTCACAGCAGAAGAAACTGTTGACACCAAACTAGACACAAAAGCTAAGTCTAAAATAATCTTATTAGTACATCCAATCAACTATGTACATATACAAGAGGCTAAAACCGCCAAGGAAGTATGGAATAACCTCTCTAGAGCTTTTGATGACAAAGGATTGACACGAAAGGTTGGCTTATTAAGAGATCTGATAACCACAACTTTAGAATCATGTCAGAGCATAGAAGACTATGTAAACAAGATTATATCAACAGCACACAAGTTAAGAAACATTGAATTTGATGTCAATGATGAGTGGCTTGGTACGCTATTGCTAGCTGGTTTACCTGAAGTGTACCAACCAATGATTATGGCCCTCGAAAGCTCCGGTGTGGCAATATCTGCTGATTCTGTAAAGACTAAGCTATTACAAGATGTAAGAAGCTCTGAAAGTAATGCATTATTTGTAAATAAAAGCAAAGGAAATCAGTCACAGGTCGCCAAACAAGCTTCAGACAAAACAACTAAAAGTAAAGGTCCAAGATGTTTTGTGTGCAACAAATATGGACATATTAGTAAACAATGTTGGCATAAGAATAAAAGGAAACAGGCAGATCAAAGTGGAAACTATGTGGCAGTATTTTCTGCAACTGCAAACAATGATGATGGATGGTTTATAGACTCCGGAGCATCAATGCATATGACTATGCACAGTGACTGGCTCTATGATAAAATACCACCGCCAATAAGTACAATAAAAGTGGCAAATGATAAGAAACTCGTAGTGAAAGCATGTGGCAAAATAGACTTAAATGTGATCGCCAAAAATGGAAAGATGAATACAATCCAAGTTAAAGATGTTCTTTATGTTCCTGGTTTGGCCACTAATCTTCTATCTGTCAGTCAAATTATTAAAAATAGATGTCAAGTACAATTTGACCAGAAAGGCTGTAAAATATTAAATACAAATAATGAAGAAGTTGCTGCTGCAAAATTGATTAATAACATGTACAGACTAACTACCCAGAGTATGCCTGCATACATATCTGCAACAAAAGAAAATGACTGGTATTTATGGCATCAAAGGATGGCTCATTTAAATTTCAAAGACTTGAATAAATTAACAGAGAATATTGGCTTGAAGTTGGAAAATAAAGAAAAAGTAATATGTATTTCTTGTCTACAGGGTAAACAATCAAGAATACCTTTCCCTACTGAGGGATCACGAGCACAAAAAGCACTAGAGCTTATCCACTCTGATGTTTGTGGACCTATGGAGGTATCATCCCTCGGAGGAGCTCATTACTTTGTCACATTTATCGACGACTTCACTCGAAAGGTATTTATATACATATTAACTAAGAAATCAGAAGTGTTTGAAAAATTTCAAGAATTTAAAGCGTTTGTGGAGAATAAGCTTAATGCTAAAATAAAAACCCTCCGTACTGATAATGGAAATGAATATCTAAGCAATGACTTTCAAAATTTTCTTAAGAAAACTGGTATATCTCACCAAACTTCCGTCCCCTATACCCCTCAACAAAATGGTTTGGCGGAGCGAATGAACAGAACTATTTTAGAAAAAGCAAGATGTATGTTGCTTAATGCTAAACTCCAAAAGCAATATTGGGCTGAAGCAGTGGCAACAGCAACATATATCACCAACAGATGGCCAACAAGGGTGCTGGATTATGTAACGCCAGAAGAAAAATGGACTGGTAAAAGGCCAGATATTACTAACTTAAAAGTTTTTGGTTGTGAAGCTATGGTTCATACCCCTAAAGAAAAAGCCAAGAAGTGGGATCCAAAGGCAAATAAGATGATTTTTGTAGGTTATAGTGAAGAAACAAAAGGCTATAGGTTCTTTGATCCAAAGACAAGAAAAACTGTAATCAGCAGAGATGCAATTATCATTGAAAATTCAGTAAAGAAAGATTATGCAGCTATGCCATTATCTGAGTCGGTCTTGGAACCAAAAACTGAAAATGAAAGCCTGACTAATAATGACACAACATCTGAAAGTACTGATGATTCCTACCATTCAGACCATGGGTCTATATATGAACCAGATGAGACAATAGACCCAATGGAATTAACACGAAATATAACAACCAGATCTAGACAGCGGACTGCCAAAATACAAGGTAATACATATATGTGTGAAAATGAATTAATTGATCAATATGATGTTCCAGAAACCTATGCTGCAGCAATATCCAGCAACAATGTGCATGCTGAAAAGTGGAAACAATCAATTAAAGAAGAATTAGACGCACACCAAAGAAACCACACTTGGAGCTTAATTGAAAAACCAAAAGGAGTAAGACTAATAGACTGTAAATGGGTCTTCAGAGTAAAAGACAATGGCTAGGTTTTTAAATCAAGACTATGTGCCAAAGGATGTGGACAAATAAAAGATGTTGACTACACAGAAGTTTATTCACCAACAGTAAGATATGATTCAGTAAGAATTTTACTCTCAGAAGCTGTTCAACATGAATATGAAATGGTGCAGTTTGACATCAAGACTGCATTTTTATATGGAGATGTGAAGGAAGACATCTACATGAGAACCCCTGAAGGTTTGGATGCCCCACCAAATCAGGTATGTAAGCTAAATCGTTCACTCTATGGTTTAAAACAAGCTCCAAGATGCTGGAATCAGAAATTTGACAATCTACTTAAGAAATTTGGATTTATTAACAGTTATGCAGATAAATGTGTTTACATTGGAAATTTTAACAAAAATATTATTTACTTATTACTATATGTTGATGATGGATTACTGATGACAAGGTCAAAGGAAGCTTTACAAAAGGTAATATGTGAACTTAAAAATAATTTTGAAATGACACAGAGTGATCCGAAGAATTTTGTAGGTATGCAATTAGAAAGATTTAAAAAAGGTATTTTTATTCACCAGACAAAATACATTGAGAGACTATTATGTAAGTTTAATATGAATAATGCTAAGAGTAATAACATTCCAGTTGACCCTCATACAACTCTAACCAAGGGAACTGAAACACCAGACAAGAGTATACAATACCGAGAAGCTGTGGGATAACTGATGCACCTGGCAGTAGTGAGCAGGCCTGACATCATGTATGCTGTTAGTCTGGTGAGTCGCTATTTGAATAGTTATGATCACACTCATTGGAATGTTATCAAGAAAATATTCAGATACTTAAAAGGAACAAAAGACTATGGCCTATGCTACTCGCCCTCAGAGAACTGTGTTGAAGCCTACAGTGATGCTGATTATGCAAAAGACACTTGCACACGCAGGTCCTTAACAGGATATGTGTTCATAAAAAATGGAGCTGCTGTGACATGGGCAACACAACGTCAAAACAGTGTGGCGTTATCTACAACTGAAGCAGAGTTCATGGCCGCATGTTCAGCAACCAAAGAAGCTATATGGTTGAAAAGATTACTATTAGATATAAACGCATTTAACCAGAACTCTATTTGTTTAAAAATTGATAATCAAAGTGCAATTTGTTTGATTAAAAATGTAGATTATCATAAAAGATGCAAGCATATTGATGTGAGATATAATTTTATTAAAGAAAAATATTTAGAAAAAGAAATAGATCTTAAATATGTAAATACTAAAGAACAATATGCTGACATCTTTACTAAGGCTTTACCTAAAGATAAATTTCAATATCTTAGAGATCAAATTGGTGTTAAGCAAATATCATTTTTGTATAAGTGAATTAACTAAACTCAAGTTTATTAATGTAAGTGTGTAATAACTACAAGTTAGATCTGATGAACATTTTTATTTTTGTAAAAAAAAAAAAAAATTGTAAATGTAAAGTTTAAATTTGGTTAGTGTTCAATTCTTTTGTAAAACTTGTAAAGTATTTTTTTTTTGTGACAGTGTTCAATTCTCATCAGTTTTGTAAAAATTTGTAGATGTAAAGTTTGAATTTGGTGAGAGTGTTGAAATATTAAAATTCTACTTTAACAATTCGATAGGTACAAAACTATTTGAGAAGGTGTCACCTCACTTCTGGTTATAGACTATAGATACTTTATACTCTGTGGAATCTCGTTAAGTATAATAAAACTACGTTATAAATTTCTTTCGATCTTTTAATAAATAATCTCAACACTCGGCATACCTGTTTTGCCTCCTCTACTGTCATCAACCTCTTTATACACGCCCTAACCACGCCCGGGGCTCTCATGCGTTTTAAATGATTTTCCTTCAGCATTGTAGATAAATTTTCTTCTTTTTAATCACTTTATAAGTAGCTTGACGTACTTAAACTACCTAATCACGTTCTTCTTCATTTTCACCGTGACATTCACTAATATCAAATATTTAATTTCCTCAAGTGGGGATTGAACCCACAACCAGTCGTGTATAGAGTCACACACTAGTGCCGCTGAGCCACGACGGGGCTTTATTAATTTTCGACCAGTCATTGGTTTTAGTAGTAGAACTTATCCCATTTTTGTTTCGCCCGTTGAAGAGTTACGACGGGATGACAATACAAAGTTATCTTTCGATTTCACTCACGCGCAAAACTATAAATAAACTGGGCATGTAGAAAACTTTGCCCGAATTCACTTCAAGGCCCTTTTCTTTTTCAGAAATCATTTTTGTTTGATCAAAATATTATTTTTTGTGTATCGTATATTAGAGGTCGCTCTGTCTAGAAAATACAGATATTGATATTTTTTTATATTGTCTTGATGCTTTTAGATAAATTTATTTATGAACTTATAATTTGTAAGCTTTAAAGATATAAATAAAAAAGCTTCCTGCACAGCAATTTAGACAGAATAAACTTAGTATTGAAATCTCTGTCCCCTTTTTTTGATCCGAAAAAGTACCGATACTAATAGTTATTACGTTTTTTCATCTTTGTTGTTCCTTCTTGTGTTATGTTCAATAAAATGATATTTGCAGGAAATTAATCTCTTTTCCTCGTATAAAAATCAAACTCACACGCTATCGCTATTACAGTCCCATGCTTGTATTCCTGCGCCAAGACTGGCTTTATCACTCACTCACTCAGCTTCACGCTGTATCCCGCGTATAGCAGGGTAGGCAGAGGGAACTCGGGAACTTAGTGTTAAGACCTTTGTTTTTGCCGTGTGATCCCGGCTTAGAATAGGATCACCCTGGTACTGATGGTGTCGTAAGAGGCGACTAAAGTACGTGTGGTAGAGTCACGTTGCTAGTAATGGCAACACGCATGGGCAGACTCGACCGGATTGTTACCACCCCCGGCATTTAAGACCGGTGTTAAGTAGTGGCTTTGGCCACTGCGTTTCGCATTAGGTAATGCCGGGCCCCGGTAGCCATCCACATTAAAAGACGGCAACGCTCCTGTAGCTCTTCTGGAGTTACACGGGGCCGTGAGCGACGGTGATCACTTACCATCAGGTGACCCGTACGCTCGTTTGCCGTCTCTTCCATAAAAAAAAAGACACTCCGTTCCACTTCCGTTCCCCATTTGGCTTTAATATATTTATTTATTTTTATTTTCATAGAAAATAATAAACAAGACAAACGAGAGGTCACTAAGTCGTGAGTGATCAACGCCGCCCACAGTTCCGTGTAACACCAGAGGAGCTGCAGATGCGTTACAGGAGATAAACGCTTTTTAAAGGTAGCCATGACGTATAGACCTGAAATTACTGCCGTAGATAGATCATTCTCTATCCTCATCCTACGAAACCGCACAGTAGTGAAGTAGTATGTAGTAAGTATAAATGAATAAGAGTATGAAAAATATAATTAAAATATTATTGAATCAATTGAGCTTTCTATTGATAAAAAATAATCGATAAGGTTATAATAATTTATAACAAAAATAGAGTAAATGAATTTAGAAAATTTTAATATTTTTCAATGTTCGTTATTTTTTTGGCTTATGACAGGGTTGACAGACGGCCCGTCGTGGCTTAGACGCACCATTGTGGGATAATAAATGCGGCAAGTTGTAGGTTCGAATCATACTTGGAGCAATTATATATTTAATATTTTCATTTCCTCGCTCTGATATCGAGCAAGACCATGGCGTTGACTACCACCTCTAAATAGGCAATGCTTTAACAATGTACTATAATTATTGCTCTTTTCCTGCTTATATAAAGATCACCAAATAAAAAAAAAACCCTGTTTCCTGCTAATTAGCTCTACATAGAAAATTTCACATTTTCGTCTCTACAACATTTAATCCAAGTAAATATGATATTTAGAGCATACTAACAATACATTCGCTAGCATAATAAAGAATGTAGAACGTAGATTCCTTTGATTATGGCTCTACAGATTTTTGAATGTCACGTATACAAAAAGGCCTAGAAATAAATCGGCCTCTCGTGCCTTCAAGTCTTTGAAGTGAAGATAACGATGACTAATTCAGATACGGCCTATTGTGAATTTCTTACAAATTTCACCGACCGCGAAATTATTTCGCATTGTAAATTAATAAATTGCGTGGTTTGATGTTTTGCTTATATTTTGTTTTGTACCTTAAAAGGAAATGTTAGGTAATTATAATGATTAAAGCAAAAACAAAACGAGACCGTAAACGCGGCGTTTAGTTTCGTTACTTAACAACGAAAGTGGGAAACGGAAGTATCCTAATGGGAACAAATATAATCGCAATAGGTTCCCAAGTTCCCTCTGTTAAAGTTACTACTGTACGGGATATATCGTGAAATTAAAAAAATAACTATATAATGTAATGGAGTGTTAGGCAGTCGTGGCACAGTAGCTCAGGCTGGCTTTAAATATAATGACTGTAAGTTCAAATTTCCCTTTAAACTGGTTAATGGTAATCTGGTAAGCAGACACAGCTACAGAGTTAACCGATAAAAAATTATAGCAGCTTGCTGTATTGGACGTGTCACGTCACAGTCAGGATGGCCGAGCGGTCTAAGGCGCCAGACTCAAGGTAACCTTACCTACTCAGTAGGTAGAGCTGTTCTGGTCCTCTCTGAGGGCGTGGGTTCGAATCCCACTTCTGACATCACCTTTTTATTTTGTAACTAATTTAACTTACTATTTCGTAAGTGATTATTTAGTTTTTTTTAAAAAATATTTACACAACTTGGTGCCTTTTTGAGAATTGACCTAGAACAAAATAAGTTGTAAAGATATTAGTAAATACATCAATGTAGCATATATTTGCATAAAATATTCAGCATGTTTAAGTTTTATTATTCACCATAACCCAAAATAAAAAATCCTTATTAAAATCCTATAGGATTAAATAACCAGCTTTACGGTCTCCTCAGAGCATAAAAGATTTCAAGCTTCTCTGTTAACTTAAAAGGTACGAGTATTTGACCATTGGTTTTGGTGTATTTTATATACTCCTTATATATGGGTACTTCCAATTATACTCTATAAGTTGATGGACTTTTTTTTAGTTCCATAATAACGGGTTTGTTGTTCTTTTATATTGTTTTAACTTGAATTGACGAATACTTGAACATTTACTTAAAAACATATTTAGAATACCTAAGTGCGAATTAACACTTTAATATAGTAAAATTATTTAAAGTATTTCTTAGATCGTGGTATAAACGTATGTAATATACGTAAAAATTGGCGAAGTGAATTTGAGAATCTAGTGTAAATAAATCTTTGTTCTTCACCGAATTCAAGGCATTTCGTGTCTAACGGCAAAAATCAACGCTGCACTTGTTACCAAAGCGAAAAATGAAAACATGTCATCTCCTCAAATGAAAATCAAACCCATAACTTGTCTCTGCGCCCCTGTCACTGTCCCTGCATCATAACGGGTCTTATTTCTAAGTTTATATCACAATTAGAATAATTTAGACAAAGTAAAATTATACAAGAGAAGCATATCAAGTGTTTTTTTTTTCTATCATTGCCTGATGTAAGCTTTTATTTCGACGATTAAGCTCGATTTTACGACTCTATCAAGCTACCCTCTGTGTTGAGATCTATGACGAGTTTTACGAGTATTTTATAACCCTTAGTGAAATAATGATATTAAGGGAAATGTTTCTTTAAATGTTGTGTTTGCTATTTTATATACTTAATAAGCGATGGTGTTCTTTTATTTCTTTTGTTAAAAGTGTATACTGCGTCCAAAAGTGGCGTAGGGCACTTAACATGCAAGTATAACGCGACAGTTTGTAAGTACAATCCCCATGCGGTGAAATTAAATATTTTTGTCTCTTTGCTTTGTTATCAAGGTAAAGCGTGTTTATAATTTTTTTTCCTAACGCCTGAAATTCGGCGGAAAGTGAGGAACGACAATAACTTAATATCAGCAGAGTCTCTTAACAATAGATAACAAATGTTCCTTCTGCCTACCCTGTCACGTCCAAAATACAGCATAGAGTTAAAAAAATGTGAACATTGCCCTTGGTATATTGAGAATGTGGTATTGCCGTAACGATATCAGAGCCAACACTAAATAAGGCTTGGTTTGGTTCTACAGAAGCTTCATTTACTTAGAAAACCAAATATGCGAGAAAACATTGAGTCCAGGAGCTTTTCGACATAATTCATATTTTGGATAAATTTCAGACGGAAATTATAATAATATATTATATTAAGTTTTGTAGTCGTTGAAAAAATCAATTTATCAAGATATGCGTAGCGACGGCGACAGTTTGATATATGATACTATTGTAAGATGACATTGTAATGTGACGGCTTATGTGAGTAAAAAATTACATATATATATTTTTAGGCTCTTGCTGTAAGTGGCAACTTGAGAACCTAGGGGGAACCTAAGGAACCTTAAGACACTTCAATCCCAATAAAATACTAGTTTCTCATTTTCTGCGGCATTCTATATGCGGTTGAGCTCGTTAGAGAAAAGAAATTAAAATGTTAAATTTATCATTTCCTTGTCCACAATCTATGGCGTTTACAGTCGCACACTTGTACTGCGACTGGTCACAGCTCGGCCTCGGCCTTAGAAAAAAATAATTATAGGTCCGTTGGAATTTTAAAAAATCATTAGTATTGATGGACATAGAAACTGTTTATATGTATATTAAAATTTAAGAAATACATACATATTTATTTATATTTACATAAATAAGCGTATAATGACCAAGCAAATGTCTTACTTTACAAATATTACTAAAGGATCTCACTATTGTTTTATCTAAAATCAAACAATAAAAAAAAGTCATGACGCATGTCGTGGCGCAGCGGCACAAGCGCGTGATTGTAACCGACAGGTTCGATACCCCCTCGAGGAAATGAAGTAAATAATATTTTAAAATTAAATATTTAATGTTTTAATGGCGTTTACAATCAAATTAAATATTTAATATTTTAATTTCTTCGCTCTGGTTACAAGACAAACAGCACTCAACACGCAAGGGCTCAAATTCGGTGGAATGTGGGAAACGGAAGTGGAACAAGTTCCCTCTGCCTACCCTGCCATGTGCGGGACATAGCTCGAAGCTAAAAATAAGAAAGAAGAAGTATTATCTTTAATATATATTTACTGTTGATCCATAGTACTAGTAAATCTAGTCAACACATCCACCCTATATTTCCGCTTCGACCAAAACCGCTTAAACACGTCCAATAAGTTATAGCTCTTACGAACCCATAGTATAGAAGTTTTATAGCGATCATTTGATTGAATCGAGCTTACATGAAGAAAACACTCCACGAAATGCTGTAAAAAATATTTTATTATTATCTTAAATGTATGAAGAAATGGAATACATTTAATTTCGCCTTTTTAAAATATGTTGGTATTATTTAACAGCTATATCTCACAATTCGTTAAGTAAGTTAAGAAAATTTCTATAATCTCCCTACAGAGAAGCTAACAATATAAATAAAACGCGACTCAACATCGAGAATGCCTCGAGAATTTAACTTGATGTGGAGAACGGGAGTGTCTCTCTGCTGAGTGTGTCTCCTCGCAAAAAAAATATTTCATTTTCTCCGCCCGGATAGTCTGAAAAATTGAAAGGGACGTCAGGACATTACTTCTTTTACTGAAAGTCTTCTGTCGATCCTTTACATAGTAAAAATATTTTCATATATTATATATAGTACAGGTTACTGCCACTAACACCACCAATAAATAAACAGAGCTAAGCCTAAACCACAAAATATGAGATAGAAAAAAATGTTGTTATTTGATACGAAGCACTAAATCTACGAGTAAAAATGCAGCGGAATCACATGATGGATGGAGTTGCTGGGAATTTATTTGAAATTTAAATTGTAATATTTTAAAAATATCGCCCGTCGCAACCGTTTTTACTAGATTGATTATTATTAAATGGTGAAATATTAAAAGATTTTTTAGTTTAGTATGAATGCTATGTATATAAAGCTCTTGTGACAGTTAAATATATAAATATTTTTTGTAAAAGTATATAAGACATGAAGAAAAAAAATAAACACATAAAATAACTTACTTATTTATCCCACACTGTTATAGCTCAAATACAATAATAATTTCATCTCATTTTTTTTTATAGAATAATAGCAGACTTCCCAGACTTAGTTCTGTCTAAGAAAGCAGCGATACTATAAACATAATAGACATACTTCATATTCATTTTTCATTTTCACTCTGTATCAGGCAGCGGGAACTTAGGAACCTAATGTTCCGAATATCAATGAAACGTAACCTATGATACGTTGCTACAATAGTGAAGAAATTAAAATATTAAATACTACCCTATATATGAGGCCTGTCGTGGCGCAGTGGCACAAGAGTGTGACTGTAACCGACAGGTTCTGGGTTCGATCTCCAGTCGAGGAAATGAAATATTTAATATTTTCAATTTAAATATTTAATGTTTTATTTCTTCGCTCTGGTAATAAGGCAAAGCGCGGCGTTGAGTTCCGCCACTTAACACGCAATGCCTCAAATTCGGCGGAAAGTGGGGAACGGAAGTGGAACGGAGTGTCATAACACTAGGTTTCACTTTCGTTCCCTCTGCCTACCCTGCCTAGTGCGGGATACAGCGTGAAGCTGAAAAAAAAAATACTACCAAAACGCCCACGGCTTTAATTACACAATTTAATTTACGTATCGCAATCACTTTTTTGTTCTAATAAAATTATCACTTTTTAGACAATATCTCTACTACAAATGAATGAACAAAAAAAAATGTTGTATCAATTTAATCAAACTAAATATTTAAATTAACATAACTTTTCACTTATCAATCAATTTTTAATAAAAAATAAACATATACAAGTTAAAACTGCATTTAAATCTGGTTAGTTTCTGAGATAAGCACAAACAAAAGCATAGACAAATAGACAAACAGATACACACACCAATAATAATATTTTAGGCCATATTACATTAAATAAGCGTCCTCAATTAGATTTTTTTACATGTCTTCCATAAGTAATTATAGATTTATTATTATTATATATAAGTTTTCCTTTAGTGGGGTTCAAACCCACAAACTTTCACAATTACATTTGGTCGCTTGTGTCCCTGTGCTACTTCAGGGCTTATCATTTCTTATAATTTAATTTATCAAATGCAGCATCAGCTATTGGGTAAAATTGTCCAACAATCCAGTGACCAATTGACATACACACAAAAATTTATTCTGTCTGTTAGAGAGAAATAGTATAAAAAATACTCATAAATTTTATACACATTATAAAATTAAATAATAACTTAAGCGATCTTCTCCATATATTAACTCGCTAAAGCAATATGTAAAATATTTTAATTTTAATATGCCATTATATTGGATATTTATAATAGAGATGAGAAGGAATGTAGCGTAAATTTTATAACCAGTTAATAAATTTTACTCGGTTTCAGTGGAAATGTTATTAAATTCGAGTCAAGGAGACGTTGACGGAACGTTCTGCTTGCGTGCAAACCGAGCGTATAGTCTAAGATGCGGATGACTGAATATAAATAGTTAAGTGAAATGATCAATTATTTAAAAAAATATATATGACACTTTACATACTCTAAGCCCTGTCGTGGCGCAGCGGCACAAGAGTGTGACTGTAACCGACAGGTTCTGGGTTCGATCCCCAGTCGAGGAAATGAAATATTTAATATTTTCAATTTAAATATTTAATGTTTCATTTTCTTCGCTCTGGTAATAAGGCAAAGCGCGGCGTTGAGTTCCACCACTCAATACGCAATGCCTCAAATTCGGCGGAAAGTAGGGAACGGAAGTGGAACAGAGTGTCATAACACTAGGTTTCACTTCCGTTCCCTCTGCCTACCCTGCCTAGTGCGGGATACAGCGTGAAGCTGAAAAAAAAAAAAAAAAACATACTCTAAAATTACGGATTTGATAAATAGAAATGAGAAATAAAATAATCTTTAAAGACGAAAATTATCATATTAACTTGAAGGTTGTCTAACGTTAGGTATAATAAGTCTTGAATTTTGCCCCCACGCACCGTCGTACATTATAATAGTCTAATTATAAATTTATACGAAAAAACAGTAAGAGTGTTAAATATTTACAAAGTTCTATCTATCTACCCTACGTAGAGATTAACATTCATACTAAACTCTACGTAGGATGGTACGTACGTAATATGTTAAATGTAGGTTTTCTCCACCAATTTCAGGTTATTGGTAAAGAAAAAGTCATTAATATAATAACTAAATTGACATTTGCCTCCTATGCTGTTATTGCGGGTAAGTCCTGGCTCGCATCCAGGCTCCAGACGTAGACATTAAGTTGTACCATGTTTGAACGAACACACACGTCTTATTTCAGAGGATTCTCTTTATATTTTAAAATCTTCAGATCTGAATATTTTTCCCGTTTCGGACAGTTAAAAACTAAATTATCCTTTTGGTGTGAATGTTTTAATAATATTGAAAATTCTCACAGTAGATGTAATTAATATATGTAAAATGTCGATAAATATATAATTTTAATATTTTTCTTAATTATATAAAATAATGAATACCAGCAAATTATTTAGGTGGGAGGCAGAGGGACCTAGTGTTAAGATGATTTTTGAAACATACCATTTCGAATAGTGTAGCAATCTGTTTTATTACCAGAGTAAAGAAACGAAAATACCTCATTTCATCGAGTGAGAATCAAATCCATAACTATCATCTTCACGTTCAGACCCTGTCCCACTGTATCACTATGACCCCACATGAGATTTTTATAAAAATATACTTAAGGAAATTATTATAAAAATAAAAAAGGCAATACAAAATCCATAACAAATTAAACTCATCAATAAACATCGCTGCCTTCATTAAAATTTACAAGATTCAAAACAATCGAAGCACAAAACCAAAGGGACAGACGGAAAACTTTATAAAATATAACTTTTTATCAAATAATAATAGATTCACTGGAACCGTCGAAAAATATAAAAAAAACGAGAAATAACTTAGTTTTACATTTCACCAGCCTATTAACGCTTCCGCATGGATTGTCACAAAAAAGTTTGAACGAATATTTTTTCTTTCTAGTTCAGCCGCTGACAGATGAATAATAATGGGGGTATGGTGAGCTTTGAAAGTGGAAAATGAACTTTATTACAATAGGAAAATTTAATATTAGTATTTCCTAATGTACGTACGAAGATTTGTGAAAATTAACCAAAGTGGTAATAATTTAGACAATTATACACATATAAAATAAAAGATTCTCTCTCAGCTTCACGCTGTATCCCGCACAAGGCAGGGTAGGCAGAGGGAACTTGGGAACCTAGTATTACGACACTCCGTTCCCCATTTTCCGACGAATTTGAGGCATTGCATGTTGAGTGGCGGAACTCAACGCCGCGTTTTGCCTTGTACCAGAGCGAAGAAATTAAAAAATTAAATATTTAAATTGAAAATATTAAATATTTCATTTCTTCGAGTGGAGATCAAACCCACAACCTACCTTTTACAGTCACTTGTGCCGCTGCTCCACGACAGACCTCATCCTCATAAAATAGATGATATTAAAAAATAACATAAAGACAAATATGACTTTAAAATTGTACATAACATATACATTTATGTATTTAAACTAAAAATAAATGAAGAAAATCATGTTTTAACTTTTGCAAAGTACATAAAAAAGGCTTTGCCTAGCTACCAGAGCGAAGAAATGAAAACATTATATATTTTTATTAAAATAATAAATAATTCATTTTCTTGAGTCGGGGTCGAACCCACAACCTTTCGCGTTTAAAGCCACATGCGTTTACCCCTGCACTTATATTAACGATCATTTTAAGATAAATATTATAATATTTTGTCTAATGTCAATAAATACGATGACTCTTTCTCTCGACGAAATGCAAATTCTTCAGTATAAATCAAATAAAGCAAAACATCTGTATATATTTATAAAATATTTGTTAATTTCAATAGACTTTTGCGAAATGCTTCGATCTTTTCTCTTTTGGAGTCGCTTTATAAATATAGGTCATTAGGTAGTATTATTTTTTACATTTAAATTTAGGCTAAATTCTTATTTAGTTTAGGAGTAGATAGATACAAGCATGTGACTTTTAATGCGACATGTTGTGGATTCGATCCCCATTGAAGGAAATGGAAATGGTAGCAAGGTTTGCCTGACTTTTTGGTTTGAGCGGCGTTGAGTTCCGCCCCTCAACACGCAATATCTCAAATTAAATTTCTGTGTCTTATCATTATTTTAACCTCAGTAATGTCAATGGATGATTACTTTAAGAAATAAATATAATATATATCTCTCTCAGCTTCACGCTGTGTACCATACATGGCAGGGTAGGCAACAGGAACTTGGAAACCTAGTGTTACCATAATCCGTCCCCCACTTTCTGCTAAATTTGAGATATTGCGTGTTGAGTGGCAGGACTCAACACCGCGCTTTGCCTGTTACCAAAGTGAAAAAAAAGACACTAAATATTTAAAAAAATAAAATACTTAGTTCCCTCGAGTGGTGATCGAACATACAACCTGTCGTTCGATCACACGTTTTTGCCGTTGCGCTACGACAGGTCTCAAAATCAAATATACGTAACATAGTATGTGCCTAAAAATCAAAATTTCATCATCAGTTCCTGACATGGTGGTTATAAGTTGTCCGAAATTGGAAAGTAAGCTTTTTCAAATAAAAAAATGGAATCAGTTCACAAATGACAAAGCAAAAATAAAAAAAATATACATCGTACACGCTGTCATTGTTAAAAAAAAGTTGGGTAAAATCTAAAAAAATATACACAGAATAATTCAATCACTTAAGAGTCTACAATCATTTTAATAGAACATCATAAATTATACACAACAATCAAAAATATGAGCCTCCAGAGATATTTGAGGAATGAATAAAATATCTCAACTATTCAAAGATATTCAATGCACGATCTCTTTGATGGTTCGATTCGGAAAATAAAAGTTTTTAAGGCGCTACGAAAATGTTATTGATATCGTTCGCGTGATCGCTTACAGGGGCCTATTATTGTTTGTAATATGATAATCTTATGTAAGACAGCTTATTTATAATCCAATATATGTTTCATTTTATATAGGCAAACATTATATTACGTATATATTGAAAATTATTTTAGGAGGATTGTCTGGTTGCTAGAGAGAGGAAATGATAGTAAAAATATTTCATTTCCTCGAGTGAGGTCGAACCCACAAACTGTCACGTTAACAGTTGCTTACGATGCTGTACGCTTAGACTGCTATGCCATGACGAACCACTGGTGACATTTTTATAGTATTAAATTTCATATTTATGTAGACATTTTAGCAATTAATTTCTAAACTAAATTGAACAAAACAGAAAATTTTGTAATATATTACTATAATTTTACTATTTGCAATATTCCTTAGACTTACCCGGCAACATACAAAAGACAGTTGACCATAAAGAAATAAAAATAGGAAAAACCTATTACAAGGGAAACCCTTACATAAATTTAACCATCTTAAAATATAGCGTATTCAATTCCCACACGAAACGAACGCGCCGGGACAGAGTGTCAATATTCAATTTATTTTATAACTACCGTCCAAGTATCGTACCGAAACGGGACATAGAGTAAAAGATTAGAAAGAATCAAATACCAGCGTACCAAGATTTCTCTATAAAACTTTTAGACTGTGGATTCGCAAATATTTTGCAGCGATGTTCGTAGAAACAGTCTCGAGGGACAGTCACTGATTGAAAAAGAAAACAGCTTTCTCGCTGTCCAATTGATTCTTTGTACCCTTGTTTTTAATATATGTGTTTCTGTATAAGTAGAGAATTTGAATTTAACAATATTCATCTGTTAATCAAGAATTTATATTATTTTGTTATATCTTTCAATATTTTCTACGATGTAATATACTTATATACTTTTTATACATTTTGTGATAAAATAATACTTTGTTTTATGTATTAATAAATATAACTCCTATTTCCTTGTCCCCACTGTGGTAGAAACAGTGCGGCGATAGGTTCCACAACAAAATTTTAAAAATTTACCGACGCTTCACCAAAATTGAGAAAAATGTGGGAAAGATTTCCAATATCTATATGCAAAAAAATACGTGGATTTGCTAGTTTTTGCTTATGTTTCTCTTTATATGTCCGCTAAGAACATTATTGATTGGGAGATTTAGTTCATCAGGTCTATGTGAGCATAGACTTAGCCATTAAATTAGATCCCTAATTAGAGTAATAATTAAGACTTTATTCAGTGAATTTGCGTTAATAAACATCAGCCAAACACGCCAACGCTGTTAATTGAAGCCAAAAAAAATATTTTAATTTAACTACGAATTTACAATTTTATTAAAGTTACTGTTTCATTCCAACAAAGTTGATAAAAGGGACTTCTACGAAACTAGTATTCGACGATCGGAGCTGAACGGTGATTGGGCAATTGCTTGAAAGCATTCGTTTATCGTGAAATTAAATAACTTTCTAGGATTCGAAAACATCGCCAACTGTCCGACTGAGTGGGTCCGATTGAATCATTGAATCGGTAATTCGTTAAGATTTCCCGGGGACGAGTTCTCTAGTGCAAGTCCGACTCGATTGTACAATTTTAGTCTCATTGTTTGATAAATGTTTATGGATACGTTTTGTTGTTATTTCAATTAGTTATAATGTGTAGTTTAAGATATAAATAATATTAGACATTGTTCTTTTTTTTTTTGACTCCTGCGTTTACTGTGATACTAGTGAGAGAAAGAGAAGAGATAGTCTACAATAACTTACTCCATTTTTTGTAAGAAAATAAAGATTCACACAGCTTCACGCTGTATCCCGCACGTGGCAGGGTAGACAGAGGGAACTTGGGAACCTAGTGTTAAGACACTCCGTTCCACTTCCGTTCCCCACTTTCCGCCGAAATTGAGGTATTGTGTGTTGAGTGGCGGAACTCAACGCCGCGCTTTTGCCTTATATTACCAAAGAGAAGAAATGAAACATTAAATATTTAATTTGAAAACATTAAATATTTCATTTCCTCGACCGGGGATCGAACCCAAAACCTGTCGGTTACAGTCACACGCTTGTGCCGCTGCGCCACGACAGGCTTCTTATGTTTTATAATGATATATATTATTGCATTACTTTTTTTCTTCAACATCCCATCAAAAGTTACATAATTTTTTTTTCTGCCCCAGTTTTATCTATAAACGTGCTGATTACAAAGCAATGTACAAAATGTACACAGGAAGTGCAAAAAGGGACCCCAAATCGTCACTAATCTGGCGTCCAATAACGTCAACTCCACAATGAAGACAAATAGTCTTGCATCCGAATGCCGCAAGTTCCCTAGAGACCAGGCCTTTGAAACTTGACCCATTTACTGACACTTACAATCTCTGAATTACCAGATGCCATTGTCTAAAAGATTCATTTAATATTTATTAAACTTTATAAACTATTATTTACTTTGTTGGCGTTCAATTTTATGTTGTTATCTAATTGGCAAGAATAAGTTTAATTTCCGTTTTGTGTATTTCCGTTCTCGGCGTTATACCTTCTTAGACTATATACGTACTAAATATATTGAAAATGAAATATAATTAGTTTGTTTTATTTTTTATTACCTTCACACATTTACCATATATCTATAGCATGATACACGGCGATAAATGTATGTTAAAAGACTCCTTATCTTATACCATTCGAGAAAATAAATTAACAAAAAAAATGCTGTATGTAACGTGTGGAGTTGAGTTTCGCCACTGAATACTCAATGGTTCAAAATAAGAAACGGAAGTGTCTCAATGGGAACGGAGCTTAACAAGTTCCCTCTGAGAGGGTAAAACTGAAACTCTGTTTTCCACTTTGTGCAAGATTTCTAAATATCGCATATTTATAATCAAATATTAAAAAATCCATACATACTTAAATTGGAAAGTAGCAAACTTTGAACCCGCGTCTTGAGCACTAAACTTTAAGCATTGTTGCAATTCTAATATGATTAAAATAGCTTTTAAGAAGAAAGAAAGCTAGTAGGAAATAAACCCGGTACCATAGCATGAACAGTCAGAATCACCTCTACGTAAAACAAGAAAACATCCTAAGTAACACATCCTATTACAACCATAAACCCTCTTCTTAAATAAAAAAAGACTTTTTTCATAAAACATTAACAAAGTTTCACATAAAACAACACTATCAGACACAAAATAGTTATATTTCCTTCCCATTGCACAGAACTCCAATAAAATATAGGCTGGTTTTACTGCTTTGTGGTAAGCAAAAAAACGGAATAGGCAATATCAGTTGGAGACAAAGAGCGAAAAACAAAGGGAAACTGTAAGCGTTTGTCTAAAACACATAAAAATGCCGCATCAAAATTCACTTTCTTCGCACTAGAGAAGCAATAACGGCGCAAACATTCGTGGCGGTGATAAATAAAGAGATGCGCGTCAATCTCATCTGAAGGCTCGATCGGAATAACTTACAATGTTCCATTTGATGGGTACTATGGAAATGGTATCAACACGATATTTCTTGGGACTCTTTTTAAGCTTCACACTGTATCCCTCACATGGCAGAGAGAATTTGGGAACCTAGTGTTAAGACACACTCTTCTGTTTTATTTAATTTCCTCGAAAGGGCATCGAACCCACAACCTGCCGCGTTTACATGCTCACTATTATGCCGATGCGCCATGAAAGTCTTCGGTGGGACTCAGTGTGGTGTAAAAGTTGGCGAAATTCAACATCTATTGGCCTGAATGTTGAACATTTACTAGAATTGGTTTAGATTTAATATACATATAGCACATATATTGCATGCGCTCGCAAATTAAATAAAAAAAATGCTGTACATTGTTTTAAAAAAAATGTGAAAATGCCTTTATGATATTTTTAATAACGTGGAATATTTAAAAAGCATGTTGAATTCATTTATCATTTTTATATATACATGACATATTTATAACACCTAACCACTATTGGAAACCTAGTGTTAAAGACACTGCGCTCCACTTCCGTTCTGCACTTTCTGTCGAATTTGAGGCATTGAGTGTTGAGTGGTGTAACTCAACGCCGCGGTTTGCCTAGTTACAAAAACGTAGAAATGAAAACATTAAATATTTAATTTGAAAATATTGCCATTTCCTCGAGTGGAAATCGAGCCCATAACCTGTCATTTATAGTTACACAGTCTCAAATATATATGTACATACGCTGACAATATTCATCATTATATGTGAGGTCTGTAGTGACGGAGGGGTACAAGCAAGCGATTGCAAACGTGAAAGATTGTGGGTTCGATCCCCACTTTAAGAAATATTGTTGTCTTCGCTTTGGTAACAAGGTATACGCGGCGTTAAGTTCCACAGTAAACATTCAACACGCAATGCCTCAACATCTTTTCCCAAATTTCCTCCGCCAACCGCCGGAGCGGCGAACAGCGTGACACTGAAAAAAAAAACGTCTCAAGCGTGACATCAAAATAACAGATACGCATAACGTGTACCCAACTAGGGCCAACCAACTTTTCTGGCACGATTTCAATCCAGCTTGAACTATACTACGTCAAATTTAGACAAACACCAATTCGCCTCATGAATAATACATTACTCAGTCGACCGATCCTCGCAGATATATGAGCAACGGGACGTCCTGCTTATGTAAAATAAACTCTATGCCTATATGAGAAGGATAAGGGAAAGTTTATTTGAAAAAATATATTTAACATCATTTACAGTATTGCGTTAAAGCTATGATAATATTTAACACTTTCATTCGATAGCTCGATTAAAGTTGACATTGAGAATTCCATCGGTCCTATTTCAATAAAATTTTATTGTATGATGAATAGGATATTTATATATATGATTCTACGTGATCGGATGATTAAATAATTTTATATTCAATGGTACGTTACTCTAACAACGCAGTGGTCATATCTATGACGTTAGTGATGTAGAGTCGTAAATAGAAAAAGTAGTAAAACTTTTTGGTTCTCAGTTAATAATCAAATAACAATATTTTTGGGCCACAGAGCGTGTTGACTGCTGAAAATTGACAAAGTTTAACTCATTTCAATAGAAAAAAATATATATTTCCCATTAAATTAACATGTCTCCAGAATTCAAGAGAACCGAGGTAACGGAACGGTTATAATGGGAACCAAGAGACTTAAATAAAATAATCTAAATGATAATTTTGGTAAAGTTCAAGCTGGCGAGGCCGTGCCTCTTTTATGATTATAACATACTAGAAGAGGTATTCTATTCACATACATATGTATATAGCACGGCCTCGCCAGCTTGAACATTATCACTCACTCACTTAGCTTCACGCTATATCCCGCACGAGGCAGGGTAGGCAGAGGGAACCCGGGAACCTAGTGTTAAGACACTCCGTTTCACTTCCGTTTCCCACTTTCCGCCAAATTTGAGGCATTGCGTGTTGAGTGTTGTTGAACATTATCAATATTTATCTAATATATAAACAATCAAAACAACGGAATTTATAGTCATTTTTTATTGTTTAACTATCAATTAATCTGAAAAATTTCAATATTCCAGATTTTCATTTTTCAACAAACAATCAATTCTGCTAAAATATGATTATTTTATATTACTCAGCTTCACGCTGTATCCCGCACATGGCAGAGGGAACTTGGGAATCTAGTGTTACCACTTAGTTCCACATCCGTTCTCCACTTTCCGCCGAATTTTCGGGCATAGCGTGTTGAGTGGCGCAGCTCAACGCCGCATTTTGCCTGGTACTAGAGCGAAGAAATGAAAACATTAAATATTTAAATTGAAAATATTAATTATTTCATTTCCTCGAGTGGGGATCGAACCCACAACCCATTGATTACAGTCACACATTTGTGCCGCTGCGCCACGACAGGCCTTTTTTTATATTACAAGTGTCCTGTATTCTTTAAATACCTTTAATAACATGGGGATCTGTCAAGTGATACTTACGTTATTTCGTACTGCTCCGTATTTTACCAAGAAATCTAGTGAAATAATAACAGTTCCGTGCTAAAGACTATAACGAATTGTGCATTACGTCAGTGGATGAAGAACTTATACATTAAAAGAGAAAAAACA
This sequence comes from Eueides isabella, assembly GCA_019049475.1. Lineage (NCBI taxonomy): Eukaryota > Metazoa > Arthropoda > Insecta > Lepidoptera > Nymphalidae > Eueides > Eueides isabella. The sequence goes on from CM032401.1 coordinate 566,277, forward strand.
GTGATTTAAGAACAAAAAAGTGCAAAAAACAGTAAAACTAAATCATACATAAACATAAACATAGCTACAAAACCTAACTTATTTGCATTGTCACCCTTCCGGCATTTGACATCTCTTCTGTCATTCACACAAAGTTGCCATAAAAATAAACACCAAAGACAAGCAAAAGGGATACCATCTTAAAGTCAGTGTTGTTGTTAGCAAAAATTACTACCAACTTAGTAGAAAAAATGTCAACGGCTAAACAAATGGAATTATTACTCGAAAAATTGAAAATATTGATATCAAGATAAATGAGATGAAAGAAGACTTTAAATCTCAAACAAATGCACAAACGGAAAAGCTTACCCACGAACTAGCTCTTACAATAGATAAAAAACTTAAACCAATCATATTGGAGAATCAAGTACTTAAGGAAGAAGTGTCAGTTCTTAAAACAAAAGTGCGAAATTTGGGAAGGGAGACGAGGAAGAATAACATTATATTACACGGAATAAACGAAACTGAAAACAATAACACGATCTCCAAAATCTTGTTGTCGAGGCATTTAACACTGTATGCAAAAATACGAATTCGGAAGGATTCGACAAGTGGGAAATCAGTGATGCTTATAGATTGGGGAAAAAACAAGACAAGAAACAAAGACCTATTCTCATTAAACTTACACTTGCATGGAGGCGAATGGAACTGTTATAAATAATAAACGGTTTCCTACAGGTACATATGTCACGGAAGATTTCCCAAAAGACATCCTAAACACTAGGAAAGAACTGAAAACCAAGCTACAAGAGGAAATAAAAAAAGGAAATAAGGCAATGATTCGCTACGATCAGCTTATAATAAAAGACCAAAACAACTTGAACATAAAAGAAAAAGAAAGCGATCACCATCTAAAACTCCTACACAGATATCTCTTGACGAAACGACAATACAGAAGGTACCTAACAAAATAAATAAAACAAATGCTTTCGAGTTCATGCATCGACCTCGCACTAATTCTCTTCCCGGACCCAGCAAGCAATAGCAACAAACAATGGACCCCGGAAATAACAACAAAAGCAAAATAAACACAACTCCCAAAAACATTCTTTCTCCAAGCCGGATAGCGGTCTCCGTGGAGAAATACGACCGCAACCCTCCAACGATTCCAGCACACAAATCGAAAATAATAAAACTAAAAAAACGTCAACAAATACAAGAAATAAACCATATACTACAAGCCCAACAACTAAACCTGAAACGAAAAAGACACGAAGAAAATGGAAAGGAAACAACTCTCAAAATCTGTACCTACAACGTAAGATCCTTAAAGTCTACAGAAAAATATCTAGAACTGATTAATGCCCTAGACAACATAAATCATGACATAGTAGGATTATCTGAAGTCAGGAGAATGGGGTATGAAATCGAAGAATATGATAAACACATATTATGTTATATAGGAGAAACAAAAGGACTCCACGGAGTGGGTTTTTTAATAAAAAAGAACCACAAATATAACATAAGGAACTTTACTGGAATATCAGAGAGAGTAGCACTACTGCAACTTAAAATTCAAGAATTAGATTTGTCGATAATCCAAGTGTATGCACCAACCGAAAATTCCAGTGAAGAGGAAATTCAAAAATTCGAGAATGATATTAAAAACGCCCATTCATTAGCTGATGACAAGGTAATTGTTATGGGAGATTTTAACGCCAAGATAGGCCACCCAAAAAAGGAAGAAAATCTAGTCATGGGCAAATATGGTTACGGTCAACGCAATGAAAGGGGTCAAAGACTTATAGATTACGCTCTAGAATACAATCTTTCCATAATTAATACTTTCTTCAAAAAAAGATCCAATAGAAAATGGACATGGATGTCACCAGATCAAAACACAAAAGACGAGATAGACTTTATTTTGTCAAACAACCCGAGATTAATAAGAAACTATGAAGTCCTGAATCAAATCAAATTCCCTTCCGACCATAGACTGCTAAGAATGACATTTGCCCTAAAACATCATGCAAAGAGTAGAAAAAACTTTAACCTAAAACCCAAAACCCTAAAAACGGAAGAGGATATCCGTAGCTACAGGGAGTGTTTAAAAATCAAATTAGAACCCATAAATGACGAACTAAGTGTCCAAGAATATTACATATTATAGAAAAAGGTATTACAGATAGTCTAAACAAAATAAGTAGGATAGATCAACCAAGAAAAAACAATATTCTTAGTGACAAAACTAAAGAACTTATAGAAGAACGAACAGAACTACTACTAACGAAAAACAAAGACAAAGTTATGAAAAACAAACTTAGTAATTTGTTCAAAGAAACTAAAAAATCAATCAAGAATGACTACAGCAAACACAGACAAGAGGTGATAACACGAAACTTAAAACAATTTAGAAGTACGAAGAGAGGCCTAAAAGAACTTAATTTAAATAAAAAGTGGATACACAAACTGGAGAGTGACGAGAGCAAAACGAAATCAAGAAAAGATGTCATAGATCATGCAACAGACTTTTATAAAAAACTATATAGAGGAAGGGAATGTTACGATAATGAGGAAACGGAAGAAATAACAACAGTTAATATAGACACAGTAGTTACACATGTAGAGGAGAGAGAAGTGTACGAACAACTAAAAAAACTAAAAGCAGAAAAATCCCCAGGCGCTGATAATATTACAAACGAAGCCTTGAAACTAGGTGCACCAATTTTGTTACACTACATCACTAAGCTATTCAATAAAGTGTTAGATACAGAAGTAGTACCAAAACAATGGTGTACCTCAGATATTATACTGCTATATAAAAAAGGAAACCCATTAGATGTAGGCAACTACAGACCTATTAGCTTGATGACATCTACCTACAAACTCTTTTCCTCTATAATATTGAAAAGAATATCAAAAATAGTTGATTCGTCACAGTCAAACAAACAAGCTGGCTTCAGATCGGGATTCAGCACAACCGGCCATATACAAACACTGGAGCAAATTATAGAGAAATACAATGAATTTAACAGAACTCTATATGTGGCCTTTATAGATTACCGAAAAGCATTCGACAGTATCAGACACAGTGCAATATGGTCAGCACTAAAACAGCTCAATGTTGACCAGAAGTATGTTAACATCATAAAGAATATCTATACAAATTGCACTAGCACGGTCAAATTAGAGTCACGAGGTGATCAAATAAAGATACAAAGAGGGGTTCGACAAGGAGACCCGCTGTCCCCAAAAATTTTTATTGCGGTCCTAGAAACCATATTCCACAAACTAAACTGGAAATCCATTGGTATTAAAATAGATGGAAGTTACCTCAATCATCTCAGATTTGCAGACGATATAGTTTTGATGGCTGAAAGTGCTAAAGATCTGAGAGAGATGATAAACCAGTTGGACGAAGAAAGTAACAAAGTGGGCCTTCAGATGAATTCAGAGAAAACCAAGATCATGACAAATAGCCATCAAGCAAAAATTTACCTCAAGGAGCAAGAGATAGACTATGTTGAGCAGTATATATACCTGGGGAAACAAATATCATTTGTAAAAACCAATAATGAAGAAGAAGTGGAAAGACGAATTAATTTAACTTGGAAGAAATTTTGGTCACTGAAAGAAATTCTCAAAGGAAATTACAGTATGAATCTGAAGAAGGTAGTCATTGACACTTGCCTGCTACCTAGCCTGCTGTATGGCTGCCAAACTTGGACCTTCACTCAAAAAATAAAACTAAGGCTAAGAACCACTCAAAGAGCTATAGAGAGGAGCATACTCAAAATAAAGAAAATAGACGAAATAGAAAGTAAAATCATTAGAGATAAAACCAAATTACAAGATATGCTCACTCAATCTCTTAAATTCAAGTGGCGCTGGGCAGGACACATAGCTCGATACCAGGATAAAAGGTGGACATTGAAAGCAACAAAATGGAGAGGCCCCATAGGAAAAAGGAAAGTCGGACGACCATACAAGAGGTGGAAAGATGATATCCAGGAGACAGAGAAGGACTGGTGGAACAAGGCCAAAGATAGGCAAATATGGGACAAGTTGGAGGAGGCCTACACCCAGAGAGGGGTCCAATTCGGGAAAAACTAAGTAAACTAACAATACTAACAACTTATATCTTACATAACACTAACCATACTAACAACATTTGAATTTGTAACCTTAAGAATTGGAATAAAAAGGCTTATTATTATTATTATTATTATTATTATTAAGAACATGTGCACAAAGTTTCAATATAATCAGTTAAGTAGTTCAGTATGTGAAAGCATAACAAACAAACATAAGTTGACATTTATAATATTAGTATAATTTATAAATGAATAGAAAATACAACCTAAAAACTTTTAAAAATACTTCCACAACAACCATATTAGGTTATCCAAATATAGGTATTAGGAAAATCTATAATAATATTGGATTTTTATCACGTTTCAGTATCTAAGTTACGATCCACATATTATTTTTACCTAAAATCTAGAAATCTGGGCCACGATCAATTTGTATGTATATAATATTCTATTAGTTATTATATTGCTTCTGTATCCAAGATGTTTACGAGATCCTCACAGACACATTAACTTTCATTGCCGAATGTTGCTTTATAAAAACGTTTCGTCTTTATTTTAAGGAAATTGGATACTAAAGGTTTATGAATCTCTATTAGCGTTTGACGGTTTTCATTTAATTCTTTTATTGAAATTGTTTAGAACAATTCAAAGTACAATTTATAAGAAATTACAAAGTTAAGTTTGCAAGCGTGTAGACTTATTTTGTATGAAAATATCTACTTTAAGTTTGTAATAGTTTTAATGTATGTAATATAATAGCAAATTGTTGTCTGTACATAGATTATAGGTATGGACAGTGGTAGTTGGTATGGAACAGAATATGTTGGGTAGCACGTGTGGCTCCATTTCACTTACTGCTGTGTTCTTGCAAAGTAAGATGAAAGAAATAAAGTCAGATTTAACTTTTTATATAACAACATAGTTTATTTTATTTCGTTAGTTATAAGGTTAGTACAAACACATCTAAACACAAGGTTAGTTAATACGGAGTTAGAAATTAGTAATAAATAAATAATAAGTAATAAATTCTTCAATTTTAAATTAGCCAAATATAGACATATATTATCATGTACATTTTTTTTTTTCATTCATTCAGTATTTTTAATTAATATTTGTTTAAATTATATCTATGTAAATGTAATCGTTTCTCTATGTATTGTTAGAACTACTCTTAATAATTTAACTCTTAATATTTTATTTTATTTTTTCATTTTATTTATGTTTTGTATCGTTCGCAGGCGCGTTCATTCTTAGGCGGCCACTGAAAACCAGCGTTGGTAATTGTTGAGTACTGCAGCTCATCTTCCAACATTTATGCTGAGTGACCTTCCTTTTTTAACGTCACACTGCTGTACACTGCTTTCTAAATTAAGTCTACATTTAGCAACATAAATTTGTATGTGTGTGTGTGTGTGTGTGTATGTTATATGTATATGTATGTGGATATATGTATATGTATATATGTAGGTGTATAAAATAGAATAAGATTGTTAGTATATTATTTGTTATTCTTATAAAATTTTATTTTAATGTTAGCAGTAGCACACACAGGAATTGTAAGATTTATATTGTATGTATAGCAGCATGTGGTTAAAATAAAGAAAATCGAGTTGACAGTATATGCAAGAGTGTAGGCGCGCAGGAGGACGCACCGCTCGCAGTGGGATGCGGGCGGATACGGAAAGCGCTCACTAATAACAAAAATTTCAGCTTCACGTTATACTTCGTACATGGAATGGTAGATAGACGGAACTTAGGAACCTAGCGTTAAGACACTCCATTCCGTTCCCAGCTTCTGCAGAACTTGAGGCTTTGCGTGTGGAGTGGTGAAACTCAATACTACGGTTGCCTTGTTGACAGAGCAAAGAAATAAAAGCATTAAATATTTAATTTGAAAATATTAAATATTTCAGGTCCTCGAGTGAGGATCGAACCCACAACCTGCCACCAGGTGCATTGTTCAAACTCAATTTATAAATATTCTTTGTTCATATAGATTTTATTTTCATTGTCTTATGTTTTGCTGAGAAAATACGGCTACATGCTCCAAAGTTACTTTTTAGGGTTTCATTTCCTAAACGTGGATTTAAAAGTGGATTAAATTACAAAAAATATATTTAAAGATTAGCCTGCACCAATAGACAACTCATTATTTTTATTGGGGTTATTTAATATTTATAGACGCTTTTATAAACAAGCGGCGTTAAGTTCCGTCACTAAACACGCAATGTCTCAATATAGGTGGAAAGTGAGGAACAGAACGGAGTGTCTTAACACTAGGCCGCCCTAAGCCTGCTAGCTAAACAATGAGATATCATCATCATTCAAATATAACTATTACAATCAGTTTAATTCAAATATCTATTTACATGTACATAGACTACTTTGTTACAATCGCAGTAATCAAAGCTGGAGCGAGCTGGTTTTCATTGTATCAACACATTAGATCACGAGAACTACGTAGGTTAATTGCTGCTCATTTAACATGGATAGCCGCTACACGCCGTTGATTGTGGCAGCAATCACTTGTGGCGAATGTTAAAATCTTCCTTAGTTTAAGGTATTGATTGACTTTACAGTTTTTTTTTGGAGGAAAAGGAAATAATCCTAGTTTCATGTTAAATATATATATTAAACTAGGATTCTTTTTTCCTCTTAATCTTGTTAATTTTTCCGACAATTATATTTGAAATAATAAATAAATCAAAATTACATATTTTATTATGACTCTTTTATCTTTCTCAGTTTCACGCTGTATCCCACACGAGGCAGGGTCGGCAGAGGGAACCCGGGAACCTAGTGTTAAAACACTCCGTTCCACTTCCGTTCCCCACTTTCCGCCGAATTTGAGGCACTTCGCGTTGAGTGGCGGAACTCAACGCCGGGCTTTGCCTTATCACCAGAGCGAAGAAATGAAACATTAAATATTTAAATTGAAAATATTAAATATTTCATTTCCTTGACTGGGGATCGAACCCAGAACCTGTCGGTTACAGTCACGGTTACAGTCACAGCCGCTGCGCCACGACAGGCCTCTTTTATCTTTAACGTTAATTTATATTTCTTTAAAATACCGAAATCTAAAATAGTTTCATAACTTTCTTTTCTCACTTTTTTTCTTATAAATATTACATATATGTACAAACATTTAGAGTGACGGAACTAAACGCCGTTGTTTGTCTAACTACTTGAAATCTCAACCAAACATCGCCTTAATATTTATCTCAATATAAATATTTCCCCAAATACATACATCACAAAATATGTTGGTAAGCGTTTCACATTATGTCAAAAAAGGACTTTTTTTATATCATAACTACTATACTTGTATTACTAGTATTAAACTGTCTTGCTAGCTCCCAGTCACAAGGTTGCTAAGTTGGCTTAGACTGCTCAAATCAGTGGAGATTAGTGTTAATATCTCATATAAATAAATGAAAGCAATAAGCACATATCTCAGTATTGGAATACTATTGGACATTGCATACCGATAACGTCTGACATTAGACACTGACACACACACTGTATATATATGTGTGTGTGTGTGACTGTGTGTGTGTGTGTGTGTGTGTGTGTTTGTGAATATGTATTTTGAATGTACCACTTTTTTTATATTTCGTAAATAATAGGGTTGAAATAAGACATCTAGGACCCTATTAAGGCATTCTGTTCCTATTAAGCCATTTCTGATCCCCGTTTTCCACCGACTTCAGAATGGATTGGGTGACGAAAGTTTGACGAAACTAAACGCCGTGCTATACCCATTACTAGAGCGAGGAAATCAAAATATTAAATATTTCATATGTGTTATTAGACCGGAACTTAATAAAAACTATAATAATATGAATGAATCATTAATTTATTATAGTTTCTTTCAAGTTCCGGTCCATCCGGGCTTCCATTATTTCCACATTAGAATATTTTTATCAGACTGTTTCTCAGTCTGATAAAAATATTCTAACCGAGAACGTGACTGGCACTATAGTGTGAATACTCTGTTGATGAACAGATTGTCAATAAGTCTACTCTCACCGTTAGTAAGCGTGTGTGTACAATACGGCATATGTTCGTATATAGTAGTATATGAAACATGATTGTGCGATTGTGTGTGTGTTTGTATGCATGTGTGAATGCAAGTGTGTGTAGATTTGAGTGGTATTAAGTATTAATAATTTTCGTATTGAAATTATATTTGTTGCTTTATATTACTTATTGGAACTAATAAAGGCTTAGTTAACATAACTTTAAGAACATATGTCTGAGCCCTCTTTAAGGGTAGCATTTTAGTTTTACCTGTACCTCCTCAAACAATAACCTAACTCATTTAGTTCCTACCAAAACCCATTTCCGAGCACGTTTTATTAGATAGCAGCAGGAAGGACGTTTAGCTGCATCAGCCCGCTATAAAGCGATTAGGTTGAATTTACAAGCGGTGCGTGGCAAGACGCCTTCCGATGTGCCGTGAACATGTACCGCTTCCGGTACACTGAAGTTGAAACTGTGATACTTTTGTTTATACTCGCATCCTATTGTTATATATAGTTATAATAATGAATAGTTCTGTTTTTCGACTATTTTCCATTCTTTTTACGATTTTAGTGGAATAATCGGCAGAAGTGGTAAATGTAACTAATATTACCTGTATCATTTAAAAAAATTGAATAAGATTATAAAAGAATTCATGATTTTACATTGAAACTTGAAGCAGTGCCTGGGACTTGTGACCACAGGTGTAAGTACGCTTAAGAGATCCCTTCCAGTGTATTAACTTCGCCATCAATGTTTGAGCCCAATAAAGTAACAGTTCAACTATATTTAACTAAAAATAGATTTTTACCGCATTAATTAATAAACTAATAACCAACTGATAAAACAATTTATTATCCAAAGAGTTGAGGTTAACCAGCGGCAGAGTGATAGCGGATACCGAGCTACGCTAAAGCCAAGACTGCCCGTTCAAAACCCGTGCGGCCTTTCATATAATCTTTTACATATAACTTGTATGATACAATATACTTACACGATATACCAAAATCGATCTAATCTGGAATAGAATTTATGTTCATTTCAATCACAAGCAGACATTTCTCGATTACAGAACAATAAAGTAAATTAAGTTAATTGAAATTGATATCCTGAGAATGTAGCCCGGAAGTGTCTGCACGCGACGGAGTTAGTTTAGTGTTAATATCGTAATATGTTTTTCCATTCTGGTTAGATGTAAATAAATAGAATCTTATATTAGATCTTATGGAAATAAAGAAGATATGATTGACTAAATTATGTATGTGTTACTAAAAAAAATCCATACATTATGACTTTCCAAAAAAAAAAATAAACACTTATAATTAATTGTTTACTGAATACATATGTTTGGATATGAAGTAGAATTCAAAACAAAATAAGTAGAGAAAAAGCTGTCAACATCGTTGAGTTTCTTAAGAACTTAATGTTCTTGATAGTTTTTTTTAAGTTCACACTGTTTCCTGCATACTGTAACAGTGTAGGCGGAGAGAATCGGAAACTGAAATAGGATACTTCCGTAACAGCGTAGGGGAAGAAATTTAGTGTAAAGTCACTCTGCTGCCTTTAATGTCCTAGACATTTCACAGACATTTTTGGCGGAACTCAACGTCGCGTGTTGACAAAACAGTGCCAATATATTATAGATTAAACCACAACATTGCTCTAATAAAAATAAATATATCGGCAAAACTCTCTCAGCTTCACGCTGTATCCCGGGAACCTAGTGTAAAGACACTCCGTTCCACTTCTGTTCCCCACTTTCCGCTGAATTTAAGGCATTGCGTGTTGAGTGGCGGAACTCAACGCCGCGCATAGCCTTATTACCAGAGCAAAGAAATGAAACATTAAATATTTAAATTGAAAATATTAAATCTCCTCGACTGGGGATCGAACCCAGAACATGTCGGTTACAGTCACACTCTTGTGCCGCTGCGCCACGACAGGCCTCAGCAAACCCAGTACAGTTACACAGCTCGTAATAGAACTTACAATATTGTGTCGAAATGATTAAGTGGTTTTCAACGTCGTTAATAACACTTAATAATTTTCTTAACATTATGCAAAACGCTCAGTGCATTTTGCAGAGTAATTTCCTTTCTTATAACACTGTACCCATATTTTACATATTTTCATAATAATCGTTCATTTGTGCTCTGAAGCAAGTTCGACGTAGCGAGCAATAAAAGTAAGTTACAACTTTTATTATTTCTAAACGTAATTTATTTTCATTCTGACCGTCTTCACATCTTTTATATAACTTTTATTATATCTTTAACTACTTTTGAATGAGCTGGCTGTTAGATTACTGTTACGTAAAATTTTCGGAAACGGTTATCGGTGTTATGCAAATCATTATTTTGAAGGATTAATATGTTATATATGATATATTTAAAGAAGAATTTAATAATTTTGTATTTTGATAGTATGCCGTATAGAATCATTTAACGTTTTTATATTAGCCGGTATAGCAAAATTATTAAAAGAACAAAAGTCTTTCAATAACAAAACATTAATTTAAAAATACTTTAAGTAATCTTTTTCATGGAAAAAATAAGGCACGTGAGCATACGGAACACCTGATGGTAAGTAATTACCGCCATCCACGGACCCGCGTAGCACCAGAGGAGCTACAGATGCGTTGAAGGCTTTTAAGGAGGAAATGGATGCGCTTTTTGAAGATAATCATATTGTGTCGACATGTAAACTGTGCCATGGCTAGGCTATTTTAAAATTACGTGGCGCGTAGAAAGAAGTTCCTACGAAACGGAACCGTAGTGGAGTTCTACGTATACAGGTGATGATAATTATATCTGAGCGTGTACTGTGCTGTCATAAAATTCAGCGGCAATCAAACAGTTCCCCAGAATAATCCAAAGCGACAAGCCCATTACAGATTATCTCAACAATAACTCAATAAAAACAACTTAGGACAAACTGAAAGTAAACTAACCAACAAATAATTAAAGAAACATAATATTAAAAGGCAAAAATAGTTTAGATTGACAAAATCATGGCCGACCAACACGGAGCTCGGGCAGGGTAATTACAAATTGCATTTATTTACATCACAATGCCGTGCCGCGGAACACTTAACAAGCGGTATCTTCGCACCGCATCGGGCCGCGCCGCGCCGCGCCGTCCTCATAAATTAACGGCTAATCGGTTTATTGCTGACTAATATAGTTTAAATGAACTTATCATGTGCTGTTGCCTCTTTGTAAATTGTGTGAAATCTAAGATTTTAGCCTCTGATTGTAAACGCGGTGGTTTGGTCAAATAAAATTATGAATTGTTTTAATTCAATTCCGTCACCCAACAAGCAATATTTCGTTTAGTAGTAAAGACTTAATATTTGGCTACCGGTGGAATACACAGTATAACTGAAAAATGATTGCTTATAAAATATTCAAAATATTCAAAATTTTGTTATTTTGTTAAGTCAGTATTTCAAAAGGAAATCAGACAGTAAAAGTGAGAGTTTAAATAAATTTCAAAAGCCCCTAAAATTTAACGTTAAATCGAACATTCAATGATTTTATAGCATACAAAGTAGTTTTTTTCTCTGAGCCTAATATTTAAAGCAAGTACTTCGTTTGACTTACAATAAAAGTAAAATAAATCTAAAAACTTTCAGTTATTGATGTTCTCCCAATCATTAATTTTAGTAACTTATGACTTCAATTGAAAATAATAATCTTGGATTATCGCCATTATGAGACATATTATATGGAACATTTTTAAACGGATCAATGACGTATATTGATTCTTGGAAACCTCAAAATATAGGCAAGTCGTCGCGCAGCGGTCTTCGCTCTGGTACAAAGCTAAACACGGCGTTCATTTCATCGATCGAACTGATCGATACATAAAAATTACACTTATAGTTATTTGTAGAGTTTTCCCAAATATCAGGAATTTACACGATAAAATAATACTTGTACTCCACATCTTTACCAGCATAGCGAGAATGACAAAAAATCTAACATCATGATACGTTAAACCTCTTCTTATATCAAAACTATAATCGAACCATTGTCTTACAAGAGGGCAGGTTGTGAGTTTGATGCCTACTTGAAGAAATAAAATACAAAATATTTTTATTTATACTACTGGCAACAAGACAAAGTACAGCGTTGAGTTCAAATAACAGGCGATGTCTCAAATTCGGCGGAAGTTTAACACTAAGTTCCTAAGTTTCATACCATGTGCTGAATCCCAGATATCCCGTGACGCTAAACTATTTTTTTTTAATCAGCACCTTGAATGAATATGATATGATATATGATATGACCCATACTTGTGTTTTACAGTCTAACATCGTCATGCTGCGTTAAACAATTATTATCATTTTCTTGGTCTGGTTACAATTACGAACAAAAAGCGTGTCATGCAATTAATACAAAAAATGTTGTACAGTAAAGACTCAGCTTCACGATGTATCCCGCACACGGCTGGGTAGGCAGAGGGAACATGGAAACCGGAACCTAGTGTTAAGAATATCCATTCCGCTTCTGTTTCCTACTTTCTGCCGAATTTGAGGCATTACGTGTTGAGTGGCGGAACTCAACGCCACATTTTGCCGTGTACCAGAGCAAGAAATGAAAACGTTAAATATTTAAATTGAAAATATTAAATATTTCATTTCCTCGAGTGGGGATCGAACCCACGACCTGTCGGTAACGGTAAAGGCAAAATGTTAATCTCTACACATAATATAGATAGATACATTAATTAATGAACAATATTGAATTTCATTGTAGAACAGATGCAACATAAATAACTTATTTTCAATTAATTTAAATAGTAATTGGCGAGTTTCTCGCCTTACTTCACTTAAATCAACACTACCGTGGGTTTTCGACAGTTCACTGCAATTTGCTGAAAGAGTCATTTATTTTATATTTGAAGATATCGTATTATATTCGTTGTGTTAATTCAAAACTGACACATGAAATTAAAGTTAACATTATTGATGTGAGAATTCTTTTTAAATTAAGCAATTTACCGGATTAATCGTGAATATTGTTTTCTATACAGAGTCGTCTAGTAGAGTCTACATGTGAACACGGATTTCTATAAAGTGTACGAAACGTCGGGTTTCCGAATATGTATAGAAAACGATACATTTAAAATGTGTAATATTCGCCGAGACCGTAGCGTTTGGCGCTCCTTTCTCTCTGCCTACCCCGCTAGGGATATAGCGTGAAGCTAAGTAAGTAAGTGAGTAAGTAATATTCGCGAAAATCAATCTTATTATGAAACTTCTTTATGATGACTTATGGTAAATCTATTAGAAAATGTAGAAAAATATATTTTTGTTAATTTTGAAGTGTTATTCCATTAAGACAGAAAAATATTTATTTAAAAAAATATATAAACATTTTGAAAGTAGTATGATTTGAACCCGCGCCATTTGAAATTTGTCCAAGTACCTATGTTAAGACGGATATTATCACATTTTTGTTAATTTTGACAGTCACTGCGCATGCACATTGTAGACTGTCTAATAAAATTTAACTAAGAATATATGCAAAAAGCTATACAAATTATAAAGACTTGAAGAATCATAAATAGCAACAACTAAAATTTATAATAAATTAAAAATAAATAATACAATTTTTGTTTATTTATATTTTAACGTGACGTTATATTTCGCATAGTAAAATAGAGTGACAAGACATTTCCGTATGGAGCGTGAGGCAGCAAGACATTTTCAAGAAACAACTTGTTAAGTAACGGAATTCAACACTGCATTTTATCTCGTTAATTGTATAGAAATAAATGAAAATAATTTATAAGCTTGAGTAATAGGCGAAATGTTACGTTTGTTACCATAACATAATTAATTAAAACACATCTTAGTATATTATAATTTGGCAGACACTTGTTCAAAGTGTCGTGACACAATAAAAGTGCCAGCCATCGCCAAACACGTCTTGCGGCAAACGTGTGAAACATAAATCGTATACAATCTGAGAGCCGAAATATGGGCTCGATGAGTTATATAGAGACGCCTTATCTCGGTCGACCTGCCTGCTTTCTACGTGGGCGCTTCCACTTTACACCTTTTAGTTTAGAGTTTAATAAATATTAAGAATTTATGAGGCTTATAACTATAGCGCTACTGCGCACAGGCACAAGCGTGTGACTGTAAGGCGACAGGTTCGATCTCCACTCGAGGAAATTAAATATTTCATATTTTTAATCTTACGCTCTGGTAACAAAGCCACTCAACACACAATACATCAAGTTTGGCAGAAAGTGAAAAATGGAACGAGGTATCTTAACACTAGTTTCCCAAGTACCCTAAGCCTACACTATCGCGTGCAGGATACAGCCTGAAGCTGAGACAAGTATTCATACGAGTATTATACAGTTTCACGCACTATTGCGAATACAGATAAGTAAGTAGAAAACTTAACGTTAAAACATATTTCCCATTTTCCGTATAATTTTCAAGAAATTGTATGTTAATTGATGGTGAGAGGAAGTAGAAATAGATGACTGTTCGATAATTTTTGTATATCATAAGTATATTATTACTAAGTGTATTATAGATATGATTATATATTTTCCGTTAAATAAAATATATTTGTAGTACATTTAAATGTATGTAGAAAACTATAAGATTTTCAATGAAAGGAATATTCCTACTTTTGATCGATATATATATATATATATATATATATATATATATATATATATATATATATATATATATATATATATATATATATATATATATATATATATATATATATATATATATATATATATATATATATATTTTGTATATCATAAGTATATTATTACTAAGTGTATTATAGATATGATTATATATTTTCCGTTAAATAAAATATATTTGTAGTACATTTAAATGTATGTAGAAAACTATAAGATTTTCAATGAAAGGAATATTCCTACTTTTGATCGATATATATATATATATATATATATATATATATATATATATATATATATATATATATATATATATATATATATATATATATATATATATATATATATATATATATATATATATATATATATATATATATATATATATATATATATATATATATATATATATATATATATATATATATATATATATATATATATATATATATGTATATATATATATATATATGTATATATATATATATATATATATATATATATATATATATATATATATATATATATATATATATATATATATATATATATATATATATATATATATATATATATAGTTTTTATTTCCTTTTCAGCTTCACGCTGTATCCCGCACTTGGCAATGTAGGCAGAAGGAACTTTGGAAACCACTTCCGTTCCCCAGTCGCCGCTACATCTGAGGCATGTCGTATAAACGTTAAAAAAAGATCGTGAAATATTAAATATTTCGCTCTGGTAACGAACCAAAGCACGGCGTTGACTTCTATCATCAACACAATGCCTCAACAATTTGCCATAAAGTGGGGAACGAAAGTGCCTTAATGGTAACAGTGAGTGACTTAACACTAGTTCCCTAAGCTTTGTAAAGTATACGTGTAAAGCTAAAATATATAAAAGTTTAAACAGTTAAAAATCAGATACAAGCGGAACATACCTAAGCAATCGTGTTAAATTGTCCACGTAGCGGCAACATTAAGCCGCGGCAGTACGCTATGTGAGTGTCGTAAATATCAACAATTACTTACATTATGTAGTTACATATACTGATATTACTTACCTATGTTACTTCTGAATTATGAAGGTATCTGTATATATGTTGATAATTATATAAGGAGTTATCGAGAGTTTATAGTTCGAAATTATGTTTAAACATAAACTTAAGGCCAGTTATGGCGCAGGAGCGAAAGCGTGCGATTGTAAGGGCCAGTGATTGTGGATTCGATTCCCCCTTGAGGAAATGAAACATTTAAAACCTTTCCTGGTTCTCGTAACGAGTTAAGTATAGCGAATTGCATCAAAAATTTGTTGGAAAGTGAAAAAGGGAAGCGCCTTAATCAGATCGCAGTATCTTCTTAACACTAGGTTTCCAAAGCATATTTTGCTATATACGTGATTCAACGTGAAATAAAATATTATTTTTTATTATCCCAATTAACAATGAATAATAAGCAAAGAAACCACTTTATAGCTAAAACACTGTACAAACAAGTTCATATTTTTGTTTTCTCTTTATGTTTGTCAATTGAGTCGAATGATTGAAGTCGTCTTAAGTACCTTCACCGTGAACCCTTCCCCGTTGACCTAATTAGTGGCAAATTGAGTTTACGCTTGTTAAGCGTTGGATGATTTTATTATGCTTTAAACAAAATACTGTAATTTGTAAATAATTTTGTTTGTTATACTTATAATAGTATTATATTAATTGTCTTGTAGAGGCCTGTTATGGTGCAGTGGCTCAACTATACAAATGTAATGCTACAGGTTGCGGATTCGATACCAAATCAAGATATGTTCTAATTTTATTATGAATGCCACATTCCATCGATTTTAAGGCATTGTGTGTTGAGTGGCGGAACTCAACGACGCGCTTGCCTTGTGGCCAGAGCGAAGAATGAAAAGAAAAAAATATATTTATATCTCCTCGAAAGACAATTGAACCCACAACTTGTCACGCACGCTTGCGCTACTGCGCCACGACAGGCCTCGCAATAGTTTTTAATTTTTTTTTTCCAGCTTCACGTTGTATCCCGCATTAGGCAGGGTAGGCAGAGGGAACGAAAGTGAAACCTAGTGTTATGACGCTCCGTTCCACTTCCGTTCCCCACTTTCCGCCGAATTTGAGGCATTGCGTGTTGAGTTGAGTTATTACCAGAGCGAAGAAATGAAACATTAAATATTTAAATTGAAAATATTAAACATTTCATTTCCTCGACTGGGGATCGAACCCAGAACCTGTCGGTTACAGTCACACTCTTGTGCCGCTGCGCCACGTTTTTAATTCATTACATTAATCATATACACATATTAACATCAGCCACGTGATACTTATAAAAACATTAGCCTGTTGGATGAGTTGAATATGCTGTGTGATTTATAGAATTAATTATTTTAAACAGCATATTCAAAAATGAACATTTTAAAAGATACCATAGTTTTAAATTTTTGAGCCTGAAATTATTTCCAACGTTAAGCAATAATTAATATATATAAATAAGACAAAAGTATGATTTCCGTTTCAGTCCTCTCCGTTCTTAAACTGATACTTATATTACATACATCTTACATACTTACTAAATACCATATCAAAATATATAAACATTTAAATAAAGCAACGTTTTAAAATATCACTATCTCAAATTGGTAAAGTGCTTGTTACTCTTAAGCTTCTGTTCCAATGTTCATCAGATATAGACACGTGCTCTTCGTGCGTCGAGGGAATTATAAAATAATATAACAAAAAAGAAAATATCAAAGTACAGTAAATATATCTGAAGTAAATATGTTTAAATATAGATAGATTCATATTATTTATACAAAGAGCGTCCTCGATTCATCATAAATATTTTATGGCACTACAACAAGTCGTGTGTATGAAAGCAGAACGGCGCGCCCGTAAACTTTTTATTGCAGCTAATGGACGTTTTACTAGAAACCGTGTCGTGTAGATGTTCTTTTATAATAAACTAGGCAGCACCGGCTATTTTGTCTGCTAGAGTATTGTTTTTTCAGCTACATGCTGTAATCCCGCACATGGCGGGATAGGCAGAGGGAAACTGGGAACCCAGTGTTAAGTTCCCGGGTTGCTTCTGCCTACCCTGCCTCGTGCGGGATACAGCGTAAAGCTAAAAAAAATCTACTTGCTTGGTAAGAAGCGGCGGTAAGCTCCGCTACTCAATACCCAATGCCTTGGCTATTCGATAAAAACTAAAGAAACGGAAGTCGAAACACCACAGAGAATACCTGGTGATATAACACAAGGTTCCCAAAATATTTAATCATTTAGCCATAATATAAATAAGGAAATTAGCATTTAATTATAAAATCATAATATCTCCACCTGCAAGAAGATTCATTACAAAAGTTCTGATATGAAATCAGGGCTATCTGTCAAAGGGTTGAGCGCCGCTACGTCGCTATCGTGCCTAAGTTAAATTGATATTTTTTTTTCAAAAGTTTTCAACTTTCATTTATTATTGTGAAGCAGAAGTAATAAGCTTAAAATGTTAGATGCTACAAACAGTTTATTTACCAAAGTAGTGACTGAAACGCGGCTTCGCCCGCTATAACTTTTTTTATAATATACATATATATGTCCTTCGATATACTTCGATATATAAGCTATATCACTAAATGTTTCATTTGAATCCGTACAAAAATGTTTGTGGCTTTAATAATATTAACAGTTTAATTAATTATAATAGAATATTTATTTATTATAATTAAATTTAAACTAAAGGCGTGACGTAAACGTGACAATTGTAAAATCGATTTCCGTTCGAATATTATTTTCCTTATCAAAACTGGGAAACCATTAACAGAAACATAATATATTTGGAAAATGAAAAACTGTAACTTAAATAACGTTTTTTAAGTAAAGGAAAAAATTATCATTCCATTAAGTTCTCGTGAATCATCCTCGGGCAGTACCTACCAAAATTTCCTTAACTTGCGCCGAGTAATCTGAAAGAGTATTTTGTAAGTTTTAATCAAAATATCTGCCGTCGCCGCGCTGTGACGACCCGCCCTGTTTATATTATAATAATAACGCCAAATATCCAACAAAAACTGTTTGAAGAATTTGAGAATTACATTCCCTTAACCTGAATACGAAATAGGTTAAATACTTTTTACATGATGTATTTTTTTAAAGAAAAACAAGAAAGAAGAAAAAGACACTCTGTTCCCTTTAAGACACTACCATTCCCCATTTTCTGTTAATTTCTAGAGGCATTTCAAGTTGAATTGTCACCAGAGTGAGGAAATGAGAATAGTAAATATTTTATTTTCCCGAAAGGCGATCAAACCCACAAGCTGTTGCTGTTGCGTTACTTAACCACGATTGTATATTTGCTTTCAATTTTTTTATATTTTAAATTTTATGTAAGCAAGTCAAAGAAATGATAAAAGATTAATATTAAAACTTACTAAAACAGAGAAACGTAGGGGTCATTCCTTTCCAATAGAGGCCATGCCTTTATTTTAATGTATAATTCTTCACCCTCAAACTTAAGTTATTTTATGTTAATAGAATATGTTCATAAAATGTATAGCAGCTTGCTGTATTGGACGTGTCACGTCACAGTCAGGATGGCCGAGCGGTCTAAGGCGCCAGACTCAAGGTAACCTTACCTACTCAGTAGGTTGAGTTGATCTGGTCCTCTCTGAGGGCGTGGGTTCGAATCCCAATTCTGACATCTTTTGTTATTGATTTTAAACGTCTTCTCTTATTATAATATAAGGGTATTTTTATGTTTTTTTTTTTTCATTGATATTTAAAATATATTTAAAAAAAAAAATATTTAATTCGTTGTATTCCACGTGCATATAAAATTTTCTGTCTCATTACGTGTTGGGTGGCGGAACTTAACCCCGCATCGGCTTCTAACCACACCCTATTGCATTTACAGTGCGCTACGACAGACCATATTGCTCTCTATATCAAAATAATATCAAGGGACTAGTAGTGAAGGAAAGTGGAGTTAAACAGATGACATTCGGGTGTACCGTACATTCATCACTTTATTTATATTATGAAAAAGGTTTTATATATGAAACCAGAAGCTGTTGTGGCACAGTGGAAGCGTAAACGGTGTATTATCCCTCGATATGTAATAAATATATATCATTTCTTTTATTTGGTATCAAGACAAAGTGCGGCGTCGAGTTCCACCTTTCAACATATGTCTCCAAAACTTCTGCCACTCTGTTGGAAAATAGTCTATTTATTTTAATTTCACTCTTTCTAGAATTCAAACCGCGGTGTTTACTTTCACTACTTATAGATTCCTAATAGAGAAATAAAGTATCGTACAAAACTATTACCATACTATACCAAGAGTCTCAGATTCAAATCCTGGTACGTTCAAAATTTAAACGTTTTCTTAAAAAGCATTCAAGCTTATAAATCTTCCCTTCTATAACCACTTTCTTTTAACATGTTACTAACAGACGTACTCAAAGAGTCATCCACGACAAGCCGTCACAAAACAGACAAAAGACAATATGGGAGTGCATCTTAACATTCTGGAATAAATCGCAATTTAAAAATAAAATACTGAACTCTGCCAAGAAAGCTTTCACCGTAAGCATTTCAGGACATGTGAGCTTTCCTTTGAGATTTGTAAACACATTTGATTTTAAATCTTTTGTCTTATGTTATATAGCTTAATATTAATTATAATGTAAAATATAGAAATTTCAAGCAAAATATACTTTATTTTGTAGGTTTTGCGGTTGATTTTTCAGTGTATCGAAGAATTTACTATTGATCCGAAAAGTAATATTCTGGCGATATAACAAATCTTAGTCTCATCTGCTTTATTGTCATGAAATTGGTTAAAGTGACCTGTGCCATTACTTCTGTCTAAGTATGTAACTTGAAAGGATTTAAAGTTCATCGGGGTTTAGCTGAATTTCTTATACAATTGCTTGTGGCCTGTCGTGGCACAGACACACCAGCGTGCGACTATAAGCGCGAAAGGTGGTGGGCACGATGCCCACTAAAATGTGGAAGCGTGAAGGGAAATAAAGTGTTTACTCCTTATTTTTGTCTAACAAATTACGTTACAATTTATGTGGGCGGCAGATATTGAATTCTATAATCGACTTTGATTCCATTAAAAAGTTTTCAATAACTTATTATTTGAATTTCCTAGCAAATGTATGTTCAGATAGTATTATTTTCTTGAAAAATAAATAAATAAAGATACAAAAAACATAAAATAAAATTGATAAAGGCGTTCGATGGAGATATTTACAGATAGATAAAATCTACGTACAACCTCCTTCGTGTCTTCTCCATTCAACGTGACATTGGCGAATATGTGCTCAACTGGCACGCTCGGAACGCGCAATCAATCGTGAAGCACTATTAAGACATTGTGACAATAAAGATAGTTAAGGGTTCGATATTCATTCGGGAGAAAAATATTTTCATTTCTCCACTGGATAAAAAATCCGTCTCAGCTTTGCAACTTAACTTGCAATGTCCAAAATACTGACAGTAAAAAATGAACATTATGTCTTATAATGTCTCGACACTAAACTCTTCCTACTTACGCTACTATATCTATAACCATAATTGCTTAACAGATATTCCAAAAAGCCTAAAGTACAAAACATTTAATTAAATATTTATGTCACCCTTTCTGAACGAAGATAATCTTTTATAAGCATTGTTATATTCTTTAAAGACGCTGTAAAATTTTATAGGTAACGGCAACTATGAGCAATATTGGGCGCTATGTTTAATAGCTTACTGTGGACATGACAACAGCTTTGTAGAAGTGTACTGTGACCATGTTGACTTAAGCCTTTTCTACTTTTGTGAATTAATTTTTACAAGCACCAGTAAGTAAGAGGCCGTCGTAGCGTAGGAGCGCGTTGCACGTGTGCGACTATGAACGCGGTGGTTGCGGGTGCGACTCCGCCACTCAACATGCAATGTCTTAAAATTTTGGCAGAAAGGAAATATACATAAAGTAACATTTAAGTATCCTTATGAGAACGGGCTGACCTAACATTAGGATTCCCGGTTCCTACAACCGTGAATATTTATATTTTGACATTTTAATAATCCTAGAGGTTAGATGGCAGTCGTTATTTTAATATTTACGAACTAACTATAGACAGCAAAAGTTTAAATAGGTTATAAAGGCAGTTTAAATAGGTTCTACGTACTTGATGCACTGTCTACTTTAGTAAGTCTAAGCAATATTTGGAGGGACTTCAACGGCAACATCAGTAAGGTCACGTCGGTAAGATAAGAGACGTGTTCGTGGTAGTTTTAGACAGAGTTTTCACAATATAGAGAGAAAACATATTGTAAGAACTTTTATTGCGTCTCATTTGCCACTTCGATGGCCATTCTTCCAAAATAATCCTCAGCACCTTATCACGTTTACTACTTAGACTCTCTTAGACTGGGTCCCGCTCAACTAAAAGTGAATACTTTTTTATCAGATGTACCTTTTACTTTAAAAACAGTTCTCTTAAAATATTTCCAAATACAAAATACATGGTTAGCCTACTGCAGGGACATCTACATTTTATTGGCGTTATATCAAAACAGGTAATGGCAGCAAGTGGTTGAACGTCTTGAATCGCTGCTAGACACTGAGTAAAATGTAAAATTCATGCTCGTTTAGATGAATTGTGAGTATTTTTATTATGAATACCGTGAAAGGAAACATTAAGAGTCAGAATCTTTTCGACTTAAATTTTTTATTATTTATTCCATATTCCATTACCTTATAGAATATTTCGAGGACGTGTTAAGCTAAAATTAATATCAAAAAACCAAGATTAATTTTTCCATACGCCAAGAGACCGTACTTGGCGTATTGAAAAATCAACTTTCAAAGTAAAAAAAAAGAGGTATACGGCATCTTTGATGCATTTTAAATAAAATTTTACGAGTAACCAATTTACTAATATTAATAATTAAAAAAAAAATACTCACTAAAATCACTGCCTCAGGCCTGACAATAACGCACGCAATGTTTTAGCGATTATTATTTTGTTCTCCGGGGACGCCAATATATCGATTTTTAAAAGCTGTAGTTCTATTTAACCTACAATCCTGAAAATTGTGCGGTGCGCTCAGTATACGAGTCCAACTTGCTCGACTAGTTTTTTATATTTTTATATTGTTAGCAATTATTTTTACTTCAACACAATATTCCGCATATAGCAAGTTGGGCACAGAGAATCTATTAAAGACGTTCCATTCGTTACTTCCCGCCTAAATATTGAATGCTTGTTGAATGGCAGATTTTATTGTCATATATATTACCAGAGCGAGGAAATAATAAGAACGTAGCCACCGAAAAATGAACCCATTAACATTATTGTTAGATTATCTTCTTTGCAAGCCAAGCAATGCTATCAATATTTATATCGAGATGCAACGGAAACGTGTTGATGCTTAATTCGCTAGGTCGAACGCCTTCAATTAAATAGCTTCATACATATTAATTAGGTATAAATATAATACAAGATGAAAAGTAAACAATTTAGTATTGTAATATACTAGCATTTGCTTGTGGCTCCGTCCACATGACTAGACAAACAAAGCTAAAACAGTTTAATATCATATAATGTATTTTATTGACTAATAAATAAAGTAAATATACAAGTACCCTACTATAGATATACACTATAGATATGAATTAGAAAAGATCGTATTAGAAGTAATTTCATACGAGGATTTCGTTCAATAATAATTTGAAGTGCTGACAACACACAAAGGACAGGATTTCTTTGCAATTAGTACTACAAACATACCATCAGCTGATCAGCAATTCTTTATCCTAAAGTGTTTTCGTGCTGCTATGAAAACTTTAGTCAAGCTATGATGATTCTGCTTAATGAAGATTCAGAGAGTTTGGCAGTCCAAGCGCAAGAGCGTACTTACAGATTCGTAAATCGACCAACAACAGGCTTCTCAGTACATTGTATTCCGCTCATTGCAAGTTAAACAGGGGTAACTTGAGAACCTAATGTTAAGACGGTGTTTCATTAAAACATTTCCGTTTCCAGGCATTATGTGTTGAGTGGCAGATCAACGTCGCGTTTTTTTATTGATACCAGAGCGAATATGATATAGATTGATACTATTAAATTTGAAAACTATTAAATATTTCATTTTCTCGAGTGGTGATCGGACTATCAACTTGTAGCGTTTACAGTCGCAGGCTTGTAACTTTGTGTGACGTCAGGCCTCAGGCCTTAATATTTATTTAGAAAAGGCCTCAAGCCATTCTTTGTTTCATTTTTTTACTGGTGTCGACCATACTTTTTATATACTATAAAAATGCTCAACTCATACCTTGCGAACAAAGGCATACTTTCACTATATTAATATAGAAGTTCCAAATTCTCTACAGAAGTGAGGACTCATAAAACAGGCTCAGCTGTAGTTCCACTGATCGTATAATTAAGTTACC
The DNA here is from genome assembly GCA_019049475.1 of Eueides isabella. NCBI lineage: Eukaryota > Metazoa > Arthropoda > Insecta > Lepidoptera > Nymphalidae > Eueides > Eueides isabella. Next base: position 590,503 of record CM032401.1, read on the forward strand.
CCAGCGGAGCGGTCGGTCGCTAATTATAAATAAATTCCTAGTATAGACGACATTAACCTTTACCATGAGTGGAAATCGATAATTTAATATACATTTTTGAGTATATATCGATACCTTTAAATATCGGTCTAATAAATCTGAGGCTTCTATTTGCCTAACACGGCTATGCAATCAAAATAAAAATAGTTTATTTACTTAACCTAATTCCTTTTAAACAAGTGAAGTGAAGTGAAAGGTCTCCAAATGCTGAATGTATTAGGATACCCCGCTCTTCCAATACAATGTTTAATACATAAGTGTAAAAATGACGCAACAAAAAATTTTTAATCTTAGCTTCACGCTGTATCCCGCACGAGGCATGGTAGGCAGAGGGAACCCGGGAACCTAGTGCTTAGACACTCCGTTTCACTTCCGTTCCACACCTCCCACCGAATTTGAGGCATTGCGTGTTGAGTGGCGGAACTCAACGCCGCGCTTTGCCTTATTACCAGAGCGAAGAAATTAAACATTAAATATTTAAATTGAAAATATTAATTTACTCGACTGGGGATCGAAGCCAGAATCTATCGGTTACAGTCACACGCTTGTGCCGCTGCGCCACGACAGGCCTTGAAATAAAAAAAAATATAATTATAACAAATATGGTGGTTCTAAAATACAAATCAAAAACAAAACCAAAAGTTTGTATATTCATCACCAAATTACCTCCGTAAATATAGTAAGCTAGAGTTTGCTTATGGTTTTGTTCCCATCATCATCATCATCATCATCATCCTTATTCCAAAAATTCCTACGCCTACTGTTGAAAGGTTTTCCACTATGGTTCATCCCGCACTTTCTGTATTTAGAGGCTTCCGGTGACCTCGACAATGTCGTCGGTCCACCCGAGAAAAGAACCTGTCTGAGCTTAGTGATTATATTGAGCTTAGTTCTGTTTACAAGGGTTACTGGAACTACACCGTTTCCAAGTTTGTGTACCGTTCGCAGGCACATAAATATAAAAAATCAGATACTGTCGATCCTCGAGTCACAAAAAATGGCCTTAACTGACTGCAGGTTAATACACTACACTCGGTTTATTTGAATATATATATATATATATATATATATATATATATATATATATATATATATATATATATATATATATATATATATATATATATATATATATATATATATATATTATATATATATATATATATATATATATATATATATATATATATATATATATATATATATATATATAATATCTGTTTATTTTTATATATATGTAATAAAGCTAATAATAAGCCAGATTATATAGAAAACTGCGGACGTTAAGATATTAAATATGAAATATCTTCGACCGAGAGTAGTACCAAGCCTGCATCAAATTAAAATAATTACATATAAGATAAAATTTCACTTAATCCCATTTAATTTATTTTAAACCGGTTTTTTTATCCAGCTTCACGCTGTATCCCGCACACGGCAGGGTAGGCCGCACAACCTAGTGTTAAGACACTCCGTTGCACTTCCATTCCTGTTATTTTAAACTGTACATTTGTAATTTTTACTTATTATAAGTACTTAAAAATTATCTTTGAAATAATAAAAATAAAACAATGATATTTCATTATAATGAGTCGTAATAATTACATTTCTTTCCAAAACATTCTCTGAAGTATTTACTAAGTGACAGATGACATGACAGATTATGTTTACTTTTTTTAATATTTACTCAAATATTCATTTTCGTAAGAAATGCGTTAGGTAGGTAGTTATGCCTACAGGAAACATAATGGTTGCCATTCCTTGGCAACGCCAATCGATTCAGAAAACATGGATATATGTTTGTATTTTCTCAATACAATTCGTGGTAATGTGATAAGAATCTAAAATCCTCATGACAAGTAATCTCATTAACTAAATCAAGTTGATGCTAAATTGTACTCTCACTCTCTGATTCACGCTGTAACCCGCACATGACAGAGTAGGCAGAGGGAACTTGGGAACCTAGTGTTAAGACATTCCATTCCACTTCTGTTCCCCATTTTCCGCCGAATTTAATGCATCGCGTGTTGAGTGGCGAAACTCAACGCCGCGTTTTTGCCTTATTCCAAAGCGAAGAATTAAAAGCATTAAATATTTAAATTGAAAATATGAAATATTTCATTTCCTCGATTGGGGATCGAACCCACAACCTGTCGGTTACAGTCATACGCTTGTTCCGCTGCGCCACCACAGGCCTCTAGATAGTAATTAATGATCAATATAGTATTGATAATATTACCGAATACTTGAATTAAGTTCGATTCTGTTAAAGAATACTCCTCAATACGAGTACTTCTGCCAATCTGTAAAGTTTCAGCTTAACTTATTAGTTGACTATTACAACTTTTTGTTGTTATTTTCATTACTTTTTTAGGACTTTTCTACATATTCTTAACATAAATATAATATTTTTTGGTTACTAAGGTACTGACAACGCATAGAAACTGCGTTGAAATTTATCATGCAGGTTCCTTAGGGAGTGTAGGTAGTGCACAAAGAGAGGATTTCCTAAAACACTCACGGGAAATGGAAAAACAGAATTTTACTTTTTGTAGTCTATGTACAATTGAAACTGCAGACCACAATGGGATTGTATTTATTGTAGTTCACACATAACTTTTATGTGCCGGGTACAAATAATATACTATGACTGTTTTATCTATATTAATTAGTAGACCTAAGCTACTACCGAAATATCTAATTTTAATAATGTTATTACAATTTTTAAATTAAGGACGATTTTCTACTGGAGTTTTGTTGTGAATTTTTGAAACGTTTCAATATCCTGTACAAATATTGCGTGAAAGGGTGGCACCGCCTTAATCACGAGACAAAACATACTGCTATAACATGTGTGTCCATCAAAATGCGGAGTAAAAGCCTCGATGCTAATCAGGAAACTAGGATGTGGCCCGAATTATAAGCTTTTGATACTTTATTCAAAATAAATAGTTTTTGGGTCACTTTTTTTGGTTATATATATTATGTAAGAAAATATATATATATATATATATATATATATATATATATATATATATATATATATATATATATATATATATATATATATATATATATAAAGTAGTAGATGACAGTGAAATATGTTTGGCAGAGGCTGTAGCGCATGAGAATCCTTTTTCCGATTGCTTGACCATAAACAAAAAAATAACGTTGTAATATTTTTTTTGTAGTGGGTCGGCCCTTTTTCATAGGTTCATCTCGTATCCCGCATACAAAAAGAAGTATCTAGCCTATGACAGTTAAACCCCCCGGGACGCTACAGTACGTTAACACATACGAAAGTTATGATGACATTGCAAAATATCAATTCAATTAACCAATATAAAACTATATGAAAATATATGTGCCCTATCTGAAACTATGAATTACGCTTCTTTCATTAAGATTTCAAAAAAATAATAATTCGTGATACTCATTAATTTGTGAGATCAATATAAGTCAGTGAGGGGCCAGTTATGGCGTACCGCAATCGCGTCTCTAAAATTTTCTACGATCCTTCAAGGTATTAGGCAAATAGCCAACACATACTAAAAGGAAAAAAAAATACCACAGACCTGTTAGTACACATAGTTATAGATCAACAGTGGTATAGCTAAAAAGTATCGCTCATCTGAAACCAAACATACCGCTATTGCACCACAAGATCGTATCGAAGTGCAAATATTAAATACAAACTTAAAACTTTAATTCCTATACGATAACGCTCCTGTGACGCTCGGAACATCGCAACGTAACATCATTATTCCAATACACGAACGACTCTCATTTAATTACATTGAATTGAAAAGCTTACTTTAATTTAAAATCCAAAAACATACTTTTCCATATATATGTTAAAAGTGTTAACATTTTATGGATTTTGTACATGAAATATATATAAATTTAAATAATAATTTCATATTATTAATTAACTAACTTAAACTCAGTTTCACGCTGTATCCCGCACATGGCAGGATAGGCAGAGGCAACTTGAGAACTCAGTGATAAGACACTGTTCTTTCCGTTCCCCACTTTCTACCGAACTAAAAATGCAATGTTCCGCCTTTCCATATTTTAGTAAATACACCATATTTAAATAAAAGGTACAAACAAATAAAAATCGTTTATTTTTTTTAATTAATTAGATATCTGTTATTTTGTTTTATTTTAGCTTCACGCTGTAACCCGTATGATATAACAGAGTAATCAAAAGGAAAAATAGTTTTTAGATACTCCGTTCTCAAGTTATTTCTTTCAATGACTTTCCTGCCAATTTTCAAGACACAGAGTGTGAGTGGCAAAACTTTTCACTTCGCACTCCGTCTTGTTGTCAGGGCGAGGAAATGAATATAATTTAGCCTCTAATTTATTATTTAAATTTAAAGTAATACAATCAGACTCTTATGGAGGAGGTCACAAAAGCCTAAATACATAGTGAACTATATCAACTTAACATTTTTGTTTAATGGCGAATTAATGATAAGTGTTGTTCATTTAACAACGCTGATTTCCACCAATCAAAACACAATGTTTCAACAATTCACCAGAAAGTTGCGGACGCTAATGTCTTTATATAAACAGAGTGTCTTAACACTAAGTTCCCAAGTTCAAAATATATTGTGAAACTAAAAAAAAAACTCTATACAAATCTATCTCCTGTACCTTGATAGGTCAGTCTAGATTAGGGTTCGGTGGTCAGGCGGGATAACAACGTCCATTCATGCCGGCTTCCCGAGGGCATTATTGTTCGCCAAATTTAATGGAAGGAATTTTATGCAGCACATAACGCTATGATTCAAAGGAATTAGGCCTCGTCCTAACGAGTGCGGTTTATCTTGTTTTATGAAATTACATTTTTAACCTGTTACTGTTGAATGGGAAAGATTATAAATAATATTTAATGTTTCGTACAGATTTTTGTAAGAAGTTAAGTATACATATTTTATTTTGTTTAGTCAATATTGGTAGTATACTATATATATGTTACTGTGTGACTGTAAACGATAAAATGGAATATTTAATATTTACTTTCATCGTTATCATGGAAATTGGGGAACGGAAGTGTAACAGAGTGTCTTAACACTAGGCACATACGTATTCATTTATTTGCTGTGGTAACAAGGGAAAGCGCGTTTAGTCCCGCCACTCAACACGCAATACCTCAAATCAGGCGGGAAGTGGGGAACAGAAGTAAAATGGAGTATCTTAACACTAGGTTCCCAAGTTCCCTCTGCCTACTCTGCAATGTGCAGGATACAGCTTGAAGCTGAGTTGACTTTATTAAGTTTAGTCAAAAAATATTTTTTATAAGGATGTCGTGGCACAGGGCCACGACATCCTTATAAAAAATATTTTTAACTTGATATTCATTTTATTTTGACATTTCTTTATCATATATTCCATAAATGATACAAAAGAAATATACATTAATTTCACTGTAATAATTTTTCTTTGTATGCATATTTGTTAAATGAAACATCATTAATTAACAAGCTACAAAAGGCTTCATTTAGTGGAATGTATTTAAATAACAATTATTTGTATTTTAATAACTGGACTGGAAAAAGAAATATTATTTTAAATCACTAACAGTGTCTTTATTACACTTTGCGATGTATTCCACATATCGCAGAGGTGGCAAAGGGAACCTAGGAACCTAATTTTAAGACTCTTACGTTACTCACTTTCCGCCGAATTCTTGTAGGATTGCGTGTTGAGTGGCCAAACGCGTTACTAGAGCCATAAAATGAACACTCTAAATATTTCATTTTCTCGTTTAAGAACTGACCCTTCAGCCTGTACCTTACCGGGTGCACCCATAAAACCGGGCGGCTGCAAACTGATTCCAGTACCTGCTTTGGAGGTTATCTGTGTTCAGAGGGGTGCGGCTGCTCGGACAGTAGTAAGGTAGAGGGAAACGATAGATGAGGAATTTTCAATGATATGTTGGAGGACTCTGACATACATTGTTATGCAGATGATAGCACTGTGGACGCTATATACTCCGGCCATGCAAGTCTTTCTCGGGAAAACGTCGACCAGTGCCGAAATCAACTTGTGTCCTGCGTTGAGGCATCCCTCAAGAATGTCTCCGCATGGGGTGAAAAGAACCTTGTTCACTTCAACCTCCAGAAGACACAAGTCTGCGCGTTAACCCCCCCATTTGTCGTATCACCAGTTTTCGAGAACACTCCCCTTAAAGCCGCGCCCAGCATTAGTATATTGGGCCTCAGCTTTTCGAACGACTACCAGTATCGCGATCTTCGGAAAGCAAGGCTAAGTTGGCCTCGAAGAAACTGGGGGTCATCAGCAGAGCGAGACAGTATTTCACGCCAAAACACCGTTTGGCCCTGTATAGGGCCCAGGTTCGGCCTAATATGGAATACTGTTCTCATCTCTGGGCTGGTGCACCCCAGTATCAGCTTGAACCATTTGATCGCATACAACGTAGAGCCGTTCGAATCGTTGGGAACCCAATGATCTGTGTGGGGCTTGATACTTTGGCTTTGCGTAGAGACGTATCCTCCCTGTGCGTTTTCTACCGCATTTATCACGGTTAGTGTTCTGGAGAACTGTTTGACTTGATACCTGCCGCCGAATTTTCCAACCGCACAGTACGTCACAAACTAAAGTACCATCCACATCATCTGGACACGTGGCATTCGACTACTGTGCGGTTTTGTAGGAATTTTCTTCCATTCGCCACACATCTGTGGAACGACCTACCCGCAGCAGTATTTTCAGGTCGATGCGACATGGGTACCTTCAAATTACCTTAAAGGCCGGCAACGCCCCTGTAGCTCCCCTGGTGTTACACGGGGCCGTGGGTGACGGTGATCACTTACCATCAGATGAGCTGTACGCTAGTTTGCCTTGTCTTTTCCATAAAAAAAAAAAAACTGTAACTAGGGCCTCGACGGTTACCTGTTCGCGAGCTCAGAGGAATCTGAGCAACACGGGCCCTGGCTGTTCCAATACCCGGGGATAGTCAGGTCGCAACTGGAAATACGAGTCCGGTTGTTTGTCTGGGGTGCCGCGGGGACCGGATGTTCCCAAAGCTCTTGTCCGATCATTTGAGGTTGGACTCGCGGTGTTTGTGGTTGACTGCAGAGGTTGGACATGTTCATCTGCCCGGTACATTTATCACCAGGGCGCCTGACCTCGCGCGCAGCAAGATTGTGTCTTCACCGGCTCAAGGCGAAGGGCTGCCTGGTGGACCTAGCCCGGTTTGGAGCGAACTATAGTGGCAGCCTAAGTACTTTTTGGGCTGCCGCTGCTCGGGTACATGCAGTAGCCGATTGTAGGTCCAGGCTAGACTGCGGGACGCGTGTCGGGAAGTGACTGTGCTTAGAACTCCGGTACCAACTGGAAATTGGGAGTCAGCTTCTCTGGCGGCCTTAGCGAGGTCAGTCGCGAGTATGCTGGACTGCGTGCAGGAAGTGAGGGTGCCTACAGCTCTGGCACCTATCTGGAAACAGAGGTAGCGTGATCGAAGACTGTCTTCTATTTGGTAGGAGGTTAGAGGTTGCGTGGGGCTACTTACCCCATAAGTACTACCACGAAAGTGGTAGGAGCCAGACTTATTTGGTCCCTGCCACTGGGGTAAAACCCATTGACAGGTATACTGGCCTTGCTGGTGTGACCTTTCGGTTCGTAAAGGGGAAACTAGTGGCATGGCACTCAATTTTAAAAATCAGACATGGAAATAATTAATTCCATCGGTAGGGGACTCGAATCCACAACCGTCACCTTTTTTAGCCCGACCTTTACACTACGGTAAGACCAAGTATTTAATATGTAATATTTACCTCTTAAATACTAAATACTTCACTTGTAAGAAAATTAAAATCCAAGAATGAAAAAATCCTGTATGCCCATTATTACAGCATCCAAGCAATTTGTGTATTATTCATGACAACGACACGAGCGCTGTGTATGCATGAATTGAAACGGCCTGACTTTCCGGCCCTTTTATGAGCCTTACGCAAAAACAATCGGATTTTGCCTTAGAATGTTAATATATGAGGCCTGTCGTGGCGCAGGGCACAGGCGTGCTATTGTAGGCTAGGTTGTGGGTTCAATATCACTTGAGAGAATTAAACATTTAATAGAGCGAGATAGAACGTTACGTTAAGCCACTACTCATATTAAAATTAATTAAAATATTGGTTTCTTACGCAATTAAAATTAAATGAACATGAAAATCGAGGTGCAGTATGTGTATGATGTTACTAGATTTATATATTATAAAATGAAATCATTTATATTACATATATCTAGTACAATTATAACGTTATAGAGCTTTTTGCTGGGATGTTCTTATCTCAGGAACATTTGGTGTTCTCAAATAAGTCCCCGTGCAAATCCACTGCGCCACGAAAAGCCTCTTTTCTTTACCTCTACAATATAAGTATAAGTATCAATTCTAAGATTTATAGCAAATATGCAATATTTCCTTATGTAACTCAGATTTTTCCTATAAATACAAATTAAAATACCTTTCCCGGTATTCTGATGGGTTGATACTGATTCATTGTATGTTTAGGATTACGGATATCATTTATTTATATAGACGGATTGATTTTGCAAAAAAAAAGGTCCAATATTTTGTCAGTAATCTTATTTTATTATAGCACGTATAGAGTAAGACACAATCAGTGTATACATCGAGTGTTTCTCCATGAACGAGTGTCTGTTGTTGCAAAATTTGTTATGACACCGTATAAAGTGTCGGTGCCAGTGTGTACAAATGTCTAGTGTAGTTGTAAAATTTTAGAACAGCTTTGACGTTTTCTTTAGTAGCTTAAGTGCGCACAATATCAAGAAAAAAGGTAATGTTGTCGATCATCCTGACTGATAAACGATCTCATCTTTGTATTTTTTTTTTCTATTTTAAATTATTTTTTTAATATTGTTAAAATTATTTTTTATTTTCTTGATGACTTTGTTGTGTGTTATATTCAGCCATCTACTATGAGGTGACAATAAATACAATAAATATAGAGCCGTGTGATTCCTGCTTAGAATAGAATCACCCTGGTACTAATGGTGTTGTAAGAGGCGACTAAAGTGCGTGTGGTAGAGTCACGATGCCAGCAATGGCAACACGCATGGGCAGACTCAACCGGATCATTACCACCCCCGGCATTTAAGACTGGCGTTAATTAGTGGCTTTGGCCACTGCGTTTTGCATTAGGTAATGCCGGGCCCCGGTGCCCTTCCAATTTAAAGGACGGCAACGCTCCTGTAGCTCCTGTGGGGTTACTCGGGGCCGTGGGCGACGGTGATCACTTACCATAAGGTGACCCGTACGCTCGTTTGCCGTCTTTTCCATTAAAAAAAATATAGAAACTACACAGACTGAAATTTGGCAAGAAATAAATACTTGGGGCACAAATACAGAAAGAAATCTGAAAAAAAAAATATAATAATTATATCTATAAATGGATTTTTTTGAATAAGTAGTCAGTAATTTTCTTTTCATTTCGAATAGAATTTGTAACCTTTCCAAAAGAAACAAATACATTCTTAATAAATTCTATTTCGCCATCACACAAACACTTCAAAGACGCACCAGGAAATATAAGAAAACAAATCAAGCGTATTTCAGTCACTTTTGACACTCAAACAAAATTAAATTTTCCAGATACAATAGAATGCCACGCGGTCACCGTCACTTCAAAGGTACATTTGTAAATTCTTGTAATATTCGATTAAAACCAAGGAATCCATAAATTAAATTAAATTGTTTTCTCTTTGCATCTTAATAGAATAGAACCCAAAACTTTTGATTTAATATACCTAATATGTATTTAACACAAGTGAATAGGATTCATAGTATTCAGGAACACATGCGATGTGATTACTACACTAAATACAGGTACCACAAATCTTTATAATTTAACTTTTCATTAGTTTTCGAATTGACAGTTTGCTTTACAAAAATATAAAATTCAAAGAGGAAATTGGGGAACTCACTTTCCACAGAATTTTGAGATATTGAGTGACGAAACTCAACATCGATTGGCCTTGTGACTAGAACGAGTAAATAAACTCACTCACTCACTTAGCTTCACGCTGTATCCCGCACATGGCAGGGTAGACAGAGTGAACTTGGAAACCTAGTGTTAAGACACTCCGTTCCACTTCCGTTGCCCACTTTCCGCCGAATTTAAAGTATTGCGTGTTGAGTGACGGAACTCAACGCCACGTTGCCTGCAAGGATACAAAAATATTAAATATTTCATTTTCTCGACTGGAGATCAAAACCACACCTGTAACGTTTACAGTCGCACACTGGCTCTGGCGTTGTAATGTTAAGCCTCAATATCCATTGTAACAACCCCTACATTGATTGGTTAAAATTAAATTTTGTTAAAATTTGATCTGTTCTTTTGCTAAACTTCTTGGTATCATTTTAGGTTATTATTAGCTCTTTTACCTTTATGCTGCATCCCGAATAGAGCTGGGTATCGTACGGGGAATCAAGTATTAAAGTATTCCGTTTACCACTGACTGCCCAAGTTTCGAGGCGTTGTGTGTAGAGTGGTGAAGCGCATTGTCGCCTTTGTTTATCAGAGTAAAGTAAAGAAAATCATTAATCTTCTGGATGGAATTGAACCCACGATCCTCACGTTTTACAGGAAGACGCTATTGCGCCATCACGACCTCAACCATTTTGTTATTGTTAAAATATAAAATTTATAACAATTTTATACAATAGCTCTCAAATAAAATCATGACACTGTTAAAGAAATCGTGGAGCATTTAGTGTTTTTATAATCAAAAAAACTTTTAAAAGAATTCGTTTGCTCGCGCAAAAAAATCTTTTTAATTTTTTATTCATTGCATTTATTCTACAGCTTTTAGTGAAAACTACTCCAAGATACGCTTTTCCGAAATGCGGAAAGTCATGATTTATCTGTGTACTCGTTAATGCCAGAAATTGTTTTGGCACGGACACTAGTTTCCACTTTTTAGCCGCGATTAAAATAAGAAAATTCATTATTTATTTACTTTTTATTAAAATGATATACAAAAAGAATCGTGGTCAGTCATAGTACCTCTGGCACAAGTAGGATACTGTCAGCACGATCGCTATGGTTTCAATTACCGCCTGAAGAAAAAAATACATACATATATATCTAATATTCGGTAAAAAATAACTAAGGAGAGTAAATTAACGCTAGGTTCCTAGGTTCCCTCTGTCTACTCTTCTATGTAGTAAAAACTGTGAGAAACTAAATTAAAATATGAATTATACAACAAAAATATAAATTTAGAACAAAAAGGTCAGCCAAACTGAATGATCAAGATTATTTAACTTAACCAAATAAATGACTTACTACTAAAGTACGTATACTCTAATAGAACTAAAAATTAAAAAAAAAACAACTGTAATATACATGAATAAAGCCAAGAAACTTGGGAAACTAATGTTAAAGCCCTTCTATTCTTCACTTTCCACGGAATTTCATAGTAACTTTTTAAAGTACAGTCATGTTATAAAGATGATATAAAAAAAAACTAATAAATTATATCAAAGAAAATATTATTACAATTGTTTTATTAGGAAAATCCTTACACTCTTTCATTTTCCCTTTAAATTAGTTTACGTAAGCATTCAACTCGGTAATTCATAATCATGAACGTCAAATAATAAATTCATAAAGCTCACTAAAGAACAAGGGAACGTTACGAGATATAAATACGCTGAGATTTTTCAGCGGACGCGGGGAGACTGCGTAATTTGTTTGCGTTTTGCTTCCTTTAATGTTTATAGATGGTACTGTGTTCAAGTACGTGGATTTCGCTTTGTTTCTGCTTATTTGGAACGGAATTTTAAGTGAGGCTGAGCTATTACACTACATGTAGTAGTTTCTGATATCAGTACGTTAAACCAAGCAGTTTGATAATTTTATTATGAGCATACAAGGTCGCTAATAATATATTATGTTGATTGCTTTACTTCAAAATATACTCGTACATGAACTCTGCTTTAGCTTTGATCTTTTTTGTTGAAAAGTTGTGAATCCCAATACAAATTTACTTTTTGTAAAGTTCTCTTGAGCACCGACCTCTTGATAAAAGATTGTTTAATTTCCATTGTATGCGTTCTGATTAAATAGAATTTTAGATTAATATTAGATATATTAGATTTTACTTAAAAAGTTACTAACGTTACCAACGTTTTCGATATTAATCATATTTTCTTACTTTTTCCATCATCAGATCAGCTCGGTGGTACCACATTATTATATTGTTTTCTAATCATATAAGCTATAGGCAATAATATGTTTATTGCCAAATATGAAGTGAGGCCTGTCGTGGCGCAGCGGCACAAGCGTGTGACTGCAACCGACAGGTTATGTGCCTGCGAACGGTACACAAACTTGGAAACGGTGTAGTTCCAGTAACCCTTGTAAACAGAACTAAGCTCAATAGACAGGTTCTTGTCTCGGGTGGACCGACGACATTGTCGAGGTCACCGGAAGCCTCTAAATACAGAAAGTGCAGGATGAACCATAGTGGAAAACCTTTCAACAGTGGGCGTAGGAATTGTTGGAATAAGGATGATGATGATGATGATAATGGAAACAAAACCTTAAGCAGACTCTAGCTTGTTATATTAACGGAGGTAATTTGGTGATGAATACACAAACTTTTGGTTTTGTTTTTGAACCACCACATTTGTTATAATTACAGTTTTTTTTTTATTTCGAGGCTTGTCGTGGCGCAGCGGCACAAGCGTGTGACTGTAACCGATAGATTCTGGGTTCGATCCCCAGTCGAGGAAATTAAATATTTAATACTTTCAATTTAAATATTTAATATTTCATTTCTTCGCTCTGGTAATAAGGCAAAGCGCGACGTTGAGTTCCGCCACTCAACACGCAATGCCTCAGATTCGGCGGAAAGTGAGGAACGGAAGTGGAACGGAGTGTCTTAACACTAGGTTCCCGGGTTCCCTCTGCCTACCCTGCCTCGTGCGGGATACAGCGTGAAGCTAAGCTAAGCTAAGCCAAATATGATGCATTGAAAGTGCATTTTATTTCATAATTACTTACAACCTGACCTCATAACGGCGTGGCAAAAATATTTATTATAGAGACACGGCATAAAAAATGTTTGTATAAAATGTATCAATTATACGAGCTTTGTTTAATTAACAAATATTCCAAAACATCCATTGTATGCTCGTTAACTCAGAATTCAAGTTATATAGAATTCAATTAATATGCTAATAAAATACAGTTATTGTCGATTTAGTACTTTTCATAAATCAAATATCGGCTGAACCCGTTAAAGATGTGTCTGAAATTTTATTTTATAAATTGAGTATATTCAATTCCATGTACTCGTATGATACTATTATCAAAAATAAAATCTAAATCAAAATATTCTTTATTTAAATAGGCCATTACATGCACTTTTGAATCGTCAAGTTACATACAATTGTCTGTAGTGTCTGACCAACAGGAAGCTACCACCGGCTCGGAAGGCGGGTCTGCTAAGAAGAGCCGGCAAGAAACTCAACAGTTGCTCTTTTCAAAATATCATTAAAAAAAATATATAACATAGCTTCCTGAGTGAGTACTAACAGCATTCAATCCCACGCATTCGGATCATTTTTAAGATCAGTTAGTCTATTTTTTATGCTTTAGCAAAGTGCGGCGTTACCTTCTGCCACAGTTGCTAGCAGGTTCATTCTCATACGGAATATAAAAATATTAAGAGTAGCAAGATCACAACTAACGAGGAAACGGCTCGCCTTGTTTACTTTATCTACTTCTATAGTATTATGTCTTCCATAGTATTACATTTTACTTTGGGGTAATGCAGCCGGTATTATGTCAATCTTTGTCTTTCAGTTGAAAGCTATTCGTACAGTCTATAAGTTAGGCCCTTAAGATTCTTTAATGTTAAGCTTAAGATAGTTAACATATTAACCGCAATACATTTATGAAAATGTTTTGTATGTTAAGAAAATATTATTAATAAATTTACTAAAATCGGCGATGTAAGACATAATAAGAATACGAGAAATAGGTCTTACATTAGTAAGCCTGTAACTTAATTGCATCGAGTCCGTAATTCTTTTATAGGTGTTCGCTTTTACAATAGGATCCCAGAAAAGGTCCGAGATTTTATATTTCTTAATTTAAAAAAAATGTTGAAAAGACGTTTGTGTGTTAAATGTTATTATCAAATTAACAAGTTTATAAATAATAACACGCCTTGGGAATGAAATGCTCCAGGTAATTCCAGGTAATTTCAAATGTATCTTTGTCACTATATTATTTAACACTATTAAAAAAGACATGTCCCGCTAAGTTTCTTGCGCCGATTCTTCTCAGGTCAGAGGCAGTAACTTTAGTGAACTGGTGGTAAATTGTTTAACGTTCAAAAAACGAAGTTTATAACTTCTTATTTTGAATAAAAATATTTAAATTTCAATTTGAGTGTGAACCTTTAAAAAACATTTATATAAAATATAACAAAAAATAAAATTACAATCTATGATGTGTAGAAATTAAGCATCATAATAAAATATCGATAACCTATATCCAGTATTACCTTATAAACGACCGCTTAACCGATCGCTCCAAACGGTTGACCAGAGTGGGTAAAACCTGACATGCCATGAATTTATTTGTGGCGTATATGAAATACTTGGTTACTTTGCTTTTATAATTTATTTATGTTTTTATATAGTACATAACTTCCTGTGGTTTTGTAATTCAGACCGATTTTTATATATTTATTCAGCTTCACGCTGCATCCCGCATAAAGTAGTAGTAGTAATTCCGCTTCTCACTTACCACCGATTTTTGGAAGCATTGCGTGTTAAGTGGTGAATGGTTGCCTCGATACAAGAGTGAAGAAATAAAAAAAATAATACTTCATCACTTCTTCGAGTTCTAATTAAAAACCACAGCCTATCGCGTTTAAAGTTACAGCATTTCAAGAAAGATTTTTAAGAAAATGTATAAAAATTTTAACATAGAAAGAGCTGAACTACGCCCATTGAAAGTAATTCAAGTGAGCTGACTAATAAACCATATGCTCTCCATTAAAGTATATTCAAATTTTTATTCGCTTATTTTTATTTAATTATGTTTTTAGCAAAGCTAACAACATAAAGCGTATCAAAAAATATGAGGAATTTTACTAAAATATTTGCTTATATCTCAGAAAGTTTGTAAAAAATATGTAATTTATTTATTTATTTATTTATTTATTTATTTATTTATTTATTTATTTATTTATTTATTTATTTATTTATTTATTTATTTATTTATTTATTTATTTATTTATTTATTTATTTATTTATTTATTTATTTATTTATTTATTTATTTATTTATTTATTTATTTATTTATTTATTTATTTATTTATTTATTTATTTATTTATTTATTTATTTATTTATTTATTTATTTATTTATTTATTTATTTATTTATTATTTATTTATTTATTTATTTATTTATTTATTTATTTATTTATTTATTTATTTATTTATTTATTTATTTATTTATTTATTTATTTATTTATTTATTTATTTATTTATTTATTTATTTATTTATTTATTTATTTATTTATTTATTTATTTATTTATTTATTTATTTATTTATTTATTTATTTATTTATTATTTATTTATTTATTTATTTATTTATTTATTTATTTATTTATTTATTTATTTATTTATTTATTTATTTATTTATTTATTTATTTATTTATTTATTTATTTATTTATTTATTTATTTATTTATTTATTTATTTATTTATTTATTTATTTATTTATTTATTTATTTATTTATTTATTTATTTATTTATTTATTTATTTATTTATTTATTTATTTATTTATTTATTTATTTATTTATTTATTTTTTATTTATTTAGGATCGTCAACAGGAGAACATTATAATACAGTCAAATAAGTCAAGGTCAATTAATAGTCTAAATGTTTTCCCAATTATAGAGAATCACAACATGTTCCAGTAACATAACAATTGTTAAAATAGATTAAAAATTAAAAAAAATAATAATAAAATTAAATTTTATTTGTAAATATTTAAAGAACTGACTAAGGTTAATACTTGAAAAATAATAAAAAAGTCATTCCATAGACAAAACGAGCGCTATATTAAAACAAACCAAGGCGTTCCTAGGCAATAGTGAGAGATATCAAAGACATCAATTTGTGAATGCCAACCTTTTCTTCTCGAGCGTTGGATCTCGAAAATTGCTATTAACAAAGCTACAAAAAAGCTTGAGCTTTCTCTCAACCGGAAATTAGTACCTTCAGGCGTTCGTTGCTTCAGGGGTAGGAAGTGACGAATTTCCTCCGAGCCAAGTGGCCAACACTGCGAAATTAGATGGTCTTGAGAATACCAGCCCTTTTAGACCCTCGAGAGTGATTCGGATATTTTTTGAATTCCTGCCCTACTATTTTTTTACTGAAGTCTGTAATGGGTTATAGTAATAAGTTCAATTGACAAAAGGTTTTGTCGATAAGTAGAGGTTTTAAAGTGAGGTTGCTTTTTATATAATCCATAAAGATAAGAATATTTTTTCAGTTAGGTGGAACCTAACATACAGACACTCCATACCCATCGCACGTCTAATTTTTAATAAGTGTTAAGTGAAGAAACTTAACGCCACGCCTTGTTTTTTTACCACAGCGAGAACATTTAAATAACCTCCCGAGTGAGTATGAAAGTGACGTGGTTTTTCGATTACAACCAGACCTTATCCCACTTCGTGAAACGTGATAACTGTCGGTTCGATCCTCACATAAGGAAAATATTTGTGATTTCTGGATTCTCGTACAAAAAATGTAGAATAGAGCTTCTTTAACTTTTTAGTAAAAGAAGTACTACTGTACATTTATGATGTCATCATTAAGACCCCGCAGATTTATCCTACACTAATATAAAAATGGAAACTTTATTTAATTAGTATAAAGCTTTTACATGTTTATTTTTTTTTCTACATACTAATAAAAGTTTTTAAAATTGCATATAAGTGAAACTAACATAAAATTATATTGTTATAAAGATGGGCCACATACATTATGGATATTTGTCTTATCAGTGACAAAAATCACAGTGGCTGTTTTTACAAGACCTACCATTATAAAATTACTAATAGACCTTCAATAACAATATTTTTTTCGGGTGAGAAGTCAAATCTACAATCAATGCGTTTTTCATTTTTGCAATATCTGGCATTGATACCATGATATCAAAAAAAACCTTAAATGTTGTTTATGATAATTTACACAATCTACATCACTACATCCATGAAAAAAAAAAAAAAAACTTTATCACTTCATTTCACAACTTTATCACTCAAACTTTCTTAACGCTGTATCCGACATATAAGAGGGTAGCCGTCTAGCGTGGGAACCTAGTGTTAAGATCTGTACGTACTGTGTAGTTATCTATATATTGAAAATTAACATGGTACTACGTTATCGATATATTGCAAATAAGAACGTAAGAAATATGAATACTATGAAATGCGATCTCTTCGTAGGATATGCGAAGTCAGTTTAGCTAACCGCATAACCAATGAAGAGATACACAGAATGATAGGTACTGGCATGGATGTCACAGTAAGAATGAGTAGAACGTGCTAAGGTGGTTTGGGCACATCCCTCCCTCGATGTGCCCAAACCACGAGGGACGGTTGACGAGGGTCACGTAAAAAGCATGAGAACCCTCCAGGCATGTATGAAGAGGTTGATGACAGTGAAAGAGGCGAAAGAGGTATGCCAAGTTCCTTCTGACTACCCCGCTAGGGATACGACGTGAAGCTAAGTCAAGATGAAACTGTTGTCCTTGTTACCAGAATTGGAAACATTAATTTTAGTGAACTCACGACCATTTATTTACAGGCAACAAATTAACATGCTACAACAATTCATATACTTTGACAATAAAATATATATATATATATATATATATATATATATATATATATATATATATATATATATATATATATATATATATATATATATATATATATATATATATATATATATATATATATATATATATATATATATATATATATATATATATATATATATATATATATATATATATTGTATTTCTATAAAGAGATAAATTTAAATATAACATTAACAATATATTTTATTTAGGCGTTAATTTATTCCGATTCAGTAAAACCCTGAGGCCGCTTACGGGTGTTGTTTTACGACTAGTAATATCCAATTATGAGAGTATTACAATTTAAATGGTACTATTTTACAAAGCGCTATGTAAATTCTTGGGATATTCGATTATACTGTACTTGCTAATGAAATATATAACAAAATTAATTATATCTAAATATCAATACGTACTTATTGTCATAGTCTGTCCATATTTCTGTGGCCTGTCGTTTTGCAGAGGCACAAGCGTACGACAGAAAGCGCAATAAATTGTTGGTTCGATCCTCACCCGAGAAAACAAAATATTACAAAAAATATAAAGTAGACTCGGAAACAGAAGAATCTTAGCTTGCCGTGTGATTCCGGCTTAGAATAGGATCACCCTGGTACTGATGGTTTCGTAAGAGGCGACTAAAGTACGTGTGGTAGAGTCACGTTGCCAGCAATGGCAACACGCATGGGCAGACTCGACCGGATTATTACCACCCCTGGCATTTAAGACCGGCGTTAAGTAGTGGCTTTGGCCACTGCGTTTCGCATTAGGTAATGCCGGGCCCCGGTGCCCGTCTACTTTAAAGGACGGCAACGCTCCTGTAGCTCCTCTGGATTTAGTCGGAGCCGTGGGCGACGGTGATCACTTACCATCAGGTGACCCCCCGTACGCTCGTTTGCCGTCTTTTTAAATAAAAAAAAAGAAAAAAGTGAGAAACAGAAAAAATGAGGACAGAGTGTCATATGATTGGGTTCACAGGTTCTCTCTACCTACCCCCTTATATGCATTTTGTGTAATATAATTAAGTATATGTTTATATAGTTATTCAAAGTCTTTCTTATAAATGGTGATGTCAATGTCTGTATGTGTGTGTAACAGGCGACTTTTATGTAAAAATAAGACAACCCAACGAAAATTAATATTTAATAAATAGCATTTTTTCTTATCAAACGATTACTAGGGAATTATCTTTGTGTAGCGGAAATTTGTTAAAAATATAAATAGCATAATTTAGTTGTACAAAGCGTGTAAGAATATAAGCTTAGCTTAATGAGAACGAATGGCTCAGTGGTCATAGCGCAGACAATAGACGGTTTCAAGAGGAACGGGTTCAAAGTGTAAATAAGTAATTTTATTAATATTTCCTTAATTTCAGACCAACAAGGATAGCAGGACATGTCTCACTGAACATGAAAATCATAGGCTCAAGAAGCACTTGAAACAGGGTAAATTAATTATGTTTCTCTCCTTGTTCTGGCAACAAGGCAAAACATAGCTTTGAAATGTATTACTCGACACGTAACATATAGAAAATTGAGGTACTGAGAACACTAGGCCACTGCTACCAAAGAAATATGTAAAATTAAAGAAAAATTAAAATATTCTATTCCGCTTCACGCTGTAATATTAAATATTTCATTTCATTGAGTGGGGATCGAGTGCACATCCACAAACTGTCGGCTGCACTACAACAGGCCTCAAAAAAAAAAATAAAAATAAACTCGAAATAATTAAGACAAAACACGACCCTTACATTACCTACTATCGTAACATATCTAAAATGGACTAAAATCGAAAAGTCCCTAACATTCAATCATTAAAAAACAACAATTAATAATATATAATTTGGTAATAAGGCAAAAACGCGGTGTTGAGTTCCGCCACTCAACACGCAATGCCTCAAATTCGGCGGGAACGAAAGTGGAACGGTGTGTCTTAACACTAGGTTCCCGGGTTCCCTCTGCCTACCCTGCCTCGTGCGGGATACTGCGTGAAGCTGATATAAAAGAAAAAACATAATTTATAAACAAAAGCTATCTTGGTAAGCAGAGATTTAATAAACTTCTTGTCTCTTAAGCTAATGTATAAGGACGTCAGTGTTCTTCACCTGCATTTTGGGAGTGGCACATTCTCCGGCAGCCCTCCCCCACAGTGCCGCACCAAAATTTGCATCGCATTGAGTATGCAGCCACAGACCGGTAAGTTTGTAATTTATGGATATGGTAATGTAACAAAAAGTTTATAACATATAGTGATCATCGGGGAGCGAGACAGTATCTGACTGTGATTGTGAAATTTTTGGGTTCGTCTACCTTTCCAGGGGATTAATTATGAAAAGAGAAAACCAGAGAAAAGAAAAGTATATTTATCCGCTACATATTCGAATTTAAATACTTCCTCGGAAGTCATGTCAACGAGCTATAAAAAATAATTATTGTAACACAAAAAAGTCCAACCAGTTTTCCATTTTTATTTTATAATTAACTATGTAAGCTTATAAAAGTGTAATTTAATTAAGTATAATTAAATTACACTTTTATAAGCGGGTGATAGCATAAGTAAGGATATTCTATATTAAAAAATACTTTTAAAAATATATAAATAATTGACGTAGATAGATGAGAAAGTTAAGTTAATTTATTTACGTTTTCTAAAAAGTGAACAACATTATCTGTATTAAGAAATAACTCCCAAACACAAATTACCAATTTCTCTACAAATCCACAAAATATTAAATTCATATATTAAATACCACCTCCATTCAACAAAAGCTCGTCACAATGAACGTTTCAGATTTTGTGAGCAATTTCCGCCTTACGACGAATGTAAATGCGAGTGAAATGTGTTATTTATCGCATGAATTAGAAACCACGACGTAGACCACAGTACCTAAGCCGCTTTATATCCGTACAAGGGATTACTAACACTATGGAGTACTGGCACTATGTTAGACATACGCTAGTTATGATATGGTTGTTTAATATGTGGAAATAGTTTTAAAAGCTTGTTACTAAAGTAAATTTAAAATATTTATACTTTAAATTTAAAATATTTTGTAAAAGGGTCGTCGTGTCGCTGGTGCTCACTCGTGTTACTATAATTGCGATGGTCGTGGGTTTGTTACTCATTTGGAAGAATGAAATATGTTATATTTCAATTTCCTCGCTCTGGTAACGGTAACCACTCAATACGAAATACATTAAGATCTCGATGACAAATGGGGAACAAAAGTGTACTATTGGGAACGGAGAATCCTAAAACGGTGAATATATAAGTAAATAAAAGTAAATAGTTATAAGTATGTTTGAACTTCATGGCGCATCTGTGCAATAGCTGGATAGATAACAAGGCAAAGCGCGGTGTTGAGTTCCGCCACTCAACACGTAATACCTCAAATTTGGCAAAAAGTGAGGAACGGAAGTGGAACGAAGTGTCTTAACACCAGGTTTTCAAGTTCCCTCTGCCTACTATGACATGTGCAGGATACAGCGTGAAGCTATGTGTAAATATGTGTAAATAGGTCGTTTTTATTAGTTTGGATACCAGCCAGGAATTCATTATTTTCATTTACAGCATAAAAATATATTTTTAATTCAAGGCAGTGGTTGCTGAGTATAGCGCATTCAGTCAAAGAAACTATACCGGTTGACAATATATCTATAGATCGTTATTATATATTGTGTCCTGCACGTGGCAAAGTAGATAGAAGGAACTTGGGACCCTAGTGCTAATTTCCTCACTTCTTCGCCATATTTGAAGCATTGCGTGTTGATTTGTTACCAGAGCGAAAAAATAAATATTTTATTTCCTCCAGTGGGGATCGAACCCACAGCCTGTCGCATTTTCAATCACACACTTGCGTTTGTGCGCTACTGTAGGCCATTTTTTTTTTAATTTAATCAATTTAACTGTATAATAACCACAAAACCGGTTTATTAATAACAGTTCAAACTTAAATTAAACTAAGGATTTTCAAGTTTAATCCGAACATTTCATCAGCAGGATCTCTATTTTACTTTGCAAGGGCAAAAGTAGTTTTGGGTCCCGACGTGTCTTTAAGCGTCCGGAGGGTCGCTTCGAGGGACACGCGATTGACCTAATTAGGGCAAGTGATGTAGAAAATTACACCCAGATGGGTCCAGGCCTAATTGCCGGTTTTTGATCGACGCCTGTGGCCGTTGGGATGTACAGCTTTTTTGAGTCTATCAAGATTTGGGCCCTCAAATATGAGATAGTTAAATTGCTTTACGGTAGAAACTATTTATTTTATTTGACATGTGATAATGTATTGACATGGTAATATTATTGTTTATTTAATAATTATTCATTTATTTGCTCGCTCTAGGAGAAAAAACGCGGCGTCTAAGCAACAAAACATCTTTTTTTAATAGTGGTTTAAAAATAGAAATTGGAGTATCCAAATTTATAATCTTTCTATATGCCATGATACAGTGTCAAACGTGTAGTATTTATTGTATACTAATGCCTCGCTAGCGGCTTTGCTCGATGAAATTACACTACTTTATATATTAGTTTTAGTAGTTTTTTATTCTAATAACATAATAGTTTTATAACATAATACATTGAAAAGTTAAAACTAACAGTAAATGTTGGGGAAAGTGGCCAAAAAAATATAGTGACAATTGCATTTAAATCTGGGAAGACATACTACCTATATTAGATAATTTATGTACAAAATTGTAGAACGCCATCTTGTTTCAGATTGATTTTAGATTAATAACAACATTTGTATATGTTTATATATGTTTATTTTCATCAAGCTGAAGGCGTAATCGAAATTTGTACTCAATTATACATGTGAAAGTATCGCATAATCATTACCCAGTAATATACTAACACGGCAAGTCAAATAAAAGCGTATAATAAGCTTTTAGACATGAAATGTATCAACTCTCATCCAATTTGTCTTTACATAATGTGTCCCATTTTAGCCACCTCAAAATAGAACCATACAAAGCTATCACAATCACCAATAACCGTTTATAATAACGATATTAGTGAAAATCACTAAGAGAGCACCACAAATCGACTTACGCCGTCAAATGGCACACATGAGAATCAAACGAAAAATACTCATGCCATTTGCGAAACGAAACGCGTCCAAGCCTGTATAATAAAAATATACATATATAAAACATAACTGGGGCCTTAGAGTTATCTGATTATAGGATTGGGTCGCCATCGCATTATGATAATGGATACTTGCGAGACGACTGGAAATAGAAATACTCGATTGATAAGATTTTTTTTTCCTTTAGGCAAGAGGTTGATTGATTTTTAGGGTGTATCTTATATTGCCCTGCAAATAATTACAACATCATCTTGAACCAAATGTTATAAGATATTTGGAGATGTTAATAATAAAGCTTCACGCTATATCAACAATAGTGCCTTCACACTAGATATGTAAGACACTCTTAGTCTACATAGTGTTAAGACCCTCTTATTTAGCTGGTGTCAAGACAGTCCTACTCTAGCTAGTGTTAAGACACTTCCATTCGCCATTTTCCGCCGAATTTAGAGCATTGCGTGTTAAGTGGCAGAACCTGACG
Organism: Eueides isabella; assembly: GCA_019049475.1. Lineage (NCBI taxonomy): Eukaryota > Metazoa > Arthropoda > Insecta > Lepidoptera > Nymphalidae > Eueides > Eueides isabella. Next base: position 614,072 of record CM032401.1, read on the forward strand.
CTGTCTATGCGTCATTAAAATGGAGATAGTTTTATTTTTATAGCACTATGTACTCTGTTTCACTTTCTGCTTATAGCTTCACGCTGTATCGCGCACGAGGCAGGGTAGGCAGAGGGAACCTAGTGTTAAGACACTCCTATCCTCACATTCCGCCGAATTTGAGGCATTGTGTGTTGAGTTGCGGAATCAACTCCGCGCTTTGCCTTATTACCAGAGCGAAGAAATGAAACATTAAATATTTAAATTGAAAATATAAAATACTTCATTTTCTCGACTGGGGATAGAATCCAGAACCTGTCGATTATAGTCACACACTTGTGCCGCTGCGCCACGACAGGCCCCCGCTTATAACAACGAGAAAATAAAGAACCCTGTGTTAAGACCACTCCATTCCCCATTTTTAAAGGAAAAATTCAACAACATATTGTCACCAGAGCAAGGAAATGAAATAATCTTATATTAAAAAATATAATTTTATAATAATATTATTTAAAAAAAAAAATATTTATTCCTTCGAAGGTAAATTGAACTTTAATCCATCACGAACGTTACTGCAATACAACGACCTCTTGTTCAATTTAGTGTTATTATTAATTTTATAGGACGTTAAAATCTCGTCTAGACTCGATTTTTTATTAATAAACTTATACGATTATACTACGATCTTATTAGTCTTTGTGGATAATTTATAAATGCTGTTATAACTAAGCTTACGAAAAGAAAAATATATAATAGATATTTTTTATACGTATATAATATTAATATTTAAATATGAAAAGTGAACGGACTCAATTTAAAAAGGTCAATTTGTTTACAATCCAATAAAACAAATCTTGTTATAGTCTGTTCTTTAATACAGAAAATATGATATTGTTTTCAATTTACTTAAATTTTCTATTTAAAACCTTTTTTTTTTTATAAAATAGCTCAATCGTTTAACTAACATAATAATTTATGACTAAAATAACTCAAAGTACAAAGTAATAACATTTTAAATAAGTCCTCGCATTTTTTTTAAACAATACAAAGTGGATCTTTCAATTTCTTTAAAAAATTGGAAACTCTTCAGTCAAACTACGTGAAATGAAATGAGAAAAAGTAAGAAAAAGTCCTTCCTTTTGGCAATAGTGCTTTTAGCGTTTAAAGTACTAAGCCGATTAACCTGAAAACCAACTTAAGCCAATGTTCATAAAAAAGCTAGAAATCAGCGTGAACAAGGTCATGTCGTATCCAATGGAATATTGTCGTAGTAAGACTCAATAAAAATTCCAATAAGTCAAATTGCACATTACTTTCAATTAATCTATGCAACAAACTTCAACACTTTTGTACATGCTTGTCTACTGGTATGGTGCGCGTATCAATATACGCCTTAAATTACCTACCTACCTTAGTAGGTAGGTAGGTAATTTAAGGCCTTAAACGTAGATATTTTTGGTTACCCGAGGTTTCGAACACTTTGCAGTAATTTGTTGTTGGAAAGACGCTGGTGACATCGATCTGTAAGTTGACAGAATTATTATATAAAACTACCGTCAACGATTTCTATATATACAAAATATAGACGATTAATCTGAATAAAATAAATTAATTTAAAACATTAAAACAATAATAGCAATAATCAAAATAATTGCTTTGTATTTTGAGCAGATAACGAAAAAAATATTAAATTCATACAGAAAATAACATCAACATGTATATACACAACCTTATATGTGTATAGGTACATGTAGACACGTTTCCTACGACACGTTCTCTTTATGAATATAAAGGAGCTCTACGTTAGCTAAATGTAATCATAAACAGCTAACTCTACTTATGAGTATGTTCAAAAATAATTGTCATAAAAAATCTAGTTAATAACAGCTGGAGCACAAAATGATGATGAGGAAAGTGGGGAACGGAAGTGGGACGGAGTGTCTTAACACTAGGTTCTCGGGTTCCCTCTGCCTACCCTGCCTCGTGCGGGATACAGCGTGAAGCTGAGTGAGTGAGTGCTTAACCTAAGCTTTTATTATAGAAACAATTAAACGTAGTTAAATAATGTAATTCAATAAATCATTTAAAGGTTTCGAGGTCTGTCAGGGCGCAGGGGCAGAAGTGTGCGAGTATAATCGTGACAGGTCTTGGGTTTGATCCCCACACGAGGAGACGAAATATTAATAGATTTTATTTTTTTTCTTCTTAGTAAGGAAGCAATGCGCAGAGTTGAGTTCCATAGCAATAAAACATCAAAAGCTTCAATCTAAAGTTTCGTGGAGGGTAGGAAACGATAGTGTCTTACTGGAGTACGGAGTTCTTAACACAAGGTTCCCTCGTTGCCCCCTGCCTACGCAACTACAAAGTTAAAAAAATGCGTATGCAAAAGTTATATTTCATCGTATCCCAAACTCACTTGCGAGGCGGATTTTTCACAATGCGGAGATTACGGAACTTGATTAATATTAAAAAGTTCGGTCAACTTCTCTCATCATGAAAGATTAGAAACGTATGGGATGAAAGTAACTCTTTAAAAATTCAGAACGCTTAATTGTTTAACATTTTATAGAAGTTATACTCGTATACCGTTACTTACGTAGGTTTTACTCGTATATTAAAACTGAACATGTAGCCCCGATTTACCTTTATAAGTTTGATTTCTCAATTAGAAAACTGTTTTGAGCTTTACACTGTAGTTTGCACATAGTAAAGTACGAAATATTTATATATTTTTTTTGTTTTTCCTGTTATGTTAATTTCTTGCATTTGACATGTGACCTCACTTGAGACTTCGCAATTTGACAGAGTACAGGGTAAGTACAGGGAGCCTAGAGCTGAGACACTCCGTCTTTACTTTCCACCAATATTGCGGGCTGAATGATAAATGGTTATCATGTTGCTTTTTATACTTTTTATTCCAGAAACGTATAAAATTTTGACGTAATGGGATTTGAAGCCGCGTCGCTTGGATACTGTCCAAGAGCTCTGACCAAGCAAGCCATATGTTCTTATCTATCTAGTTCGAAATTGGTATACGCTTATTACAACTTATTTATATTGTTAGCGTCACTGTAGGAAGATTTTAACAAATTTCCGCTGTCCAAAAATGTATTCCTCAGATTGTTTTCGAAAAAGAGAAAGCTCTTTTATTAAATGTTACTAACATTTTAGAAATATTATTCCAAACAGGGCAAAACAATAAAAAGCATTTAGCAAACGGGATTGTTCCGATCTGCTTCGTCCTATTTACTATGTACTATCTTGTACTTCCTCATTATCTTGTTACCAAAGCCAAAAGACAAAATAATTAATTCCCTTAAGCGAGAACTGCAGCCATAACGATAGTGTTTAGAGCCAGATCGCTGCATTACGTCGTTCTTTATTTCGGAGGAATATTACTTTGACACTATGAGCTTAATGGTATTCCCACAAAGTAAGTCCTTGCAAGTAAGGCAGAGAACTTGTGAACTTTCTGTAAAGACACTGCGTTCCGTTCCTTATTTTACACCGAATTTGAGGCATTGTGTGTCGAGTGACGAAACTCAACGCGGCGCCTTGTCTTAGTATTTTCATTTCTTCGCTCTGGTAATAACCAGAGCGAAGAAATTAAAATACTAAATATTTCATTCACAATCACACAACAGGCCTGATTTATTTATATTGTTATCACAATAATAAATAATGTTTAAATTTATTATAAATATGATAACAAAGTAAAAGTTACTGCCTTCCAGCATCTCTGAAGAAAATTAAAAAACAAGACAGGCAATGTGACGTAAGTAGTATCCGTCAAAATGTTAATTTCATTTTCCATTTTTCTTCATCTCTTAAACCGCTAAGATTTCTTACAGAAATTTATAATAGGATTAATTAAACTCATAATACTTTTGAAGTTAACAGCTGCAGTGACCAAGAAATTAAAGAAAAAAGTGGTATATTAGAGGATCTTTAATACATTTGATTCTTGAGATATTTCTTATTAATTATATCATTTTGTTAAATAAACAACTTATTTGATTATAAAAATTGAAAATCAAAATTGAAAAAAAAAAAAAAATTACGCTGTCTGTCTTTAATAATAAGGGAGTATAATTATTTCCATTTCCTTTTCCCTGCAAGCAAATCAGTGCGGCGTTAAGTACCGACATTTAGTACTCTTATCATGAAAATTGTAAAATGAGCGTACACTATTTTAAGGAATACAATATTTTTCCTAATCCAAGTAACATAGTATTATTATGTGAGACTAACTGTGAAAAGGAAACCAAAAAATATATTGAGCTATGTGATACCGGCTTAAAAAGGATCACCCTGGTTCTGATGGTGTGGTTAGAGGCGACTAAAGTACGTGTGGGAGTGTCACGATGTCAGCAATGGCAACACGCATGGGCAGACTCAGGATCATTACCACCCCCGGCATTTAAAACCGGCACTAAGTAGTGGCTTTTGCCACTGCGTTTCACATTGGGTAATGCCCGGCCCCGATGCCTATTCTTCACAGTGTAGCTCCTCCAGTGCTACCCGAGGCTGTGTGCGGCGGCGATCACGTACCATCAGGTGACCCGTACGCTCGTTTGCTGTGTCTTATCTATAAAAAAACTCCTTTTAAGAAACGTATAAAACTTTTAACGTAACAGGCTTTGAAGTCGCGTCTTTTGGAAACCGTCCAAGCGCTCTGACCATTAAGCCATACGTTCTTATCAACTTCCGTTGAAATTGTTATATATTTTTTAAAGACTTACTTATGATTTTTAAAAATTTTCTATATTCAAAGATAATAAATATTTATGAATAAATATTAAACGTTACTGTGGCGGTGGGTCTGTAGGGCTTCCCACGTAAGTACAATATGTAGTTACGAGTTACCTTTGTAAAATGGTACCTACATTTATCTCTCTAACAGCTTTACTAATCCAATGAGGTTAGCAAAAATTATATAAGATTTTCAAGTAAAAAAAATCATATTGAAAACAAAATATATTTTTTACAAATAATGATTTCATAACTAGAAATATAAAGCAACTTTTTCATAAAAATACCACTCAAATAAAATGTAGTACTATAAAACCTCAAACTATTTTTATTACAAAATTGGAAAACATGAAGATGTCTGTCTGTAAAGATTTCCAATTCTTCCAATGAAGTTTTCAGTAAAAAGGCGTGCATTTCATTTTATTTATCCCGGCGGTGCACTAATCACGGCTCGCAGCTGTGCCGCGCCGTCTCATCAATGTCTCTTGTAGGTATTCTTATAGAATACTCAAAATATACCGGAATATTGGAATACTTGGACATTTTCAATAAAAAGTTGTTTTTAGGAACGCTTATGTACGGTGTATTTTTCAATATCTGGAAGGAATAAAAGACCAACGAAGCATCTTAACACTATTTCCTCTAGTAAAAAAAGATAAAATTGCTATCAAAATACCAAAAAACTACATCTACTGTAACTCAAAACTTCTATCTGTAATAGCTTATATATTTTTGTGCTACAAACATTGTTCGGAAAGCTTAATCCATCACATGTTGACCTTTTCGCTGAAGCCAAAACAAATTCCCGACACGTACTGTCGCCAAAATAAACTATTCTATAGAGCCTCCTTCCTTTCTGTCAATCTGTTCATTGATTTTGCGCAGTACGATTTGCCGTGTCAATTTATTTGTCTTCGTAATGTATATTACTAAGACTGCTATTGGTAAAATGATGTATATATACATATATAGGTATATATATATATATATATATATATATATATATATATATATATATATATATATATATATATATATATATAACCCTGCGATAAACGAAGGGAACCTGGGCATATACGAGTAAGTACTCATTAAGAAATTGCTAATTCTGAAGACATGTTGAGTGGCGGAACTCAACTCTGGTTGTTAATCTTTTTGCAAAACGGAGCTGTGAACATTGTAAAACATTGTAAAAATATTCTGTAACGAAATAGTTTATGAAATTAGTAAATTTAATTTAACAAACTAGTACTACACTAGGTTCTCCAATTTTCCTCTGCCTACCCTGCCGTGTGCGGGATACAGCATCAAGCTAACTAGTAATAACTAACTACAACTGCATTTAGCTCCGTTCGTATTAACATACTTTCGTTTAACACATTCCATCACATTCTGGTGGCATTGCGTCATGAGTGGCAAAATTCGACATGTTTTTTTCTCGTTACCAGAGAGAAGAAATTAAAATATTATATATTAAATTTTGAGTGTGAATCGAACCTGGTGTTCGTCACGTTTAAAGTCTCATGCTTATGTCCTTACGACTACAAGGACAAGCCCCAAGTAATTTACATAAAGTTTTTAATAAGGCTAAATTATAATATATAAAGAAAGAATAAATGTAAACGCAACTGTAATGTTCGAGTCACCAAAACCACCAATCGAGTGAATAATACATAATTTATATTCTCTGGTAGATGAAGCACAATTTTAAGTTTCCGTACTCAATTTACAACCCTTATCGGACGGAAAGTGGACTACGCAATTAGGTTCCTTGCTTATCCTATGTATTAAGGAACATAGCGGGATACTGAAAATATATTTTTATATAATGCAATTGTTAATTAACAACATGTGATATAATATTCGGGAACGGAAGTGACTTAATAGCAATTGATTATTTCAGCACTAGGTTCCCAAGTTCCCTCCGCCCAATCTACCGTACAGCAAGAAGTAATGAAATAAATGATATAATGACAATTATCATAATTACAATCAATATAAAATGACCATTGCACTTTGTTATATTAGAATAAATCAATCTAAGCCTAATCTAGAATATTAAGATAGTCAATAACTTGCTCAGTTCAATTTACACTCTAATGCTTTGGAATAAGATTTATTTTAATATTTTAATATTTGAACACTATAGCAAATCTCAATAGGAATATAAGGCTGGGGTAGGAATATATGCTATTAACTGCTTTACAAATTCATTAGCGCGATTAATACAGCATTGCTATCACTTGGAGCATTATGAGAGTATTTGCAATGTATTAGGGCGCCGCAGACTTAGCTTTGTATGAGATCAAAGGTATTATTTATAATTAAAATTATTTTAACTGTAAATATATAAATTACTTTTTTAACTTCACACTGTATCCCACATATAGCAGGGTAGGCAAAGGAAATGTAGTGTTGATACACTATTTTCATCACTTTTCACCGAATTACTTAAGAAATTCAACGCCGCACTTTTCCTCGTTACCACAGCGATGAAATTGAAATATTAAATATTTATTTTCTTCGACTGGGAAATGAACCCACAACCTTTCACTCTTAAAGACCCAGTGCCTTGCGCCTGTACCAGGACGTGCCTTAAATACAGATCAAATT